>JAWWLV010000088.1:92177537-92236872 GCA_035041135.1 Platyrinchus mystaceus | reverse complement strand
CAGTCCTGGAAACAGGCTTTCTGTTCAGAGCGGCCGTGACAGAAGACCTGAGACAAACGGCTGTAGAATAAAGGAGGTAATTAGACACTTAACACTCGGTAAAATACTATAAAGGACATTTAATTTAGGGAGATATTCTATTTGTGGAACTTGTAAGTTCCCGGCGAACATCTAACATGTCATACTGTTCTGTTTTCTGTTGTTTGCTAATAAATGTATTCTTTAATTATGATTTTTGCTATCTCGAGCATCCTTTTCAATCTGTAACACAACTTTTCATCTATAACAACAGGGCCCTCTACTCTCTGACTCAACCCTCTTGCAGGCTAACTGCTATGCCACTCAGAGCTGGCTGCCTGCAGGCACCACATTTTGAGATGATTTGAACACGAAGATTTAGTATTGTCTAGGAGTTCATTATAAGCTGTAACAACCTCTAGTTCTCAAGCTTTTCTACAGTCAAATGAATCTGGGTGACTTTAAACATAATCAACGTAAGCAGAGTAATCTGATTTATGGTGGTTTTAGAACAAAGTTATCTTATATTCCCTGACCTGAAAATAAATATCTGTTGACCTTTTATTTTATTTCCATAGATTTCTTGCTCCTTCATCTAGATTACAAAAGATAGGTCTGGGTTATAGGCCTAGATAGAAAGTTGCCCTCAAGCAGCGCTAGAGCATTATGTTCTACCTCCATCCAAATAGTGGTGAAAGCAGCAACTTTTGGTAGCTCAGCTGCATTGCAATTACCTTGTTGATTCTTACTTAATAGTGCCTACTCCATGTTATTGCTATTTGTTTGTCTGTTTGTCTTCTATTTTTCAATCAGTTATTAGTTTCAGATCTTCATACACTAGTGCTCTGGGAAAAATGGAATTATATCTTTTACTGAAACTCTAAAAACTTTAATAAAAAGTAAGGGTATGCCATTACACCTGGGTCATCTTTCATTTTTGCTTCATAATATCTTTCAAAACTTATTTCTCAGTTCAGTAGTAGGTATGAATTGGTTGAAGCAATAGTTATTTCACATATATCACTTGAAAGACCAATAAATAAACAACCAAAATGATGATAGTAATAATTTTCTTGTCTGAGACTCTTTTTTTCATGTGATAACCTCTATTAAAATGTGTTAAAGCTTAAAGCCATGAATCCCAATAGCATTTATACATGGCAGCTAAAAAAAATCAAATTCCTGTGCAAGCCTGGGTAATCTTACCCCTGTGCACATCAAAGAGGTTGCTTTGCATCTAAATTGAACTTGAATGTGAAGGGAAAATGTAAGAAATCAACTACAAATCTGACAAAAAAAGAGAAAGATAGCCTGAGGATGATCCTGAGAAGAGTCTAGAACAAGTGCTACCCTACCATTTTCAGGACTATAATTATTTCTGAGAGATTGATGGTGCACACAAAAAAAGAACATTTCTTCATTTATGACGCAATACTTTATATTATTGAATCATCTTTATGCATAAACAGAGTTTAGAGCATCATAACTTTTTTCCTTTACTACATTACAAACACAGTGCAATTTGACTGCTTTCAATAAAGCAGTTTCACAGCAAGACTGTCTGCTAACATTGACACAACTCTTTCCTAGGTCTGCATGGGTATTTCAAAGGCAGAAGTCAGCAAAACAGAATAAAATTTTGTGAAGGGTCACTGCTGACTGTAATTACAATCCTGAATTTCAAGCCTTGCAATCCCAAAAAGCTAAATATTATTGCAGATTCAGTGGGTTTGCTGTTACTTTTTGTTATTGCTATCCCCTTTAATTTGCCTAGTTATGTGTTTAAAATAGCTGTAGGTTATAATTCTTGGGACATGTCCCAGTTGCATCAGGAGAAACAATGAAGATAAAATGATACCGAGCCATTGAGGTAACAGCATCTTATCTCCCTGAATTGATGGCAGTAATTATTAGACAGTAATTGAAGGCAGTCATCTTTCATTCTTCCATCCAGTCAACAGATTTTTTTGGGGTGAGCTGAAATCCGACCTGGAGAACCTCAATATGGCAGAAACTGCTGTATGAGGTGACGGCCTTCTCTCTTGTTTCTCCAGAGTACAGGACTTTCTACAGCCTACCTACGGAAAGTGCGGGGATGATGATGTCCCTTACCACTCACAGGTGGTTGTACCCTTTTTTTTCTTTCTCCAGCACAAGAAGAGAAAGAGTCCTTCTTCAGACAAAGAAGAATCACGATTCATATTAAACACATCTTGTCACTGTGGCAAAGAGTAGCTATACAGCTATAGAGGTTAAGGGTAGACCCGCTTCGGGAAGAGAGAGATGTGGAGGCAGAAGCAGGGCTTGTGCAAAGCAGCAGTGTGCAGGGCTGTTTGTAAACAGGCATAGGGCTTGTGTTGCCCTTATGGTGAGACACTGGTAACATGAGCATCCCACCATTTTTGTATTGTCTGCATTTACATGTTTAATACTGCCTTGCGTCTATTGCTTGTATTTACTGTGATAATATTTAAAGGGTAAGAGGGCTGCAATATGTCTGTAAAGACTTTTTCGCAGTGACCATTTTGTAACTTTAATACTGAATTTTAATGCAACAGATATAACCAGCAAAATTAAATGAAAATATCAAAGAATGGTCTATGATTTACTTAAATTACTCATGAACATTTCCATTTGAGTCTCGTTATAGAAGTGCCAGCAAAATATCACAATGTCCTTAAGCACTGAAATAACAGTGACATTTCAGGTAAGTCATGAATGATGTTTTAGAGAGCACTTTGAGGAGGCAGGGGAGCAGCTACTAACGTGTACCATTACCTTTTATTATTAATGGACTGATTTTGAAAGAGGAATATTCATTGCCATAGCAATAAGTGGATTACAGTTTTCAAAAATATCCCACTAGGAAAGAAGGTAATGGAGGACTGGCCTGATATCACCTATGTACCTTTAAAACTACACTTCTCTGAGTTAAATTAATGTAATGCAGAACATAGCAACCACAAGTGTAGCTTTTCACTTTTGAATGTATCTTGTCAGCATGACTTCATTTTGCTTTTATCACACCGGCTCACGATGAGACAGGAAACGAGGAGGAGGAAATTATATCAAAGGTGGACAGTAGAAACCTGTACAGAAGAGAAGTGTGAGAAGAGAGGAAAATGGAGAGGAGCTTGCTTGTCTCAGAGAAGGAAGGACCCAAACATAAAGGCATCAATGGATAAAAGGGGAAGAATGTGACAGGATGATGAGCTGTGCACACACCTGTGAAAGTGAAGTTGTGATGAGGCAATGAAGAGCCCAAACAGTGACAGTGTAGATGAGGGTTATAAATTGGATGGAGCGTCAGGGGAGGTACTTGTACAGAAATGATCTTGTTTTTCATCTTGGCAATCTGTACAGTCTGCCCTGAGGCCAAATTTGCTCTTATACTTGACATGTGATAATGTCTCAGACACCTCAAGTATATCATAAATAGGGCCAGATTTTCAATGAAAGGCAGTTCCTAACAGCAAAAAGGCTTCAGCTTCTCCAACACTAACTAGTGCAGAAGTGCTCTTATACCCCTTCACACAGAATGCAGCTGATGATAAACCAACCACCTGTGGATGTGGCTTAACTGTCACCTTGCACATTCTTCCAAGACTGCTGGCCTAAATAAATCAATGTACTTAATTGATATCTGTTAGTACAGTTATTAAAAGATAGTCATAGAGCTTTTTTCCTTACCAAGATAGTTAGTACCATGAAAAAAAAAAAAAGGGAAAAAAGGCTCATGCTGAATTTTCTTTTTGCTCAAGTCCAAGCTGTGATCAGAAGTTGACAGTTTCACTCCCCAGTGAAAGTGTTAGGAAGCCCTCATAGTCTAAACATTATCACCCACACACATACCCAGGGTGGAGGGAAATAACATATTTTACAAAATGAATTCCTTCTGACTTTTCATTCATGTCAACATTAGGGATTGATACTACTCATCATGTTGGGTAAATGATAAAGGAACACCTTTACTTTGAGTAGGAGTGATTCTGTAGTCATGCAGTGTGATGTAACATGATGGTTATATATACAGTAAGCAAGAGAGCCAATCCAGTTCTGAAACTTTGCTGTATTAGAAATTACTTTGTATTGTTATCTTCCTGAACTTCAGTGAAATTTAGGAGTTTCCAAGTATAGGCTAATTAGCACTGCAGTTTGGATGCTGAACATGGCTATTAAGTCATTAAGGTGCGAAATTAATGTAAGACAAACTTATAAGTTCACATGTATAAAGATTATGAGAGTCAATTTTATTTTCATCAATCTTCCTTTATGACTCTGTGTTGTGAAATTTTAGTGTCTACTGTCTTCCCAGGCAAAATACTTCTAAATGTATCCCAAAATATAAAACTGATGCAAATATAATGAGCTAGATATCTTTCCTGTGAAATTTGAGTGATCTTAACACTTTTTTCGAGTTCAGTCTTCTATTTTTCATGTTGATCTCTGCTCTTTGCCTTTTTTTGTAATGTATTCTTTGTAATTTATTATTTTCATGTTTATTTACTTATCCTCCATTTTTATAGCCATCTCTATTTGTCTTACAACTTAGTGCATTGTTACTTCTCATACTAATGCAATAGGAGTGAACTAAAATCTTGAAGTACCGACACAGCATTTTTTAGTGGAAATTAATAATAATTTTATTTCCATCTGTGTCATTTACCACCACTTGCAGCTTTACTGCTGCTAGTTATTGCATCCTGTTTGTGACAAGGGTTCAAACACCTGTTTATGAACAGTGTCCTCAACTACGTATTTGTTTTAGATGGAGTAAAACAACACCAAATGAAAGATCCTCAGGAATAAATAAATGTATTCCAGAGAGGATGAGAGAAAGAATGTGCATGTGTCTACAATTCTGCAAGGTAGTCCAGTTGTCCTCATAAGCAACTTTTTCTTTACATCTTTTAATCTGACATAATTATTCCATTTAAATATTCAATTTTTTGAAAAAAAAAAAAAAAATGAAAAAAACCCCCACCAAAGTCACACACAGTGAGGCCTCACCTGTCAGCAAGTTTGAGTTGCTGCTTGCAGCAAAACTGACTACAGATGTATCTGCTGCACTGGAGCTCCAGGTTAACAATTAGATTTGTTTTAAATGTGCAGGTGGAATTCTCCAACCTTGCTCCTTTGAGTCTGTACCTAACTGCTTGTTTAGGCTGTTAAACAGTAAGAGTGCTAAATGAAATACAATTTTTTCTGCAGGTACTCCATACCTTTGAAAATATGTAGATAGGTAGCTACTGGCCAGTCCAGGGCCAGCTTAAATGCTCAAATTTTCTGATTTTTCCTGTTCTGTGAACTTTTTTGTCTTAAATGGATCTGTGCCTTTCAGCATCCATGCTCTGACGTTGACCCCTATCTATACAACACTGAACCCTGAAGCCCTGGGAAAGATGGCCATGAACTTACTCTCATTCCTGCTATTTGCCCGGTAGCACTGACTTTCTTCTGACATTTTTGAGAAGGCTGTGAATTCCCTCAATATTTTCCAGTGCTCTTCAATCCAACATGTACTGAGAATGTACCTTGCCCTGCTCTATCCCTCTGAGCCCTCTGGGTACATTCAGTAACATCTTGCAACATCTAGACCCACAGAGAGTTTCCCTCCCGGACAGCGTTCGCTTTGTCATCTAACAGGTTGCTATGGAAACAGCGAGGCACATACAAAAATTCCTTATAGCATCAACCAATTGTTTTTAGGTCTAATAACCTGAGAAGGGCTTCAAAGGGTTGTTCAGGGTTTTCTTTTGGTTGAAAAATAAATATCCCATATATATCAAGTACCAGACACAGTCCTTTAGAACAAAGTACATAACCAGATGGTGACTTACATATATCTGTCAATATAACCTGTGTGAGGAACTTTAGCAATTGAGAATTTAATAAAATATTTATCTGTTGGAAAGCTCACTTTGTTCATACACATTGTGCTCAGGAAAGACACACTTAAAACAGAAAGTTCAGCCTCCTGGGAACTGATCAGTAACATCCCTGTAAATGCCCAGTCCAGTAACACCTTAGCACAGACCGGCTCTAACACTAGGCAGGTTTTTGTAGCCTCAAGAAAATTTATGTGCATGCAAGATAAACAGTTTTTCAGGCATTTTCACTAGGTTTTTGTTGTAGAGAAGGAGTAGAGAAATCTTACGGGGAACATACTCCGTAGCTAGATTTGACAATTTGCTTCTCAGTGAGACTTTCAGCTGTGTTGACATAGCTGATAAAGCCAGTACTCTTAAAACCATACTTTTTTGCTTATTATAATCAGTCCATGATATAGAGTCTTGTTGATATCTCTAAAGGAAACCATCTTATTTGTCTTGATTTTCTGTATTTTAGTAGTAGAAAAGTATTTTTATTTTCAAAAGACACACAGTAACTGTGAGTTCTCTTATAGCATATCCCATTCCAACCTACTCTGAGAACAGAAGCAGCATTGAACACTGACTACACACTTTCTGTTCAAATAAATAATTAAACTGTATTTAAAAAAAAAAAAAATACAATTAAAACCAAATTGCTATAGGGTAGTAAAGTAAGATTGGCTGATGAAGGATGCAATTTGTAATACTATTACTGTGGGTACAGTTCACATCCTTGTAGTTTTTTTGCATCAGTTTAGGGGGTTGTTGCTGTTGTGACACAAAATTAACCACTCAGCTTTGCTCTGGCATGAAACATGGCTTACAGATTACCACTTAGTGCCAATTATTTTTTTTCCCTACGTCAATACCAAAACCTTCTTTTTCTCCGGGGTATTGTGTTCTGTGACTAGGGAATACATAGGAGACAATAGTTTAATTTGAAGCTGATGCTGACAGAACCAGCCATTTCATAATGTTAAATTACAATGTAACAGTGAAATACTAATCAAATGTGCCAGGATTGCATGAAGTGCAAGATTGAAAGTGATTTTATACATCTAGAGTCTCTACATGACAAAAAAATAAATTTTTGATATCTATTTGCTCCTCATAATGAAATAATCATAAGAACCAGCTGCTTTATCCCACTCTTGTAGGAAGAGGCAGTGACAAGATGGACATAGAAGCAGTAGCCCATATTTCAATGTGCATTAACATGAAGTGTGCTGCTGCACCCTCAGAAAATTCGTACTTTGTGCTGAAATACCATCCATCTGATTCTCCTTTGCATGGCTACCCAGGCTTGCCAGAGGAGAGCCGGTGAGGGAATGGGCAATATGCCAACATCTGCAGTAATCATATGCAAACCTGATTCAACTAACAGCCCAGGCTCCAGTAAAAACTGCAACTGGAAGGTCCTCAACTACAGAGGCAACCAGCAGTGCCCAGGGGCGGTGAAGTGCCTGGCAGTGTGACATAACGAAAGCAATGTTCTACAGCACCTCACGACCATGCCCCACAGAAACCCAGTAGGCAAGGCTCCTACAGGATTTGGGGATTGCTTATAGGAAGCCAAAAGGAGGTATGGTGAAATTCCTTTCTTCAAAAGGCAAATATTTTTGCTTTAAGATTGTGTTTTCTGTGGTCAGTTGTAAAGATTCATAGAGATTGATGACACTACATTGACAGGAACACATATGGTGCAGTTACATCTAAAACCATCTGCAGCCCACTCCAAACAGTGGAGGCCACAAACTCCTCCAGTCAGTTGCACCCATAAATCTTGGAGAAATACCTTAAATTTTACAACATGTTCTCAGGAGTGCTTTGCTCCATGTAAAACTTGTGTTACTAATCAGTCTCTCTCTCAAGCAAGGTCTCTTTCCTTCTTTTGAAATAATTATTTTTCAAGTCTGATATATAATTTGATCCTAATTTTGATTAAGAAAGAGTAAGCATTGTCATCTGAGGGTGTCTCAGATAAGGGTTTGTTTCTCAATTACAGTTTCATTAAGAACCCTTGGTATTCCCTATGCCAACCTTTCCTCTTTGCCATTATTCTGTCACTAGTCTGTTTTCCTTTTTAGTCTCCCTCAGCTTAATACTTGTAATGCTTGTAATATCACAGATAAGCAGATATGCAAATCAAGCAAAATAATAAGTAAAATCTAGTTTTCCACAAAAATTAGAAAAGCCTTCTCTAACCAAAGATTATTCCACATTTACCTACCACTGATTCTATCTAAACATTTTTCTCCAAAGCATCTGTTACTGGCCTCAGGATATTGTGCTAGACGGTCCATTATCCTGATTTCATGTGGCAATCTCTATGTCCCTAATTGTGCTGATGACAGCACCCTTGAGCTGAAGTTAGACTGTAGCTATGTGAATTCCTCCCTGGAAGGGTGGTCTCAAACATGGTCTCCAAGTTGCAGTAAATGCTGGAATAGTCTGGAGAACAGCCCAGGTCCCGCAGTTTTTCCAGTTATTTTCCATTAGGAAAATGTTAACAAGGGGGATGTTGCAAAGGAATGTAAATTAGAACAGACTAAGGTTCCCCTGATTCTTCTGATAAGAGCCAGGGCTGGATCTGTGATGCAGGAGGCATACAAAAAAAATCACCTTTTTCCCCTCCCTTGCCTGATGATGAACACATTTTGGAGGGAAGGGGGCTATAGCATGAAGTACTGAATAACCATCAGACTTAGCTGTTCAGGTGACTACTTCCAGACAGCTGTCTACGCAATTGTCATAGCATTTTCCATGGACACCTACTGCTCCATGCAATCAACACTAGGTTGAATTAAAAGCCTTTTTCTGAAACTGTAAGTTACCTTCCTGTCCATCTCAGTCTTTAGGAAATACTCCAGGTTAAATCAGGATATTTATTAGAGTGCTCCTGAAACTTACAGAGGTTAATTGAACCAATTCTGCTTCTGTTAAAAATCATTTGCTTATTTTCAGTAATTATAGCTTATCTGGAGGTTTCTCCTTCTATATAAAAGTTCTTGAGAAGAAGTTCAAAGTCCTGTTGAGTCCAGAGCAAAAAAACAAGTAAGTTAAGCCAGTCATAACTTCTTTCCTCTGCTTTTAAAAGAGAAATACGTATTTGTGCTATTGCTTTATTCAATGGAGAAATCATTCACAGCAAAGTAATAGAACCCCAGGTTGATCAAGTGTGACAGTTCTCTGGAGTTATCCTTAAAGCTTTCTCTCTGGAGAAAGGATGGTGCCATCTACACATATTAAAATATTGCAGTTAAATAGAGATCCTGGTAAATCAGCTTACAGCAAGGCTTTTCTATTAATGCATTTGGTAATGACAGCTTTCATACTACTAATACAAAAAAGTGCCTGAAAAAAAATTGATGACTTCTTCAACAAAGCTCCTTAGAAAAAAAATTTTGTGAATGGGCTTCTGTGCATAGGGCAGGAATTGGGCAGGATACTGAACAACACTCAGTGTAAAGGTTTGTACAAAAGAGAGACTGTGACAAAGGAGACCTAAACAAGGGTGCCATATACTTTTATGTCAGATGCTTTTTCTCTCATAATCTATAATCCAGATATGGAATTCATACAGATGGATTTTTGGCAAAAAAAAAATAATAATTTGACTGTATGCTAGTCAGCAGATTCATCTGCACAGACAGGGTGTTCAGGAATGCAACATTTGCTTACACAGTTAAAGAGCTCTTTCAAAGGTAAAGGATGTATTCACAACAATAGTATGATGGAGATATCAGTAAGCAAATTGTAAGTCTGAGGAAAAGTTTTTAAATTAGTTTGGGGAAAAACGAAAGGATGTTGAGGGACAGGATCTGGCATTGCTGTGGTGTTTCAGAGTGACCGGGCAGCTGACAGAGGCAGGAGTGGAGTGAGGCTCAGTGTTGAACTGGCTGGTCCTGTGAGCAGTGGTGGCAATCTCACTGTCCTGTGGTCATGTTCTTCTTCAGTGATTTAGAAGTCTCTTGGAGACTTTTCTGGAAAAAAACAAAACCAAACAAACCCAACCAATCAAACAAACAAAAATAAGAAAAAACAAAAAAGTGATACTTTTTTTCTGAGTTTTCTTGAACCAATCTGTCTCTTTTCTCAGACTCAAAAACTGTTTGATGCTTGTCCAGATTTTTCTATGCCCTCAAATTTTCATTTTGTGAAATGACTTCTGCAGATTCTAATAGTCTTCACCAAGAGTATATAAAGTATATACAAAGCACATAGATTTGGTGTGCATTGCGCCTAGCTGTGGGACTGATGTCTACCCTTCAGTCTCAAAATCTTCCTTTGAGCTATTTTAGCTTTTACGGGGGTTGGGCTCGTAACATTATATCATTTAAATAATGGGTCGGAAATTATTTTGGCAGATGCCAATTTGCTAATAATGAAAACTTTAGCATTTCCAAAACTAAGCACTCTGCCTGCATGTCTTGTAAAGGATAGCAGCACCATTTGACTTGTTCACTGTAATGTGTGGGAGCTGTAATTAAGTAAGAGCCTGAACTTATTTTCCAGGTTTAAGCCAAGTGCACAGATTTCTAGTATTTTGAGGATGGTCACCATAGAATCATTTTCATTTTAATAACTACGGTTAAGTTAGTGCTTTTGTATTGATTTGTGGCAGTGGAGAAATGAAAGGAAGGACCGGACTCGTCTGCATGTACCAGAGTCTAGAGGTCTGGAGGTGTTAGAAGTCACAGAACAGGGATTTGTAGGAATGAAAAAGGCAGAAGTGTTGATGTGGAAAAAGATCTGATCACAGCAAAATCTAGACAGTGATAGAAACAATACTATGGAGACTGGCAGGTTAGTTCACAAGAGAGGAAATGTGGGAAGTAAAAGAAAATGTCATGGGTTTGGCCATGGGCCAATTTTTTTCACTTCCCCAAGAGTTGAGAGAAGGTTTATGCAGACAAAAGAGACCTGATGTGGGGGGAAATAATATTAGGATTTATTACTTAATAAAATAAAAACTAAAGAATTATAAATATACAACAATTCTAACTAAGCAAAAATACTATACATTTACAGAAGTACCCCTTTCCCCTCGGATCAGTTCAGGAGGAGAAAAACAGTCTCTTTTCCACTTCCAAAGCTACAGATATTTCAAAATAATTCTGCAGCATTTGAAAGTTTTTCTTCTGTTATCTCTAGGACAACAGCTCCGATTCATGGCAGCTTGAACTGTCTCCCTTTTTCTCTCTCTTCTGTGTTTTGACCTCAGGGCTGGGTTTTACCCCCTCCTGGGTTAAGACCCAAGCCTCGTGGGGGTCCTCCATGGATTTGCACAGGGGACACTGGCTTTGCCATGGTCTTCTCACAGTGTCATAGGAAATAATGACTTTTGAGTCCATTCCTGTTTTCCTGTGAGGTCCCAAATTCAGTTGCATCAGTATGGATCCTCAGTGAGATCTCAAGATCCTACCCGAGCCGAGTCACTCCAGCATAGGTTCTCTTTCTCCATAGGCCACAGGTCTGTAGCAAGACTCTGTTTCATTTTAGGCCTTTCACAAAGTTGCAGCTTCCTCATGCATCTACTTGCTTCAGTGCAAGCTCTGCTCCTCTATGAGCTGTAGGAGAGTCTCTCCACTTTGTAATTTTCCACAGATGGCAGGGATTTGAGTTTTCAGTCTTTTTCCCTGCTGAAGGGAGAGAGCAGGAGGAGGAAGAAAGAACTCACCCCCCTTCGAGCTTTTCTCTTCTCTGACTGTCAGCTCTGACCTTGAAGGCTCTGCTATCTTTCTGCTTGGAATTCTTCTGCAGCAGGCAGTCGTTTCTTAGAGCTTTTTCCCCTCACTCTGTTACATGTCTCGACTAGAGGGGCTTCAATGCCGCAACCTGCCCATGGCCGGGGGAGGAGGGAGGCCTGCTGCCTCTCCTTACATGGCTCCTTCTTCTCTGGCCACCTCGTGGCTCCCATCTCTTCTGCCTCACAGCCTTCTCTTCCGTTTTCTTAAAAATGTAATTGGCAGAGGCGTTACCAAAACTTTTGATTGGGGGTTTTGCTCCGGAAATCCACCTGGCAAAACTATTTTCAGCCCTGGGGGGGGGCTGACTGTCAAACCCTTTAACTTCTGGGCTTCTACATAAACCAATGTCTTTCAAGTCAGTATTACTAAAACCCTTAGTGCCTCTCATGGTGTTCATTGCTCACTCATTTGGTGGTTACCAAGCTCCTGGTACAAAACTAATAGTTTCATTTTTAAGATGATGTATTGGAGTGTTCCATACCCATGCTTATGAAAGTCTCAATGCCCAAATTGCGTCTTGGACAAAATTATGTGCAGGTAGGAAGCAGGAGAAACACTGTGATTCAAACAACGTATCCTGGCAAGAGACAACCTGCCTGAGATCAATAGGGCACCACATAGCATTGTCAGCCTATACTCCCACTATCAGGATTGCTTCCTGAATTTTTACCTTGTTTCATAGAAAATTTATAACATCTTCTCAGAAAACGTTTTCACAGAAAAAAAGAAAAACACCATTACTACATTTTTTTCATTGTGAGAGTAAGATGCCCTTTCCTGCACTTTGTAACTCAGGTTACCTCAATGTAACATCTTTTCACTGACTTAATTTATTATTCTTGTTTGTTTACAGGAAGTCCACAAGTGAAAGATGTTTAAAAACACTGATGGTTGTCACACCAACTCAGCCATAGCCAAGCTGTCATGGTACTTCAGCATCTACAGAATGAAAGAAAGAGCTAGGTGTGCTCCTTCTGAATGCAGGGGAATCTTTGCAGCCTGCAAGCTGGTTTGCCCACTGTAGGATTAGGTACCGGCATTCCCTAAATTTAGCCTAACTTAATTGTAGCCTGGTATAGCGGGAGGGCTACCAAAATATTCTCAGAACATCGCTGCTTTTCACTTCTCCTGTGAGGGGATTTATCAAATTAATTGTATTAAGCCATTTCATATAGTCAAAGCAAAACACATGCAGTGAGTGCCTGATATAAAATTGTATAATTTTCAAGCCATTATGTCCATCTTGAACAACTCACGATAAACTGAAAATATGCTGACAAGGCTTGAACAGGTGCAGTAAATTATATAAACTTATCTTGAAAGTTTTCACTCAGTATCTTCCAAGGTTATGTCATTCTGCAACTAAACCTTTTTTTTCTGTCAAAGCCAACAGTTATAACCTTTGAATGTCAAATGTATTCTGCATACTGTAAAATAGATTTTATATCTTGAAAGTAAAGGACAGTAATAACATGCATAAAATACATTATTGATAACCTCCTTTAAGAGTATTCCTTAATAATGGGATTTTCAAAGAATTGTATGAGCTCAGTCAATTCACCAGAACCTTTTTGCCAGACACTGTCCATGTTGCTGCACTGACAATTTTAAATAACATTTGATTGGGATAGAGACGTATATAATGGGATACATGTTTTATATTGAGCATTCAAGTGAATATCCGGAGTTAAATGAAGAACTTATTTCCTTCATGTTGCTACATGATCACTAGCCACCTTTTTGATGGTGTATTATTATTTATTAAATACCACTTTATATCTCTGTGGAACTATTAGACACTTTCTGTCAAAGTAAAAAAAAAAAATCTTAAAATAATTTGTAATGACAATGCAAAACACCCCAAGGAATTCAACTTCATTTCATGAAAAGCGCAAATTTCTATGAGTGTTTGTAGCTGTATTCTGTGCTCTTTCCATCTATTTTGTTTTTATGTTCAGATCCCAAGATATCAAATTGTTATTTCGCTTGAATAATAAAACCGTGACTTGAGATACAATATTTGCAAGGAAAACACTTAAAATTGATTAATTCTGTATGCATTTTGCATTATTTTCTGTGGTTAAAAATATTAGATTAGAAAAAGCAGTAATAGGCACATAAATCTAAATATTTAAATATTTTCCCATGCACTTATAAATGCACCATGTGTATACAATTTGAGATCATTAAAATTGAAAGGTAACTTTCAATAATATGCTCTCTAAACCACTAATGCAGAAAAACAGAGTGAGGAAATTCTGCCTGGAATTGCATGTGCAACACCATCAATCTATCTTGAGGACCAGATTCAGTACAAATAAAATCCTGCAGTTATTTTCCTGCAGAGCGATATCAAGTACCTTACAGAAGGCACCACTGCTGCTAATAACAAGCATGTAGTAAGCACCATGGCATGTAATATTTTTCAGGGACAAGTTCCTACCTCTGCACACTCAGGTTTCCTGGAGTTCTAAAATTAAGAGAATATATGGGCTACTTTCTGCACTGAGTCAGCCTGATGAATTAGCAGGCCCTTTCTCTTAGGAAAAGTGACAAATTTACTTCATTCTTTAGGAAACTAGACCTGGTAACTCCCAGGACTCTTAGAATTACCCCAATAATATAGCATAGTATGAACAGGCAGGGGAAAAAAAACAAACAACAAAACAAAACACTAAAAACAAACAAACAAAACAAAAACCAAAAAACCAGTAACAGGAAAGGGCTTATGCTACTTTCCACTGAGGAAAATCATCTTTTCCCATCTGCACTGTAGGAGTAAAGTTATGAAGCAGAAAAAAAGAAAATTATATGGTAACTGCTGTCAGAGCTGAAAGGGATGAGAAAGCGTGATAAATAATCTCAAGAATGAAAGTCCTTTGTCTCCATTGGCCTTTCTGAAGGCCTGGCCTTGGTTTCCCAGGCAGGAGCTACTCACGTAGCACAGACAGTGCTGAGAGAGGCAGTAACAACTTTCAGACTCTTTGCCTTAAGAAATCGTGTTTTTTTCACTTACTTCTCCTACCTTACCACCATAAGCCTATCAACCAGCAATATGATCAGTATTTGTTCTGAGTTTATTGAATGAGAACTCCACATCAGAGATTTGTGACTCTGTCTCCAGATGTGTTTACTCTTGATTATCCACCCAAATGCTTCAAGACATTCAGCGTTGTCTGCCAGATAAGCTGGTATTTCTTTGGATATGTTTATATACAGACACAGAAAAAATTCCTTTCTTCTCTTGTCTTATTCTTTCAGGAAACTGAGAGGCTACAAGTTAAAAGTATCTCTTTCCTTGAATGGCTTCAAAACTTGTAAGTATTTTTCAGCAATGGAGTATTTACCAGGATCTATTTTTCATGGTTTAATAATTATGTTTTTCTTATAACCAAAGAATGGTTCACTTGCAGGACTAACCCTTGGGTGGTTGTAAGCAGTTCAGATTTCTCTTAATTCAGTGTTTTCATTTGTCCTGTTTCAAATTACATTTGGAACTATTTTATTGACTGACATGTAATTCCTTTAAAGTGTTTTCTTCTAATTAGCATAACTAGAGGGCAAGTAATTCAATAAATAATTCAGTTTTTTAGGGTTTTCATATTTTCAACTGTGTCTGGAAACTGAGCACTCATGTTAATAGATTCTAATTTTGAAAATAAAGAAAAACAAATCACCTATTCAGATTTTACTTATTAGTTCAACTGCACTAAACTGCACTGATTACTTTTCATCTAACAGGAATCATGGCTATTACAAAATCTTGGTTGATTAACAGAAATGGTATATTTTTGTCTTTATTGCTTTTTTTTAGTTTTTGCTATATTGACTCAATTAACTCTGACTCTCTCTGGAGACTTGTATCTTTCTTTACAGGCAGCCTAAACTCATCCAAGGGTAACTTAATGATTGAAGGGAAGTTATGACAGAGATTAATGCAGTTCAGTACCTCTCATATGAAATTATCTTTTAAGACCTGACAGGTTTTCAATAAGCCCTTGAAAATCAGATTTTCTTGCCTTCAGAAAAATCCTCAACTTGCCTTCTGGTGCTACACAGACTGTTTTTATTCCTTATTATTTCTTTTTATTTTTTAGAGCAAGCCTGATTGCTTGATGGATATCATCAGCTGTATTGAAGAGTGGTCCTGCTGCCTCACTGCTAAATGTATTCATTCAGGCACAAAAAGATGTGGGAGTAGTGACTTCTTACAGTGTTCTGATTTGGTTTTGTGACCTTCTTCATGTCAAATCTGTCTTTCCTTGTCTAGTCAACCATGCACACACAATAATTCCTGCAACATTTTGAGGTCCAGATTTCCACAATCGTTCCTGATATTTAAGCACAACTATCACATAATAGGTATTTTTGAAGTCACTAGACAGGTTATATTCAGTGGGATTTAGGCATCTTATTTTGCCCTCAATGGGATTTAGTGTTCTAACTTTCTGAGAAGAATTTACAAATCCAGACAGAGCCAGAAGTTTTTTTGAACCCTAAGCCTCTGAGTGGTTGATCAATGATCAATGGTATGTTTACAAACGACTTTATATATTCTTTAGACTGACTAAGTAATGCCCTAGTAAGGCATAGCTAATGACCAGCTTGGAAGTCAGAATCTGTGTGGATGTCTCCTAATAACTAACACAAATGCAATGTTTTTCATAAGCATTTTGATCCTCGAAGTCTGAAAAGAACAGGATTTATTTAACACGAGAAATACATGAAAAATATTGAAATAGATGCTACACTCAAACTAGTCAGAAGTATGAAGGCAGGTGTGGGTGACTGTGCCAAAAAAGTCTGCTCCTATCTCTGGATTTACATTCCTTCTACAAAAAGTAAAAGTTATAAGCTGGATAGACTACTGGATTTATTGACATCTCACATCTTATAATTATTAATGCTTTCATCTATAATTTTGAAACTTGGCCAAAATTTTTCTCATATGACAAAGCTGAGAAGTTTTCCTTTTTTCTTTCCTAAGGAATATATAGACCTGGTGAATCTTAAGCTATGCTTGTGCATGAAGTGGAAATCATTGTTGTCTCATTAAAATATTTTGAAAATCCAGATCTTTTAAAATTTAGATTGATAGTAAGTATAGGCATCTCAGATGTTTATATCATATTCAACAAGTGATACTAAAAGCAAGCATTTTACTTAAATAGGCTTACTTTCAAAATAAAGTTTATCTTCTGTATCTATTTTTCTCTGTATTACTTTCTTTCATATGCAAAGTCTTAATGAGTGAGGTTGAAATGGTAAGATATCACTTGGAAAGGAAATTCACAAATTCTTACAAACTTTCTTGCCAATATTCTAAACCTTTCAGAATGCATTTTTCCTAATATTCTTTCAGAACTCCATGTAAGTAAATTACAAATTATTTTCAAATTTTAAAAGTAATTTTAAAAATACACTAAAGTACATCCTTCTAAAAGGAATAAGGTATGTTTAACTCCTTAGAAAATGAAGAATCTACTATGGTCTATTATTCTTCCTGTCCAAAAGGAGTTGCTTTACATGAACCAGTATTTGATAATAGCATAATTACATAATAATGTCCTAATTATATTATATATACCAGTAAATAGCTACTAACAACAGGGTAATTATTGCGTTATTGACAGAGAAGTTGTTAGGCAACCTCAGGTAACAGTGATAAGTAATGGGGAAAAACATTTTATAATTAGAAATTAATCCTACTGGAAGGGAAACTTAACATCATATATAAAATACATTTTAGAAAAGTGAAAAACAACCAAAGGGTACTATAGCTTACTGCTGTAGAAACCTTTTGACTAACAAAAACTCCTGATTTATTTAATTCAAACTCAGAATGTATCTTTAAAAACAAGGTCAGTTATTAAAACAAATAACAGTATGTTCATACATGGACCCCCACTTACTTGTATACTGTGATAAAACTACAATGATAACTATATTGTATAAATTGTGCCTACACAAAAGAAAGTTATGAGAAAGCAACTTTAAAACTGTGTCTGCGACTAATCCTGTGTGTAACTTCCCAGTTGCTCAGTGACAGCTCAGAGGTCCATTTCAGCTCTTCTGGTGGAGGAACCTCATATGCAGATAAATGACTGCTGAGGAGCTGTATTCTGCCATCTGACTGATGCTTATCTACACCAGCCACTCTCATGGTCCTCTGGAAGTATCCCATCAACCCAATATTTTTGTAGCTTCCCCTGAAACCAAAGCCCAAGCAAATCCTGCTATGCCATCTCCTATCTCTAAGACATTCAAGAATCCTACCCATGTATTTGTACAAATACGCTACAACTCTGTAAGCTGGCGGTCCAGCTGGGTCTTTGCTAAGAAAATTTAATCACCATATTTAAAGGGGTAATTTTGTAGTAATACATGGGTGTTCTCACTAGAGATGGTTGGATGACGGCTTCACTGGCCTTAGGAAAAAGTTCATCTTATAATGAACAACTTGATGGTGGCCCACTAGAACTGTAAAATGCTTGGCTAATGTAAAGCTTGCAAAGACTGTAATGTAAAGATTGCAGTGAGTTTTACAGAGGCTCTTACCCATGTTCTGCTAGTCCATGATAGTTTCTTGTCAGAGTTAGCAGTCTGTCCTCACCCTTTGATATTGTTGTGTCAAGCCTCATCATCCACAGTCTCAGTCAGGGGAAGGTGGGGAAATAAGGGAAGAACTTTTCTCACAGGTCACACCACTTACTGGTGGTGTGAAAGATCCTGTGCTGTTGTACAGTTGCAAGCATCTCAGGATCCATTGGAGGGACTTTTTCTATCTGCAGCTGCAGGAACAGAAGTCTGTAGGGAATCTGGGAGTCAGTTTAGTGGCTGGGACCACAAAAGCTCAGCTTGAGAGGCACATGGGAAATGGTAGAGGAATGTGGAAAGTGCTTCCTTCTGCTCTGTCCCTCTCCCAGAGAAATGTGAGACTCTCATCCTGTCACAAACATGGTCAGATGTGCTGTGTAAGCACAGCAACAGGCAGCGATGCCAGGATAGAAACTCAGCAGGACAGCAAAGTATATCCCAGTCTGGACTGGTGCAGCACAAGCACAACACATATGACCTCCTCACTGTGCAGCTTACCTGTCCTGAAATTACATTCGACAAATATCTGACACAAGACACCATTCCCAATCAGAGCCATGTAGACCAGGTCTTGAGGCTGCTGTGATATAATAAGAGCCACATTTGAGAATAAATGGAAAAGGGACTGAGATGTATCTGATATCAGAAGTTGGCTGGTAAAGTATGACTAGGAATGAGATAAATCCCTATTTCTCTGGGACATTTGTAAGCATAAAGCGAATCCTTGCATTTATACAGGAGTTGGGTTGCGATTTTTTTACTTGTGGGTTTGTGGGGGTTTTGCATTACAGGAATGCAGGACGAATCAAGGAGACACATGATCTAGTTGACCTAATCATGGAAGAAGTATCCAGAGCCTGGGCATCTCAGTATTTGTAGTCATCACCTCTTAATGTAGGTCACAGTTTAAGCTGGTGTCGTGGGTTTGCCGACCAGCATCCCCCCGGGGCTGAAAATAGTTTTGCCAGGTGGATTTCTGGAGCAAAGGCAATCAAAAGTTTTAGTAACACCTCTGCCAATTACATATTTAAGAAAATGGAAGAGGTTTGTGGCACAGAAGAAATTAGGAGCCATGTAGGGAGAGACAGCAAGGCCCCACGTGTGGGCCAGGCCTCCCTCCTCCCCCAGCCGTGGGCCGGGGGCAGGTGTGGCACTGAAGCTCCCCCTGGCCGAGACATTTAACAGAGTGGAGGAAAAACTCTGAAGGAAGACTGCCTGGATGAGAAATACTGCAGAAGGAATTCCAAGCAGAGAGATATTGCAGCTTCCAAGGTCAAAACTGGCAGCCAGAGGAGAGAGAAGCCCGAAGGGGGGGGGGAGGGTGTTTCTTCTCTCCCCTCCCCCACTTCAGCAGGGAAAAGACTGAAAACTAAAAAACTCTGCCATCTGTGGAAGATTACTGAGTGAGGAGACCCTCTGCAACTCATGAAGGAGCTCACGCTGGAGCAGAGGAGTGCAAGAAAAAGATGTGACTCCGTGGGAGGCCTAAGATGAAGGAGTCTTGCCGGAGACCTGTGGCCCATGGAGAGAGAGACCTACGCTGGAGCAAGTCGGCCCAGGCAGGATCTTGTGATCTCAGTGAGAGATCCATGCTGGTGCAGCTGAATTTGCGACCCTAAGGGTCAGCAGAGAATGGAAGGACTGTTGCCCGAGGGGCAGACCCACGCCAGAGAGGACTATCAAGGATTGTCTCCTGTGGAGAGGGACCCCACAGGAAACAGGGGTGGACTCAAAGCCATTATCCCCTGGAACTGTGGTGAAGACCATGGTAAGGCAAATGTCTCCTTGCAGTCCATGGAGGACCCCACAGGGCCCTGGGTAACCCCCAGCCTCCGGTCTTAGCCCAGGACGGGGTAGGCCCAGCCCTGAGATCAACATAAAAGAGAGAGAAAAAGAGAAACAGTTCCAGATGCAACAAATCGGAGCTGTCGTCCTAGAGATAATAGAAGAAGAATTTTCAAATGCTATAGAATTGTTTGGAAGACCTGTAGCTCTGGAAATGGAGAAGAGACTGCTTCTACTCCTAAACTGACACAAGGAGGGACAGGTACTTCTGTAAATACATAATACTTTTGCCTAGTTAGACTTGTTGTATATATAATTCTTTAGTTTTTATCTTGTTAGTAATAAATACTAATATTATTCTCCTCACATCAGATCTCTTTTGTCTGCATAAACCTTCTCTCAACTTATAGCAGATGTGTGGGAGGTGAGAGAATATTAGCCCAAAGCAAACCCACGACAGCTGGGAAATTGCAACAAATATGAGTTAAGCAGCCTGGTTGTCAAAGAAGAGTGTGTAAAAAGTGAATGCTAAGAGGCTTCTGAACAACTATCCTGGGCAGCTGGATGTGTGGGATCGTTAGGATGGTGATTAACACAAACTATCCTCCCAGGCTCTAGCTGCTGCTGTTTGGACACAGGGATATGTGGTTTTGGCTGGGACGTCCAGAGCGGGCCTCAGTATGCTGGGGCAGTTGCACTTTCTCAGGAACATGTGATGCCTTTTTGATATCATCAAATATAGTCCAACTTCTCTGTTCTGTCTTATCTCTTGTCCTTAATTGCTCATTCTTGTTCTGACATAAAGGTTCCAGTCTCTGCTTAAAGCAACAACAGTAAGAAAGATGTAAAATATCACTAAAAGAAAAGCATGGCTAAGCTGGTTGTATCTGTTAAATGCGAAACCTCTGCCCAGGAATGCTCCCATAACTCAAGGACCTGCACACAAACCACTGAAGACTTTAACTTCTAGGACCAGAAGCCCTTCACAGGGGGCAGCTCCAGGGAGCTGATGGGTGTCGCTTTTGACTCCTTGCTCACACACACTCTCAGGTGCACTTCCTCCTTCTTCAGGGTTGACCTCTAGATTTCCCATAGCAGAGTCCCAGGCAGTGCATATATAAAAATAAATAAATAATTTAATAGAGTGGTACAGCAGTAGGTCAACTTGAGCTGAGTCCCTTCAGAGAGGGACTCAGAACAACAAAATCCCCAGACTTTTGTACCCCTACAGTCTGTGCACCCATTCTCCATGTTCTCTTCTTGGACACACCTTTTGGTCCAATGGTGATTTTTGGTCTGGTTTCTTATAACAGCTTATTGAATTCTTTCTCTATGTCCACATAGGCAGGCTGTTAACTATTCTTATCTTGACAAGTTGCCACTTCTGCTGACAGCTGCAGCCTCCTCATCTTCTGGTTTGTACTTCTTGTGCACTAGCTCAGTCAGCAGAGCACGGGAAACTAAGAATTCTTTGATTTAGAGTAAGAACTACATAGCAACAATTAAAACATCAGTGTGTTGTCAACATTATTCTCATATGAAATTCAAAACAGAGCACTGTATCAGCTACTAGGAAAAATTACTGAGAAAATTAGCTCTGTTCCAGAGAAAATTGTATCTTGGTGAAAGTTCACAGCTTGCAGCCTAAGGCTTCAGCAAACCCAGTTATTCATGCCAAGCAAGTACAGTTAAGCCAATAGCACACTAAACCACAAAGTATTATAACTCCAAGTGACTTTTTCTTATTTAAAGCTTACTTATTAGGGTAAACAACTAATATCTCTCCACAAATCTTCAACGACTGTTGCTGCTCAGCCAATGCAGGCAATTTCCTATCAACTTGATCTTCAGCAACATGAGAGCCATTCATTATGCTTAAAATGCAAGTTTACATATGACAGACTTTGATACAAGGGCACTGTCTTAACATAAAAACTGATGAGTATGAACAATTTGCTAGGTATTTAAGATCAGAGTTGAAATTGCACTGCATTACACAATTTTAATCTTTTAGACCCGCTTCTTATCATGTTTTTGTCTGTGTGACTCATGAACCATAAGCCTGTTAGGACACTGAAAAAACTATGCCATAGACTGTAACTGAAAGCAAATTAAATTTTTGGTAATTATTTGAAATCAAATTATGTGTGGGTGTGTAAAAGTAACTCATTACTCTGATACCTATTATCCATTATTCTTATCACATAGAAAATGTTTTGCAGTTATGAAAAAGTAAAGTAATTTATTTCAGTTTATATAGTAAAAAATAACCTATATGTTTCATCTAGTTGGGATATTATTTTATTATATTTTATAATATTAATTTGTTAATTTAAATTACATACCTTCTGTCCTGAGATCAGGAAACATTCAAAACAATGAAAATGATTCAAAAAAAGGCCTTCCATATAAAGTCCAGGACTCCGTATGGAGAAGCCTCATTAAGTTCACAAACACGTAGGCAGCTTTTGGACTGCACAGTCCTGTGAGCAGTTGTGCTGGTTTTGGCTGGACTGGAGTTAATCTTCTTCACAGTAGCTAGTATGGGTCTGTGTTTTGGATCTGTGCTGGAAACAGTGTTGATAACACAGGGATATTTTTGCTGTTGCTGAGGAATGCTAGCACAGAATCAAGGCCTCTCCTATTCCTTGTCCCACCCCACCAGCAAGGAGGCTGGGGGTGCACAAAGAGCTGAGAGGGGACGCATCCAGGGCAGCTGACCACAACTGACCAAGGAGACACTCCGTACCATATGACATCATGTTCGTCATATTGAGCTGTGGGAAAGAGAACAAAGAGGGTGATATCCAGGGTGATGGCATTTGTTATCCCAAATCACTGTTAAGTGTGATGGAGCCCTGCTTTCCTGATGAGGCTGAACACCGTCCTGCCCATGGGAAGTGGTGAATAAATTCCTTGTTTTGCGCTGCTTCTGTGCATGACTTTTGCTTTACCTTTTACCTGTCTTTATCTCAAGCCATGAGTTTTCACACTTTAACTGTTCCAATTCTCTCCCTTATCCCACCAGGAGGGCAGCAAGAATTAGGTTGCACAGAGCTGAGTTTCCATCTGGGGTTAAAGCATGATGGCAATGAAAGTAGGGCTCAACAAGATCCTGAAAAGAAATCAAAATCTTAATGCTTCCTAAACCTTGTCGTTTACTAAAATATGTGATTGAAATCAGACAGAGTAGGAAGGAAAAAACTGCTTAATGTAGTGACAGAAACATTTTGATAATTATCAAAGCTTTTTTTATAACAGATAATCTCTTCAATCAAATCACTCCCTTTTTTACCAAATAAATTAATTTATAATTAATATGTTTTAATATATTATAATTAATGTATTTTTACCCTATCATTGTCTGACCTTCTGAATTAATCTTCCCAGAAGCAAATTAAGGTATTTTATTCTGACACATCTTCCTCTGGAATTACCACTGTGTGTCATTATTTAAGACTTCTTTTATAACCTTTTTTTGAGGGACATTTTATAAAAATCAGGCAATTAATTATGGAGAAAAGTTGACTTAGTCTTCCTTGACAACAACCTAGATTGAAGCCAGGTGTATCCCATGATTTTCTTCAGTGCCCCAGGAGATTTCATATCATTATTCTGTTACTCACTCCAAAGTTAACCTAATAATGTAATGTAAGGGCACTCCACAGATGCTATAAATCCATGATGTATTATCTCTAATTTGTTGAAGTTAATCCACTATGGACATATGCTGCTGAATCTCTCTGTGATTCTTGTCAAGGGGATCATTGAGGTTTCTAGGTCTGTAAGTATGCCAGTAAATCATTTGCACATATGACTGTACAGCCCTTCTCATCCCAGACTAATAGAATCCTCATTTCTGTGGATGAGACCATATGGCTAATGTCAGAAGTTCCATAATCCTATCAAATTAAATGCATCTCTCCTCTGGTCCTTTCAGCGGAGGTCACTCTGTGCAAGGAAGTTACTACTGGTTTCACACAGAGCAAATACGTCTTTTAAAGGCCTTCAGCACAGGACGGGTTTTGATATATTTTTTTCACAAAATAACATTTGATTATTTTGGCTGTAATTTTGAAAAAAATAAATGAGCATAAATTTTTAGGATCTGGAATAGTAGATGACACGTAGCAGTATCTAAATTTTGCCTTTTGTGCATTTTCCAAGACAGCCAGATCAATCATGTTAGAAATTTGAAAAGGCTTTTATAATGGCTATGATATAATAAACTTTCATATTACTTCAGAAAGGAAAATTCACTTTGTTTCTTTAGATAAGATTTACTGGATTTACTTTACTATCAGTTAAAAAACTTACCTAGAAAATCACATCCAAAAGCATTGTTTCAAATCTGTGGACAAAGATTTTTTTTAGGCACCATGGCAACATGTTTTATACCAGAGGAAGACAAGTCCAATAATTTTCCCTTCAGTAGTGATTGTTATCAAGGATTTGAATTTCCCCCATACTTTCTTCAGGCTATTCCTATTAATCTATTGTGTAGTAATATCCCAAACAAATTTGTCTTGCATTGCATGTGCAAAGCACACTGCTTATCTTTTTCTTATAGGCAATAGGCAGTATTTATTTTCCTTGCAAGAATTCATCCAGTACCTAAAAATAATAATTTTAATAGTCTATTTATACAGCTATTTTAACCTTCAGTAACTCTTCCCTGAATCTTTCCTAGAGAATGTGGTCTCATGTGACATCCCTTGACAAAACGCTAGGTAACTACCCAACTCTGGTACTCCTTGCTTTTCTAAAATTGTAGGTCAGTGTATATAAAAGAGACACTATATAGTTAATATTATTAAAGAAGAAATAGCCGTGCTTTCAACACAGAGAAAGGTAACTTTAGAAAGTAGGGATGGATAATAAAGGAGTATCCATATCATAGTGAATTGGGGATTTATTCTTTTTCTATTTCACAGTGAAAAGCCCTAGATAACCTGAACTTTAACATGAAATGTAATAATAGTTACATAGCTATATGTGTCAGACATAGATGATACAATTATCCTTAGTTCTGATGTTGAAATTTTGTTCAACAATTGAAGTCAAAAGGCAATTAAGGAATGAAACAATATACTTCTGTCCAACAAATCTTCTCTATATATAGTTAGTAACACATAGGAGACATTACATAACATGAGAACAATGAGGTTTAGAAGGATTATTTATTATTTATAGAATATATGTTTTATTGTTATTATGATCTTATTATTGACTTACCTAAGAACAGCTACATAAATAATGGCATTTTGTTTTTTGGTGGGTTTTGTGGTTTGGTTTGTTTTTTTTTATTCAGGAATTATGTTTCAGGGGATTATTGCTTTTTTTGGATTGTGATTCATTAAAAAAAGTCCTGGATAATTTTTATACCACAGTATTTACTTACATACTGAAGTGATTATTAAAAAGTGATTCTGAAGTGAAACCTTAGTAGTGTTTATATTTGCTATAAGAGAAAATTATGTATTTCGATGTATATCACTCTGTGTTTCTTGAATATATCTCATGAGAAACTATAAAGTAAAGATTGCCGCATGAAATATTTTGATCTTCTCAAAACAAGCTTTTACTTTTGTTTCTGCAAGATGACATTGAAAGCAAACAGGAAATACTGGCTGCACGTCCTCTATGGTTTGTTAAGCCCATTAACAGGAGGCAATGCATATTTTGGGTGGCAACAGGTAAGTGTTTGTATACCATGGGACTTTATGTTCTGAAACTTTTTACATATTCATTTTCACTTGCTTTTGGAAGCATGATGCAATAGAAAGAAAAAATCTACATTCTTTGGTGGTGCTTTTAGGTTTTTCTTTTGTGGTGTTTTAGAAATTTAAGGTATGTGTAAACTTTTTTAGTTATTCAGAAAATAACATAAAAACAGTTTTTTCAGCTGGTTGCCACATACTTTTCTCATAGAAAATTTGTTGAGTACTGTTTTGTTAAATGATAAAATACTCCTTTAATAATGGTATTAATTTAAACTGTTCTTCAATAATTAAATGTAATTTTGTGTCTGCAAAGTGAAATAGATAGCTTTTAGATGAATGACAAGACTGACCTGTTGCATCACAAAGTGTATTAGCACATGCATTTCCATGAGGAAAAACTGAGAAGTAGCAATATGCTATGCATGTTTTTCTCAGATACAAACAAAATACTTGGAATATTTATTTTGATGACACTGATATGTGAAAGATTTCCAATTTTTTTCCCCTTCATCAGCTTCTCACTGTAGGTAAAATATACTCCAAATACCATCATCTTTCATGATGCTCAGTAAAGCTATCAAAGGCTATAGATACCTATTAGTAATGAACACTGTAACTTAATTTCATGTCTTTAATTGTTAAGCTACACTTCCAGGCTGTATCAGCACACACAAGAGAAATGGTATGACCAGTTCCCATAGGAAGACTTAGAAAACTTTCCCTTAGTTGTCTTGAAAACTTACACTCACAGAAGCTAATCACTCTACAGACCTATGGCCCTGGTGGACTGGAGCCACCTAAGTCATTATTTGGAAGACTGATTTTTGATCATGCTTTATATTCATTAAAATTGATGGGGAATAAATGGGAGTAACAGAATGTAGTGTGCCCTAAGTAGAAGTACTGTGCAGTAACAGCAGTTACTGAAAACTTAAATACAAATGATAGCAAGACTTCAAATTACTTGAAATTTGCAAGATTACAAAAGGCAGCTATGACAAATGAGACTATTGAGCAATTATGAAATCTTTTTAACAGTCAGACTCTTTGATTCGATTGACAATTTATGTGGTATGTTAAAATTTAGGATATTAAGCTGTTAAAGTAACTACTTGCAAATAAATAGCCACGGTTGTAAAGCAGTTTATAACACTTGCTAACATTTCAGTGTTTTCATAATAGAAAAATATTCCTTAGATAAGGATAATCACTTTCTCAGAAAATTCAGGTAAAAAGCTTTTCATTTTCTTGATGATTCATTCAACAACAGCATAGCTTAAATAAAAATTATTTTATTGTTGCTTGAATTCATGTTTTCATTTTAGTGCAAAAAAAGGTTTTAATTTCTCTAGCTAGGGTTAAATCCCTTTATTTTGTGTCTTGGTATTGCATTTTTATTTTTCAATAAATAATAAGCCTTTCCAGTGTAAACAAATTAATTACTGAAGTAGAGTCTATTCAGTTCTCTTGACTTACGGTAGAATGGTTATGCCAAGACCCACTGCGGTTGCATCAGGGAATAAGATAATATCATATAGTAAAAAAACAGGTAAAGCAGAGAACAAGGTAAGCTAAGGCAAGAGAAACCAAAATGTCAGAAATATATTTTCAGAAAAGAAATCCTGTTCTCTAATCTATCATCTTGGTAACATATGAGAAAGCTGCTGAAAATTGTCTGCAAGGGAAGCCTAGGAAAAGTAACTGTATACAACAACATGGTTTTTAATGGCAAGACAATAAGTTAATTATGCACTAATTTTAAAACTATACACAACATAACTAATTGAATAAGGGTTGAATAAAATGAAGTTTTACATCTATTATATTTTAATGGAAACATCATGTGTTCTATCATTTAATACACTTATGGTGCCCAAGCAATCATGGAAGCAATGGCAGCCATGTTATTCTTAGCTAAAAATGATGTCCAAAATGCATTTCATATCATCTTGAAAACTTGGAGCTTGTTTCTTTTCTGGACAATACAGCAACTTTGTAATGGCAGCTTTTCTGTTCTGTTCACTGACACGTGCTTAACCTTCCTTCTACCAGGCTCAATTTTTGTCTTTCAAAACGTGGCTGATTTATTTTCTGGATTATAGTTCTTAGACAGGGAAAACAGCAGGGAGTTGAAATTTAACGGAGTCATCAAATAGTACAATGACAAGCAGGTATTCAAGTAGAAAGACCTTGACATTTAACAGCTGTGTGAGTAGTTAGAGTGATTTTATAAGGTCATTTGGTCCTTTCCATCTAGGCTAGAGCACACTTTTTTTCCTTCTTTTTTTTTTTTTTTCCCCTGGTTGATGCATCTTCATTTAGACCCAGTCTGTAGTTTCCTAAGAGCAGCATGGTTCAGAGACATGTTCTGGAGATGGATTTTTGGTTTGTGAGTGAATAGCCTTCACATATTCTATTAGAAGCCTGACAACAGTTTAATGTGCCATCATCTGTTATCTGTAAATTGTATTGATATAGAGGTTTAGGTGGAGTATTCAGTAACTTTATGTGTCTATCCATTAGAATTTGACAAAGGGATAGCCTGTGGTGTTCGTTTACTGTGCTCTTGGTATATTTTAGGACCAATAATAAAGTTTCTGGCCATTTAAGGCCTTTTTATTTCATGAATTCTGACTAGTTGAGCTTTTAAATAAGAATTCTTCCTCCTAACAGTTCTGATGAACTGTGGATGGTATGCCCAGCGTAAATATTGTTGGATTTCCCTGAAACAGGGCAACAGAAACAAAAACTTCGTGCCTTCTTCTCTGGTTGATTTGCTGTTTATAACTTTGAGTTCTAAATGCAGTGCTCTGCACATTTTTAAAAAATGCAGAATCACAGAATGGGTAAGGTTGGAAGGGACCACAGTGGGTCTTCTGAAACGCCTGAAAAATATAATTTCTGGTAAATATATTAGCATGATTAACAAAATGTTAAATAACATAATGGATTTGCAGGGGATTACCACAGAACAAAGAGCCTGAGATTTTGAAATTGTGAAGCAACAGGAACTGACACAGTGTTACAAATGTACAAATATCTGTGTGTTTTTAAAGTGCTTTTTTTCTGCTCTGAAATTAAAAAGAGCAGAATCCCTTTTTATTTTTGAAAAGAAACAGGATGACAAATAGATGTGATGAGCTAATGCTTACTAGAAAAATGAGGAGACAATCAGAGTTCCAAGAGAAAAATGGTATTGCTGTTTGTGAAAGGAAATGGTAGAGGCAACATCAAAATGTGAAGCAAGATGGATGCATGATGTAATGGTATCTGAACTACACTGGTTTTTGGATTTCCTTTAAAAAAAAAGCCCAAAACTTTCCAACAAACCAACTCTGTGACATTTTTAGACAGCCCTCCAACCTGCCCTTATCTTCCTTCAAACAAAACTTCCTGCAACAAAATATGTTTAGGTTGCAAATTCTCAATATTGGGATGTCTATTACAGGGTGTGACTTCATCTGTATCTGCAATGTCTTTGATAGCTTTTCAAATTTTAACCTTGCCTGTTTTGTTGCTTTTTTATATATCACGGACTTACTTCATACACCATCTACACTCTGTCTCATGGGATTCATGCACTGATGGGAAATAGATAAAAAACAGAGTCAGAACATAAAATAGATGGGATGTATTTTATAAAACATATCTGCAATGTGTTCTATTGGTGAATACACTTTCCACGTGATTTATATTTTTGAGATCTTTCTAGTGTGTCAGTGGGAAAAACACTCAAAAAATATGTTAAAGATGAATGTGTAAATGTTTACAGGATAAAGAGATGCTAGTAAGTAATGCTCTTTTTATTTTTGAAGAGAGATCTGATACTTAAAATGCTGTGTGGTTCTGTTAGGGTACCGTTGATGCATCTGAGAAGTGGAAATTTTCACAGCTGGTCACTCATTCCATTAATCAATTCTGTTAAAGTTTCAGAGTGTGTAAGGCAATATGTTTCACTTCACTTGTTCTGTTTCCTCTTTATCTGATCATTGAACTACTTAATGCTCTTGGTAACTCATCTTCCCACCTGTGACCAAGAGCTTCAGAGAAAACTAGATTTTTATTCTGAAGGCTTTTTTATTCAATAACATCAGTTTCAGGCAGTGTCCATATGCCTTGCCTCTTCACTGAGAAGCTGTTTCAAATGTAGCAACCTGCAGAATTAGTATGAATGCCCTGTGAATCACTTGCTGTAAAGAAAAATGAATTGTAATTGCTTGCTTCTTTCTCATCACCATGCTGTGCCAGCAGAGCATAACCCAGTGATTTAAGGTGTCAGCACACTAGTAGATTTGTAGTTTACCTCTGAATGAATATTTGCTAAGACTTAGTTGTTTCCCAATTAATATTGTGGGTTGCTTTCTGATATTTTTATAAGACTCCTTATTTACTGATTTTTTTTTAAAGTACGAATCATAGTACCTTTATTTATCTTATTCTACCAGTGCCATTTTTCTTGCATTTTCAATTAAAGGAAAATTTTGACTGTATACTGAAATTCTTAATTTTGGTTCTGAAAATGAAATTAGTTTTTAAGTATCTCTGTTACATTACCCACCTCTGCCAAGAATTCACTACTTGAAGAACTGCAAGAATCAAACCCAGAGATTATTTCTCTTTTCCAAAGATATACATTTGTCTTCAAATGCATAAACGTATGTACATACATGTACAATATTATTGTACTCAAAAATAATATAAAAATTGACTGAGGTTTTTCCTGTAGAGATTAACACTGAGGTAGTTTGAAAGTGTGAAAATGTATTAAGCTGCTGAAAAAATTTAATTATAGTTTTCCTCTGTATCATTATTACTCTTAAATCATATAATTGCATTTAGGACAATACATTTCTAAATAGATCTGGAGAAGAGCCATTGGCTTGTTGCAGCATACTCATATTTATCCAGTGATCCAGCCTTAACATATCTGTATTCACTTTAATAGGCATTATCAATATATTTTTTAAAAAATCTGAAATCCAGATACTTCAGACCAATAATTACAAAATTCATGTTAATGGTTTATGGAGAATAGTATGGTATTGATGCTGATAATAAACTAAGAGTGAAGGCCATGTTGGATTTTAAAATAAATTTGTTTCAAAAACCTGAATGTTACATACTCCATAATAATGTTCCTATTTAGCATTAATTATTTAGCAGAGCCCATCACTTCCTCTGTGGCACACAGAGAAGTTCTGTACAAAAGATTTCCCTTTTAGTGGTATCCTAAAAAGCACAGAGCAGCAGGAGTTGGAGTGACAATGATGACAGAGGGCGTATAAAGTGACATTTCTGTGTGCAGACTCCTATGTATCTCACACCTTGCTTAACCCTGTTCCTGATCCTTCCTGGGTACCCATTTTGGAAAAATCAGAATAAGAAAAATTATACAAAAAAATCCTATTGTCTGTGCAATTGTCTGGTACAATAAGATTCAACAACTTATTGAAATTGTTTTTAAGAATAAGGAGGAAATGTGTTTTCTCCTACTGGGAAAGTGTTTTAGAACCTCACTGCGTGGTGATTGGAAAGTATTTTCCAATCTCTAGCCTAAATTCAGTCACAGCCAGTTTCTGCCCATTGTTATGTGGCTAGCATCATCTTTTGATTTAAACATCCTTTTTCTATCTCTTTGGAAAATATGATAAAAAACCCAGCAAGATAAAAAAAAGTAAACTTTCCTCTGGTTTTAGGAGGGCATCACGAAAATCAACATTGAGGATCTTTAATCTGGGAGGGGAGAAATCTCCTGAAAACCCTGTTGAGAAAGGGCAGCTTAGAAGGGAAATGAATATTGGAGTGACTGAACGCTAAGGTGCTTTAATATATCATTTTTCTGGGATGGGAGTTTGCTGAATCTGGTTATTCTTCCTTATAAATATGTTTCTCAATTGCTATAAAGCTGTACTGCCTTACTAGATTTGTAGGCAGAGCTTTTCTGACCAAATATCTTGCTGTACCTAAGATCAGCACTGTGCAAATTAGAAGCAAAAATAAATTTTTGCTTTTGATGTACTACCCTGGAAAAATCAAACATTTATATTTCGTATAGCATTCGGTTAAATAATATAAACTCGAAGTCCCAACAGTTAGGCTCAAGATCTGTTTAAGATGTTTGCCATCAGCCAGCAAAACTCATGAGATTATGGAGAGGCTCACATAAGCCAGAGCTGATTAGATGAAGCATGGGCGTGGGAGGAGGCTGGCATCCTTTGGGAACAGTCCCCTCTACTTGTGCACCTGCATCAACAGTTCAGTGCACAGACAGGTTTGCTTCAGCTGCGCATTCGTCACATGCCTGTACATGTTGCACTGTACAGCACAGGTCTTTGCTCCAGTGATGCTCAAATGAGGGTTTTTTTATGATTTCTCATTACAGCAAATGCTGGTCAGTATGGTCCCAGAGATTGCTAGAGAGAGGTCACGTTTCTAGAAGGTTATGAAGAGCTTGGTTCAAACAAACTCACATTAATGAGGTCCTTGTGCATAAATTATCCAAACAAGACAATAGACTGAAGAATTTCTTAATTAAAACACATTAGCCTGCCCAGTCTTCATTGTCAAGCAGCTGAGCCATGTACCCATTGCTCGAAAACTGCTCATAGCTGGCAGGGGGAAGGGGAGCTTTGTCTTTTGTTTCAAAATCATCTCACAACTGTTTAATTAATTGCACCACATTGTCTGCAATTTTAGGCTGTGTAGCCTAAATTGGTTTCTCATTGGAGAAGGAAAACTGGCTCACAAAAATAATCTGCAGCATTGAACTACTTTTTTTTCTAAATTATTAAATATATCCACATCATTTATATATATATACACATATGTCAAAGTAGGAGATTTAAAATTATTATTAAACTGTAATATTATAGCATAACATTAAGTTATACTCAAGTAATTTCAGGTCTTTTTGTCTAAGAAACTGCTTGACTTCACAGTCTATGCAGTCAGCACTGGTACTAAAAAATATCAGCATTATAAAACTTTTTGTAGTGTCTAACCTAAGTATCTGTTCCCTAAATTTAACTCCATTGTTTCTTCCCTTTTGCCTTTAGACATGAGCGAGACTTTTGAACAAACATGGAGCATCCTTCAGTTTTTCAGCTCTAAACTAAAATCTCAATTGTGTTTTAACGTTTTTTGCGGAATCTTTTTATGGTCCTGTAATTATTCTTTTTTGCTGCCATCTTGAAATTGCTTTGCTACCAGTTACTTGAAAGGTGGTACTCACAGCTGGATGTAATATACCATCTTCTTGGTGTGATTTGTTTTAGAACAGAAGGAGTCCATTGCATGGCCTAAAGCTCTGCCACTTCTTCTGCTTGATGGTATGATCATGAAGGGACATGATTATACTGGACCACGTTCAGCTTGCAAGATACTAGAATCTCCCCCCCCCTCTTCTACAAACAATTTGTTCACCACTATGTGTTTGTGCAGAAGATTGCTCCTGCTTACATGCAGAAGACTGTACATAATAATTCCTTCTGTTCATAAGCATCCACTTGATCCTGTTCATCAACGGGATTGCAGGACTTTCCACTTCTGAGTTTTGCACTCGCCCAGTATTCTACCTTTTTGATATCTAAAATCTTGTAAGACACTGTCAGAGAAAACCTGATTAAATGTTAAAGGTCTGATTCAGAGTATTTTCCCTATCCTAACATGTAGAGAGGAAAAATTGTTTCTCCTTGAGTTTGTTGAGAACAGGCCATGAATCACTAGTAGCTGGACAACTGGAGAATTTTGCAGGGTGAAAATTTTGTTATCTACATTGTAGGAATTGCATTGCTGTCTCATCAAGAAACATTGCTACATAACAATGCTAACCAACCATGTTGAAAGAAAAAAACTTTCTTTTTTCATATTAAGAACCATTTACTGTAGTGCCTGTTCATGGGAGCATGTGAACTTTGCAACATAATCTCACACAAGCATTCAACAGACTAACTGATTGTTGTGGGAAACCCATTCTGTATGGTAATGCCCATAATATGATGCAGAATAAGTAAATATTAGCTTTTTATATGATGTAGGAGTATGTAGGAGCAAAGTACTTCTAATGTTTCTCTTCCTCTTTTGTTTACTCAGCTGTTTGGTGGAAGGCAAATTTCTCTCTGACAGAATTTCTGTATTTCCTCAAAGTTATGATATTTTTCTTGGAAGTTATGAGTGGCTTTGTTGTTATTATTAGACTTAGTGGAAAATTAAATCAAAATCTCACTTCCAAAGAGATCTTAATTCATGTTTCATGACTCAGATCCATCTGTAAATTCATAATCAATAACATACTTCCTCCATTTCTCATCTTTCCTACTTTTTGGATGATATTAGTGTTCATCTTATCTCCTTTCTTCAACTTTATCTTCCATTAAGAAGTTTCTGGTGTGTCATGAATTTTTCGTTTTGCAGAACAATCCATTGATTTTAGCTGGTACAGAACTCAGACCTATCAGAATATATTCATAAAGTTTCACAAGGAGTACTGGAAAATAAGAACAACATTTTTATAACATGTCTTACTAATTCCTATGTTGGGTTTTATGAGTCCTCATAAATAAATTTTCAGACAGAACAGCAAAATTTAATTGGGTTATCAGTGAACCTATGAAATCCAGATTTCAGATATAACCTTCATGCACTCACGAGTTTTGAGCTGCAATGTAATTTATACCTATATTTTTCAGAACAATGAAGGCTTATTTCAAACTATTTATGAGCTTTATAGCATAAACACATTTACAATGTACATGTTAAAATAATATAAATACATCTAAATTATAATATGTTGCATATTTTTATGATTGTGTTTGTCTGTATAAGTTTATATTTATAAGTTTATTTATTAATGTTTTTATAACATTCCTTCCCACCACAACAGAGTTTTTATATTTATACTGTGCAACAGTTTCTTACAGTATTTTTCTTGCTGCCAGTGCAGATTCAGGGTAGAATACATGAATATAATATCTACATGCATTGTTGTGACTAACAGTGAATAAAATAAATTAGTTTAGCTATGACTTTAGTTAAAAAAAGGGCTTTATCTTCAGATATCTTCAAACCAAAAGAGTAGTTTCTTATGATAGGATTATTGTATTCTTTTATTAAGTCTTATGATAATTAAATCATAATGTTCCTAATCACCATTTTTAATTGTTTTTAGAACATGAGATGGTTTTCATGAGTAGCTAATTTTCTCTGGTTTGACTTCACAGAAATCTGAAGGGAGCTAGTTTTAATTGTTATATTCTCAAAATCTGTAGAAATACTATCCCTTTTATGTTTAAACATAGCTGCGTTGCTGAAATAAACAGCTCCATTAATGACAGCTGTTTTTCAAGTATCACTTGTGGACCTAGTGAAACATTTGCAAAGCGCTGTGTTAAATACAGGGCATTTTGTGAAAACAGCATGGAACTTTCGTGTTTCTTGGTCTCATATGAAATTATAATTGCACTTGGTAGAATACAATCCAAACTATATGTACTTTTTTTGACTACATAGTTATACTTGGATTGTCCTCCTATTTGCTGTTTCAGGCTGGGCACTTAAAATCCTTTCCCAAGGGCAACAGTGACATAAGCCTGATCGTGTGATCAATCAAATTATCTTTCAGGGTTTCACTATGAACTACATTGTGTGCAGTTACAGCTTCATTAAAAAAAAAAAAAAACAAAAAAACCACACCCAAAACAAACAAACCACAAAACCCAAACAAACAAACAAACAAAGAATTAGCATTAAAATTGCTTTAAAGCAAGAATTGCATTTTTAAGCCTAGATGTGATTGGTTTATGTTGCAGAACAATAAAAAGCATATGGCCAGAACTTGCAGATTTGTTTTGTTTATCCCTGTCTTACGCTGAGGCCAACTGCATGATTTGAATAATCCTGTATTAACAAAAAATTGGTTTATAGCATAAGAGAGTCAGTCGTGCAAGTTTTCTCTCAGCCTGGTTTGTTAGAATTCTACTAAAATTCTATGACTAATTTTCAGTTTGTGTAGAAATACATCAAAAGACATGAAGGAAGAATATACAGCTTCTTAAATGCTTTACAGCCTCTTTACAGGATACCATCGTGGGGCGCATCCTAGTAGAAACTCTCAAAAAGTTCCACACCAATTCAAAAACTACTGCACTCTGCATGACACCTCAGAGTAATTTATTTGTCTTCATGTACAAGCATGATATAAATTTGGGGAATGTTACTAGAAGCAGTTACATGAGTTCAGAAATTTCTTTCTCAGCTTTATAAAATGCAAAACCTCCTATTACAAAGTAATAGTGCTTATACAAAGTTGATTTGCATTGTGAAATACATTTATCATGCCTTAAATAAAGGCAATTACAAACAAATTATTAAAAAAAAGTGCCCTGGAACATGGAACAGAAATATCTCTCATGGCTTTTTTACATCATGCATAGTTGTCATTATTCAGAAATTATTTTGCTAGCTCTATTGTATGTCTTAATTTGTTATTTTCATCCCAGTGCTAACTACTTTTTCTGTCATATTATATGAATTTCCCCCTTTTAGAGCAGGGATAGGTTATTTGAAAAAAAAAGTATATATTCCACTTGTGATATTTTCCGTATTTACTATTAAAATCTAATTAAAGAAGTTTTTCTTTGAAAACCAAATGTCTACATTTTTCTGCCTATAGAAAACTGCAACAAAATAATCTGAGAACAATGTTTTAAACTTAAGTATAGAGAATGTGAAATGAGCAATGCCATAGTGTTGTTATTCACTATAAAGTTATACATGTGCTCCACTTGCAAAGATTTTTAGCATCACAGAATTTTAATCTTGTGTGTTTGTGTCTTTACTGACAAAACCCAGATTGCAATATATGGAAAAAAACTCGTTGAAGTAAAAATTGTAATCATATTCAAGTATAAACCAGTCTTTGCTTTAAAAACATACTCCTGGAGGAAACCACCAGTCTTACTGCTTGTTCTTATAATAAAATTATCCACTGCTAAACAGTTCAGACAAATAAATAAAGAGTAAAAGGAAAAAAGACTCTTTCCAAAAGCAGGAAAAAATCAGAATAAAGGATAAGAAGTTGCAAACGACATGTCAAATTTCAGAAATGAAAAAGGAAGAAGGTAGAATTTAGAGCTACAGGAAAAAGAGGAGGGATAGCAAAGACAAGAGCTAAATATTACACATTCAAAAATAATCTTTCAAATATGTCCAAGAGCTGGAGAGGGAGAATGTAAATCGATTTGTAAATACTTTTACTGGCTAGAGGAAGTTGTTCAGACATGCAAATCTCTCAGACAATTTTTAGTTCTTACAATGTGTTCCTACAGCCAAGAAGTCCTTCCATTTTATTCATGTCTTATTGCATATTTCAAATATTTTCTCATCTTCATTTAAAAAAGTATTTTAAATAGGCAAACAATAAAAACCTCAATATTCTCTATAATTACTTAAGTGTTTGATTAAATTTCCTGTGCTTTGCCTTCTAGAGCAGTGCAGCAGGAGGATGATGCGTCCTCAGCCCTCCGTGCCACGGCTGTTAAGAACCAGGACATGCAGTGCAGAAATAATTCCCTGGACAGGCCACTGTAAGGAATGGGCAGTGTTATTCTTAAATTATATAGTCAGTACATTCTTCTATAGAAAACATAGATAATAAAGAGAAGTGGGAGTCTGAGAGATGATCTACTTTACCCCGCCTCATCATTTCTCATAGCATTCTTACCTCTGGGTACAGCCCTCATCCTTCTTTATCATTGAAACATGCTACCTCAGATTGTGATACAGTATGTCCTTCAGATTCAGGTGGTTCCAACTATAATTGTAACCTCAAATAATACTAATCTGTCACTTTTTTGGTGACATCTGTAGGTTTATAAGCAGATCTTTTATCGTCCAATTTTGCCACAGGGAAAGTACCAGGGAAGAAAGAACACAGTACAACTGAGGAAAGAAAAAACCCCAAACCCAACAACCCTTATCGTAGTCTGCCTTGCTAAGAGAATGTCAAACTTTAATTTTTATTTCTCTTTTTAATGAAGGAGAAGATCTGTATTTTTATTGAGGGAAACAAATAACTTGTTTGAACAACATAGTGAGACCTGGATAACTCAGGCTGGACATTGGTTTATCCATAGATACACAAATCCTACTAAATATCAACTCCTTTAGAGACTGGATGCCAGAGTGCCTCAGATAGACACTGCACTTGCAATAAAAGAGTTTCTTCCAATTTCTGACATATCCAAACTTCCTTTTCTGTGTCTTTGAAATAGAATAACAGGATCTTTAGGTGTCACTCAGCTTTGTTGGAGCACATTTAACACAGAGGACTTCTCAGCTTTATTCTTCTGTAGGGATACAGACTGTGAAGGATAAGAAATATCTATCTATATAGCAGTATACTTTATTTTTCCAGTGGTGAAACAAATTTTCCACTAAGCCTCTGACTTAGAAAATGAAATGTTAAAAACTATGTCCCCTTTTCATCAAAGTGAAATATAGCTTTATATAAGGTTCATTTATAAAAAATTGATACAAGGAAAAGACAGTAGAGCTGTTTCTCTCTGTTTTCTTCCATTAATTCCATGTCATCTGAATTCACTTAAATTCTGTATCCATGTTTTATATCAATAAATTTTAAACCCTCTCTTTCTGATTTTTCAGTACTAGAGCTTTGGAAACTCTGTTATTTACTCAGTAAACACATGAATATGCTCATATATGTGTAGTGTAACTCAGCCTTAAGGAAAACAAGGAAATTATTTTCTTTATTACAGTCAACAGTGTGAGACTACACAGAGAGGCAAGTCACATGAAAAAGACCACATTTTTACACAGTCGTTGAAGTAAAATTTTGCTCTAGAGGTTCAATCCAAAGCTCACCACAGTCCTTATTCTCTTTACAAAGATTCAGATCTGACCTAAGAACCCAAATGAGACTCTTTTCACTTTTTCTTTTTTTTTTTAATGACAAGAAAACTATATAACTACATTTTTTATACAGCATTTTATGTGAATGAACTTTTCTGAACTACATTTTTCAACAGAATCAACAATAAGACTTTCACTAATGATGAACTTGGCAGCTTTTATAATACAGATTTTCATAATCTGGTACACTTTATGCTATTGTATCTTTTGAAATCTTTAAAACATGCCAAAAATCAAGCTTTTGTAATAGATATCTTTTATGGCACACAGCAAAAAGGACTCTCAGTTTTCTCAGTTTAATTATGTAAATTTCTCTTAAAATTCAAAAGATAAAAGGGTATTAAAATTAGCATCCCCACCAGGTTCTTGTTTTCAAAAACTCTACTTTTAGGAGTAAGCCCTGCATTAGACAGATAACAGAAAATTTCTTTGGTGTCTTTGTTCCCAAAAAACTGGTCGTTACATTTAGAAACCTGACAGACATAAGTAATGCTAAAGGATAATGAAAGGCAAAAGATTTTATGCTGCGGTGTTTTCTGTGATACAGAAAAAACTCATTGTTTTTGAAGGGGTGAGGATCTGGGCCCAAACAAAAATCAGTCAAAATGCCAATGGACTTCAACAGGAGAGAATAACAGCTTCTCTAGTTAGAAACATAATGCAAATGCTCTTGTCACACCTATTTAATTTCTGGCTATTGCACTGCATATTTTTCTATCACTTTTTGAAGACTGAATATATTCAAAAGGAGGGATGGTATCCCAAAGTGTTTGCAGTAACAAAGTCAGATAGCTTTGGGATTTCATAAGATTCATTTTGCATATATTACCCAGAGTTTTTGGCTGAATAACCCTCCATTGTAGGTGGATTGAAGTTGGTAAGCTTTGCAGAAGTATGCCAGCTCCTCAAAGAAAGATGTGTTTGAAGAAAAACAACATTTTATTTCCACGAAGAATCAATCCATTATGACATTTTGACTCTACTTCCAGCAAACCTTCCCAGATGAAATTCACTCCAGACAAACAAAAATAAGCATATTTCTGTGACAGTTGCTGATAGTTGTATACAATCTTATGTTTGAGTTTTCACACAACGATGAAAAAGAAGACCTGCAATGTGGTTTTAAGAGCCTCACAAAAGTAAGAGGACAGACATGGATGTGTTTTTGAAGCAATATTTTCCTAAGTAATTGACCCCATGCATCTTCTATCCCAGCCACGTTTGAGGACAGTAATTTCTTAACTGAGGGATGGTCTTTCTTTGCTCTTTGCACATTGCTGAGGATATGGCCAGACACACACGTTCTCTTCAGTGCATGAAAAATGTCTTCGATGTTAAAACTAAACTGGGTTTGCTGTCGTTGCTGTCATCAGGTAATTTATGAACAAATGGACAACTTACTTTATTTTTTGATGTTTAAAAAATTAAACATTTCAGTTCCTTTAAGGAAATAAGCTAAAGTGGTTTTGCAGTAAAGAAAAACTGTGCCCCTTATGAGGGACAAATTACTAGATACTTATACACAAGCAAAAATTTAAAGTAAACTTTAGTATTTCTGTGTCTTGTCACAATGATATCCTTTTCTGCTATCTGTGCTATTGCCATATAATTTATAATTCTGGTAAAAACTGTTATGAATAGATCTCATTGCTAAAAATTATGGAAACAACAGGGTAAGTGTTTTTCATTTGATGTCAGTAATACCTTTTTTGCTGTTTTTGAATCCTTATCAGAGAACACAGAGAGTAATGCATCTAAGAGGGGTGAGAAACTTCCCTTTCATTTCTGCTAAACACACTCTAAAATAAATTTATATTTATTAGGTGCAATAATAAGATACTGAATTGACATTAAGTTATTTGGAGTATCTTAACTCTTAGTGTTTAATTTGTATTGAGTAATTGTGGAGACCAAAGTTAAGCGTGAAAGGCTGCAAATCTAAAATTACAAAATCTGGCAGAGAAGATGATGTATCAGATCTTTGATGGACTTCTCAACAAGAAAACAATAATGAATCTTCTACTGATATGTAACTGTGTTGGCATGACACCAAGAAGACTGTGAGGGAATATAAACATTCAAGCTTAATAATATCAAACCAGGACAAATTCTTTGCCTTAGTTACACTACCAATTGAAGAAAATAGAAAGAAATAAGCCTTGACTTAGTGGAGCTGTGCTCAGGATCAAAGCCTGACAGGAATACTGCTTCAGACTTGCCAGGAGACCCTGTGACTTCCAGAGGAGAGTGCAAGGCAAGCCAGACCATGGGGACCTCTCTGGATTTCTTGTGCTCAGCCTGGTGGCTGTGAGCCCTAAACTGTGCAACCTCACTCTTTCCAAAGAAAGATCAAGCTGAGGTTTATTTTCTGTTGCTTGAGGCTGTTTTTCCTCGGTATTTGGGATTATAAAAACATACCAACTGCATGGGCTCCTCTTGTTGTTTTAATTTCCTTTTCTTTTCTTTTCTTCCTGAAACCAGTACTTTGAAAAGGTTGCTTTAATCTCACTTATGTGAAACTCATTCTGAATGAAATAGAGCATATTTTAGATTTAGGATTAGATTAGAAAACATACTTTTATATGAAAATTTCCGTTAGTCACAGTACTGACTTTACTGCCTAAATTCTTGTCAGTGCAGCTTACAAAGACAGTTGTCTCCCTCTTGAGTTAACTGGCGTTTGCTTTGATTTGGGTACAGACTTCTCTCTTGCCAGGACTTCACAATAGTGAAGAACAGATCACTAAAAATGCAGTGCCTGCCCAACCAAGAAAGTAGAAGCAGGCACCTTGAAATGTAGCCTGATCATTAGTGTGCGCAAGCAAAGAAACCTGGCACTCAAAGGCTGTAGTAGCTGCTGGTTAAAATTTCAAAGAAAGCTGGTGGGACACAGCTGCCATTTGAGTTAAAAGAAATGTAGGCATTTCAATCACTGCTTACTGGTTCTGTTACTTAATTGTTCATGTTCATTTAAAATAAATACATTTGTGTTTTGGATAATATAGCAACATCTTATTATGGAAAAAAATGTTGTTTTGTCCCTGCTAGAATTAAAAGGAGTGGAGCAGCCTCAGTTAAACTTACTGAATAGAAAGCAAGAAAACTCTAATACACCCGACTTAAACCCAAAACATATATTTAGAATGCACTGGAAGTTCCTTGAAAATGTGTCTTATTATCTCCTTCGGTATGTTAGTTCTCAATACCATCCTTTTGCTTTTACTTTCTCATTTCTTTTTTTTCTCTTCAGTTCAAAGTATTTCAGAGCATCAGAGGATTGTCTAGTGTCTCACTGGTAGAAATTTTATAACAGGCTGTGCACAGCATGTGCTGGGTCTAAAGGGCACCTGCCAGTGCTTGGGCTGCTAGGATAGCAGTGAAGAGTGCAGCCACATCCGCTGTTCTCTAGGTAAGAGCTTGATGCAGCAAACTCTATCTCCAGAACTTCTTCAAGGCTTTTCTGCCCGGAACATTACAAAACAGAGCCAGGGAGCAAGAGGCTTGTGTAACCAGGATCCAGTCCTCACATTTGTTCCTTGACCTGCTCTAATAAGTGTAGCACACTGAGTAAGACCTACAATAATAGGAAGTTCAGTGATAGTCTGAAGACTCTGAGGACTCAAAAACAACCTTCAAACTTAATTCAACATCATGTCTGCACATGTGCATGTGTGCAATCTGATCAGAAGCCAAAAGAAAATAACATTAACATCTTGAAACAGGTTCATAAAACACCTGGAAGTGGAATAATTTATTCTCTTTTCTATACATGGGAGAACAGTGGAAAAAAAATAGTGATCAAGCCTACAGAGTGAATTCAAGATATAACAATTCAATTCTTTTATTTAGCTAGTTGTGTTTGTCTCATAACAAACCAGTGGGACTATCAGTTTCAAGAAGTGAATCTGTACTTTCTCTTGTGCAGCCTGTTTTGTGGCAGTGTTACAGAAATACCTACTCATGTTTTGGGATTGCTGTCAGGTTGTCTTATTTTATTACACTGCCCCTCACACACTGGTTTATCACAAAGATGAATTATCTCAAATTTTTGTATAATAAGTAAAGGAAATTACTGAAAATGTACCCCAGGCTGGCATACATCAGCAGACCAGCAAGTATACATCATTGTTGATTGGTTGTCATGGTTTATGAATTATATTCTCTGATTTAATGTTGCCACTGAAACCACTCCAAACCATGCACCCCTCACTCATTCTCCCCTCTCTGTCCCCTGCAGTGGGCTGGAGAGGAGAATTGGAGGCACAAGAGGTAAAGATCTCAGGTTGAGATAAGAACGATTTACAGGAAACAGCAATGATATCCTCACCACTATACCATGCAAGCAACCTGAAAGAGACTCCTTCCCCCATCCCCAGAAAATGAAGTGAGGTGGTACAGAACAACCTCTGGGTCCCAGCCATGCCCCTTCCTGGCTGTTGCAAAAATTAACCCTGTGCTAGCCGGAACCAGGACAGCAGTACAGCCCAGAGACAACTGAGAGGCTGTGCACCCTCACCTCATGTTTCCTGTGCATAACCAGAACCCAGAGCATTCAGAGCCCTGCAAGTTTGCCATCTGTATTAGAGAAGTTACCAGAAGCAGACTTTTTGTGTCCCAGAAAGTACTTTGTGGTATGAGAACTTCCTCTCATGCATTTCCTTTCTTTGTCACAATATTGCATGAGACCTGTGCATCCAGTGAATGAGCTGGGAGGAAAAGAGCTTTTTAAAGCTTTGCCAGGTATATCCTGAGCTCCTTTTACTCTGGACGTGGTAAGTGACCCTGCTATGAAACACTGAGAAAAGAATAAAAGAAAAATAAATTTTAATTTTTTTTCCATTTGTTTAGACTACTGGAGATGTATTTTTATTATAGCAACAAAGAGCACAGCTCTTGTCAACATCTGGAAGTTAAAATAAAAACTGTCTGGAGGCAATAGCCTAACTTTTACTACTCTTGGCACTAAATGTGTTATTAAATTTTCACTTATTGAGTCCTTTTGTTGATCTCCTGATTTCATCTTCCAGTAGTCAATGCTTTAAAGAAGTGTTTCTCAAGTAGCTTACGAGTCAACTTACTTAACTGTTGCCTTGTTCCAATAATGTTACATTTCATGGCTGAATTTGAAACAAAACCAATATTCTTAACTATTGCTTCTACTTATTTGTTGACAGTCAGAAAAAAAACCAAACTAATTTGAATATTTTCCTATATTTCTTTGCTTCAGATCAACAAGATGTATGTAAAGGCATTAAGAATGAAAGGGCAACTTTCAAAAATTCAAGCTTGGGTAATTTGAGAATCTGAGAATTACATTATCTGGGATTTTTTTTTAAAATTTATAAACTTCTAACTACCTAAGCAAAAAATAATAATATTATTAAATTGATTCTTTTTGCTTCACAATAAATCTGCCTCTGTGGTAGTTAATTAAGGTCTCCCTTTCTTCTGTGAGAGCCTGAGGCTTCTTCAATTGAAATTTTCGTTTCGGTTCTTACTCCTCTTTCTTGTCCTCCATTAATCAAGATAATTACCATTTAATGATAGTGTGTATGTGGGAGGGAAATAGATCTATTTCTTGGATACAATTTTTTATGACTGATATTAAATGAAAAATCATCAAAACACTGTTTCTGTTCCAGCATAAATATTTTTGAATTTTTGATTTATGTGATCAATCTTATCAAGTTTCTGCTAAACCTTATACAGAAAAATAGTATAAAAAGTAGACAAATTAAAAGGCAACTGACATCTTTTGAAAAATAAACAACACATAGACAGGCAAGCAAATCTCAGTCATTGCTGTGCAGTAATTTGAAAAAAAAAAAAAATCGTAACAAGTTTACATTTGCTGCTGCTGTTGTCCAGGATAGTTATATGTTCTTTGAGGTCCTCTGAATTTCTAGATATATTACTTTGTACACCAAGGAAAAGAAATAACAGACCTTCCCTATGAGGAGACTCCATGTTAACTGGATGCTATACAGATGGAAAATAGGCAGTAAACACTGGAAAATCACAGTCAGGAGCAAATGAAATTGACATTCATTGCAGGGAGGTGGATTTCACTGACTTTTCAGAAAAAAATGTTTTTATATTCAAAAGTGACAACCTTGGTTTTTTATTCTGATCGCGTAATTCTGAGATAAATATTTACTTGCTTTCATCAGAGTACCACAAATGTTCAAAAATCAAGACAGAGTTGGGAGAAAAAAATATATTTTACATTAATTCATCAAATAGAGCTGGAAAAATCAAAGATCTTCAAAATATGCAACACATTTTTCAAGCTTTAGTCTCAGAAATGCTTAAATGCAAAATGTTTTCTCTGGAAAAGGGAATCCCCATATCAACCAAAGCAAATATTATTTGTTCAGAATCAGGCAGAAAATTAAATGGTAACTATGCAACTTTTACTTACCTACTGAAATCCACCTTTTTCTTCCCCTTATTTTATAGTGGTTTTATACTTGAGTGATCCCTGTTTCACATACAGCCTGAATGTTCTGGTTTCCATATCATGGAAAGCAAATACCAGGAGGGCTGCTCTGTGGCTGACTCTTTCTCCAAGGTATTGATCAGACTGGGGCATCTATCCCGGGTATTTTTCTTTCTTTTTTTTTTTTTTTTCCTAAATGATTAGAATATAACAGGGAGTTCTGCATAAGTCTGTGAAGTCAAAAGCACTCCCACATTCACCAGTATTAACTCTTAATTGTAGTATGTGAGAAGTCCTACACGAATCAACAGCCCTTGGATTCCCTCATGTAATATTTCACTACAGAAAGGTGATGCAATACAAACACTTCTGGTCCTGGTGTTGCCTGCCTGGGTTTCAATTTTTTTGAGGTTGTCTGTGTCATCAAAAGAGAGAACTGAGATTGTTTTGCTACCTTACTGAAGCAGGCATAACTCCTGTTGACTTAAATAACCATTACATTTGTTGATGGATGCTAAAATGTAGTGAAATTCACCGAAATCCTATTTAAAATGTTAGAACCTTGGGGTCAATATGAACTGATTATATGCCATTAAATAAGGAAGAATTATAAAAAAAGGGAAGAATTTGAGAAGGTCTTTAGAAGACTAAATCACAGGGCAATAAAATGGCTCAGAATTCATTGTGGATAAATGTGAAGTACATGAGAAAGAAAAAACAACCATCCCAAATCCAAAGGCTAACCAATGGATTCTGTGTTGAGTACTGATTTTTTGGAGTGAGGATTTGGGTGTATGATAAGTCCAAGAAAATGTCTGCTCAGTGTTTGACAGGGAACAAAAAGGCAAATCAAGTGTTAGTAATTCTCAGGCAGAGAACAGATAACAAAACAAAGGGTACAGTGACACTGTTTGGATCCATGGTTTGCCCAAATCTTGAGGGTACAGTTCTGGTCTTCTTGGTCAGGGCAGTAGTAGTAAGAGTATACAAAAGAAAACAACCTGAAATAACTTGCTTACACAAATGCTGATGGTTTTCTGATTGCTGAGGAGCCCACTCAACTTGCCAACCCAGTGGAAAAACAACCTAGCAAAAGTAAATGAATGTCATTGAGTCACGAAAAAGAGAAGGGGCAGAAGGCTCATACCTTTAAACAATCAATGATGGTCTATGTACAATTTAAAGAATAAATTAGACATCGCTCTTTATTTTCATGATGATATTTAAGACTAATAAAAACATATCATATTTTAAAATAACACTACTTACCTTCAGTACTCTCTCCTACAAGACAGCTGAGACTAGGTAGCATCAAATTTTCATATATATTAGATCATTTTATACTACTTCAGCAGAGTAAAAGAGATTGTAAAGCAGATGTAAATTATATTGGCACACACATTAAGGTACTGTTGGGATAATGTCAAGGGCCTTCAGTGCAAATGAAATATTGGTTTCAGCTATGGCTAACGAGTGTATTCAATTACATTAGTCAGCGCCACATTAAAAGGATGGGGACTTTCAGACATCATGGAATAAACCAAATGCTAATTAAGGAGGTGTGGAAAAAAATTGTTTGAAAAATTGGATGTTCGCTGTGTTTTGCAAGTTATATATTTCTTCTAATTTCTATTTTTTGTTCCATTTTTAGATAAAATCCTATTGGTTTCTTCAGGGATACTGGACTACGTGAAAGTTCTGTGTGCCAGATTTTGGGGAAAAAACATTAAGTAGAGCACTATTTTTAAAGTTTTGGACAAGGTCATTGACTCATTTTTCCACTTCAGGAAGTCTTTCACTGAATCCTGTCTTGGTCATGATATTAAATTCTTATCAAACCACATATTAAGTAGGAATTAAAATGCTTTAAATTATTTTTTATGAAATTTTACTTTCTTCTTTCCTGTAAAAAATACTGTCTCACATAAACAGCAAAAATATTAATTAGACATTTTACTTATGAGTTAAATTTATAAGACTTAAAAGTTTGCATTATTAATTGCTTGCATAAGCAAGTAATTAGAAGATAAGTTGTTTGCTCATCAATGTGCTATTTCAAACAATAATAATCTCTGGGTGACATAGATGAACAAATCACAGCAAAAGGTACAACAGTAGAAATAATTTTTCCTTAGACATCCAATGAATTCTTGGTACAATACACACTAATCAGTGAAAATGTATCCATAAATCTTTTTAGTGCTCTAAACACATTATATTTTTCAACAGGAAACCCAGAAGTGATCCTAGAAGGCAAATATTACACAGGCTGCCCATTTTATGTAATTAGAAACTACAATATTGGTCTCCTGGGTTTACAGAAAGAAATAGCTTTTTTGGGGGGGACCTAACACAGATGACTCAGTATCACTATATGCCCAGTTATGAACAACTACTCTTCTACATACATATGTACATATACATATATATACATACATATTTATATATTTATGTATATATGTTTCTTTCTATATCTATCTAGAGATATATATGTACAAAGATGCTAGCATTACACTTCATAAGTCATGCAGTTAGGTTCTAGCCTAAGTTTAACAATTATTAAACTAGTAAATCTAATGTTAGTAGAGCAGGAAAAGGACCACAGATAAGACATTGGCCTCTCTTAGGACTCTGACAGTTTTGTCATTAAGCTGAAATAAGCAGACCCATACAATGGATGTTGCAATGACACGGACAAGGCCTCTTGCCCAGATTTACCTTACTAATTTCATCTGTCTAAAAGTTAGGTGTTTGATCTAAGCTAGCTGTCTAAGTGTCTTCTCTTGAGGGTGATTCATCTGGCTTATTTTACAAAGGTGTTTATTGCACGCATGAGTTGGTTTAGCTTAATACCTGAGTTGCTAGGGTTTAAATAAGCACATTCGTGGTAAACATGGCAGGGGGTCAAACAAATTCTCACTGCTTTTCATGACCAATTCACAACATTGAGAGCAATTATGATCAAGTAGGAGAAGTAATTTTTGAACAAAATATGCAGATTTCATGCATGACAACAGGAAATGAGGAAAAGTGGTTGCTCACAGATCTCTGCCTGACAATGCATGAATAGTGGCTGCAGCATTACTCACATCTGTGGCAAGTATAATGCCATATTGATCTTCTGGTACAGAAGATTATGATGGCAATCACCCCTGCAGTTAGATTTTCTGTTTTACTTTGGCTGTTGAATTCTCATTAATTTTATGCTAATTTGGGGTTATCTTACTCCTGGCAAGCTGAGGAGAAACTATGTTCAAATATTTATCAGGGATATGGAAGAAGGAAAGGTATGTGCACACGCACACGAAGGAATGCTTGTCATGATCACAGAAACCTTATTTTCGTAACATCTCATGCTTAGAGGGATGGACCACCTCTCCTGTGACGAAAGGCTGAGGGAATTGGGTTTATTCAGCAGGGGAAAAGAGAAGGCTTTGGGGTGACCTAATTGCAGCTTTCCAGTACCTGAAAGGAGCCTACAAGAAAGATGGAGAAGGACTATTTACAAGGGCATGTAGTGACAGGACAAGGGGAGTGGCTTCAAACTGAAAGAGAGTAGGTTTAGATTAGATAATAAGAAGAAATCCTTTACTAGGTAGTGAGGTGCTAAAGCAAGTTTCCCAAAGAAGTTGTGGATGCCTCATCTTTGGAAGTGTTTAAGACCAGGTTGGATGGGACTCTGAGAGATCTGTTCTAGTGAAAGATGTCCCTGCCCATGGCAGGGGGATTATAACTGGGTGATTTTTAAGGTCCCTTCTAACCCATGCCATTCTGTGATTCTATGATCCTAAAAAAGGCAAACAATACTTCTCCAAGAAAAATGAGATGCTCTAAAACCATAATCTAGTGTTTAATCTTCTCTGTCCACCATGCTAATTAAAAATGCTTTGGCTGGCCTACTTTCAACTTCAACTAAGGCTGATGTTACATAGAAGTTATCATAATCTTAACCACAAGAGCACCAACACTATTCAAATGGAAAAATTTGTATACTGATACCAAATGCTGGGAGTTATGTGCAGATAATGATGGAAAATATGTAAATGAAACATAAAATACGTAAGAAGGATTAAGGACAGTAAAAAGAAATTTTCAGTGATTAAAAAAACCCAAAGGACTAAGAGCATTGGCACATCATTAGGTAGATATGGTGGAGAGCTCAGTAATAATTCAGTGAAGTTTATATTCTGAATTTAGGAAAAAGAAAACAACCAGTTTCTGTTGAAGGATACTGATTAATAAGTATGTGCTAATTAAATTGTCATTCAGAACAGGCTAATCAATAGAGACAGCAGCTTCTAAACCAGCAGCTCCAGAGGCTTCATCCAGCAGCTGTCCAGGAAGCTCCCTGAGCTGACAGAAGGCTAGTATCACACTGCTAGCCAAAAAAATTGAATAAGGTAATGTGAAAGGTGATTAGTCCACCAGCCATGGCATCGAACGTGGACAAACTGATGAAATTGTTGCAGGAGTTAGGAATACTAAATTAAAATACCTGTAGGTGGGGTCAGTGGCCATTGTTTCTTAGGCAAAATCGAAAAGCCAAATAAGGTTGTTGCCTAGACGAGATTTGAAAGGTTTAAGAAATTAGCCATAGTTGCAGCTCAGTACCAAAATTGCACAAAACAGCTGAGCAAAAATGTAGGAATAAATATTACATAAGCTCCGGTTAGTTCTAGGAGCTTCATTCACTTTACAGATCATATCAACTCCTCTTCATGATCGACTTCATGAGCTGACTTTGCTGGCAAAATATACATGATAAAAGAACTCCCTCTAAGTGCTTTCACAGTTTTATTCTTTTCTCTGCTGCTAGTGGAGTTAATTCTTGATGAGATTGCAAGGTTTTTTTATAAAGATAATATTCATGATGTAGCAGACTTGTTCCTGTCTGCTAGGCATTTGATTTAGTGTTGTGTGACATCTTGATTAGTTATCCAGGGCAGTACAGTATCAACATGGCACTAATGAAGTTAGGACAGATTAGATTACAAGTCACAATAGTAATTATAAATAAGATAATCATTATTAAGTGCTTATGTTTCTTGTGATATCCTGCAGAGATCTCTGGCCTCCAATGCTTAATGATTTTATCCATGTGCTGAAACAAAGTGCAGTATCGGTGGTGAAGTTTTCACTTAAACTGGAAAATTAAGTGTTGAATTGTAGGGTGTTTGATTATTAAGGGAATATGTATTCACAACTGCTGTGTGTTTCTGCAAGTGCTGTGGAACACAGTGTGCCAACAACTAAAATTGGATAGAGCACTGGGTTGCTCTCTGCAGATCTAAAAAGGATGGTTTGAAATCAGATTTCTGGAATGGTCGAGACAAAACTGTGAGTATTATGCTTGCATGTCTGAGCTCACTTCAATTCTTTTTAAGCACTGTAAATCTAGCTACAAAGAATAATAAATTGTTTTCTGCTTAGTTAATCATCTGAAGTAGCTCACTGCAGGCTGATGAGTACTGGGACAAGCATGAAGAGGGCAGGGTAAAAGCATGGCAGAGAAAAGGGATGCTGGAGTGGGCAGGACCATCGTGACCAAAAATCACAGCATCTCTCGTGAAACTGTCTTGTCCCAGAAAGGTCCTCAAACCTATATTCAAAATACGAACTATGTAACCTAATAAATCTATTTTATTTAATTGTGGGAATAAATATATGCAAAAAATGCATGCAGAATTACCCTAGCTCTCACTTGAAAGCAAACTGGACAGCATGGTTTCAGTCTGGAGTACAAATACAAATAAGTCTCACTGTCCTACAACCCAATGCTAGCAATGTTTCAAGAGGTGTTTTCAGGGCCTAGATATTTCTGCAGCATCACTGCATTTGTTCCCCTGTTTGCAGCTGTGCAGCGCTGCTAGGTGACGTTGGCAGAGGGCAGAGAGATGTCACCTTGAATCACAGGCACACGAGGTCACAACCTGCTTACATGACAGTCCTCAGGGGGCCTGTTTTTTAGTTTGCACAGGGCTGTAGCTGAGCATACAGCCTGAAATATTCAATCTAAAGGATCTTGATTATGATTCCATTTAGAAGCTAAGCTCACTTGATTTTTTTTAAATTTTTTCCATTTTCACACAATTTCAAACCTGTTGACTCCATTGGAGCTATTTCCTTTGAAAAGAGACGGCACGTAATGTTTTAGTTAGTTCTGTCCGTCATTCATAAGGTAATATGATCTACTAGTTAGAGTTATGTGGCTTGCTTTCTTTTACAGAAAAGCCAGTTTAAAGGTATTTAAAGGTAGCAAATATTAACCAGAAGGCTCACTGGCTGAAGTCCTGCACTGTGCTACCACAGCTCAACTATGAACTGCATTGGTCCAAGCTTGGAACTTGCTCCTTTTGAAAGAAGTGATTCTGTCCTCTCCTCTTTTCTCCTCACCTCTCCTGTAACTCCCATGTGTCAGGTCCCATCCCTCCCCAAAAGTTGCCCGATGGGCAGGGAGCAGATTACACTTGCCATCCTGGCATATGTATTTATTTTCTGGCTTACTTGAGCTAAGGACAAAACTTCTTGCTCACATTTTATACGTGAGGTGTAGACAGTGCAAGATGGTAAGTCTTCAGCCATGCTTCACAATGCTTTTTTGTCTGGTGTGCGTAATCCTCTGATACTTATTGAGCTAATTTGAAAGAAAGCAAAAAGACAAAGTAGAAGTTCTTATTGTCAGAAGAATGTTTGCAGAAGTCTTTGACTGTAAATCTGTACCAGATAAAGTCTATGACTCTTTGATATTAAAAATGAAAGCAGAGAACTTAAAGCAGGAACATGCTGGTTATACAAGCAGTAAACATGCCCCACTGGGATTACAGATCCCTAGGCTTGCCAGCTTGCTCTTTTGCAGTGACAAAAAAAGAACTAAAGCTTTAGAATTTTATTTCAAATAACATTTTGTGATATTATGTCTCTATAATAGACATAATTAAATAGTATTTCCTATCCCAAATATGTATAAATTAATTTCTTATTAATATAAAAAACTGAGAGAAATTGCATTAATTTTTATAAAAAGCATTAATCAGCATTATTATCGAAAGTATTAATTGACTTTTTTCTTTTTTGTCATTGAAATGTTGAAGTTCTCAGTGGTAACCTGGGATTTGTTCATTCCATAGTAACTTAGCTACTAATGCATCTTCTTACATCCATGGCTCCTTCTCCTACAATTATCCTTCAGAAAACAAGAATTCAACTAATTGAAAGCTGGTTTAATTCAAGAGGTAGCAGAGCATTAGCCCTGAAAGAGGAAATGCTGAATCTGGTCTTGCATTGCCTTCTTTTATCTGTGTGTGCACTGGTACAGATTATAGCTAGATGTCCTCAAAGCCATAGAAATGTTTATACAGAAGACAGCACTCTCCTGACTGTATCCACCAGCTTCAGAGACACATAAATTCAGGGATAGTTTGCACTGATGCTGTTTACCACTTTTGTTTTTGTCTGGCATGTAATTGAAAGAATGGCTGATTTCCAAATGTTCTGCAAGTAGCTGTAAGAACAATACTATAATTCCTTACAGGTAAATATACAATTACCTACTCTTCCTATATGTTACCCATACCAATACTAATGGATGTTTCTATATAAGAGATGCCTTTTTTATTTTTTTCCCCAATGTAATTTCTTAAATTCTGCAAATAAAAAAATTTCACTTACCAAAATCATAAAAGAAACATACTTCTGTTTTCCCCACTCATCAGCAGACAGAAATCTCCTCTCCCACTAGTTCCCATTGCTGGCAATAACAGACCATGCTGGAGAAATCAACATTTATAATACATAACTGAAATACATCATAGCTTTGTGATAACTACATGGTTACTGTACGTTTGTATGAATCAAGTGGATGTTCAGACTTGGCACTTAAGCTGCCTCTATCTAGCCAAGTGATAACTGCAGCCAAAGACAATTGGAGTTTCTCTTCAGTTATTAGCTACAAAAGCAACCTACAATGCCATCGAACCAATAACTGGCCTGGGCTCAAAAAATGGGGTTTCTGCAAAAAGGGAAAATGGCTAATTTGAAACTCACTCCTGGACTTTGCAGCTGAAAAATTATTCAGATTGCATTCAGGAGAATAACACATTGTGCCATTGCAGCTCTCCTACTGCTTTTACACTTCCCATTTTGAATAGTGTTCTCTGAAGAGCTTGACATATGAAGAAAAAACCCATAGCAGGAAACAAAATTAAAAGGTTAGGGAGCAAATTAAACAGTCCCAGCCTCTAAACACCTTAAAACAAAATTACAGAGAACTACAGTGTGTGGCCAAGGAAAAGGCAAGGGCTGTTATCCCAGCCCAGGGGTTAACTGACAGGGAAGCAGAAATAAAGGGCTGCACTCAGGCTGCCTCATTAATGAGAGCTGGAGCAATACAAGAGAATAATACCAGCTGCTAATTTTGCTCACATCTAGGCAAAATGATGTGTATGGGGCTAGCTCAGTCCTTAACATCAATCAAATGCTCTCCCAGTAAAAAAACAGCCTCCTGCCCTTAAACTGCGGCAACCTTCCTTGCTTGTCCTCCCATCCTTTACCCAGCAACACTGTTCTCATCTTGTACATGTTCATCCAGGAGAAACCACCTGCTGTGTCCACAAATTGCTTTGTCAGGGACAGACTTTTCTGAATTCTTTTTTTTCTCCCTTAAGATAGCACACAGAGGAATCCCTTTCCCAAATCTTTTTTATCTCCTTTAAGACATCATCCTGAGGGGCTCAACGGATCTGAGCACAGACATGCACAGAGCTTTCAGCTGTTTGTCTCTACTTCACAGAGAGTAGGTGGTGACCCCCTCCAGAAGGCTACCTGTTCCTCACATGGAGTGGGTGGGAATAAACAACACACTTGTCAGGAACAGTCTAGGGGAAAATTTACTGGCATTAACAGCAGCAGTAACACTGTTTGCCCTCCAAATAATATTCTTATGAAAGACATGTGTTCTGACATGTGGCACAAGCACTGCAGCTGAATGAATGGCCTGTAGTACAGATTAGTTCTTTATTTTCAGCTTGTTTGTATGCTTACTCCATACATTATCGTGATATTATTGAGCACAGATTCTTCTAACAACTGCCTTTGATTTCCAGTTTTTGCAGTTGCCACATTTTCTGGGGTAATTTGCACTGTAAAACCAGAAATATGTGACACATGAATTTCAATCCACAGTCTGTTAAATGCTACTACTTTATTTTAGGATAAAACTAATGTGATTTCATTGATGAAATCCAGGATGGAAGGAATCTGAGCAGTGGAAGCGATGAAAAGGCAGTTTTGCATGACAAGAAGAAAAGGAATTAAATTTGATGCAGAAATCTGCTGTGAGGAGGGAGAAATCTGTGAAAGTGAGATGTTTTAACATCAGGCTTTGAGTCTTATTAAACATAGTTTAAATGTTAGATGCAGTTGCAAAACCTCAGGTACTAAACAAACTTTAATACTTTTTACTAAACAAATCACAACTGGAGGTAGCAGGCTTATTCACTTTTAGCCGATCTAAGGGCGTGGTGCCACCAAAAGGGGAGAAGGAGATACTAGTGTTCCCAACCATGCTTTGGTCTTGTATTCCCTCACTTGCTCTTGCTTCAATTAAAGAACTTGATGTAGCTGTGCAGTAGCTGAAAGCAAACTTTACACACACACAGAAAAAAAAGAATTTGTGTTCAGTCAGACTAATGAACTGGTCAAACTCAAAAGACTATCATATGAGAATATAGAGTCATGGCCAGGGAAAGTGTGAGGCCGTTGGTAACAGCATGGTTTTAGAACAGCTTAGACTGTTTAAAAATATGTCTCTCATGCTCATACCTGGAATGTGATATACAGACGACACAGAAAGAAACTTAAATTTCACAGCAAGGGGGATTTTAATCTGAAAACAAATATTACATTGATTTCCAAAGCACATAAGTCATCTGGTGGTGGGAAATATCTTCACTGAGTCACTGACCATTAGTGCATCCTGGTGAACTGCAGTCTCAGAGAGCTTGTTGGTTAGCAAGGCTGGGAGGACAAATCTCCTAATCCAAAACCTCACTGGGTACACGAGAATAAGTAAAAACATGTTGGAAGTGAAAACTGGCATTTTTCCTAGGGCAGGCAACCAGTATTTCCATGAGCTAATAGGAATAGATAGCAGTGTAAGACCCAAGACCCTGGCATATAAATTAATTGAATCTATTTATTCAAAACTTTGTGCAAATAACTGTCCCTTTTTTGTCTCTGTGTCTGTCTTCAAAGGGAATAAATCTGGATCCCTGGGACAACAGATAAATGAGGGCAAATTTGTCATGTCCTCTGTGTATTTTAAAAACTAGCAGTATGAATAATAAATTGATATACAGAATCTTTTTATATTCACCATAGAAATGCAATAGTAAAAACAACTTCAGCAATGTGACAGGTTAACAATTTCTCTTCCCAGATGTATGTCTTAGAATTTTTCAAGAATAAATACAATCTGGAACAGGGTAGCCTGAACATGAGGAAAACCCCAATCCAATGGCTTTATTTTTATTGAAACAAATTCATTGTGACAATTAACTCACTCTGCCTTATGCATCTCATCAATTAATTTTATGACTGATTTTTAATTTCATTCTTGTTAGTCATTACTATTGGTTTTGTTATGTTTTGAGCTTGGATATACTCTGATTCCGTTTTTCTGTTCGTTTCTGTTCTGTTTAGACAGAGACCAAAGCCTCTAGAAATTAATTTTCCTCCCTGTTCCTTTTGTGGGTTTTTTTACCTTACCTTTTAGAGGTCTTTAACATTTTATATATGTTTTACTTGTACAAAAAATATTTTCCTAGGTCTAGTAGCACCTCATGTTAACCTTCAATGATTTTTGTGCTCTTTTTTGCAATAATGATATATAAGCTTAGTATTTAAGGCCTACAAGGAGAAAGAAACTGTCCATGATAGCACAGACAAGGAGGAGCATTGTGCTGATATCCAGAGCAGAGAAAAGTGCTGCTGCACTCTGTGCTTTTTCATATAGGGTGGTGTAAGGTAAAACATACGCAGGTATTCTTCCCAAGAATGCCAGGGCAGTGGAAGTATTAAAAAAAAAAAAGAAAGGGTTATTTCAGATGCAAGGACCAATTCTTCATAATTCCGCGCTGCGCAGCAGGCCTCCAGGGGCAAAGGCACCTCCTGTTTTCCCCTTTGAGTTTTTATTATCTCTGCTCCCCCCTCTCTCCCCACTGGAATGTGGAGGCCTATGTCTTCTGCTCTCAAAGAGCAAGCTTCTGGAACGCAAGGGGGGAGAGAATAACACTATTTTGAGAAAGTGGCAAGGGAAGCCTTTCCTACGTGAAATAACTGACTCTTCGGTAACAGAATCTTCCACAAGAAGAGTTACTTACCCTACAGGTGATATTTCTGTTGAAAAGTAGTGTATAGTATAGTGTGCTATAGAGGGAAGGGCATGAGGGGTTAAAATGGTGTGGAGAAGTCCAGGTAGACAGAGGTGAACATTCAAAGCAAATGGTCTCCCTAACCTAAAGCAAGAGCTTACAGTCTTACACAAATCAGGAGTGTAGGAGAAGACAAGGATAAGAGAGTTTGTTTAAAATGTTTCATTTAGGCAGCAAGGAGTTTTCATGGTTCTCTATACACCAGTTTCTTTCTAAATGATAGAAATCACTAGCACAAAAGAAGAGGTAACTGGAGAGGAGCAGCTACCTATATGTGACATAGCATAGCCAGTCGGGCTATGATTTTTGCTTAAAAATAGTTTGTAGGAGTAGATGGTGGTAGTTTATTCTTCTGTGTCAGATGAAAGTCTTCAGGAGCTTGATCACTTTGCTTGATTCCTGACTTTAGACATCTAAATGAGCATTTTTAGACTATTTTGGAAGTGCATAGAAAGCACTAAAATTTCAGAGGCACTGAGAAAGAGAAGGAATTTTCAGAAGGCCTGGTTCCCCCTAGTTATTTTTTAAGTGTTGAATGTTGAATGTTGAAAAGAATCAGGTCTTCAGACATTTCTTGTTTGACTTCCAAAAAAAAAGAGACCTCTCTTCTTCCAGTCTGTCTTAGGTTTACCTGCCCCAACTCCCTTCTGTGCATGTTATTACTGCATTTGAATTTGAGTAAAATAATCTCAGGAGGAATAAAGTCTCTAGAGGCCCAGGGTTTAGAATACATCAAGGAGATTATTTGAATCCCAATCTCAGCGGTAGCTGCATTTGAGTTGGTGTCATTCATGAAACTGGAAAAAACCCTCCATCATTGTCAGCTTGTTTCTGCTAGAGGACTCACAGGTTTGAAATTATGACCAGAGTTCAAGGAAGCGAGCTGAAAATGGCTCAAGAGTGTGAATCTACCTATAAATACCATACTTGTCACTTGTGGCATTTATATGAGGTGTGAATTTCTTGGCTCAGAGACCTACCAACAGCAGCTCTGTAAAATGAACTCATCTGTGTTTTGATCCAACCCTGAATTATCTCTCATTTTAGGAGGGATGCTGGAACTGGAATTTTGTGACTCACCATCATCATTTACTGCCTGAGAAAGATTCAAATTTGATGTTTACGACAATTCGTAGTCACCACTTTCCTGCATTTGCTTCAAAAATCATAAACACCAAGCAACTGGAGCTGGCATTTCTTAATCTTGTTGACATCATCTACAAAAAGAGGTGCAGGAAAGGCAAACTACCACTGCCTGTAGCATCTGTGTTTCTTGCCACACTCAACAAGAGGAGCCTGGGAGAAGGAGCAGCAGCAGCCACCTCCATGAGAACTCCGTCAAGTTTCTCTGGAATGTCACAGAGTATTGAAGAAGCAATGAACCATGAAGGCATTTTCAGACTTTAGTCCCATGTCAGCTGTATCCAGCTGTCCTGGTTACAGGGGCCAGGACCAGTTTATCACTATGTGTGTATAACCAAAACTGTGTAATCTACACCCTCCATGTCATTTCTGATGGACTGTTTATAAAGGGCTTGTTGGCAGCAGCTGCCCAGGGCACATCTGACACCTCAGGCTGCAAGCTGGGTGTAAAAGAAACCCTGCAAGGCAGAGGAGTGTTTCTTTGTCTTCACACCAATGACTCCCCTCCAGGGAGGCATTAGCACCTTCACACAGAGCCTGAGGGGTCATCTCTACTATGATGATGATGATGATGATGATGATGATGATGATAATAGGCAGTAACCTCGACCATCAAAGATTCCAAAAATATCCCAATGACTTACAGAGTTAAATCACCCATTGTGAAACTCCCCGCCCTGAGGGAGGTACTGGGCATTCCCATCTGAATCTAAATATATATAATCTTGGGGTTTGGGGACTTCTGGTACCACTCATCAGATTCAGAGGAGGACCATGTTATAGATTAAATAGTGATGCTCGAGATAGCCAAATTATAATTAAAGAATACATTTATCAGCAAACAACAGAAAACAGAACAGTATGACATGTTAGATGCTCGCCAGGGACTTACAAGTCCCACAAACAGAGTATCTCCCTAAATTAAATGTCCCTTGTAGTACTTTACCAAATTTTATGTGTCCAGTTGTCCTCTTTATTCTGCAGCCGTCTGTCTCAGGTCTTCTGTCACAGTCGCTCTGAACAGAAAGCCTGTTTCTAGGACTGCTAAAATTCTAGCAGGATGCATCTCCCTGGAATGCAGGTCTTCCAGTTCAGAGCCACCGGATGGAAATCCTGGACGAAGCTCCCAGATTGTTAGAAATGAATTTTTCTTTAAGATTTTGGAGACGGCAAAAATATCTGCAGAATAAAGAAAGGTTATAAGAGATATTATTACAATGCTGGGTGTCCAGCATTGGGTGTAACTTTAGGTCCATTGTACCCAAAGAACACACCTCGTAGTTTGAAAACTCCGCTTTTTGTACTTTTTCGGTTACATAAGCTGTTACATATTAATTTATTATCGGTAGGTTACCTTAAAAGGTAATATCTCTGTTTCAGAGGGGGTGCTGTTTCTTTTGCTGGCTGCAACATTCTCCCCTGATGTTGCATCATCTCCCTTGTGTCGGGGGTGAGGGGGGGTGGTCTTTTTGTGTATTCACGTGGTCTGCAGATATATATTTTTATTTATAATTTATTTCTAGCCCCAGCTGCAAAGGTTCCCTGGTTTAAATCCAAACAGGATTTTCCCCTTCCAGTCTCTACGATACGCCTACATAAAAAATAGTTCTTTTGTTAGTATTCTTCTTAGTTCTTGTTCATTTCTTCTTCT
>JAWWLV010000088.1:92161516-92177437 GCA_035041135.1 Platyrinchus mystaceus | reverse complement strand
CCTTAGGATTAAAGGGTGGGCTCAGTTCAGCGCAGGCTGTGTCTCACCTAAAAAATCCATTGTGCAGGCTTGAAAGGCAAAAAGACCTTTCCCAAATCTTCGTTCGCGAAGACTGGCCACAATCATTGCATTTATTGTAATCCTTTTAATTAATTGTAACTCTGACTTGGGTTCATTTCTCCCACCGGTTTACTTTTAAACCAGGACACTGGCTAGCAGAAGCGCTTTTGCCAGAGTTAGTCCTCGTGAGGTACCTGGCAACCAACTACATGTGAAATTATTATGGAGAGAAACCTTTTTTTGCAAAAGAGTGGAGAGCATCCAAAGGCAAGATTAGCCTGCCAAGGGTATTTCCCTGTGATGCTGCTGCAGCTGCCAATGCAAAGACACAGAGGTGACAGCAGCAGCGGCTGCAGCAGCACCATTGCACTGCTAGACCCTCAAAGCTTCCTTCCAGGGAAATACTCGACACTACCAGCATGACTGGTATTCTGTAGAGCCCAGATGGATCGATGGTAACCTGCTGCTGCTGTTGTGGATCACTGAGACAAGCGATGGTGTATATGTGCTCTAGAGCTGTAGTTCCTTTTTCTTTCCCTGTGCAATGGCACATTTGCAGCTAACAAAGCACAAGGCTACGTTTGAAAATCACATTTCCACAGTGACTGCTGCCATGCTGATGATGTGGTCCCAGAGTAATCAATCGGATTAGTGGTCTGCACATTACTATTTCCTGAGTGGTGAAATGATGGTCCATTTTCCTTTACAATTTACACTGACTTTGGGCTGTTCAGGGGCTGTAAATTCCTGCTGTGGGTGACATCTATTCAGGTGTTTTCAAAGCTCTCAGGCATTGCCATATGCCACACATGCCTGTCTCTCTTGACTAGCCAACTGGACTTGCCTCTGCACTTACAGTGCTTCCTCCTACCCTGATTACCTCTACAGTCAAATTGAATCAGTAGTCCTAGTTAAGGGTGATCCTTTGTCTTATATTCATCTACAGCTTGGCTAAAATATTTGTTAGCAAGCATTCATTAATAAAGGAAATTATCAACATCATGGAGAATATAAAGATTATGATGTGGTGCTTTGCTAATGCCTAAAGTCTTAATATCATCAGTAATATCCAGGACAAGAATCTTAATTTTTGGTATAATGGCCACACTAACTAGGCTCACTTCTTTTATTTTACATTTTAGTGATTTGTTTTTTTCTTTCAATAACTACAACTAATTCATTGGATCCTACAGCTTGTTTCAGCTATGAAAGTTATGAAAATAAGAAGTGTATCTGTCCTTTGTGTTCCTGGACATTTTTACTCATGGATGATAGCAACTGATAATTGTAGCTATATGGATATTTCATAGAAGCACCTGCTACAGAAAATGAGCATAAACTTACTTGTCATGTTTTGTTGCCATACCAGCTGATCAAACAAATGTAGGCTATTTATCGGATAGCTGGAGGATGACAGAGATAAAGCTGTCAACCACCAGTAAGGTTGCTCAGTGGCCATAAAATCTGGAAATTCTCCCCTGATATAAATTATATATATAAATGCAATATAATCTTCAGTGTCCATAAAACAATACAAAGTCAATTTCCTGGAACCAGGAAAAAAACTTGGGTGAGGTCCTGATTTATCTTAGATCTTTGTTGTTTGGTTCTACAAAGCTAAACTGTGTTGGAGTGGTCACTGATTTTCCTATCTGTGGTGCTGTGCAGTCCCACAGGTCAGCATTTAGACCTTTCAGAAGTTCCTCCTATGGTAGCAAAGATATAATTATGTGTTAACAAGAGAGAGCTACAGCTAAAATATTTTGCTTCCACTCCCCTCATGGTTTACAAGCTCAAAGGAAGCAATGGGAAATGCCCAAAATTCAGAATTACTTTGGAGACACTTTTCTGTTTATGTGTTGGCATTATACTTTCTGTGCTGTGGGTTGTTGCATCTGCAATGCTACATCACACCCTGACGTGCGGCATCATGCCTAAAGTTACTGTCTGAGCAATGTGATTGATCTAACAACAGTTGTTTTGCCAGAAAAATAACTATGAGACATTAAAGGGTTGTTTTTACATACTGGGTGTGTTTGTTTGAGTTTGTTGTCATTGTGATTGTTTCCTCCCTTCTCAAAATGACATTTATTTTTCATTCTCTTCTTTCAAGACAGGTATTCCATTTCTCATCCCTATACAGCTCCAACATTTAAGCCAATGCCCATAGGGCCACCTGGCACTCTTAAGTGTCACCTTTCCAATTACAAAGTATTTCCATTCCATCTTTCCTTAACAATATTACCTCTGCAATCCTTTATTCAACTATCTCTACTTCCCAATGGCATTTAAACTAGAGTAATACAGACACAGTATGCTTGTCATTTGACATATTAGGTAGTAACACTCTTTAATACAAAAATATTAATTTATCTTCTGCATAACAACTCTGAGGTTACACAATAGATAAAAGTTACCTGGTTTATATTTCAGAAGGAAATAATGTCTATATGGCAAATTGTGAAGGTCCATTTCAGAAGATTGCTGATGATTCATTACTAAATCAACTTTCTGATATATATTTATTTTTCCAGAGTCTTCTGGTTTTAATATCATCCTGATGTTTTCTGGTGTCATAAACACTCACTTTAAATAACTGGAACTACACTATCCAGAAAAGAATAGTCTGATAATTAAAACACATATTGAAAATGCCTAGGACCTCTTTGATATCTTTGGATACATCACTTGTACCTCAGAAAAATTTGGCTAAAACATATTGAAAATTATTACTTCATAGCAAGTAAGGTATGTAAACTTCTTAGGAATTACAGATATCTGCAGTTTTGCAGTGTTCCCTCCTGTCTAAAGAAAGTAACAGGAGGAAGGGGAGGGAGGAGACTTCCAAAAGAGAGAAAAGAGTTTAACAGAAGCAAACACACTTCATATGTTTTCAATAATTTATTTTTGCACTGAAAATCCATCATCCATCCAGTAAGCACTGAACTAAAGTAAGCTGCCCCTTTTCCCAAATAGCATTTCTGCTTTAGGCCTGAAATTTTAAGATTGAAACTATTTGCAGGTTTGTTAGAAAGCAAGAAGAGGAGGCATGATTGGGTACAGCCTAGCAGTGCTTAGGCTTCTTCCTCTACCTAATGGATAGTAATGGTATATGAAGTGTGTAAAGAGCACTCTGAGAGGCCGGTCTCACACTGGTGATGCTGAAATCCCCCTGCACTGGTAAGGCCTCACTTTGAATCCTATTTTCAGTTTTGGGCCCCGCACTACAAGCAAGTCACTGAGATATTGGAACATGTCCAGAGAAGGGCAACAAAGCTGATGAAGAATGTGGAGCATAAGTCTTATGATGAGAGGCTATGGGAGCTGGGGGTCTTTAGCCAAATGAAGAGAAGGCTCAGGGAGAACCTTATCACTCTCTGCAGCTACCTGAAAGGAGATTGTAACAACACAGAGGTCGGTCTCTTCTCCCAAGTAATAAGACACAACAAGAGGAAGCAGCCTCAAGATGCATTAGGGGAGGTTTAGGTTGAATATTAAGAAGCATTTCTTCACAGAAGGGGTTTTCGAGCACTGGAACATGATGCTGAGGGAAGTGATGGAGTGACCCTCCCTGGAGATATTTAAAAGACACACAGATGTGGCATTTAGGGGCATGTTTTTAGTGATGAACACAGAAGTATTGGGTTAGCGGTTAGATTTGATTATCTTAGAGACATTTTCGATACTAAATGATTCTATGATTCTTTGATTTTATTTCATCTCCAAGGTGTATGCAGACCTTCCAGCATTCCTGAAAGCCTCTGAGTTAATCTTGCCAATAGAGTTGAGAAAAGTGAATTGAATCACAGAAAAAGCTTTGATGTGTGACTCTACGCCCATGCTCCCATCACCAAAAGGTATGGCTCATTGCAATGGTAATAGCGAGTCATCCAGCGATGACACAAAGGAAGTGATTTACAGGCTGCACTCTGTTATCTCACAGAGTAGGTTTTGGAGCAGAACAAGATGCATATTTGTTGTTTGATGTGAACACAGCATCTGTTTTTCTCTTCTAGCAATGGGGAAGTCAGACTCCCACCCAGGCACTGTGCTGCGGCTCTGCCCTTGACACTGACTCACTAACCACCACCATCAGCCCTCACGCTGCTCCTGCTTCACTACTGCTTCTTACAGGTGTGACATACACCCCATTAGCACCATGGCTACAGATTAATTTACTGACAAAATTGCTTTAAAATACTGCCTCCCTTCCCATGCAGGCACCAGAGCCTTATTCACCTTCACTTGAATTACTGTGACAATACATCTCAGAGAATCAGATCCTGAATAGCTCCATATGTTATACCCCATAGACAAGCCTTGCCCAAAGGGGTTTCACTGTGGTGCTCTCACAGCCCCAGTGGTCTCAGCCTGGTCAGGTCAGGTGAGCACTGGAGAGGGCGTTCACAGAGAAGGTGTTGGGAAATTTCTGAAGTGCAAGCCTGTATTGGGATTGTGTGGCAAGATTTTGATAATGAGGGGCTACAGGAGTGGCTTCTGTGAGAAGCTACTAGAAGCTTCCCCATATCCAACAGAGCCAATGCCAGTTATCTTCAAGACAGACCAGCTGCTGTCCTAGGCTGAGTCCATCAGCAACAGTGGTGGCACCTTTCGGATAACAGATTTAAGAAGGGGGAAATGGTTGCTGCAAAACAGCAACTGCAACCAGAGAGAGGAGTGAGAATATGTCACAGAAACAGCTCTGCAGACACCAAGGCTAGTGATGAAGGAGGGATAGGAGATGCTTCAGATGTTGGAGCAGAGATTCCCCTGCAGCCCGTGGTGAAGACCATGGTGAGGCAGCTGTGCCCCTGCAGCCTGCAGAGGACCCTATGCCAGAACAGGTGGATGCCTGAAGAGGCTGTGACCTGTGGGAAGCCCACGCTGGAATAGGCTCCTGGCAGGACCTGTGGCCCCATGGAGAGAAGAGCCCACACTTGAGCAGTTTTACTGGCAGGACCTGTGACCCTTAGAGGGACCCACACTGGAGCAGCCTGTTCCTGAAGGACTGTAAGCCATTGAAAGGACACAAACCAGAGCAATTAGTGAAGAATTGCAACCCGTGGAAAGAACTCACACTGGAGAAGTTCATGGAGGACTGTCTCCGTTGGGAGGGACCCCAGGGTACGAGTGTAAGTAGTCCTGCCCCTGAGGAGGAAGGAATGGCAGAGACAAGGTGTGACGAATTGATCACAGCCCCCATTCCCTGGTCCCTTGTACCACTGAAAGGAAGGAGAGATAGAACTCAGGAGTGAAGTTACCACTGGAAAGAAGGGAGGTGTGGGATGAAGGGGTTTTAAGATTTTTGTTTCTCATTATCCTACTCGAATTTGGTTGGCAATAAATTAAACTAATTTCTCCAAGTTAAGGCTGTTTTGCCTGTAACAGTAACTGGTGAGGGATCTCTCCCTGTCCTTATTTTGATCCATGAGCCCTTCATTCAGTTTCCTCTTCCCTGTCCACCTGAGGAGGGGAGTAATAGAACATCTCTGATGGAAACCTTGAGTCCAGCCTGGGTCAACCCTTCAAAGCACTGATTGACAGGGAAGCTGTGGAAGGATGCTCCTTCTGACTACAAGTTACACCAGCTGTTTAATAAGCTAGTCCTTAATTAGGTTCATCTTTTGAAGCAGTCACATGAAACTGGGCAAAATAGTTTCAGAAATTACTGTACAGTAAAACCAGCAAGATATATTTTAACATCCCTTCTTACAACATTAAGATTATTATTTTGTTACAACATTATGGCGATAACATTACCCTAACAGTTTGTTAGTATGCTTAGAGTCTACCTGGCTTTGTGGAGAAAGGGCCAAATGAAGAGCAGCTACCTGCCCTTAGAAAATGAGCCATTTCTTCATCAGAATAAAAAAGTAAAAATTGCACTTTTTATTCTACAATCCATCTAATCACTTATTTATGGGTTTTACCCATAAATAACACAGAATATCTTTTTCTATTAAAAAAATGCTCTTAAATCTTCCTTTTGTTGTCATCAGGATCACTATTGTCATCAAATAGTAGCTTTGAAGGCATCTCAAATATCTATAAGGACCCTTGGTGGTGAAATAGATTCATTACCTGCTTTGCATGTGTTTCAAACTTAACATGAATACCCAGCAGTGTGATGCTGCTGTTATGCCATTAACATGAATCCCATAACCTTTCTTTGCACATATATCATCTATATACATAGTATATTAATAAGGATTTCCCTAACTTTTATATCCAAACAGTCTTATATCTGTTGTTAGAAACCAAAAAGCTAATTCTCTCAAATCCTAAAATCTATTTCCCTACGCATTGTGACAAAAAACTTTGAAAACAACAACATATATCATAGTACTGATATCTGCATTATTTCCATGTTGTCTGCACTTCCACAGTTGATATGTGACAACTTTAGAAAGTAGAAAAGCTGTAGCTTCTTTCCCAGTGATATGTTCATAAAGTTTTGGCTGCCATTTAGATCCATTCCCATGCTTATCTTCATGCCCCAGTGCAATCAGTCTCTACACAGCATGCAGGCTGAAGCAGTGTTAGTCAACATACTGCTGGCTTTTGCTGTGGCTTGGTTAGACATATTATTCAGGCTGGAGGACATATTATTATAACAGCAGGCAATTAGCATCTGCTTGCATCTTGGAGTCTTTTTGTAAGCTAAATTATAAGTAAAACTCTGTATTAACATCTATTTTAAGCAGTGATGTTTTCTATTAAAATATACATTAGGAGGAATCTCTCTCTCTCTCTCTCTCCCTACACCATGAACTACAAAATGCAGACAAGGGAAGGCCATAAATTTTTAACAATATTGTCAGAGGCTAAAGACAGGCCACTTTGTGCTGTAAAGTGAAACAGAGAAAACTATCTTGACACAGTTTGTTTTTTAAATAATAATTTAGTGGTAAGATTCAGTGGTTTTTCAAACGGAAGACAAACTAAAATTTAAATTTCTCCATGAAAAACTTAAAAAACTGGAGCAGATATGGCGGCTGCAAGTAGCTACTGTGAAGTGTACTCAGAAGAAAAGACGATTTAGACTTTTATAATCTGAATCCACAGAGATAAGGAATCAGAGGAGTGAGCTTCGGAGCATTTTCAGATGGATCATGATATGTATACACACAACTGGTTCCCTGCACATACATAATCAGAAGCTTTTTTTTTTTTTTTTTACTGAAATGGAAGATCAAATTCACAGAGGTATGGCACTGAAAAATGTGCAACTACATATTCTAATACTATTAACCAGAGAATACCTAGTCTGCACACAGGGTCAGACAGTAATGAAAGGGAGAAGTCAAGGTCAGATTAAACTGAATGAACAGTACCACGAGACTGGAAAGGAAGGTTTGTCAGATGAGTTCTCCAAATACAGCGGGACTCTGGAAAGACTACTAGAAAAGCAATGATCCACTGAGCAAGGCTGAGAAACCCAGAGGTGCCTTTGTGAATTGGGGGTGCATTATTGCTCCTTTTCTGCACTGAAACAGCTAAGGAGCTACATAAAATTTTGAGGCCCATAAAACCAGAAACTTGCAAATGAGGATATGTTATTTGTAACACTGGGATTAACACTGGAAAATGAGAAAAAAAATCTGTATTTTATATGCAAAGGGGAAACATATTTTGAATCCTTTCTCATGGAGCATGTACTTACAAGACTACCAATGATTGCCAAAGATTCAGATTTGCCTTGTGCAATGTCTCATAGTCCTGAGAATTACAAAGAGAAATATAACTTTACTACTACTAAACATTGGATATCCATGTACATAAATATCACATTAAAAAGAATTAGTTCCTAGTAAGTTTAAGGACTTGAAATCCACTGGGGACAAAAAAGAGCAATATCAAATTTGTTTTCTTGACAACTTTTGTTTTGTGGTTTTATTCATGTTGTAAAAAGCTGTTGGTAAATGCCACTGTACTGTAACATATCATAATAAAGCATAAGCAAAATAGAGCATACAGAGCATTACAGAGCATACATCCTATTCCATCTATTTAGAATCAGAAAAATTTAATGTAATGTGATATGTACTTCTTCAAGATATCATGTATCACAAAATTCTCTCATATTTGCTCTTGGCAATACGTGCTGAAGTTGCTTATCAGAGCAGTGGGTTATTTACATACAAAATATTATTTGGGATTTTCAAGGGTCATTGATCTTTCCTGGTATTGTGGAGTTTAAATAATGAGTTTATGCTGCCCTCTGCAGTTATTCTGGATTCAAAACCAGCTTTTGTTACTATGATGGTCTAAGGATATAGAAAAAGCATCTTTTAAATTAAATTACTGTAACTTGGGAAAAAAAAAAAACAACTTAGATGATGTCTGAAGATGGGGCACAAGTTGTTCTTCTGGTCTAAAACAGAAGTAGGAAGCATCTTTCCAGGCTTGGAGAAAGGCTGCTATGCTGAAAGTTCCTTCTTCCAACCTGTATGACTAAAATTAATTGAAGATAATTTACTCCCTACAGACTTTTCCCACCTGAGTAACTGAAAGCAAACACAGGTCGTGTATTGGACAAATGTGGAAGGACATCCAGCTCTGCTGTGCAGCATTCTGAGAAAGCTCTGAGATGGTCTGAAATCATAGAATCATTCAATATCCTGCCTTGGAAGGGACCCACAAGGACCATAGAGTGCAACTGCTGACCCTGCACAGGACAATCCCAAGAATCACACCATGTGCCTCTCTTCTTAACGTGAAAGCTGAAGTGGAGAATACGCTATATCCTCATGGCCATTTACCCTCATTGTACAAACATACACCTTTTTACCTACAGCTGGACAGAGGGAAACCACTTCTAGGTTTATGTAATTTCTGTTTTGTCTCACCTGCCAGCCTCCACTGACTTCAGTGCCATGGACTTCACCCACACAGTGAGTAGGACATCAGTTCAGACCCTGCTCACCCCTGGAAGAAAGCCTTTGACATGTTTATTGTCCAGGCTGCATCATATGATTTGACCATCTTGAACTAAGAGTCCTTAACCCTTGCTTTCCTATCTTCCCACAGCACCAAATTTTAAGATTTGGCCTAGATCATCACTAGTTCACATTCCTGGCAGAGTGTGAAGATCTAGTGAAAGTTTATTACTTTGTAAAATGCATGTGTTAGTTTGGAACAGTTGGCTGTTTCCACTTGTTGGGTAGGAGGCACTGCAAGGAAAAAAAGTGACTCAGATATGGAAGACTGAACACTCTTCGCCAAGGAAAAAGAGATTAAAATTAGGGAGGAAAATTAAGCTTTAAAATCATTTTATAATGATTCACATGCTTCACAAAGTGGACAAAAGAATAGACAAAGGTAGGCATGTTAATGTCACCACAGAAGCAGCTATTGCTCCTCCTTCTTATCATTTAGATCTGCAGCCTTCTAGAATACAGATTTATAATCATATATCTGTTGATTGAAATTAAATCTTATACAGAATTTGAAGCAGAAGTCATATTTTCAAATGGACTACTAAGACATGTTGCTACAAAGAGATTTCTGGATACCACATTGCCTATGTTTGGAGTTACCCCTTTTTGAGTCTCCTTTATTTTCCGAACTCATTACAGTGACTGGGCTCAATTAATCCAAATACACATTTGTCTCAGTTTAGATGAGACACAAGTGTTTTGCTGAGCATGAGTTATGAGGAAGACCCAAGCTCCTCCCTCTAAGCAATTGTCAATCCAAAATTAAGAGGCTCTAATTGAGCAAAAAATGTGGAAAAAAGGAAAAATAACAGCCGTTTATTAAAGAATATATGTGGGTTGGCAGAACAACGAAAGAACACATATAAAACAACCAAACAATAATCCTATACCCAAAAACAATCTCATTCAAAACACACAAATAACCAAATAAACAACAAAAGGTAAACTTTTCAGTTTGTGCCCTTTGGTGCAATCCTAACCAGAGTCAGCAGGGGGCGCTCATGGATCACTGGAGATGCAGCGCTTGTAATGTCCTGTGCCAGCCCGCAGGGGCGCTGTTGGGTCACTGGGGATCGCCATGTGGGAGGGTCTCCCCGGGTGTGCTGGAGAAGCTGAAAAATGGAGGTCTTCCTCCCCCCCCTTCCCCTTGAGAGACTCTAGTTTTCAGTGTACTAAATATAAATTGCTAGGTGCACACAACACAACCTAGATTTTGCAATCATGTCTCAACCTTTTATCACCTTTTCATATAGTTGACCTCTTTTGCTATAGTTGCTCTTCAGAACTGAAAATACAAGCAGCTGTTGGAATAAAATGTCATAGAATTGCACTTTTTTATTTTGTTCTTTTAGCATTCAAGAGTAATTATGACAATGGACCATAATATTACCTTGAGTAAAATATCTTCTATTTTTGCCATTTGATAACAATCTTCAGCTATCATTTTCCTTTAACTTAAGCTTAAGCCAGGTATTTGGGTCACTTTCTAGCCAGCAACATAAAATCTATTATAATTTAGTCATTCTGTGTCGCTTACAGTGACGTCAAAAGAATTTAAGTGCCTTAAATCACAGAATGGGATCATAAAATAGTTTGGGTTTGAAGGGACCTTTAAGGGTCATCTAGTCCCACCCCAGATCTGACAGTACATCAGAAATGTGTCAGTAAATGTACACTGAGCACCCTATGAACATTATTCTTATGTTTGGACTACCTATATATGTATGTCTAGGAGATAGCTGTTTCTCTGTTTTCTATGAGAAATAATGACATTTTAAGCAAGGAAGTAATTGATGCTGGTATAAAAATTCTCAGCAAAGGTCTAGAAAAGAAGTGCATGGCACTTCAAAGTACACCTCAGCGGTGACATAAAACTTACAGTTGCCTTTCTGCCAGTCCACCATGCCATCACAGCACCCGTCGTGTGGGAAGAAGAATTCTGGTGGAGCCAAGAGTTTTAAGGCATAGACCTTCATCTGTGGGGAGCAGGTACTCTTCCTTCAAAACACATCCTCCATCTGCACTCCTCCTCTCAGGTAGAATATGGAAAAATATTTAAATTATGCTCAATGATTATTTAATTTCTATTTGTTCTGCAAAACTGCTCTTTTTGAAGTATTTCTGTGTGGTTGCAGTCTCCAGTATATCTGCCCTCTGGTGTTTGAGAGCTGCTTGTGTATTTGGCAACAATAATCAGTTCAGAATTTGCATTTGGTGAAGGAATTGCAGTAACTGAATTTTAAAAATTCTTTTTTGAAATAGAGAATTCACCAGAAATCCTGACAGCAGTAATCTGGTCTGGCATGCAGTTACAGCAATAGTCTTCAATTGCTTTGAAATGAAAAGTGGATGTGGGGTGCAGGAAAGGGTTTAACCAGCACAAGGTGCTGTTCTGAAATTGGCTGTCCTATTAGAGAGCAAGATTATGGCTCCAAATGCTATAGCACATAACACAGCAAACAGGAGACAAACCCATTAGGAGATTTGGATGTAATTCTTGATAGGGGAGTCTACTTGTCACAACACAGAGCCAGGCAAAGATAATACAGCTATTACAGACTGCCTGGCATAAAGCTCCTGACTCATCAACCTATTTACAAAACTGGGACTTTTCTTTAAACTGGAATAAAGGCAGTCAAGATGTGGATGGTGTTTTCACTCTGATTTGGGAGCTGGATCTAATTGATCTTATTATATTGTAAAGTTGCATGTGATGTATGATTTAAGCATCAAGCATTTAGGATAAATTCTGAATTTATATTTATTTTAAAACTTTTTTGGACGTATACTTTTGTTGAAGCAACACTGAGCAACTTTGTCAACATCATGTTTTTATCTGTAGTAAATGATCTGTGATGGTTTTGCCCAGTGTTCACTAGTAATGATCAAGCAAGACTTGAAACATTAGGTGTCTTACCAAAAATTCTTAGGCTTCAAAATCCATGAGAACTAAAAACAGGATTTAGCAGGTTTTATCTGAAGTTTAGGAATACTGCTAGGAGTAGTACCAAGCATACCAACAGCTGCTTGGTTGTCATAACAATTATACAAACTTGATGACTTTCTATTTTTAAATTCTTTGAATCAAAACCGATTTGGTTTTTTTATAAAAGCTATTTTAAATAAAATTAGTGCACTGTACATTTTTACATCTAAATATCTACATCTGCCATGCAATTAGATGAGCTTGTAGTTCCATCTTCTAGATAGCTGGCATTGTTGATACTGAGGAGACAAGAAGGGAGCCCAGGGGCAGATACCTTAAGAACCTGCATCCTAAATATGTCTCAGAAGCCAGTGGTTAGTTTTACCTGCTGAAAGTTAGATTCATGTCAGGACCCTTAATAAAGTACTGCCACCCTGTTGATGTTGAAACATACAAAAGTATGACATAGAAACACAGAATCGCCACTGACTTAGTGTTAATTCTTCATACAATAGGTTGATTCATTTGAGAGTTGTACAGACAGTGACATCAGTGACATTTTTTGTATATAACACAACAGTTTTCACATTTATATTTTGCTTATCTTGAACTATGGGTCATTCTTTTTAGTTGTGATGTATTAATTTTTATTTCAGCTCCAGTTAGTCAGGGTTGTTTTCAATTCCAGTTCTTTTTTCCAGTTTGATATTGCTTACTAGCTGAGTAACAGTGACCTTTGATTTGTTATCCAAGTTGTCAGTGAAAATACTGAATACCACACAGTAATCTGTGATTCCCTCCTTTACTTTATCCTAGTGTTCCCTTGGAGTGCCCCTATAGCTCTTAGTGCATCTGTCATACTCCACAGTGCTTACATCTTGCTAGGAAGAAATAAGATATTAAGGAACCTATTTAAACAATAAAACTGTTTGTTCATTGGGCTTTTTTTTTGAAACCTGTTGTACCAGGAGCTTGCTGTATTTCATACAATTTCACATCTGTCTCTCTAATAACTTAGCTCACATCAGTTAAGGGGAGAATATTAGCATTGCATACATTGTTGAAACACCTAAACAGAGAGAAATTTCTAAAAGGTTTGTTTCCATAGTAGTAAATGCAGGCAAAGTGAGAGACTTTGCTTTTTAATAAGAAACAATCAGGATAAAAGAATGACAATAGAAGATAACAAAAATTAATCTTCCTTAGGATTCTGCTTGCAAGTCCTGGATTCCTATTTGTGTAACTTGCAAGCTAGAAGATAGTCAGGAGGAGCAGAGCTGAGGATAAGCAAAAAGGGCTGCTGTTAGCTTTGATGAATACCAGGCTCACGGAGTATCCAACTCCCACCATTTTCCCATGTCTCAATTGACACTGTTCAGTAAATGATCCAAGCTGAAACTGCAGCGTCATTCCCATAATTCATAAAAGTGCACCTTGAAATAGAAGCTTGTAAGCAGTCTCATTAAATCAAAGGCATAATGTCAAGTATAAAGCACTTGTCATTTCTTTCAGGTCTTCTCTTGGCTGTGTTCTCCCTTCATCTCCAGTGTTGTTTGTCACCATAAAATATTTATTTCCTATCAGTGGTGACAGCTTCATCAGTGACTTGTCTTTCTATAAAAATTTACAGAAAATGTACATCTTCCTTCTAATAAGCTCCTTCACTTAAAAGAAAATTTACAACCTCTGTAGGCAACATGAATAGAGTGGCAGGAATGGAGGTGAAATGATTTGTGAAGACACATGCAGTCAGGTCAGGATTAGAAGGAGATGACAATTCAGAATTGAGATCCTGTGCACTGATATTTGCATTACTTTCGCAACAGCATTGTCCTGCAGCAGGATCCAATGGTACTTTGTGATGTAGGGGAAATTTTGTGTCCTAGTCTGGCAAATTCCAAGTATCCATTGACTATTAATACTTACGGTTTTTCTTTGAGCCTATATTATATAGATAATACAACCTCATGAGTTTCTGATAACACCAGTCAGCTTTGACGTCACTTCACAGGAAAAAGAAATATTCAACGTTTATTGTGTTGGATCCAGTCCTATGCTGTATTATCCGTGGATGCAATGCAAAGAAAATTGAAAGCCACAGGTGACATTAAGCTGGCAAAAAGGGAACGTCCACCTCAGAGTTATTATTATCCTTTTCCCATGTCCTAGCTGCCATTTTATAACTTATTTTGACTGAAGTCCCAAATAATTGCTCCTTTTTCCTCAACTGTAAACCTGCTTTGCAGCTTTAATTGTGTAGGGGGAACATAGATTCTGTGAGTCAGCCTTACTTCATTTTCTTGAACAGAGTGAAAACAAAGATAAAAATGAAGTGTCTCAAGAGAAATATTTATCTGCACCAATTCAGCATGCACTGTGAAAATATCTTTCAGACAAGGAAAATGGAAATCACTTTGAAGGACGTATGTCAATGAGTTTCACATCTACTTGTGTGTACTTTCCTTAATTAAAATCTTCTCCTGGTAAAAACGTCCATGCACTAATGGTTTGGAGCAGCTGTTAAGCAGCAAAATTCAATCCTTTTAAATTTTTGGCCAGTTAACTCACTTGGATTTTTAGACCTAGCATGGCTTCCCACACGGGTTTTGTTTCATTGTTATAAATGAGAACATGAGGGGAAGAAAAAAAACATTCCCTTGGCTGGTTCTTGTTTACGAAAGAAACAAAATATTGTAATTGTTAAACTCACTAAATTTTAAAAAGCTACATGTGCTTATATACCAGCAAATAAGTGTAAATTCAACTCTTATCACCTCATCATTTTAGTTCTACTGCTTTATGAAGGCTAATGTACAAGGTCAAAGAACATATCCAAGGCAAGATGAGACAGCATGGGGTTTTAGATTAGGTTTTTTCACCTCTAAATTAGATACAGATTGCTAAAAGTGAAAGGGGGAAAGAGTTTTCCTAACTTTTTGTAACATTATTGCGAATGTGTTTGAAAAGGAATATGTTCTCTCAGTTATTACTGATGCAAGTTCATTCAGGGAAAGAATAGAGTTCTAGGAAGGAAATAACATTAATAGTCATTGTTTGTCATCCCTAGCATAGATTTTAGGTTCAGTTGTCTCAGAAAAGCCCTCACGGGTGTTATAGGGAGTTAAGAAATGAAGGCAGAAGCTGAAAGCATATGTTAAAACCAGCTAGATTTTAGTAGTTGCTTCTTATTTGTACCATTTTTAGTTATAACTTCTAGTTATGGCTGTGCCATTGCATTACTCCTCAGAGAGCGATGTGATGTTTGTTGGACTCTACCTAACAGGCACGGCGTGCCCTACGACTTACTGTTGCTGTAAATATCTCACTTTCATGATATGCCTCTGTTTCCCCTTATCCTCATACTGTGCTCGTATTAGTGTGTGGGTCTTCACCTTCAAACCCTAAACTCCTACTCTGGGGGAAGAACTAAGAATCCCCGTATTTCCTTACTGACCTGTCTGGTGTATTCTTGAATGTACTTGAATTTTCAATAAAAAGAATAAGACCTAGTTGTTTAACAGAAAATGCTGGCATTTCTAGGTGTTACAGGCTGGTTAAAAACAGCTGAGAATTCTTCCCTTATTATATACAACTAGATTCAAATGTGGGAATTAGCTGTTAATTTTCACAGGGTTTCAAAGTGACCTCTGCTGCATTTCCACATAATACATTTATTTTCATCATCATCATGGCTAGGCTTTGCTAATGAAGATTTGGGAAGGACTCTATCCACACTTGCTGCAAGCGCCCTGATGGCTAAAAAGGCCAATGTGAGATAGACAAGTCCGGTTGCAAAAGGCACAGCAGAAAGTCTCCTTAGGTGGTATCGGCAAGACACGTTCTTTCTGCGTTGTTTTTTCTCCTTAAGAATGATTCTACATGTGTTGTCAAAAGAAGCATCAGTGTGTCTCCGTGTCTCCTGATTGGAGGCCAGAGTAGACCAATGATGATGATCAACATGGCCAAGGCTGAGATATTATTTCAGGGAGTCCTTGT
>JAWWLV010000088.1:92133784-92161416 GCA_035041135.1 Platyrinchus mystaceus | reverse complement strand
TTTACTCATAAGGAAATAAAGGAAACTTCAGCAATTATTCACCCAATACACTACTAATAAACACATAAGGAATGGGGCTTTAGCAGCCTGGTCTAGTGGAAGGCATCCCTGCCCATGGCAGAAGCATTGGAACAGGATGATCTTTAAGTCCCTTCCAACCCAACCCATGCTATGGTTCTATGGTACTACTTGTTCCACACACTCTGCACCAAGGTACAATGCAGTGGATAGTGTTCACCTGGGGGAACAAGGGCTTAATGCTGTGGCTTTGTACTTGATGAGACTGCAGCCTGGCTCGGTTCATCAGTTCCCACTGCCAGGTCTTTTGAAGCTGAGGTTTGCTCTGCCTGCTGTCAGCCTGACAGGTATGAATCTGGACTGTGGCAGTCTCTTCTCTTAGCAGAGCCACTCTAAATGATTAGACCAGACAGCCTTGTGCTGCTCTAGAGCCTCCACTAGTTCTTCTAAATATTTAGGTGAATGCTTCATTTTGTTCCTTTGCTGCAGTCTTATTTTACTAATTTCTTTCTCTAGCAGCTTTGTCATAGACCCCAGTGGCTTTATTGTCTCCTAAACTGCCACCTTACATATGCAGCAGCTCTCTTCCTGTGGCCAGAGCCATAGGGCCACATTCAGTTGCATCAGAGGCGGTTTCAAGTCCAACTTAAACCAGCCACCATCATCTTCTCACCATGAAGCATTAAAGCTTGTCCTACTTTAAAGATGGTGATCAATGAAGTTAATTACAGCTTGTCATAGGCACGGGATGTAAACTCATATTCCACCAGATCATCCTCATCCGTTGGTAATAGTTTAGAGACCTGAAACTCTTAGCTTTTGAAACTGGGATCATCTCTCTCCTCATGATTTTGCACAAGTCTCTAATGCCTTGTATCATCCTTATTGTAGTTCAGTGCTGCAGCAGGCATTCAAGAGGATTTGGAGAGGAAAATTGGGCCTTTTAGTCATTTTTCCAAAGATAATGAAGGTCTATTCAGCTCCTGGCAGCTGGAGTAGAGGGGAAGGACTTGGAATTATTCTTAACACATTTTCCTTTTCCCTTCAGAAACAAGGTCAAGAGAGATTATTGATTTATTAAATCATTCTTTACTCATCCCTGAAGTAGTCTCAAGTCATCACAACGGTAACTCAACTGTCTTCAGAGAACAGAGAAAGAGGAGGAGAGCAAGAAGAGAGAAGAACTTGCTAGGATTTTACCACAGTAATTTCACAAACGCTGCTTTACAATTCATCTATTGTCCTTAAAATAACTCATGTATTCTGCAGTTTGCGAAGCAAGCAGGGCAAAAACATATTAATCACAATGGAATGAATTGCTTGCTCCTAGATTAAAAGAAATGGAAACTAGAGACTCTAAAAGACAGTCAGGAACAAACTGACCTTCAGGAATACTGGAGATGGTATTAAAGTAATATATTACTTTTAATCAAATAAGATCCAAATGTTCCCATCAAACTCAAGTGTAAAGTACTGAGAAAATACACACAAAGACAGGGCATAGTCTCAGTGAAACACACAAGAGGCAGCTCCCTTTGAGGTTTTGTCACACCAGATACAGTATTGTAAACTTGGTAATGCACATGTAACTCAAGAACTTCTGCAGTAAGCAAGAGACCATAAATGCAGCAATCACTGTCTGTCGGAAAGATTCCATCCATGTTCTTGTGCTCTCTCATATGGGATTTGTAGTCATGATAAACCTCAAGCCTCGCCAATGATCTCCCAAAATGTGATGCTTCTGCCTACATAGATATGCAGATACCATCATTGCAGTTGCCATCTGACATCAAGTTCTGAACATTTATATCTTCAATTTTGGCTGCAACCACAGTATGATAAGCTCAAAAAGAGAAGCTAACACTTTTACTGTGTTACAATTCCACTTTATGGAGTCTAAGAGAATAATAAATGCAAGATTTCTAATGAAATGGAGAATTAGCAACACAAACATGAAAATAGAAGAGCTTTCCTCTGTATCTCAGTTTATGCATCAGCAGGAACAAACAACATTTGCTCAAATGGTTAAGTTTTCTCATTGCTCTGGGATGCAATTAAACCCGTTTTAACTATCATTGGCTAAATAATGCCTTAACCCAAGCTTGAGCTGTCAGCACAGATTTCTGCTCTTCAGTCTGAGACAGAACAGATTTGACTAGAGTCAAGTAGTAGATACATACTATTGCATGTCTTTTTAGATGGCCTTTAATAATGTATTTTAATACAAATGTTTTTATTTTCATTTTAGTTTTATTTAGAAATTTTTAAAAATCGTAAAAGCAAACGGTGAATAGATGCTAAACAAATTCAGGTACAGATTATATGCTAGCACTGAAGTAATGTTGATTTACCACTCCTTAAGTGGTAAAATAGAGAAAGTCAGCAGTAAAAAAACCACAGCCTGTATGGAGAGAATACAGCTTTTATGTACCCATAAAATACCGTGGGACTACTGCCATCTTCTGGAACATGAAATAAAGACACATCAACACTAAACAAAATGCTTGCATGAACCAACAAGGTTTAAGGTCTGAAATACAGAGTGAACTGAAATTCTTCAGGGATGATTCATTTGCCTACAGTGTCTTGTACACATCATATTCCAGTTCTTCACCATTTACATATTTGACCCCCAGAAAGTAGGTTAACATAATTTTGTAAGCACAGCAAAATTATACTTCTTTAATTTAAGTTTTGAGGGAGACTGATGTAACATCTTGTTACATTCTCCACTTCTGAGAATTTTCAGACATCACATGGGAATAGTGCCATTTTTTTCGTTTGTATCATACTGATTGAGATGTCATGGTTCATGATTAGGGCTTAATGAAGTAGTGTTGTATGTTATACAAACATATCGTTCAGTAGATCTAGGTTTGTGTGATGCATTTTGTGGTAACTTTATTGAACATTTCAGGCTTTTTCCTGCTTTGGGAAGGACTCCAAGCCCGGAAAGAGTTGGATTCATCACATAGCACCAGACTTCTCAGGGACAAGTTAGACTTTGGGATCACCGAAAATAAACATTTAATGATAAATAAACAGTAGATTAAAATTAAATAAATAAATAGGAGTCTTGGTTCTCCCTGAGTGGTACAACACTCATTTTCCAAACAAACAGCAACTCTCACTTCACCCTGAGGTATGGAACAGTCACCTACTAGACAAGACCATTGAATGCATACATCTGATATTGCAGGAATATACCATTTCTGTCTACCGTCTGAAATATTAGCCTGTGGCCTAAATAAATTTAGGATGATTTCATTTGTTTTACCAGTGTCTCCCCAATCTCTCTTTATTTTATGTTGGATGTCTCCCAGCTGAAAATTACAATTGATTCCTGGGCTGGTTTTCCACAAGAAAACACAAGTAAATGTTACCTGTTAAAAAACTCTGCCCACTGGGGATGTGAGACAGGAGAAAAACTGCAGCCATCTGCCCACACCCCAGCAAGACATATGAGATCTCAGGTGGCCTTTGGGACAGGGCTATCAAATACATGTCATGCAAGTTCTGTAACACTTGGCACCCTGCCTTGGGTTTATCTTTGCTGTTAATAACAGCCATCAGTCTTGTTCGTCCTGAGGCTGACTGCTCCTATACGAAACTGCTTTGCTTCTCCCTGCTCATTGCTTCTCACTCATAAAAGACTATTTTGTACTCTTGGTGAGCCTATTGGCTCAGCAGAAATAACCTCATGTCTTGAAGAAGTCCCCCATGCTCAGGTGAGACAGCAGAGGAAAGATTCTATAGAGTCTCTGGGTAATCTGGACCTGAGTTTATGATAATTGGCACCTGAAATATACCACTCTGTAAAAACAATTAAAAAAAAAGTCTGTGACAACACCTGTGCAACATTTAACTGTTATTAAGATTCCATTCTGCTAAAAATCCCCATAGGTTTCTTCGTTTTGTTATTCTGACTAAAATGAGATACAACCACTCAGTTCTGAGTGAGGCAGTTTATTACCTACGTGAGTTTCTATAACGTGAAACTTATTATTGTTATATCCTGGGGTTACACTATGCTTGATGAGAAGAGTTCAAATGTTTATTACTATGAAAATCCAAAAGAAATGGAATACGTGTTCCATCTTTTGACACCTGATTGAGTATTAATTTCATATAATATTATAATGCTGAATTTACATTACTTTCTTCAAAGTAACTGTGCTAAATTGGGATATTTTAACATGAGAACCTTGACAAAAGAGAAGAGAAATGTTTTTATCAGTTTTTATCCTAAGCACTGATTTTGCTAGTAGTGAACAGTATTTTGCAGAGCATAGGTTCCATAAAGCTATGGAGACAATCTGTCATCTGTCAGGAAGTGTTATCCAAGTTATGTTGTGTTCCCAAGAAACATAAAATACAATTTAAATAAGCATGAGAGTGTAAATTAGTTATTGGCTTGTTACCCTTGAATCTTATGCAAAACTGTTCTCTACATTCTAGTAAAGAATTAGTATTCTAGTATTGATATTTTGAACAGCTACTACTATGTTGGCACCAGGGAGGAAGGGGATTTGTTGCTTCAGGCTGTCTCAACACCTTCTCTTGCCTTTGCAAAACAAAGTTATTTCTCACTGTGCTCTTGTTTCTGAGTGGAAGACGTACAGTCTATTAGCTGATTTAGACATGACCTTTGAGCTGTTCATAGGAGTATAGTGCATAGCACAATTATGCATAAAAATATGCCAGCTCCTAGAAAGCCTTCTATGTTCTAAAACTGATGAGATTTAGTGCACTAGTATAGAAATGTGTGTGGTCTTCTTTTTATTCACTTTTGTATAACTGGAAAAAGACACTGGAACTGGCAGGCTGATTAATTAAAGTTTACTTAATAGCTAGAAGTAGCCCAGAAGCAGCAAATTCTCAGGGGTGCCACCCTTTGGTTGTCTGCTGTCCCACCAAAACACTTGTACTTAACAGGTACAGTCCAACTGATGGAGCCTGTACTGTTCTTACAGGACATTTCCCAACAAGGACCCTCATTATCACTAGAGGTCATAGTGCAGCCAAGATGGGTCATGCTCAGGGAAGACAGCAAGGTCTTCACCCACCAAATATTGAAGGAATTATTCTGTAAACAACTCCTATGCTTGGTTCACTTGCTTAAAGAAAGCACATCCAGTGGTCCCATTGATGGCTGCTCAGGGACAGGCTGAGCATTGAGCAGAAGGTGATGAGCAATTGTATTGTGCATCAGTTATTTCTCTTGGGTTTTATTTCTCTCTTCCTCTCCTCTTTATTACTATAATTATCATTAGTGTTATTATTATTATAATATTTTAATTTGTTTCCACTATTAAACTGCTCATCTCAACCCATGAGTTTTACTTTTTCTATTTTCCCTGACTCTCCTTCCCAACCCACTACAGCGGGGCAGGGAGGGGAATGAGTGAGCAGCTGGTAACTTAGTAATCTGGTACTTAAGTGCTAGCTGGGGTTAATCCACAACAGGTTTCAAATCGAAAGGATATTTTGAATTACCAAGAAGCACTCGTTCTAACATGACAGTAAGTGTTCAAGTTGCTCAATGACTTCCAGCATCCCTTCAATTTTGTACAGAAAAAATCTATTGTTTCGCTTGCCAACAAGGACCATAAAAGTGAACAAGATATAATTTCTGTAGTTGCAGAAGACTTATCTTTACTAAATGTATAAATATTACTTAGACATTCGGGAAAGTTTTGGTATTATTTATTATAAATTTATCATTTATAATATTATAAACATAATGTTAATATAATATCTTCTCACTAGAGTTGAGAAATGCAAGTTGAGTCTTGTGCCAGAAAGACTCTTTTGGCTTGCAGAGGAACTCATCCTGGGCATGAACCCATAAGGTCCCCCAGAATATGTGCTGGGTTAAAAGAACTCTAAGGAATATGCAGGTGTAGGTCCTGGGGGATTCCAGTGACTCTTACTGTATCCCCTGACTAGCAAAAACCTAGGCTAGAGGCTGGAGAGAAATTGAAATTTGCCTAAAGTGGCAAATTTTCAGTTATAATATTATCATAACTGAATGAAATTGTAATTATGAGCATTTTAGAGTGATCATCAAGAGAAATTTGACCATCTTTTTTTCTGGCAGTACATTCATATGTGGAATAAAACAAAAATGACACCTATTACTGTCCTTAAAATCAAACTGAGCCACATTGAATTTAGTACAATTTAAAATACAATTAAAAGTGCAAGAAATGTTACTATTAACTGATGAGGTGTTTCATGCTCTGAATCAGTAAGGTGTTTAAATATAATTCTAATTAAAAGTGGTTGCTTTGTTCTGTTGCATAGCCACAGAATTAAAGTAAATTAAATCTGGCTTAAAAGTTATCCTGAAATTAAGTCACTTAGTTGTATTTATGTTCTTGGATACGTAGTCATGTCTGTAAATAGTAGAAAATTGCTCTGAAGATATGGAAGTTGTGTTACATCACTCTATCAGCTAATTTTAAAATACCTTATTTAGAAGAATTATGCAATATCTGGCTGAAAAAATCCTCTTGTGGCAGTATGCAGCATTTCTCCATTTAAAATATGCATGTTCATATTACCCTTTATATGTTCTTGCACATCTTTCTTTTCATTAATGAAGTTTGACAATTTGTGACAGGACAGGACAGAAAAAGAATTTGTTATACTTAGCAACAGAAAACTCAATTCTCGTTTTTCTAGAGTCGAGCAGACGCAATGACATTGGCTAAACACAATTCTTCACCATGGTGGTTCTTCAGGTCACCCTCAAGGGTCTTCAATTTCATTATGTTCAGAGCTTGGGACCTGGTAATTTTCAGAATAAGAAAATAGAAGGAAGTTATATACTTTTATATATTTTTATTCTGAGAAGGATTTTTCTTTATTTAAGAATAAAAAGTATCTGTCAGGTTGAAAATGTTAAAAATCAGAAGCTTGGTTAATAAGCACAGCAATGTCAATCACATTTTTGTTTATCAGACTTTGGGACAAAAATTTTATGCATGACAAAGAAATCTCATTTATCCCTGAGAGAAATTGTCCATGTGCAGGGAAATTTAAACTTTTAGTCCAGTAATCAATGGAGTTTAAGGAAAAGTCATGGTAATAAGGCTGAAGGCATCCAGAATTATTTTTTCATAAAAAGTTACTCAGTGTTCTTGCTCCTGCCAACTTCTGTGGGTTATGTTGGCTAAAATAAAAATAAGATCAAGTAATTTTCTATTTATATAAAATAGTCATATGCTTTATACACCAGTATTAGTGATTGGGGAAATGCTACAATAAACAATAATACAGAAGTCAATCTATTTCCCTAAGAATTACTTCATTATCTCACTTTGGGTTCTGTAATGAAGTGAAAGGAGGGTTTCCTTTTTATCTCATTTTATTGCCACTGAAATTATTTCCTAATTCTTCATGAGTGGATGACCTGAATTAAAGTACAACACATTTTTCTGTTCCAGTTAAAAGTTTGCTCTTAGTGGAAACAGAAGGTTTCTGAATAAAAGGACAAAAAATGAAAGCAGTAAACATTAGATAAAGAGCATGTTGAAAATCATCTACTTCACATTTATTCTCTTTACTATCCAAACCCTCCAAAGTTCACTGTTTCAGAATGTTCTCAGACTAACTCGTCTTACTGTCATGGTAAATGCAATAGGCAAAGCAAACAACTTTAGTTGTTAATGTTGTCGTAGTGCCAGAAGTGCATCATTTCTGTGCTCGGCTGTGTTCTTTCCTGAGCAGTCTCACCACCTCAGCACTGATAGGACTTGCCTTCCACGAAGTTCTCTGTTCCTGGCTCTGAATCAGCACCTTCAGAGCCCCAAAGCTCCTGGAAGGGAGGGCAGGAGGGGATTGCTACTGCTCCTTCCGCCAGTGGCAATAGCTCGTTTCAGCAGGGACGGCAATGGCTTTACAGAGGAGGTTATACAAGGTAGGATTACTTCAGTAATGAGGAAGACAGTGAGATAAAAAGGAAAATTGCCTTGAGCAGTGCTTTGTGCAATCATCTATCATCTGTTGTTACCTTCCCAGAAAAACCAGATTCAGAGGAATATTTGTATTAGGAAGGTGAGAGGATTCTACCTCCGAGCATGATACAGCACAACAAGTCTAAGGCTACATAGGGAAGGAATGATTCCTCTCAAAGTCAAAGAAGATTTATAATTTCCATACTATATTGGATTTGCCAGTATAAGCTATTCTTAAAAAAGTTGATTCTGTGTGTGGGTTTTATTCTGGTATGAATGGGTGGGATTCAGTCCTGAATCAGGGGTGTGATTTCTTAACATGATTTGAACAGATTTTTTAACTCCTCTGGATATGCCCTGTGAATTTGAGAATTGCTCACATTGGTGTTTGCCTGTAACATACACACAGAGATTCAACCCCATCATTTACTACTTTGGTACAAACACACTCATGAAAAGCTGTATGGTTATTAGAAGGGTCTTTTCCAAGATGAAATGTGGCAGGAGAAATCCAGTCTGTCAGGGGCCCATAGTATGAACTATGGAGATACCCTCCCATTGCAGTTACAATGCTGAATAACTAATCTTCGTCAATCTGAGATGTAATAAATCATGCTTTTGGGAGAATTTTTTAAAAGGAGTATTTTTAAAACAGTATTTAAAGAACAGTTAATGTGTTTCAAACATGCTGCTATGCTGAGCAGTTGTACAATTCAATTGAAAGCTTTAAGATTAAATATATCAGGATTTTAATGGCTATTCTTCAAGAAATGTGGAAGTGATCATTAATGTCAGCAAAATACAGACTGGGAAATGTCATGGCTGTAGATAAGAAGTGTAGTCATAATCACTAACTCTATGCAACATTTAATTTCAAGAGGCTTGATTTGAAAATCAGGTGGTTAAAAGGCTGCTGTTGTTTTGGATGTTGTCTTAGCAAAACCCCAAGCCTACAGCTTTATAGCAAAGCAAACCTGCCCCGCTCTTCACTACTCTTCAAAAAGTCCTGTATCTGGTTATCTGGCTGACTCAGCTCTGCAAGAACAGTAGCTCAGCATGTAAATACGTATCAGATCACTAGATGTCCTCCTCCCACAAAATTTCTTCTCATTCTCAGTTAGCAAACTGATAATGTTATCTTAAAAAAGACCTACAACCATGTACTAATAGATTGCCAGTGCAACTTTGTGTAGTGACAAAGGACCTGTGTTCAGAAAGCATCTTCAAGGTAGGTCAGAGCCTTCAAGCCCCAGGGTACCGAGTGCAGTGGTATCACAGTCTGAGAATGGGCACCACCCCGTCCAGGCAGACTCGGGCTTTACCTCGCCTGTCTTGTCATCGTTATCTTCAGTGTATTAAAACAGAGATGGATCTCATTCTAATGACTAAGGCCTAAGACTGGAACCATCTGTATGCTAGCTGTGTATAAGACGAGAATTTTTTGACCGGAAAATGATGACCAGATCATAAACTTCAATGTGTAAAGTGAGGCTACTGCAGTCAGGCACCAAAAGTTTAATGAAAAGTATCAGGTTGCATCATCATATCAACAATTGAAGTTTGCATGGTCAAAATTATGGGTAGCAGAGCCTTATCTTTTCTTACCTGAGAAATTATGCAAGGTATTATGCAGAGTGAAGGTTGTACTTTGACCATAACAGACTATATATTTCACTTTATTGACTTGCTAGAAGAAAAGCTGTTTTATAGACAGGTCAAAGTCTGCCCTTAATTTTTCCTTCTATGACTCTATCTACTTCAGTGAATGATTGCATCTATGGCACAAGTTGACTGTCTGCCTTGCCTAAAAGATTTTTTTTTAGTGAAATTATTCTAGGGTAAAGAAAAATATAAACGTATGATTAGGTTGTGGGGTTTTTCCCTAGAAAGAATGCTTTCCATATTTCCACAACTGAGACAGCAATGAATATTAAGATGTGTGGACAAAAATATTTTAATAAATTTTTACTGAGATTGTACAGAGGCATGCTTTGCAGAATCAAAAAAAAAAATTGCAAGCATACAGATATTTTTACTGTAGTTTTTCCTTCACATTTCAAGATAACAGAAGTGCAAAATGTCAGATTTTTTTCACTCATTGCTATCACCATTCCATTCTAACCATTAGCTAACAAGTATCACTTAGGCTTGAGGCCATTGGGAAGACCCTGTTTTGCAGTTTCTGCTACCATGAGCCTCAATATCAACTGCCCAAGCCTATCTGTAGGCCAAGGTCAGACAAGGGAAGCAACTGGGGAAGAAGGTAGTTCTTGTCAAGTAGTCAAAGAGATCAAGTTGAAGGAAGGAACTAAGAAAACCCATCACTATAAACTGTAATAATCTTGTTTAATGAAGCAGTCCCACTTCTAATCAAGTAGACTTTCTATTAATGCTTAATAATTGACAAAAATGCAATCTCTTCTCTCCACTCACTGTCGTCTTACACAGCAGGACCACTTGGATCAAATAATTTATTTTGTACCTGACATTGCATAAGCAAGAGTCATTTCACAAAGTGGACTGCATAAAGTCTGTCTCATTTTTACTTCAGAAGACACAGTTCAGGGTGTAATTGTCACTTGGCATAGTATTCACCTACATAAAAGTACCATTTGAGATAACAGGAAAGGGACTCAATGACACCAAGTCGGTGTTTCTCTTGCTAGTGCACTTTCTGTGGATATTGGTGTCCTGCTGTTAACTCTGACCTTCCCCAGTGAGAACAAATATTGGTAGAGAAAGACAAAAAGAAATGTTTTGCCTTTCCAAAACAGACTGAAGGAGCTAATCTGAGAGACAAACTACCCTTGATTGGGCCATGTACACAAATAGTGTTTGAATGTTGTTGTCATTTTACATTGTTTGTACTAAACAAAGTTAAATGGAAACATTATTCTTACTGCTTGTTATTTCTGCAATCATTTTCTTTCTTTTTTTTTTTAATCCATAGCTTCTCTTCTAATAATAGGAACAGTCATGTGCAAATCACAATTTGCCAATATAGGTTTAAGTAGCTATTCTGGGAACAGCAATGTTTCAGATATAAGCAATTGGCTCATGACGCATCTCACAGCTTCATGGGTTTTTTTATCCTAGGCACTAGAGGGCAAAGACATAGAAATAACTTGGACATGATGTTCTTTTATATAGTTTTATGTTAGGTGTATTGCAACCTTTAGGAATAAAGCTGAACTAGAGCTGAACTAGTATCCACAAAGTTTTTTTCCTAGATAGACTTAGATGGACTTGTGATGTCTTCTATGGGACATAATTTTGCTCTTTTCTCACAAACTAAAAAATAAATTATATATTTTGGGCACACTAAACTACGTGTGTAGATGATTATGAAGTCAACTTTGTGGGTGAAAGTGAAGTTGTCATTATATCAAGACTAATCTTCTTTAAGAAGGGGAATAGGTTTTTCAGATTCTTCTTTGAAAACTGCCTTGTGAGGAGGGTGTGACTGACCTCCCCTATGCAGCTGCCCTGCTGCCACGAGAAACCTGACAAATACACCACCAACTAATTTTGATCCATTGACTAAAAAGCAGATCTTGAGTTAATCTTATCCAGTTATAACACATAAAGACTCTGCAGCTCACAAATACAGCACTGCAGAATATGGCTTTGAAGTCTCACAGCAGTTTAGAATGCTGGTGTTTAGTCTCTCATTTTGCATAAAAACTTTAGGTGGCAGCTTTCCTTTCAAGCTGACCCAAGTTTACTCAGAAAAAGAGATGATGCAGAGCAGGTACGAGGAGTCAAGGCTGTGTTCAGAATATGAAAGCACTCTAAACAAAAACTTTAAATTCTTCTGCCTTTTACACTGGTGTCACACCAGTTTCCTCCTGAGCATTCCAGTGCATTTTCACTCAGCCTAGCCAAGAGCTCCAGCTGAGACCATAGTGGTGTTACATAATTCATATGTATCTGCTTTTCAAAATTCCAGAGCTTGGGCTAAGAACCTGGTAAAATTACTGTACCTTCCACAAGAAGTGTTTAATCAATTTTAAGTACAAAACAAGCAGTGATCATGATCAGATGGTAGAAAGCAAAAAGGTAAAGTTAAACTAACTTCTACTAACCCTCACTTCTTGAATTCTTAGGTTTTGTTTTCTGGTTGGAACAGGTCTTATAAAAACTGATGTGAGCTGACACTCGTGCTGTAGGTGAAATAAAAGCCATTTTTTTTGAGCTTGAATCATCAGCAGTTTTCAGGATGAGATATTTCCTGTTCTGTTAAATGGAAGCTGTAATGCAAAAATAGACAGTGCTATTTATTGGAAGATTAAGCATGCTGAAGTTTTACAGATTTAGAAAGTTCACTAGTCATTATCAATTAAAAAGGCTGCTTCATTCTGCATAAATTAATCATAATGATGCACTTAACTGCAGAGCCTGCTGAAAATATTTATTTTGAAAAAGTGATACCAAATTTAATCCACAAGTGGTACTTATAGTAACAGTCAAAGCTTTTAAACTGCTACAATTACAGTGGTTTTTTTCTAAATATATTATAAACTCAGCAAGATTGTGTTACCGGTGTCTTTGCATCTGGTAACTATTCAGGGATGTTCTGAAAAGCAAGAACAGAAAAGCAATATTTACTTTGAGTGTCTGAAAGACTGGAAGTATACAGTGTTTCCATTAGACTTTTTTACATTCAAGATTATAGCTGAGAACAAAAGCATTCATTCCATACTACTGTGAGAGAGAGTAACACAGCTATTACCCAGTATCCCGTCCCTGCAAATGCTTGGACATAAGAAGGTTCTCCTGGGTGGAATTTCTGTCTAGGTCCATGCTGATGGCAAGGCTTCTGTTATGTGTTATCAGGTTTTCATATATTGTGATCTTAACATCCAAAATATTTTCAGGAGGAGAAGCTGCATGGATTATCTCTGTACTGGTGACCGTGGTTTCATACAGAGCCCTGCAGAGGTGTGTGTAACTTCCTCTTTAAACCTGCAATGTCTGACTTTATGGGCTCCCATAACTCATTATTGCAAAGGGTTCTTAAAAAGCCTTAGAAGCACAGGGTCTGTGTGCTCATCACAGTGCACCATGTTCAAGCAGAGACAGCACACAGAGACCTGCAAGCTGATCTAGTGAAGTCTGAACTCATTGACTTTTCTAACTAGATTTATGATAGGCATAATTGTACCTAGCTGTTGTGTATATACACCTGCAGTAAGGATCTGTACAACTGAGTAGTTGGAGTGCTGCTGTGTCAGACTGGGACCTGCCTCTTCCCCACAAAATGCCCCCACCCATGGACCATGTGATGGCAGCATCGGGCTGACGCAGGGGAGCAGACCTGAACCCAGGAGCTTTCCAACCTGGGAATGGAATTATCTCCTTTTTTCTCTAAAAAAACAACAAACAGCTGACAAAAGGTCGAGAACGAGTTCCCAGGATTTGGAAACGCAGCACAAACAGATTTACCGTGGAATTGTTTTATTCAGTGCAAAATACTACAAACAAAGAAAAAATATCTGAGATTCTATAAATAAAGAATGGACTTACTATTACAATGAAAGTGATATTTTGATTTCACGAAAAGTATCTTTCCTACTGATTGTGATAATGAAGCACATGTGGTATATGTGAATCACTAGCTCAGATTGCCAGTGTTAAAACCTGACTTTTATTGATAGGCATTTATTAAGTAGTATGTTGTTTTCACTCTTGAAATAATCAATAATCAAATGTTATTTGGATAGAATTTCAAGTGGAAGCATCTCAAATCTTTAAGGGCTTCGGCATTTTTGGTATCTCCAAGGTGTTTGTTTTAAGGAGCAGCCAGTGCTGGTGACCTCCAGCACATAATAGTGACCAGGCAATAGCTTCTTAAAAAAACTCAAGTTTCAATGTTGTTTTCTTGTATGTAGTAAAATAAAATTTAAAAAATTGTATTGAATATTTCCAGTATATATGTTTAAAAACCCCAAACATTCAAAGCACATCATTACTGTAATCTTGTTCGGGCAAATAGAATGAATTTAAAACTCTGACATTATGAGTTGATTAATCAAAAATACATTGATTTGTAAGTTTTCTGACCTGTAAATTCATTAAGAGCATTGTATGGCCCCTTGTATAGCTGATTTATGAAGTCTTTCATTCAATACAATATATTAGGTACATATTATTGATAGGTCATAGCATAAAACAGTGCATACTGGTGCTTTCTTTTAGTATTACAAACTACATACCCACTAAGTGCCAAAAGGGGGATGGTTTCTTCCTAGCAAAATAAGTCAGAAACTTATATGGAGAGCAAGGGGTAATAATATTTATATTTAATATTTTTACTTAGAATGTTTCTTCGTAAAATAAATTACATAAGAGACACTCACCCTACACTGGATCTAAAGTATCATGCACTCATACAGACAATGCATATAATGAATATAATTCTCAAAGTGGGTGCTATAGTGTTTGTTTATCTTACTGCAGAAAATATAGCACAAATACTTGGTCAAATACCACTTAAATTCTTCAAAAACTTGTAAAATATTTATTAAAACTTTACCACATACTGTGTCTTAAAACATACTCATCTGTATCACAGCTGTGCACTGAATATGTTTGCGGCAGCATTTTAGTAGTCTCAAAGCTCACCATGCAGTTCTTCTTTTACCATCCACTTATTCAAAAGATAATAAAAATATCAGTCGTTGCTATAAAACAAAGAAGGCTGTTCCTTTATTTCTGCAGTCTAATGATAAAGTAGTAGCCTAGCTTTAATTGTAAGCCACATAGCAAATTAAGTAAAATAGCAATCCCTCGAAGTATTTATCACTGAATAACATCCCACAGAGGAATAAAACATTATCTAATTGCATCTGGCAGACCTCTCACCCCCAATATATTGCAACGTCTCTGCTTCTTGGATCCTCTGTCCCACTTCCTCTTTGCTTTTATTCAGTGGCCCTTTTTTTTAGGTTCTGACATTTAATTTTCCTAGGACTATTAAAAAACAAAACAAAACAAAACAAACAAACAAAAACCCCACAGAAAAACAACAAAAACCACAACAACAACAAATTAAATTCAACCAAAAAATCCAAACCAAAACAAACAAAAACCAACAACAATAACAAATCTGTCTGGTGGCTCTGTTTGGAGCTTATACTTAGTTCAATAGCAATAAACATTAAAAATTCCCCTTTTCAGTGCCATCTTTTCTCAAGAATGCCTTTTGGTTAACTGAACATAATTCTCAATCACCAGAAGTGAAATATTAACATATTAAAAAGGCCATTGATACCTGCTGATTCTCAAAATTTTTTTCTCATTTCTTACACAACTTTTGATTGCCATATGTTTTTAATTTGTAGTAATTTAAAATCTTGCCTCTCTTTGCAGCAGAATGAAATTTGGCTTCAATGATTGTCTCGCTGTTATCAGTGTTGCCCAGATTTTTCTTTCCAAAAGCCACACACTGCTGGTGCTTTTTTATTTTTCCTGTGCTTAGAAAAATAAACAAAATTCAACTGAAAGAATCAGACAAATATTATTCCCTTTTTTTTGAAGTTGAATTGAATATTTGTTAAAAGTGACTCATTTGCTGGCAAAGCACAATAGTGCAAAAGACAGTAACAACTCTACTGAACCATCAGGTTGCTTAGAAGTCTACAATATTATCAGCATTAAACTTGGAGAAAAGATAAACATTCCTTTTCAAAAAATCTGAGTGTTTGTGGAAAGTATTATGATTGCTAGAACAGGTAGACTGTGTGTCTCCTCTTGCTAATACATTTCTTTTCTGATATAATAGAGCCTGGCAGTAGCCTTACCAAAAAGGGCTAGTTAAGCAAGATGGCCTCATCTAATATTTTTACAACCATCTTACAGGGGATTTCAAGGGCAGTATCAGTCCCACTGTTTCCATGAAGGTGAATGAACAATTCCTTAGGGATTAAAGTTAAAGAATTTTTTCCCCAGAAAACTGTGGTTGTGTGGGAGAGAACGTAATAAAAAATACAACCATTCATTCTTTTTTTTCTTCCCTGAGAAGAATGAGTAAGAAAAATTCTCCAAACATCACTTTCAGGCATTTTGTAATGTATTGTGCCCTTCAGAAATGGGCACTAAAACAGATATGTGCATGTTTTCTGGTTTATTGACATAAACCAACATTGTTTTCTCATGCCTGTAATTTTTTTTATAATATACATTACCATTTCTGTTCTGGAGTTCACTGCTAAGATTTGGACAGAAAGTGAAATACTACCTTAAAAACCTTAATTTTTTAGGAGTCTTCATCTACAGTCTAATGTGTTAATATATCTATGAACTTTTTTCCAGTCTGGAATTTTGCGCAAAATATTCTCTCTTTATCAGTGTAGACATATACAAAATGCAGTCCTTTTGCTATATGTTAGATTACATATTTCTCTGTGGTAGAGTTATCACAGATAACTTCAGCTAGATAGAGATTCTTCAACCAAATCTCCACATTCTATAAGGAAAAACTGAGACTTATAGAATGGCCTGGGTTGGAAGGGACCTTAAAGATCACCTAATTCCACCCCCATCCCATGGACAGGGACACCTTTCACTAGATCAGGTTTCTCAGAGCTCCATCCAGTGTGGCCTTGAACACTTCCAGGGATGAGGCATCCACAACTTCTATGGGCAACCTGTTTCAGTGCCTCACCACTGTCACAGTATAGAATTTCCTCCTAATTTCTAACCTAAATCTGTCCTCTTTTACTTTGAATCCATTCCCCCTTGTCCTGTCATTACATGCTCTTATAACAAGTACCCCTTTATCTTTCTTGTAGGTTCCCTTCAGGTAGTGGAAAGCTGGAATTGGGTCACCCCAAAGCCTTCTCTTTTCCAGGCTGAACAAATACAGTTCTCTGAGTCTTTCCTTGTAGGAGAGGTGCTTCATCCCTCTAATCATATTGGTAGCCCTCTGGTCTCACTCCAACAGGTCAGTGTCCTTCCTGTGGTGCGGACCCCAGAGCTGGACACAGCACTCCAGGTGGGGTCTCACCAAAGCAAACTGGAGGGGCAGAATCTCCTTCCTCGACCTGCTTTTGATGCAGCCCAGGACATGTTTGCCTTTCTGGGTGGCAAGTGTCCATTGCTGGCTCCTATCCAGTTTCTCATCCATCAGCACCCCCAAGTCCTTCTTGGTAGGGCTGCTCTCAATCTACTCATCCCCTAGCCTGTATTGATACCAGGCGCTGTCCCAGGTCCAGCACCTTCCACTTGGTCTTGTTAAACCCCATGAGATTCTCATGGATCCACTTCTTGAGCTTGTCCAGGTCCCTCTGCATGGCATCCCATCCTTCAGGTGTGCCACCACCACTCAGCTTGGTGTCATCTGAAAATTTGCTGAGGGTGCCCTCAATCCTTTCATCTATGTCATTAATTAAGATATTATATAACACTGGCCCCAGTACAGACTCCTGAGGGACACCACTTGTCATGGTATCCATTGGGACTCAGAGACATGGACCACTACCCTCCAGATGTGACCATCCAGCCAGTTTCTTATCCATCTAACAGTCCACTCATCAAATCCTCTCTGCAATTTAGAGAGAAGGATGTTGCGGGGCACCATGTCAAAGGCCTTACAGCAGCCCAGATAAATGATATCTGTAGCCCTTCCACTTCCCTTGTCCTCTGATGTTGTCACTCCATCATAGAAGGCCACCAGGTTTGTCAGACAGGACTTGTCTTTGGTGAAGCTATGCTATCTGTATCGAATCAGCTCCCTGTCCTCCATATGCCTTAGCATACCTTCTGGGAGGATCTGTTCCATAATCTTCCTGGGCACAGAGGTGAGGTTGACAGGTCAGTAGCTGCCAGGGTGCTCCTTTCTACCCTTTTTAAAGATGAATACAATGTTTCCCCTTTTTCAGTCACCCGAGACTTCACTTGACTCCCAAGATTTTTCAAAACTTCACTGTAATAATAATAATCATAGTAGTAGCAATACTAAATGGGAGTAGTAGTAGTATGGGTAGTAGTAACAATAATAAATGGGAATATTTACTTAATTTAAAACCTTTGGGGCTATAATGATATTAAAATATTGATAACACTGTAGTAATATGAAAATTGTAAACAGTTCTTAGTTAGATGTCTTTTCTGCCTTCCAGTGTGTGACTCCTTCAGCTGTCAGAAAAAGTTACCTTTATTTAATCTGAAGACAATATCGTTGGAATTTCTGAAGGCACAAAATCTGCATAACCAGTTTTGTTGTAGCTCAATGATAGATTTCTGAATAAGTGTAAAAATATTGTGGTTATTTTTAGGATTAGGCTAGAGGATTTGGTAATGTAATTTATGCCATCATTGAATGAAGAAGTGATTTTTTTCCTCCTACTTTATGGTAAGCAAATAGTTACATTTTTTAAATATGTGCTATGCTCTCAAAACCTATTCTTTCAAGAACCATACATCAACCGAGCCAAAATTGCTGTCTTGTATATACAAATCCTCACCTCACATACAGTAAAGTGAAACTATATGAATTAAAAAACATTGAAAAGAAGTAAAATATCTCTGCTCTGCAGGTCTAGGATGGGGAAAAACATTAAGATCACTATGTTTTGTGTCTCATTTGCCATGTGCACAAGCTGTTCTCTGGAAAGGTAAGAGTTTGTAGAGAGTGGGTTTTTTTCCTACACAGCCAGAAGTTTCTTCTGATCAAATAAACTCAGAAATGTTTGTCATAAAATAGAAATACCCCCCAAGAACTTACTGAAGGACACACAGTAAATCCTTTCAGTCAAGCTTCAACAACAAACAGAAAAGATGCTAGCAGATTCTCCTTCAGCAGGAAAAAAAGATAAGTTTTGATACAGGTCTTAAACAATTTGAGTGAGTACATTAGCTATAAAAAGAACAAGAGAGATTGACAGTGATGGTTTTCATGACTGGAAACAAATCATTTGTAAGCCCATTGTGCTCAGAGCCAAAATAGGACCAGGAATTCAACATGCCTCTAGCTGATTGGGATAAGAAGATGATCTGATAAGGATCACTCTATGACAGTTTTGCTTTTGCATTGGCTGCTGAACAGAAAGAACCTGTTTCCTGTGGCCAGCCAACTATTGATCCAACTCCCTTCTGCCAGTGGTGCAGTTAATGGGAATTCCACAAGCAAACCAAAGCCACATTTTATCTTCATTTTCATCTGAAATATGAGTTGGTCTTTTGTACTCTAGACAGCCCTTTACTGCTCATTTCCCTTTATCGATGGGTAAGAGTTGATGTACAAAATGATTCTCAAATGTAGTTAAACTGAGGTAACAGTTGACATTGTGACCACGACTACTGCTGTACAACAACTGCATGAATCGAGCTTTCATTCATCTTTGAGGCAAAATACAGTAGAAAGTATCCTTAAAAGGGAACTGTGCAGTAGTTGAAGAAATGTATTGATTTGTCTGCATAGGGACTAAGGGGGAGAAAAAGGTGTCCAAAGTCCTTAGCAAACAGCAACAGGGCAGTAAGGTGTTTCTTACTAATTTACATTCAAGGGCTTTTCCCACACTGTATCTTAGAAATAATTTGCAAAATGGTCTTTTCTATATGCTTTTTAATATTTTGCTCACTGAATTATTACTAACAAAATGAACAAAACAAAAGAAGAAGAAAGCCAAGGCACTCAATTAATTTGTAAAATGGTAAAGGATGATTGATACTGTAGGTAAGCATTTTTTATATGCAGTTTTAATTCACAAACTATGGCATATCTCATTTCAACAACAGCTGATGTCTCCATTTCCCCCTGGAAATTCCTTCAGGTTCCATTATAAGAATCATAAATAATATGTGCTAATGAGACATGGATTGATTATGTTGGAAAAGCTGACATTTTCATCCATCATTCTAAATTATGTTTAATGATGGATTACCGGTCAGTAATTCCTCTGATATGAGATTAAATAAAATAGCAGGCTGTTTCAGCAGGCTAGTCCAAGGAGATGACAGTAAATCTGCTCAATTATTGTATTACCAATCTGGTTCTCACTGCTAATGATATTATTATTTCATTTAGACTTGTTCATGCATCATAGATTACTTTATTTCAGTCAGTCAATGGAAGAAATTGGAGTATTTTATTTTCAGAGCTGCAAAGAACTGAGTTTTGAGAGAGTACAGTACATGCAGCTCAGCAGACTTCAAGCAGACAGAAGAAAGCTACCAACCTCCTTTCAGACCAAAAATACATAGTGAAAGGAACATTTTGTTTTCACCTTAGTTTACTTCTCTGAAAAGCCTCAGCCAAAGGATACTGCCTAAGAAACTAATCCAATGAAACAGAATCACTGGATCCTCTATGATTTGTACTTCACCTTGGTCCCATTGATAATTAAGGTCATTCGGGCTATCATTCAGCCTGAAAAACTAGACTGCAAATAACTGCAACAAAAGAATCCCTCTTTTTTCCTTGCCTCATGCTTGGAAGGGAGAAGACATGTCAAGTTTATTAAAAGAAAGTTAATAAACACAGGTAATAACAGGGAATGTTTTTTCTTTGTCAGACTGACCTCACAGTCCTGATAAACTCCCCTTCCTTGCAATAAAATGAAAAATATTAAACTTCACTCAGTGCCCCTGTTCTCCTCAGAAGTTTTGCAATGGCAGACAATACTACAGTATGGAGCATGCCAAGTGCCCAGCTAAGCCATACAGACGTGAGGGAATTTTTAGGTAGATGAGTAAGTTTTAAACTTCCATCCCAGACTGCAAATGAGCGGAGCAGGTGGTCTGTGGAAAACACATCGCACACATAGTGTTACTTTACCAGTTACTCTTCTCTAAAATAAGGAAATATGCAAGCAATGGTTCCTCCACTCTCTAAACACCAGAAAGGTGACAGCCTTGCAGTGGCAAGTTATAATCTGTTCCTTACAAAAGGAAATTTCTCCAACCCTGCTCCAAAACCTGCTTCTCAAGTTTTCACGGACCTGATCTGGGCTTACGGGCATCCCCTAAAGAAAGATAAGGTAGAATTTTCCTCAAAAACAAAAGCACAAGATCATTTATGCTCTAATTGTGGAAATTCTGTACTGAAGTGCAGCAGCTAGATGAAGAGGAGAGATGTGTGGGACATAGAATTTATTTCTTCCCTAGTATTATCACTCTGGAGTCAGCAAAGAAGTGAAAGCTGCTGACATGCAATGGGAAAGCTTGCCCTAGCAAAAAGGTCTTCTCCCTGACTTGTTCCTTTTTCACCGCCCATCAGATAAGTTTTTATCTTATCTGATAGACCAAAAGAAGGAAATGTTGCAAATAGTGCCGTCGTGGAAGGATAACCATATGTATCTCTGCAGTGCTGGAATAATTTAGAATATGGGAGTCAGTGTGACTAGGTCTTTGGAAAAAAAAATCAGTTTGATTCTTATCACTTGTCAAAAAGGCAAAGAGAATTTTTAGGAATTATTGGGATAGTAAGTACAGTAAAAATGCTGTTACAACACTGTGTTGACTAACATCACCCATTTAAAAAGGGTATAGCAGGATTAGAGAATGCAACACAGTCAAGAGTCAAGTCAGGCCTAACCTATTAAATAAATATTTAAAAAATATTTATTTTTCACAACCATATTCCAGCTACTGCTAAGACCTCAAAAAACTCATCAACAGCTAATTACTGATTTTAAAAAGACAATAAATTCACCACAGATGTTGCATTTTGAGGATGCACAGCACTGCAGATTTTAATTTTAGGCACCCTGGCAGTGTTTACTCTGTACAGATTTCTAAGTATATTCATGTTATTGATCTCCTAGAGGTTGGCAGTCCAAACAATCTCTCTGAACTCTGAAGATTAACCCAAAAGCCACTTAACTCAGTGAAAGAACAAACTCCACAAGCCATATTCAAAGCCACATACAGAGTCCACACATGCACCTGAGCATGTTTATGGCAAGGATGCTGCTGAGGCACAGACTCCCACAGCTGAGCCTCAGTCTCATAATTTAAAGTCTCTCTGCAGGCCCTGGCACAAGGAGCACAGTACTCAAGGACATTGCATTCTGTTCACTACTGTGAAGGGAGGGAATGGTATTTTTGCCACCATGGCCTGTCTTGCTTGTCAAAACAGCTTTGTCTGGAAGCTGAACAATGGAGAATGTCAGCACAGATCTAGGAGCAGAGCCATGGAATTGCTGTGTCAGAATGAGTGGAGGGTATAAAAATATTGCAATACATGCAATAAGCAGTGAACAGTTTGCTAAACTTAGTAGAATGGTTCAAAGATGCTCATATTTTCCTAACCTACCCAACAGTATATACCTATATGTATTCCTTAGTTCCATGCTTATCAATGATACCTCAGGATGTCTCCAGTTTCTCTGTACTCAGCTGCACTTCAAAGATGCCAGCTGTGCTTCTCAGGGATGCTCATGTTTCCCAGACTGGCAGGCATTTTCCCTGTGAGTATTTCAGCAGGCACCTTCTTCTGTTCTGTACTTTTCCCTTTATAACCAGGTTACCTTTATGGCTGCTCCCATCAGTGTTGAGTTCTGTCTAGTCTTTGATAAACTGACAATTCTTGACACAGGAAAATGGTATTTTGCAGGTGCTACAGGATGACTGGAACAAAAGGTATTCTAAAGATGTAAAAATGTCATCTCTTCAGCATATAAGTTTTTTGCCTTGTCTTTTTACTTCTCCTCTGATTCCCTCCTTACCAATTTTTTTTAACAATAGGCTGTATGACATTTCCTGAAGCTACTCAAATCTTCCTTTGTACAAGGAGCCAGTAACTTATGTACTTGATCTGTAAAGTGATGATATTAATCTCTGAACTGTTATGTTGGATTTCTTGTGGATATATATGAAGGAGCCTAAAGGAATTGTCTGACTACATTTAAAATATTTTTTCATGCTATGTTGTTATGTCAATTTTGATTACTCAGTTTCTGTGATTTCCATGTTTAGGCTACAGTTAGGGAGGCTGAAGTCTGGATATTTGGTGTAAAAATAATTATTCTAATAACAACACAAAAAAGATCAATGAGAATGTTGCAATTTTTTGATGTTGCCAGAGAATGCTTGGCTTTGAAAAGGAAGTGTGTGTGGAGAGAGGAAGCCTGGCTATCTCTCCTTTTCCCGTGCCCTGCAGCTTTCCTGTCAGGGTTGATTTACAGAGCCAGTGAGGAAAGAGGGTTGTCCTCCAATGCATTGTATGCTTGTGAGTTCCTAATTTTACTGATTGGAAAAGCACCAGATATAGCTGCAGATTTTTTTTATTATTATTATTTCTTCTGCAGGAAAGAATATTCATTTAGATACTCAGTGCTAGAGCTTTTTGAACCATCTGTGCTAGTATGTAAAAGGCTCCTTGGTGCAGCACAGGCGTAGGGAGATAAGGCCTCTTCCCATCCTGTCAGGAGGAGACACCTTAGTGAAAGCAGGGGGAAAAGGATGAAAGCAGCAACTGCACCTCTTTGCTTTCTCTGCACAGCAGTAGCTGGTCCAGTGCCCTTGGCTTTCTCGCAGGCAGACTTTCCTTATTTGTTGAACAAACAGGATGCAAACAGTCCTATGCAAACACAAAGGCATTAGAGCAAACAGCTCTCACTCATGAACTCTAGCAGCAGCTCATATTGCCTACTAACTGCCTGTTAACTCCAGAAATGCTATGAAACTGAGGAGCAGACCAAGGAAACAGATTACTGCAGATGAGGCTAAGATGGTATTTTCTCGCTGAGCCAATTCTTGCCTTTCATAACACTGAGGAGCTAACAAGTTTAACACTGATGATATAATAGGCTGAGTGTGCTGTAAGCTATCTAAAGACCACCAGAGCTTTAAAAGCTTTTAGTAGCTTACTAAACAAATGTTGATCTGGTTACCTCCAGCTCCTTCCTGCAGTAAGTGCATTCAGCTGGGCAGACAGAAGCTGTGAAGCTGTCATCGACCAGGACAACTAACTCACTGCCAGACATCCCGAGGTAGTTTGGATACCTGGCAAGCACCCATCCCATCACCACCAAATGGACCTTCTGCCACTCAGTTGATGCTGGTAGCAGAGAAGCCCTAACTCAAGGTGTAGCATTACTGGGAGGTTTCTCTCACTGCAGGAGGCTGGTGCAGCCCTCTGAACACCCTGAACCCTGCCTTCCCCTTCTGTCTGCCTTGGTCACAAAACAACCAGCTGCTTGGAAGTTTGTCATGTGACACCTGTTCCAAAGAGGTCTGGAAGAGGCACTGGTTTGATTACCACACCTTGGTGAGATTGTGCTGTGCTTTTCCACAAAGACTCTTTTTTGCCACCTCCCATCTTAAATGGATAAAAATTTTGACCTGTTTCAGTCAAAGGGAATGTATGCCAACAAAGAAAAGGAGGGTTGTATTCATCTCCAAGGCAGATATTTTTCTGATTTTTCAATCATTGGGGAGAATTTTTGAAAGCCACAAAGAAGTGAGCTCCCTTTCTTGGACACATTTGTTCAGACTTGTCAACTGTACTTGCATGCAATATCAACTACCAGGTCCAGGTAAAGCTTCTATCTCGACAAATGATTTCTGAGTAGGTTTTTGTTAGTGTCTCTGTCGCACCAGTAGCAGTATTGGTAAATACAATAATTCAAAGTGTTATAATGGCATGGTGCAATCCTTACTTTTTGTCTTTCAATAAAGTTTTATCCTTCAACAAGACAAACAAATGCTCTTAACCCTTTTCCTTGGTCAAAACTGTAGATCTGAAATATGTTAGTAGGCCAATTTCTTGTCATATGAGCATAAATACGTAAATAAAGACAATACTAGTCATTTTCCTGTGGGTTGTTGCAGATACAGTATAACTTTCATTTCAATTGTTGTAATTAAGCAGCATTTCTGCCAACTGTGCCTCCTGTTTAATTCTCCTCATCTCTCAGCCATTACCAAAACAGCAGTGTTACACTGATGGCTTCCCAGTTACTGGGACTCTTGTTTCCTCTGTTCTGATGTGACACAACAAGCCTTGTCTCCAAGAAATAAAAATATGCTATTTTTTGAATCTTCATTAATTAGTATTTATAATACTCTTAGTGAACAAAAACCTGGAAAATTTACTCTAATGAATTTAAGTGAACTCACTCTGCAAACCCTGTGTGGGGTTTACCTGTCCTGGGTATTCCAAGACAGCACCCACAGGCACTGTGTTGTCAGCAGGATTTTGTACAGGATTGGCTGCCACTGGGGGAAAACGTGTTAAGATATGCAGAAGGGAAAACATGACCTTTATGGAGGTTTTCAACTATACTGAGCTGAAACAACTGAAAACCGTGCCCTTAGCTCATCAAAACACAGCCCATCTGTTTCTGTGTAATTATTCCTGTCTTTTATTTTATACAGCATCCATAACAGTAAGGTCTGTAGGTGTTGACATAATACAGATTATCATGTTTGTATTTTGATCTAGTAATTTTGAATATGTCTTGTCTGTTATTGCATGAAGTTAACTTTGAAACAAGTATATGATGAGTGATGTTTATTGCTTTAATCTTCCATACACTTCCTCTTTGTAAAACAATTTTTTATTAGTTAGAGTTTCAAATTACTCCCTACAGTCAAGAGCATAGATATTCTTTACATATATAGTTTCAATAATGATTAGGGAGTTTTCTGCTGTTCTGTGGTTTTGTCTGCTACTTTTTCCTTTTTTTTTTTTTAATCCATCTATTTATTATTTGCCTCCCTAGATGTTTAACATTATTTTATTCTAGGTATATCTCTTAGCAAATTCAAGCTCTTTTGATGTAGAAATGTGTAAGACTGGCTGGATTCTCAGAAGAAATTGTTTCTCTTGATACCAGAATCAAAGAATTAATAAAATAATGCCTCCAACAGTACATGACAGAATGATTGTGTTTTCTCACATTCACGTTTGTGTAAGTCCTTTGGGCTATATAGATGCCATAACATCATGCTACTGAATAAGGAAAATAAATCAAATTACAAATTGCAGGCTAAGACATCTTTTGCTTTGTTTAATTTTGCTGTTTCTACCCCTTTAGGTTTTAGTTGCTGTATTCAGCAGATATTTTACCTTTTACATCACTGATTAAATCAAGAGACAAATTAATTTAAGGACTCTGACTGCTCTTGATTGTCAGCAATTTGGATGCTTATTAAGTGGTTAAAGTACATTTAATTAAAGACATATTGCTTCATATCCAGTAGTCAGTAAAACATTTAGCATTTATGTCTTCTTAAATTTATTTAGGTATTATCACTTTTTCTGTAGAAAAACTCAAAAAGAGTTTTAAAAGATATAGGCATAATTTCCCCATTTGAAAGAATGACTAACCAGTAATTACACTGAATATAGTCTTACTCTTACCCACCGTTTATAATTACAAAAATGAATTGGCCCTTACAAAGTGTTATGTCTTTGCTTGTTCCTATTAAAAATCTTACATACCCCCTCATTATCTATTTCAAAGAAAGACTGATCATCAGAGGAGGGATCAGTCAATGCTAAAAATGGGTCTGGAGTTTAGGCATCTAAGCTAAGTCACACACTGTTATGAATCTTTTCTTTTTTTTATTTTGTCTTTTTTTTATTGTTCTTTCTTCCACAAATAAAAGCCTATTCTAGAACAACAGGAGTCACCCTTTTTCATGTCTTCCAAAATAGTCCAGAAGATGCAGCCCCAAAAACAAAAACAGCCTTAATACCGAAGGCCACATAATCTGGTGTTTATTGTGACAAAACATGAGTTTATTGTGCTTTCCCCTTCTTCAACACCTTTAGAAAAGTCAAACTGTTATTCCATGCCTTCACCTTCCCCACAAATCCTTTGGCTATAACTACCAGGAAGAAGGAGGAGGAGGAGGTGTAAGCCCTGAAAACAAACCCCATGACATTTCTTCGAAGGCTCTTGGTGAGGAAGAAGAGATCATGGAGCAAGTCAGAATGTGTGACCTGTGCCAGCCCCTTTTTAAGCCTGAAAGGAAAATCCTGGCAGTTGTAGGTATTTTCCACTTTCTTATATAACTGTTTATTTGGGAATAGTAAGAAGAGATCATGGGCTCAACATGAGTTAAAAAATATATCAGTGACTCCTCCCTCCTTTTTTTGAAGCTGAGTTATTATAAAATAATGGAATATGTTGAGAGCAATCAGGACACAAGGATTTGGACATCCTTCCCAAAACAGGCTGTTCTTTTACCTTTCATAAAAGGAATTTGGGTTCTGACGTTTAAAGAAGCAAAAGCAGAACAGGAGACTTCTGCAGCTGATTTCTGTGGAGATGAATTAATATCCTGAGGTTTATTTGCTTGTTTAGTATGGTCACCTGGGCCTCCTGCTGAATCAAAGGAAAACCACACCTACCTCAGGCGTCCCTGTTCCTGTGATGAAGGGAGGAGCTGGTTAAGGTTAACCTTTTGAGAGATTTAGACTGAACTTCAGGAAGCATTTTTTTACCAAGAGGATGGTCAAACACTGGAACAGGCTTCCTAGAGAGGTGGTCAATGCCCCAAGCTTGTCAGTGTTTAAGAGGCATTTGGACAGTGCCCCCACAGCATGCTTTAACTTTTGGTCTGCCTTGAGCTGGTCAGGCAGCTGGAGTATATGGTCCTTGTGGGTCCCTTCCAACTTAAATATTCTATTCTATTCTATTCTATTCTATTCTATTCTATTCTATTCTATTCTATTCTATTCTATTCTATTCCATTCCA
>JAWWLV010000088.1:92100099-92133684 GCA_035041135.1 Platyrinchus mystaceus | reverse complement strand
CTATTCTATTCTATTCTATTCTATTCTATTCTATTCTATTCTATTCTATTCTATTTCTATTCTATTCTATTTCTATTCCTATTCTATTCTATCCTTTTTATTCAATTCTAGCCCTACTCACTGTGTTTGCAGGGTGTAAGACAGGTGGGAATGACACTTCTCCTCGCTTGATGCTTGGCTGGTTGGAGCATGCAGGCAGACACGTTAGCCTAAGCAATAATGGCAGCACTGGACTTTTCCTTGCTGTGCAGGTAGGACTGCAAGGGGATCCCACTGCTGTTTGCCTGTGTGAGAAGTTGCTTTTTTCCTTTTTTTCTAAGGTTGCACTGAGTGGAGGTGCCCAGGTGTTGGGAGTGGTGGCTGCAAGGGCCTCTGTGAGGAGAGGGAAAGAGTAGGAGTTCCCCTAAGCATTTTGATGTTCATATTCTTGCTTCCCAAGACCTGAATTAGTAATAAAATATATATGTGTATTGTTTGGCCGTAAATTAATTTCATAGACTTTCAGAAGGAGTAAGATTGGAAGTGAACACTGGCGGTCATCTAGCCCAACCTCCCTGCTCAAGCACAGTCCGCTGGAGCACACGACTAAGGATTGTGTCCAGATGACTTCTGAACATCCCCAGTGAGGAAGACTCCAGCCTGTTTCTGTGCTCAGTCACCTGCCCAGTAAGGAAGTTCTTCATGTTCCAGTGGAACTTCCTATGTTTCAGAAACAAATTAAGTACCCCAAACCAAGTCTGTTTTGCCCATGAGGGTAATTGGGAAGGGATCTCCCTGTCTTTCTCTCAACTCATGACCTTTCTTGTTTCTTTTTTTTTTTTTTCCCATTTCCTCCTCCCACCTCATCAAGGAAGGGGACTGAGACAGCAGCTGCTGCGTGGCAGCTTGGCTACCAGCCAGGACCAACCTACCACAGCAGTACTACAAAACACAAGTTGTAAGCTTTGGACTCAAGACCAAAGACAAATGACAACAACAAAAAGAAGTAAAAGAATTTATGCTGTCAAACTGTTCACATCACTGACACAGGTCCTTCCTCTCCATGCCTGTGCATTGAACTTCACACCAGAAAAATAGGAGGCTTTCCCTTCTAAATCAGCCTAGTGCTTCACACATCTATAAAAAAACAGCTTCTGTGAGAATGATTACACAGTTCCTACAGTAAGAAATTCTGTTTGATCTTTTGCAAAGTCATGAGATCTTGGGCTGCTCGGGCTTTGCACAGCAGTTTACAAGAGCTTCTAGAAGCTCACTGAAAGACAACACATTTTAATCCATAACTCATATCCGGGTTAATAAACACAAAGTAAAGTATATACCAGCCCAAGTGAACAACTTCCATGCAACTGCCTATAATCTTTTCTTGTCAAATAGAACGCATATTGTTCTTAAATCTGTTCAATAGTAGTTTAATTCCTACTTAAGAAACCCTTATTCTGTGAGAATCTACTCATTCTTTGCTCAGCTCCTTTATTGAAGGAGCCTGAAGGGGTATGTAAATTCAACACAAACTTCAGAAGCTAATACAGAACACCCTACAAAACACAAGGTTGTAAAGGACAATGGAAACAGTTAAAAAATAAACACAGCAGGCACAATAAAAATAGTCTTAAAATAAAAAAGCTGGTTTTATTATAAGATCAAATACGTGCCAAAATAAAAGTGCTTCTTAAACCACTGAGTATGTTTGTGAATTGTACTTACAGGTTTTTCCTCCCATTTTAAAACTAGAATTTGGTTTTGTATTTGCGGATATTCTTAAAAATAAATATTTAAAAAGGTGATTCAGGAGCAGATGCAAACAATGAGGAAGAGGGAACCCCTAGCCTGAAATAAAGCCATTCCTGACAAAGTCAAGAGCAGAGCATATGCTAGGGCTGAAAATTTAAATACACCCTACTCAAACTGAGAAGGTAAAATTTTGTAAAAACAAGAACAAGTCACGTAAAAACTAACAATGCAAGTCTTTTTTACGTTTTTATAATATCACATCAAAATTACACAGAACACCCCAGTGATCACTAGGGAATCTGCCACAGTCTAGTTTTTCCAAGCCAATTAAGTCCATACTTCGAGGAATAATATTTCCCCCTTCCGCTGCAGGCCGAAAGTAAACACGGTCAAATCTCATCTTGCACTTGTACGCTGCATTCAGGTTGGTATTGGAGTGGGTGTCCCAAGTATAGCGGCAGTGTTGTGGTTTACCCAAAAACTCCCACATATCCGTAACGTTTTTAGGTAAGTCACCAAGTTTTGCAACCTGAAGGTAGAAGAGGAGAAAAAAAAAAAACAAATACAAACCCACAACATACTGAATTCACAAGTTTTATCTTCAAAAATAGAACTGAGTCATCACAGCATTGCTTTTTTTTCTGCAAAACACTAATTTGTTAAAAACAAAGATCTTGGAGATGTTTCTAAACTGTGGTATTTCTCAGGATACTCTAAAGCATGACCAATTCTTGTAGAACTATCTAAATCCAAAACATGTTACAAAATAAATGTTCAGCTCTGAAATGTTGAGATATAGGGGTCAACAGCATGTTCTCTGAACCAGTGTCACTCCAATTCACTGCAATTGAATTTCATGACTGGGAGAGATGAAACTCTGACATTCTAGTAATAATGCGCAAATTCCACTTTTAGTATCAAAAGCCAAAATTACTTCTAATTTTGAATGTCTGGATTATGGGGGATTAAAATCCCAAGATCTATTTCTCCAGAGCACCCTTTTCTTTCATTGGTTCTACAAGCTGAGAATCAGCAAGTTGGGCAAGTAAAGATCAGGTTCTCAAAGTAAGATGTTTTTGAAGTCAAAACTTCATCAACTCTCCCTGCATCTGCTCAGATATAAATATTGTCAATAAAGCATTTTGTTATTAGGAAAGGGTCTCCATATAAATCACCTCAGACAGCTATAACAATGCCTCAGCATAGCAGTGCTTACCTCTACTTAGCCACCCTTTCACTTTTTAATAAGTGTTGAATATCTCTGTTCTGCTTAAGCAGGTAATTTCTCATAAGGACAACAGAAAAGCCTGAGAAGATTAGAAGATTTTGTCAGAATACCTTCTCTAAATAACATGGTTATTTATTTCTATTTACCTCGCTGTCTCTGAGGTTTGTATCCCCTCCAAATATAACAGTGGTGGACTCGGACTCCTTCTGCATTTTGTCTAACACTATTTGCAGCTGCTTTGTACGTTCCTTAGAGTGATTTTTAGTGCTCTCCAGATGAGAGGTCATAAGGCAAAGTTCATTACCAGATATGTTCACCTGTGTGTGAAACAGAGAGGCAATGTTACTATCCAAACCACGATAAGAAGTTCAAAGACAAAATCTAATCACAAAGCAAATTACTGAATGACAAAGCTCTGGTTAATATTAGGTTCACATTGAAGAAAAGTGGCTCACAGGAGGATAACAGGCTTTTAGTTTTGTTTTCAGAGATTATGAGACTTGAAAACCAAGTACGGTAAGTAACTTTGATAAAACTTTGATAAGTTTGTTAGTATCAAATGCAACTGGGTTCATATGTTTGGAGAAGAAATTTTTCTACTGTTTGAGACTGTTGAAGAGAAAAAGCCAGTTCAGCATTTCCTGGGATTTTTTTGTTTGGAAGGCAGAAATACAGCTGTTTAGTACATACTGACTCACTCACATGCACAACCAAAAGGTTCCTCTTCATGGCAGTTGTTGGAAAAGGGATTACCTCATGTTTCAGTACCTTCACTCTTGATTTCTTTAACATCATGACAGTGAAATACTCATCTACGTTACCTAAAGAGAACCAGGGAAATAAGTGTTTGAGGATATCTTGTGCTGTATCATAAATAAATTAAGGTTCTGAAAGAGACCTTATTACAACGACTTGTGAGAATCAACATTAATTTGTACAAAGTCATTAGAGGAATGCTGCATAACAGGGGTCTGAATTTTTCAGATTTTTGAAATGCAAATTTTTACGAAGTTACTTATCTATGGTACTTTTTGGCTACACTTGCTCTCAGTCTTTCAAAATGCAGAAAAAAATACAGAGGAAACCATCAGGCAAGCAAGCTTTAGACATGCATAATTTGCATCAAGCTATATGCTGGTATCAACACAGAAAATAATTTAAGTGCTTCCTTCTTCACTCTTTATATTCCTACAAATCACTGGAGGGTTTGGCAAGGGAGACAGAAAAAAAAAAACACTTCATTTTCTGTTTTTTGTCTTTAAACACTGCGGGGTTTTTTCTTACCTGGAATAATAGTGTAACTGCCTGCTTTCATCTGTAGAAGACAGAGATGTGGTGGGATGACCTCTTGTAAAAACACAACGTCTGGATTGTATCTGAAATCAGCAAGGCAGGATTTTCAATTAATTACTGAAAGATAGTACTGCTACACTCTGAGGCCAAACAGAACAGGGTCAGGGATTTCAGGGTGCATTGCCCTCATCTGTCTAAATATTGTAAGAATCTATTCTTTAAATAAAGAAAAAAATATTTCCATCATATTCAGCACCATGCAGACACATCACCATTATATACCATGACTTTGCAAACGTTTGCACAGGTTTCATATACTATATACATGAGGAATTTAACTCAAGCTGCTGCAAAGCAGCTCTGGAACATGTTCTCCAGAAGATTCCAACCACCACCTCACTCCCTTACAACAGATCCCCTCAGGTAACCTTCAAATTCATTTTGTCGCAGTCTCAATGATGACAAGGTCTTTTATTTCTCAGAGCTGTGCAATCAGTAACAGTTCACACGGGGCAGCAGTCCTGAAAATGCTGATTTAGACATGATTTTACAGCTGTTCCTATTTTTGCTACACTGCTGAATAGCGCTGCTCTAAGCAGGTGAAGGACAAACCTAAGGCCCTACTTACAGAAGAAAAATACTGTCGCCCCAGGTTAACTAAATCAATTTTCACTTGATTTAGTTAAGGGACTTTTCCTGTTTTGAGAGGAAATTACCACATGTTTAAATAATATAATTTACACTGAAAAGTTACTGTATTAAGATAAATCAATGAACTTTTAAATTGCTCATAAATATATTCACGGTAGGCTTTCACTGATAGAGCTATAAAAGATAATTGCAGATTCTATTGCTTTTATCTTGCATAATTGCTTTTCTGATAGACAACTAAACATTGCCTAGCAAGAGAAAAAATTTCACTATAAAAATCTTTGTTGCTTCAAACAGTTTGCTCTCGTGTGAAGTTGTTCATACTACTGGAATGTGACAAGAAAGTCTCTTGCAATTTTACTCTTCTTACGTACGTGACGCAAGTATGAAGTATGTTCTTGATGTGTGACTTCAACTTGAACAATATTGTTCATTAACAGATTTTTAAAGTAGCCATCACAGAACACTTAACCTTTGGGATCTGCATAGGTTCACCCCTCTTCCAATCAGTATATCAACTTTCACCTACTTAGGGTTTATAAAGTGACTGTACTGCACATCTAACATTAAGATAATTTGGGCATGAAGATTTGTACCTAAATCAAGAAGCTTTTTTATTTCCTTTAAATCTGGGTACGTGATAATACGAAGATGAAGCTATACTTACAGTGCCAGGTACGTACAGACCCCTCTAGCTCGTTCTTTCAGATTTCCTAGATCCAGACCGTCAATGTTCCAGGTTATCAGTGAGAAGTTGCTGTCATCTTCTTTTTGCCCTGGGTCTGCACTGTCGACACCGGCATTACTAGTAGTTGCATCTGCTGTGAGGTCAATACTAAAGAGAAAGTTTACTTATTTGTCAACATGTATAATACTATTCTTTCTGCAATTACCTCCCTTATCCTCTAAAGCATGTATTGATCTCAAAATAATTTAAAAGTGCAGTAACTAAAACAGACAGACCCCACTCATACAGAGCTGTAGTACACAGGTGAAATGGTTCTTTCTCCTCCATACAGACACAAAATAACATTTACCATTCTGATTTAAGTTAAGCAGATGACAACCAATGTAATCCAAAGCACCTGAGTAGTTCAACTCTTTCCTCATGTTCTCACTCTTTCCCCATATCCTTCAGGAACAGGCTGCTCCACAGTGGATTCCCCATGGGGTCACAAGTCCTGCCAGCAAACCTTGTTCAGCATGGGCTCCTCTCTCCCATGGGTGCACAGGTGCTGCCAGGAGACTGCTCCAGCACAGGCTTCCGTCGGGGTCACAGCCTCCTTCAGGCATCCACCTGCTCCAGCATAGGGTCCTTCCAGGGCTGCAGGTGGATCTCTGCTCCACCGTGATCCTCCATGGGCTGCAGGGGCACAGCTGCATCATCATGGTCTTCACCACGGGCTGCAGGGGAATCTCTGCTCTGACCCCTGAAGCACCTCCTTCCCCTCCTTCTTCACTGAACGTGGGGTCTGCAGGGCTGCTTCTCTCACATATTCTCAGTTCTCTCTTCTGTTGCAATTGCTGTTGTGCAGCAGGTTTTTAACCTTCTTAAATACATTATCCCAGAGGTGCTACCACCATCACTGATGGGCTTGGACTTGTTCTATGGCAGGTCCATCGTGGAGCCAGCTGGCACTGGCTCTGTCAGATGTAGGGGGAGCTTTGGGCACCTTCTCACAGAAGCCACTCCTGTAGCCCCCCACAATCAAAACCTTGCCACACAAATCCAGTACAGAATAACACTGACAACACATTGATGTTTTGATTGTTGCTAGCTAGCACTTTCCCCAGGACTTTTCAGCTTCCCATGCTCTGCCAGAGAGCAGGTACATAAGAAGCTGTGAGGAAACAGAGCAAAGACAGCTAACCTAAACTGGTCAAAGAGATATTCCATACCATAGAGCATCATGTTCAGTGTATGAACTGGTGGGAATTGGACAGGAGGGGCCAACAGCTGCTTGGAGATGGGCTGGGCATCAGTCAGTGGGTGGCTGAGCAACTGTATTGTACCTCACTTGTCTTTCTCGGGTTTTAATTCTCTTTCTCTCTTTTGGTTGTCTCCCTTTTCATTACAATTAATATTATATTATTTATTTTATTTCAACCATAAACCTCTTTTTATTGCAACACGTGGGTTTTACCTTCTTTTTTTCCAATTCTCCTTCCCACCCCACTGCAGGGGGGTGGGTTGGTATGTGAGGGTGTCCAAGCGAACGGGTGCACGCTACTTGGCATCTGGGGTTAAACCATGACAGGCAGAGATGTGTAAAAATTCAATTCCACTTGCAGCTCGAAACCTTTTGTATGGCCTAGTGGTGTGCTGTAAGAGTGTGTATCTAAGACACAGATCTTACATCTTAACATCCACGGGTACATTTAACAAGGTGTGCATGCACATGTCAGTTTTATTTATAGATATGTAAGTATGTATACATCTAGTATAATACATATATGCATAGTTTACACATATACAAACGTGCGTGTGTACAGTAAAATCTGCATACGTATTGCCGCACTAGGTAACGGGAAGAAAACAAGCCTGTCCCTTCTCCAAAAGGCTCGCAATCCACCAGCCCAGAGGAAGGTGGCTGAAGCATCCACAGAAAGTGCAGCCCGAGAGTCTGGCAGCCTCTCAAGGCGAGAGAAACGTCGGTAAACGACGAGAATAGCGCAGAAAAGGCACAGAACTATCTGCCTCGGCACTTGTCAGCCGAGGTGCGATGCCATGCTCCCCGGGTTAGGCCACGACCCGGAGCCGGCCGGCCCTCCCCAGGCGTGGGTGTCCCAGCGCCTTCCCGCGGAGGGGAACCTGCCTCCATTCGGGCAGGCCCCGCTCCCCCCACCTCGGACCCACCTCCTGCTGCCACACGCCCGCTCGCCCCGATGTCACCTACCAGGCGCCGGAGCCCGCGGAGGCCGCCCCGACCGCCGCCCCCTCCGTCTCCAGCGGGGATTCGAAGTAGGCGTTCAGCGCCCTCTGAAACACAGGGGCGGGTGGCAGCGAGGGGCCGCCGCCGGGCAGCCCCGCCGCCCCGCCGCCCCCGGCCCTACCTCCATGTGCCAGTCGCTGCCGGACAAGAAGCTGCGCGCCACAGCCACGTCGCTGCTGGTGATGGCGGCGAACTCGGAGCACAGCACCTTCCTCCGCTTGGCGACGTGCAGCGCCTCCTCATCCTCATCCTTATCCTTATCCTCCTCCTCCTCCCGCGCCGCCGGCCCTGGGTTCCGGGCTGCCTCGACCGGCTGCTCCCGCCGCCCCTCTGCCTCCGCCGTCTCCTCCATGGCGGAAGGCGGCGGGAAGCACCGCCCGCCGGGGTTGCCGTTCCGGGGCGCGGGGGGGCAGCGGTGGGCCGGGGGTCAGCGATCGGCCGGGCGGCAGCATGGGGTTCACGATGGAAACCCTGAGGGAGGCCATGAAGTTCATGGTGGAGTCGCAGGGCTTCGACCGGGTGCTCCGCAAGGTACGGGCACTCGGGAGGCAGGGAGCGCGTCCCGCCGGGCTGCTCGTTTAGACGCCGTTCTCTCCCGGAATGCCAGGCTGGATCGGGATGAGGTGGGGCTGGGGGCACGGCAGGAGCCCGGCTTTGCAGACCCGCCGGTGTTTGCCGCGGCTTCGAGGTCTCGGAACGGGGGCGTGTGGTCATGGTGGTGACACGGGGTAGAAAACACAATTAGTCTTCGGTAACTCTCGTTAGATACTCCAGCTGCCTTTCAGCAGCTCTCTGAAGGTGAGGACTGTGCTGAATAACCTTCAGGAGTCATTCAGTAGCTGGTATTCTTCTTCCAGGGCTGTGAAATTACGAAATAAATGATTACTCTTCCCTGTTTAAAAATACAAAGTTAGCTCATTATGATATCTCACACCTAACCCTGAAGTCAGGATGAAAACACAAGCACCTCCGTGCTCACCGAGTTTCTGCACAAGGCCCTGCACTAATACTTTCTGGTATAAAGAAATGTATTTGACTGGTACTGCTGTAATGACTTTCTCCTCCTTATAGGCACAATTATGTGTATTATACGTACATTAATTGTACATCATATGTACAATTATGTATATCACATATACATTATGCTCGAAAAAAGTTGAAGTTACTGTGTTGTCTTAAACTGTAGAGTGTGGTAGTGTAGGTGCTGTGTAGGGCAGTCCTGAGAAGCAGTTTCAGTGTTTTCATTAAATTTTGCAATGCTACAATTCTCCATTGAATTTTTATTTATTTGTGTAACTGTGACATGAAGTGATGCAGTAAATATATCTAAGAAAACCAACCACGTAAAAATTAGTATGATTTGCATTGTAGAGGAGCAAATGTGATAATGGAAGCAATGCTTTTGTTGGCAGCTCCATGATCTGATACATCCAATAGAAACCAACTATTTGCAAAGCAATTCTTACTGTCATGATTCTCCAAGACATGTTGGGGAGCATGAAGTTTAAAAGAAAAGTATAAAGCTTTATGTTTAAGAAGCTCATTTATTTATAAAGAGTCCAGTTAGTTTTTAGTCACCTCTTCCCTGTGATATCTTTACTCTCCTTTACCTTAAAATCCTATGAAGTGGAGAGCAAATGGAGCATTTCAGCTCGTAAAGGTAACTAACTGGCTGGAAGTGAGCCTTGGGAGACAGGCTTCCTTCCTTGCTCTGGAATACTTTTAGACTTTTCCTGGAATCTTCTAGAATTACAATGACATTAACCTGATCATAGTAAGAATCAAAGTACAGTTGTGTTTGAATTGAAAGTAGCTGCTGTTTTTCTGGGAGGTACCTGAAGTGTTACCGTAACTAAATGGCTCAAGATATTTCCTATCCTGGAGAAGACAGGTTTTAGTCTGAAACGGTTCAGCTCCAGCATTAGACTAGGTTTCTGGTTTAACTCCAATGTGGTACCTACCTAGGGCTCAACAACTGTGAGTTTTAAAGCCCTTTTTGCAAAGAAGTAGTGCGTGGCAATAGTGGCTGGAAGCTGAAGCAGTGTGCTGTTCCCTGAGGCAGATGAGTGGGAGGACAAGCACAGGAGGGCTGTGAGAAGTACAGAGCAGCAGCTATAGCTGTGTAGGTCCTGGAAGCACTCAAGTACTGAACTATTTTTGTCAAGGACAGCAGGCACCTAGTGCTGGATCAGAGCAATGGCAAATGGAACCGGATGCTTTCCTTGCCTCGCAGGTGGATTGGAGCACCACTCCCTGACAGAAGTGGAAGCCATCTGCTCCCAGTGTCAGGCGTCAGTGAAGTCCTCATTAGGAATTCTGTCAGAAGCTTAGGCTTCCAGTGAGTGCAGCACAGCATGCCTGATGTAGGACTTGGCATTTTCATTGATCAAGGTGCTATTTCTATATTAGAACATTGCCTCAGTGATTTCCCCTCTGTTTAATCCCAGCTTTTTCCATTTGTAGACAGACTGTGCACTACATCATCATTGGTGATGTATCATTTCTCTGCAAAATTTGAATAAACTTTGGCTTATCAGAAAGGGACACTGGCTAACACTGAGCTCTTACACTGCATTATAAATAAGGAATAATGAAACTGGAGACATTTCAATCTTAATACCTTTTAAGATTAAAAAATATTTAGATCAACTCAGCTGATAACAGTATGGAAATATGTAAGTTTAAGAAAAGGCTTTTAAAAAAATTAAAATTAGTACAAATTATAATAAATATGTCCTCATTTCACTTTTAATAGTCTAAAGTTGTTGGAGTAAATATGTATGCTGAACTGGGGAAACTTGAATAGAGATTTTAAAATACTGAATTGCAGTAACTTCTTGGTCTCAAAATTCCTGCTTCATGTGTTGGTTGCAGGGGAAAGCATGGTACCAGAGGTGTACTGTAATTCTGTATTTAACATCTATGAGGTGGAATAAAACTGTATATGCAAATAATGATGCTGTAACACTGTGATACAGTCTTGGATGCTTCTACCCAAGAGTATGAATTTCTGATCAGAGAGGCCAATCTTATTAGTATTTCCAGAGCTTATTTCAAAATACTGATTTTTACTGAGGTTGCTCTATGAATAATGAATTATTGGTGGTCTTGTTCCTATTTTGTGAGCCAACAAATATGCCTTTGCAACTGTGGTACACACAGAGCAGTTTTGTGTTCCCTCTAATCAGGCCTTTTACTCACAGATTAAAGAAAAAGGAAAACTTAAGAATGTTGCCTCCTAAGGAATTCCTGACAGCATGGAAAGTTTTGTTAAGCTGTCTGCACTGGAAATACGAATTTTTCTAAAGCAATAGTCTTCTGTTCAAAATTTATGGAAATACCTAATGTGGCAATTGAATTACTGTATTTTCCATCTTTTGTCTCATGAGTCCAGAATTAAACAAGATCTACTTTCATTTGGATTCACAGCAATATTGGGTGCTGGTACTATTGTCAGTAAGATTTTTATTCCTTTTTTGGTTATACAGATGAAACTTGTTTCTGCAACTCCTGGAAACGTTGTTTGTGAAATGAAAGTAGAGGAGGAACATACCAACAGATTTGGCACGTTACATGGAGGTTTGACAGCCACACTCGTGGATGTGGTGTCAACAGCAGCATTGCTCTACACAGAAAGAGCAGCACCTGGAGTCAGTGTGGACATGAACATCTCGTAGGTATCATTCATCGTGTTTACTAAAACATATTAACTTTTCTTCCCATACTGTGTCCACTATACATCATTTCTGTGCTGTGGCACCCACTCAAAACAGGTGTTTTCTTTGGTTTAAGAAGTCCTGTTTTGATAAATTAAGGGGAGGCAGATGTATATTTGGAGACATTGGCATTTGGTTACAAATTTTGAGTTGGACTTTTTTAAACCTTTATTACATGTGTTTCAGAGACAGTGTCCATTCATTCATAGAATATAATGGTACATTGATATGTTGTCAATTTTAAGAAATTGGTTCGGCTTCAGTCTTTGCTTGTGTAGACACGTTAATGTCTCCTCAAAAACCAAGATCTAGGGTAAGCAGCTTTCTATAAACCCTTTTTTAGAATTAGTCCATAAAGTGTTAAACCAGAAAAAGTATTAAAACAGGAAACAGTCCAGCTATGTTGTGTGCTCATATAGAGGGTGAATTACAGATTGAGTCAGAATTTATCAGTGCAGGAAGATTCCTTTGCTCTAGGTCATTTCAAGGTAGTTTTATACTGAGAACAGTTCTTCCTGTAATGCAAATTTAGAGCACAGTGTCTTTAAAAAATAGTTTTTCTGAAACTTTCTTTGATCATACTATTATAGCTTGTCAGCTTTGCTTCATTACTTTTAATGAAGATATTATGACTAATTTGAACTAAAGTAATCCTACTTGGAATAACTAACACAGAACATTAAAAATCTTAGAAAAGTAACCGCTCTTCAAAACTGTCTTTAAAAAAAAAAAGCCTTAAAACTGTATGGGAAGTGATCTGTATAAGGTTCCCTCCTTTCTCCCCCAGCACCTTCTGATTTGTCCACTGGGCAGATGGGACTGAAGCATCTATTTAAGCTTTATACTACTGCTGTGATGACTAGGATCTTACTGGAAATTACAACTTGAAATTCCCCTATGATTATGGGTTTTTCCCTGTATCTGACATCTGAATTATTTACACTATCAAGTATACCCACCCAATTACATAAGGGCTAAAATTTTAGGAAGGTGCTGTCTCTTGGAGGTGATCCAAAATCACCTTTAGGCAATGTTACATGAAGCAGTATTAATAGCTTTGTCTAATCTGGACTACTGCTTTCATTGAACAAATAATATTGGATATTGAATGTTGCTATAAGACAATTTTTCCCTTTTTGGGAAAGGAGCTTTTAAAAAAGTTGTCACAAGGTTGTTCTTTCCGTTACTAAAATAGCTGAGAGAAACAGAGAAACTTTTTTTTGTAACCACAAGAGGATCAGCAGCAGCCTCTGGGAATGAGACGAGGCTGAAACCCTTCCCTTGTCAACTAAGAGATCTTGTGTTACATCAGCATTAGGCATGACTGACATAGTTGTGACATGGTGTCATGTATAAAAATGGACCGGTTGATGAAATTTTTCTCAGTAATTCTACATTCTGCTCTGTAGTTCTAACATTTGAATATTGTTCCCTTACCTCAGATCATGATTGGATCATGTTCCTCCTAATCCTTTCCAGTCTTTTTGTGGAGGAATTTCTTCCTATTCTCTGAAGTGTGTTTTAAAAGCACACCCTCCTGCTCATGTAAATAAAAACAAAGAGTTATCTAATGAATGGAAACAGCATTTGAGGGCTGCCCAGATTTCCATGACTTTCCTCTAACCAGGGTATGGGAAACAGTTAACCTATGCTTAGGTTCTGTACAGAAATGACCTTCTGGAGCTTTTGTAACAATGATATTTTGCAGCTGAATCAGCCAGACTAGTTCAGAAAGGCTGTAGGGAGCCAGCGGTGGTTGGAACAGGACTTGGCACTGAACTTTTAACTGAGGTCTTGGATACTAGTTGTTTCAGTTCCAAAATGGACTTTTCCTCAGAGCCAAGCCAATGGGTTTCTTTCTAGCCTCCATTTTTTCAGAGAACTCTTATACTTTCTTCCACTGGCAGTACTTAGAGGAACTCAAATACTTTGAGCAGTGAGGATTTGCAAGCAGGCAGTTAGAGACACGTGTATTTATTACCCACTTTTGCTAATTCCCTTCATGATAATCTAAAATGCAGGATTATTGGATTTGTCCTATATACAGCCTCTTTTAATTGTTCGTTTTTTATTTCCTTCAAGATACGCTTCTGCTGCTAAGATTGGAGAAGAGATATTGATTACAGCTCAGGTTTTGAAGCAAGGAAGAAGTCTCGCATTTGCCACTGTGGATTTAACAAATAAGGCGACAGGAAAGTTAATTGCACAAGGCAGACACACAAAGTTCCTAGAACATTAATATAAGAAAGTAATGTAAATAATGTTGGACTTCAGAATGCCATACAGAATTATTTTCTCACTTAAATAAGATACCTGCACAAAATTGTGTTATTCTGCAGAAAGTGAATTTGTCTCACTTCCATAACAAATTTTTAAATTATCACCAGAATTGCTACAAGCCTAAAACTAGTGCTTATTTTGGGATGAACAACAGAGTGTGATAGCATAGGGATGCATCTGGCTTTTTTTTGGTCAAGGTAGCAGAAGGGAAGAGCCTTTGGAACAACCATATCATTTACCAGCATGACAGAGTTTTAAGAGATCCATTCGCTTTACCTGTGGTGTCCTGTGACAAAGCAGCCCTGTCTTCTGGCCTGTCACAGTCAAAGACCACTATGTATGCTTACTAACTGTACTTTTGTATAAGATGATAGTACAGAGTTCTTATAGTGCAAAACTGGTTTGAAAGTGTAAAGCAGGCTAATGCAAAATGTTAATTTACTGATGCTGTAACAAATTCAGAAGTACTCAATAAAGCTTTCTGAAACTACCTTTTTAAAGATTATTTGGTGGGTTTGTAACCTCTTTGCACTGAGTAAAAGCTTGCCAACGTGATGTGCTTGAGAGGAAGTGGTGAAACCTTCGTACACAAACTCACTTCAAATGTCACCATCTCCCTCTGATTCCTGAATGTGAAAATGCAGTTATATCATATGGCCTTTTCACCTCTACCTGCCTGAAGTTCTGGTTATATTTGTTTAAAACTTGTCAGCTGCATGTTAGTTTGTTTGGTGACCTTTGATCAGGCTGAGGCTGTAGATTGTTTGACTTGGATTGAATGTGGTAGTTAAGCTGCTGTTCATCAGCTGAAGACTGGGCTCCTCATGTGCTGTTCTGGACAGCCTTAACTGCTTCCTTCAAACTGATGACAAACTATACATGGCAAGGCTATCAAACTGCAATAAAAACAGCAATGCTACATATGCAGGGCATGTTTTTCTTCCCTAGTGGGAGATTTGAAAAAGCCAATCTACACTAATAAAGAGCACATGTCGTGGAATTTCACTCATAGACTTCAGTCATTTGACTTTTGTGATGAAATGTGCACTTGGGGTTTTTTTGTTGTGTATTCCTCAACCTAAAGAAATAATTTTCAATGAGTTAGGTGACCTGTTCATGCAGACTGATTTTCAGTATAAAGTTGAACAGGTTTACTAATGTGTCATCAATCTTTCCAAAATGACTTTTAAACAAGTGATATAGCTGATAACCCTTCAGTGGAAGTTCTCTAAAAAAATACCTACAGTGGGCTCAGGCTATCAGCATGTATTTTTCCTGCACAGGAAAAATAGAACAGTTGTTCATGGTATATACATTTCCAACAGAAGCTTTTTCTCAGATACTGTCTCAGAAGCAAACATGGCTTACATGCCTGTGGCTAGTTCAACTTTTAATAGCAGCATCTTCTCTTCAGCAGTACACTCATAATTTGCTTTTTCCTCAGCACTTGCACTCACTCATGCTCAGAATCACCCCCAAATCCTCTTTAAAGGAACACTGCTTTGCTAAAGCAGCTCTGCAAAGATGCTTCCTACAGGAGCAAGCCTTTTTGTTTTAAATCTTCACTCAGCAGAACTAGATGCTTCACTGTATTAAATTCTCATGTTACCATTCCCTCTTCCTGGAGCTCTGTTACGAGTCTCAAGCATCTCCAGTTGCTCTACAATTACCAGGATGAGCAGACAGGATCCATCACAGCAAGTGGACACACCTAGTGAGTTTGGCAATTGCTGATCTGATTATCTTCCTATAAACATTTTCTGGCATCTCCAGTCATCTTTTTTCTCATTCTTAAGTTTACCAGTTTTCTGCCATAGGCTACTCATGAACAGTATAAGGAAATAAAAGTGAACATTAAAACTGCTCCCTCAATTGCTATAACCCCCCACCTCCGCCATTCACTGGAACACAAGTCTGATTTTGACTATTACCTGAAATAAAAGGCAGAGGGTGAGAAAAAAGGAGGTGCCCAATTCAATATGTGCTGAAAGACTGAGAATGCTCTCAGCTCTGCGTGCTTGGGCGATTCTGTCCTTGTCTAACTGTCCCACTGCAACTTAACATGACTTCCCTCAATCAACACTGGCTGCCTCAGGAACCTACCATAGTGAAGTGGTCTCATTCTATCACTTAGCATTCGTCATATCTACATAATTACAACTGAAAAGCGTCCAGGCAAATTGAGAGTGGCAAACCTCAACACAGAAACAACAGTACCCTCCTGTTCCCATTCGAGCTTGGCAAGGACTGTTTCAGTCTGAGAGGGAAATGGAAAAAAAAAAACAAAACTGAAATAACAAGTGAATTTCTCTTCTCCCTTACAACAGACTATTCAACACAGTATTTTAGTGCTGCCTAATTAATGAGGGACATCATTAATATGCAGGCCAGTTATTTTAGAAGAAGTTAATTAAACTGATTATTTTAAGACAATCTTGTCTGTTATCCCTCTACCAGCAGCATATTGACCTTGTAATTTATTTCACAGAGATGACCTTGGAAGGAATTGTCCCCATTGAGCCTGCCTTGCTTTGGGAGTAAACTGCAAACATCGGACCTAATAGTCGGAAGTGTTCTCTGCTGATTTCACTCCAACATACACATTAAAAATTCTGTAACTTGCCTTAGCTGAGTCTTGAAGAAAGCAGTGGGAAAAAGTTACCATAATAAGGACAAATGGTACATGGCTCCACCTGGCATCAGAACAAACAGATCTCCCGTGGGGTTGACCTGGTTCCATCACTGCAGATTTAGGCATAATTCTCTTACAAGCAAGCAAATACAGTGACTTCATGAGATCATCTTGTGAGCCTTAGCAGTATACCAGATTACATATCCAGTAACTGACAGAAAACTGCAAGTTCCATATTTTACAGCTTCAAGTGAGACCAGCCCTCCCCTATTGTATTTTTTTGTGTTTTGGGCAGGGTTTTTTTTTAAACACACCAAACACCTACACCACACTTGATGTCTAGACGTCTGTCCTCATGGAGGACCACATAGTGGTATGCCATATGTTGTGGAACAGTTTGTCTTTCTCAGTGAAAGTAACTTCAGCTTCCCACTTCATACAACACATTGGCCAGCCAAGTGTTTGATGCTGGTTTCACATCGTGACTTTTGCACGAATGCATTCAGACTGACACCCAGGGGCTTGCACCATGTACAGCTGGGCATTACAGATGCCTTAAGAAAGTGAGGAATCAGAAAAGACTTCTTCCCTCTGGCATTTAAAACCGGGAGTCCAAATACTTTTCAGGGCGAATACCAATCACAGATTCAGGTGCAGTGAGGAGGGGTTTAGTCATTAAGGATTCCAGCTCTCAGGAAGACTCTTATTTGTCAGTGATTAACTGAGGGGAGGAATGGGTAAGGAAGGGCATCACTGCTGAAATAGGCACTAAACTATCAGGACTCCTTGTTACTCCTTCAGGTCAAGCCACCCCGTCACGGGGGTCTCACGGCTGAGCTGTTGGTTAATCTGCTAATTTAATGATGAGCTAGTTGGCTGGTTTACAATTCTCAAATTGACAAACATTACCACCTAAAAGGGATGGGGCAGGGAAGGCAGGGATGTGAGGAGAATTAGGCAGTTAAATAACTGTTCTGAACAGCAGTTCAAATTTGTTCAGCTTCACTGACTGGCTCTGAGCCACTGCCATGGGATACAGAAGAATTTCCAACTGCATTATATCACTGACCGTTTTAGAATTCTCTATCTACAGAAGCCATTTAGCCAGTAGAAAGAAACCCCCAAACCTCTCCCTTACCTCATTGTCCTTGGGAATGAATAAAAAAAGCACTCAGATTCCTATTTTGCTACTTGAGTTCAGGGACAACACGATGACAGTTATTACCTTTGTCATTCTGTAATGCATTCACTGAACGACTGCTACCACCAGATCTCAATCCCAAGCTGCTGTGGTTGTGCGACACAGCAGCATATACAGTTCTTGCCTAAAGCAGAGCAAAATTACCTGCAAGCTTTTATCAAAAAAGACACATTTGCTATCCCTTCAGGAAAACAAACAGACCCCACCCAACAACAGAAACCCTACTTTTGTTCACCAAGACAGTACCTGCAGTTGTACCACTGCAGTAAAATTCTGGATCTTCGATTTCTTTTGCTTAAAAGCAGTAGCTGCTTGAATAGATTCCAGGAGTCCAGAAAAGCAGTTTGTTGAATGGGTGCTCTACCATACTGTAATTGTGCTCAAATTAAGAGACCTTTCCATATGTCAGTCCTTTCCAAGCAGAAGTAGGTCATGGATACCTTCAGCCCTGAAAAGCATTTCAGTCAGCCATGCAGAAGAGAAATTACACTTAGCTTCAGTTAACCTGTAGAGCTGACACAGCCCTCCACAGCATCTGCGCTGCCCAGTCAGGCTCGTGAGCTCCCTTCCAGCTGTCGGTGCAGAAATCAGGAAACAGCACTTACTGCTGCAGACAGAACTGCAGCCTCCTCCATGGTATTCCTCACAGCAGAGTTCATCTCTACTCCAAGGCCACCACATCAAAGAAGACTTAAAGACCAAAGTAATACAAAGCACGCAGCTCCAGCGCATGACAGCAGGGAAAGCTAAGGGGACTTCCAGTTGTAGTGTAGAGGTTTGCTCTTGTCTCAACCCCTGAAGTGCAACAGCCTAGCAGGTACAGATGACACCTACAAGCTGACGCCTCGCACTCACAGCACCAGCAGGCCATGAAGTAGCACAGGCACAAATGAAGGCAAAACCTGTACACAGAAATGTCATTTCTGGGTGCTAATGTTACTAAAGGATAAATTACAACATTGGCCTTATGGTTTGGAAAAAATCGTTTATCACTAAAGATTACTGAAATGCAAATTTCCACAAAAAGAATTCTAGAATAAACTCCACTCAGACTAGTACCATACCTCAAACATTCACACTGATCTTTTTTTTTCCACCCTTATGTAAAGGGTTTTAATAGTTTTATCTTATTACTTCACTCCACAGAGCTGTTCCAGAATTTGCAGGCTTACACAGCTTGTGAATTTGCTTCTGCAATAAATGCAGAAATGAAAAATCCAGCTAATAAAAGTAAATAGCAATTAAGTAAACTCACACTGCACGTCCATTTGCTTAGTGGATGTAAATATGCTCTAGTAACTCTTGACTTTAACAAGTATCATGCTCAATGACGGGAACCTTAATGTAATCTTAAATGAAGCCTCCAACAGTCCATTAGATTAATCTCTGCATTAAGAGGCAAAAAACCCTTCAGTGACTCTTCTCACTGTTCAACCCCCAGAGATCCAGATTTAACACAACCTGGTGTTCAGCAACTGCAAGTAATCTAATGACTCAGTACATGACAAGTGCAAGAAAAAGCAGGGTTCTCTCGGCAGCGGAACAGGAGTGGGTAGGGAAGGATGCCTGCAGAGTTCACAAGCTGGGACTGTGTGCAAGGAGCAAGAGTTTATGGCACTCCTGTCGGGTTGTAAATTCATTTCAAAACTAATACAGTGCATTTTACTGTGCCAATAAAAAGACATGGTAATTCACAAGGACCATGGCCACCTACCCACAGTGAAGAGCGATTCTCTCTTTTCTATTTTCTAAGTACAAATCACGTAGGTCTTTCAGAAATGACAATTTTTAAGAGCCTAAAAATTAAAACTTGTAAAATTACCGTCTTTCCACTCCACCAGTTTTGTTTCTAATAGGCTTAACATTTTGTGATGCAAAAAAAAATTTAAAGAGAAACACTGAATAATCTCAGTGTGCTTCCACTATCTGATCTATCACTTAACAGATCAATTTTAGCATAACGAAACAGCTTTTGAGAAGGAATTTCTGTTTTGTTTGAGACAGACGTGACAATGGGCCTCAACTGCCAACTAGCTACAGGCCTATTACATTTTGGCAATGTTTGTACAGCAGTTCTATCTTATCATATTTTGGTAACTCTTGTGCAGCTGAAGCAGCTTGAAAAGTGAGAAACACGTACCGACTACAACACTTAAGAAGCTTCTCCTCATCATGCAGGAAGCACCTGACACAACCTTCCCTTCACCAGACAATTCACTGAGATGCAAGAAATCTAATGGGCTTCTATCTACTCAATTTATCCCTGTCCCACTGGCACTTACCAAGCTCTCAGGACAAATCCTCAAGAAAACAGCTTCTTAAAACTCCATATTCAGATGTGATATTGAGTGTATTTCAATTATTGGTATTAGCATATTCAAAGTAGCCAAACAAGCAGCTGACAGCAGGTAGTAACTATTATTCTTACACAAGAACCCTTTCTATATTCACAAACAGCTCCACTGAAACACCAAATTAGGTGAACACTATGACAAACTGTACTTTGGAAACATTAGTTTTGAAATAAACCCTACACTCTGAAGAAAGCCTACCAGAAAGCCACTAAGCTGATATGAAGAGGGCCTGAAACCAAAAGCTAGGTATTATGAACTGCTTTCATTCAATTCTGAAGGGCATTTTGCTGAAATAATAGAAGTCTAAGATCAACCTGAAAGCTCCACTGAGGAAGAGTGGAACAAGAGTTCAACCTCTTCCCTCGAAAGCCATTCTGTTTAAGGGGAGAAAGACACAACGCAAGAACAAACTCACATACACTGCCCAAGATTCTCATGCTCTGAAGCCCGCTGGTCCCCTTTAGCTTTTTTCCCCCAGTACTTAAGACAATGCAGATGGCCATCAACTCAATCTGACAGCACAGCAAAAGCATAACGTTTGTTAGCTGGGTAGAATGGACCACATTTAACAAAACTGGTATTCCAGTTTTTTGTTTTGTCTAATTCCAACTGTGTTCTCCCAAGAAAGCATGATATTACTGAACTCTGGGATCGCTGTCATAGGGAACAAATGAGCAGCCTGTCTTAACGCGATTAAACTGAATGGGCTGTTTCCTGTAACACAGAGAATTAAAGGATCATTCCACTGCTGACACCTGAAAAGCACTGTACACAGCCACTCAGGCACACATCTTGGGGTTTCTTCTAAATCAGAATGAAGAAAACCAAAATTCCTAATGCAAGAACTACATCATTTGCTTTGCTAACCAAGGTAACTATGGCCCTATTCTCACTGCTGTGAGACAATGTCCAAAATGACAAATTAAGAACAAAGGGTGGCACTTAGGTTTTGTAGGGTCTTGAATGTTCAAGTTTCAGAAGCCTGGAATTTGTTTCCTATCTCAACCTTCATGTGGACCCTTGGTATTATATCTTACACATCATTCAAAGAGGCGGCACTTAAAGCTGGGAAATTTTCAGTGATTTTAGAAGGTGTGGTGGTTACTAAATATTTTAGAAAGTCTTAGCATTCTGAAGAGCAGTATTTTCAAGATATTTCTTTGTCATTTATGGCATCTATGAAAGTGAAGTTGGAGCTCCCATGTGGTGTTTTTCTAGGGTGCTTCAGATTAACTTGTAAGAACTTATAACTGAAGAAGTAAAAATACCCATGTACCAATACAACAGTATGCCAAGTAATTCCACTATTTCTGGCAAGTACTTTCAAAACTGAGAGCCCACACAGAAGAACACCTTTGCCACAAATCTTTGCTAATATCTTCATAAACACTTTACAGTCTGTACATTTTCAGTGTTTGCAACAGAGGACGCTATTAAGACCTAAGACATTACTGAAATTCAATTCATAGGATTATCATAAATAAAACCAGTCATCTTTCACCTAATTTATTTTAATTCCAATTTTTTTTCCAATTCCAAACAAAAGCTAAATACAAGTTTTAAACAGGTAAGCACTAGTTTTATCCAAAGGGAGCAGGCTTATGCAGTTTTATTCCAGTAAAGTACTCAACCCTTAAGCAGAGCCTTCTTTGTCATCAAAACTATACAGTAGTCTTCCTTTTATAATTGCACAATCTTAAAATGTTCTGCCAGAACCAACTTTTGACACTCCAAACACTATTTTACATTGGTTTATAATGTCTATTCCAAAAGAAAAAAAAAACAAAACCTCGATGGGTTTTCCATAAGAAATGTTTTAGAAACCAGTATTTCCTGCACAGTTCACCTGCAAGTTTACAAGTCTCAACTCTCAAGAAAAAATAATCCTCTACCAACATTGTTTCTGCAGCTATTATTTTACTTTTTTTGAGCTGCTTTAGCAACTTCAGACTCCAGGTCTGCCTCATCTGTATAAATGCATCCAACTCAAAAGAATACCTTCATACAGTTATACAGCAACTTGGGGAAAGAGATCCAAAACAAAAGTGCCAGTAAACTTAGACATGGCCAAGCAAAACAAAAGAGGCAAAAAATGCCGACACATTAAATGAGATGCATTTTTTTAAAGAAAGATTTCTTTCCCACATTTATGTCCTATTGTAATAGCCACTTTTTCGTTCATTAAAACAAGTGATAGTGCTCTTCAATACAATCATTAATAGCAAAGCTATAAGGCTTTTATACCCGTTACATTCACTTCTCACCCTCCAAACACTGATGGTTAACATTATAGATGTTAGGGGGCATGACCAGCACAAATGGGAACACCACCACAAATGATCACCTTGTGCTTTCGGATACATTTGTTTCAATGTACAGTCCCTTCATTTCACATTTTAGCAAGATGCTGATGCAGTGCAGAAGTGTGCAGAGCATCCTTTCTTTCACAAGGTCCATGCAGAAAACATCTAAAAAAAAAAATTGCAAAGTTCTGAGATACAAATGATTAAAAAAATCCAGGATGATCAAGTTTCACAATGTATAGTGTTCTGAACATGAGTCCATTTTCTTCTAAATTCTGAAAGAATAAAGTGGTGAGGAAAGTGAAAATCCATTGCTGCACTCTGTGATCTTCCCCATTTTGCTGGCCAGTACCTTACTCTGGCATGTAAGGACAGAGGTGATCCTCTATGGTACCAACCGTCCAGTGAGTGAGCTGCTCCTGTGGCAGGTACAGGCAGATGCTGCATAACTTGAAGATTGTAGCTTTGTTTTTTGGAGTCTAGAGGCAAAGAAAACACAAAGAAAAGCTATTAAACCTAAAAGTTAACTCAGGACTAATAGGCAGACCCCACAGACATTTAGAATTCACTGTTTCATACATATAAACAGCCTGAACTTAAAATTAGTCTGCAATCTCTAATGAATGTTTTCGCTATTCTGTTCATTCTTCACTTGAATAATTTCTGTATTATCACCCAAATCAAAGCAATGTTTTAATTTCTCCAGAACACTTCTGGGTCTATTTTAGAACTTATTTAATTTTTAATACAATAACATTAATTCTATGTGAATGCATCTGTGGCCCATAGTTAGTTTTTGCATGTATGAATCCTATTTACAGCGTAAGTTTCCTCTGAAACTGCCAAAACACAACCGTGAATGCATGATCAATTTTTCTACTTGGATATTTTCCAACAAAATCACTGACGTTCCCAAGTAGAAAAAGCTTTTTATGATTAAAACACACTTGTTAAGTTGAGGACAAAAGAAGCTTACCTGCAAGTGCTGTCTGTCAATGAAGAGAAACACTGACTGGTTAGGGTTGTTGACAACAATTCCAGTCTTGTCCTTTCGGCTCAGAACATGCAGAAACTGTTTTTCATAGTCACCGTGATGAAATTCAAACTTGGCCTACATGGTGTGAGGGAGGGGAATAAAATATTTATTAAGATAAAGCTCATGTAACCTATTAATTTCCTTAAATCTGGGGCTTTATAACCACTTCTGTTTCTGTCCTTTTCTGATCTATGAAAAGCAGAAATTGGGGACCACAGCAGTGACACACTTGAGTCTTGGCACCATTTAAAGAATTCCCGAGTTTCATTCTGCCAACACTGACATTAGTCATTGCAATGACATATTAACAATTCAAAGGTACAACTTTAACTGCAGATATAACACCCAATTTACCTTGCTGTTGTGGCAGAACATCCCTGAGCATCAATTTCCAGGGAAAATTATAATGCAAAGGTTCCATCCATCTCAGACCCTCTTTCATCCAACCAAATACAGCAACTTGGGAAGCTCATAGAACCTTAATGACACCATCATATTTACACAAAGATTCATTTGTACTAAGAGGCTAATCCACTTCTACAAATACAAACACACTGTGTGCATTTCTACATACATGTCGTTTGCAAAGGTCCTTCGGAAGCTTAAATTTTGGAAGGACTAATATAACAGTTCATAAAGGCAGGAGGCAGAATTTGGCATTCAAAACAGTGACTTCTTTATAAATAAAAATAGCATACTTTCTAATACCCACAGAAGTCACACACCTTATCAGCTTATCGGTTAAGGAGAGCACTTATCCTCCCCTCCAGGAATGAGTTACTTATTGAAGTTAAAAACCAAAACCAAATACCTGAACAGGCCTAAAGGGTTCATCAGATCCCTTCCACCGAGAAAACAGGAGACAGACTATCTTTTCAATATCATTGCGAGGCCACAGAATGAAGTCCATCTCCTGGGTACAGCCGATCACATCCTGTGGAATGGTAAAATTCTGTATTTATATTCCCTCCATTAATCAAAGACAGAGATAAGAACTTATCTATACAGACACGTAATTTAGAGGTGGTACTTATTACCATGTTTATGTAATTTTCCATTTGTATTACTCATAGCACAACTAAAGTCTTCCTTGCCTTCCACTGAATTTTAGTATCAGTAGCCAGTTATAATGTAAATTATAAATTTAAGAAAACATTAGCAAAGATTGTCTACCTTCCAATATTCATATAGCAAAACCACTTAGTTGTACAACAGGAGCACCGTAAGAATCATAAACACATGCCTAGTAAAGGACAAAGAGGGCAAGAAGATACAATTCCCAAGGCATATCTCTGAATGAGACAAATGAAAGGTAAAGTTTAAGCACTATATATTTTAACTGGTTTAAAACACATATGCTCTTGTTACCCTTCAAACTAGACCCCATTAACACAACGCTGCAGAACCCTCATGTTGCAAATGTGTTGAGAAAATAAAAAAAAAGGCAGGATCAGCCTTAGGATTCACAAAGAAAAGCACGAGTGTTGAAAGACTAAGATTCAGCAAGTGTAAAAAGAAGACTTACCCTGCGCATAGACTGGTAGCGGGGTGCATGGAGCTGTACTACATCCTTCTGCAGAAGCTCTAAGGAACTTTCCAAAGAATAGCTGGAATCCCGCACACCTCTCAGGATATTTTCTTCATAATTATTGGTCATGACTGGTATCACTTCAGACACTTCAAAAAGCGCTGACTTTTTCTTCTAAAAAAAAAAATAAATAAATCACAGCTTACATAAAGACCACAATCCTTTCTAGGCAACTATAGGTAACAGTTTGCTTAGGAATTTGTGATTTTCTCTATAAATGTAAAAGGTACACATCACACAGATTAGGACTTTCACACAAACCACACTAAAATTTACATGCAAATATTTCTAAATGAAACTGAATCAGACCAACAACTTTTTATAAAAGTTGAACACATTTTTGTAGTCTCCAAAGATTTGCACACTAATCTTGCAAACATTAAAATGTATCCAAACATTAACAGGATTTCTGCTTCCTTGAGTACACGACTTTGGGCTGACAAAAGCCCTCTGCAAGCTTCTCTTTGCCAATCAAGTAATACCTTTTTCCCCCTTTTCAACTTTTTATAATTGGCCTTTTATGAAAAGTGAAGTCTTTCAGTGCCACATTTGGTGACAGCAGGTGATGGAGATCCCATCTGAAGTTAGTTATCAACTATAATCCTCTCAAAGGAGGACTATTTTAATTTGCTAAGTAACTTTTGTACTCGCTACAAATACTGCAGTATCCTCAAGCAAGGCCAAAACATTACGAGAATGTGAAATAAGTTTTTGCTGTACATAAAGTCACCTGAAGTTGTATTTCTGTTTCTAACAGCTTTCTTATAGCTCATGAGAAATCCTGACCTACTTAAGAGCCACAAAACAGACAAAGTATATTTTACCAAATAATGCTCCACTCCCCCCTCATCAGAACATACATAGCAGGCAACTATTTGCTGACCAAGCTAACCTGAGCTAAACTCCTACTTTAAGCAATCTGGTATGAGATGGACATCTTCAAGTTCACTGTGATATAAGCAAAGGAATTTGCAACAAATTTTTATAAAGCAACCAAACAGTTGTACGAATGCTTCAACCAAAAGCGTTAAACTTGTGTCATCTAAGAAAATCTGCTGGCACTGCTTAAACATCCGTATCGGTATTACTAGGAGTCAACACCCAGAAATTATATCCAAACATATCCACCTCTGCTTGCACTAGGACTCACAAACAAAAGCATATTGAACTCAGGAATTTTAAAGATTTTCAAAGCTTTCCAGGAAACAGTCTTTATTAAAAATACGTAATTATTACAGTGAATGCAAAAAAACTATACGTTTGAGGGGATTACACAATTCCAGTGCTCACCTACGTGCATTTCGTGTATTATGTACTCTGTTGCCATTTGCTTTTATCTTCACTTCCTCATCATTTTTTCAGCACATTCACTTCCTACAAGCACCTACTTTTCTTCACCGTCTGTGGGTGGAAACTCTCCTACAACTGTGGGCCTGTAGCTGGCTTTAGAAATATCACCCGGCTCCCCACCCGGATGCACAGCATCCAGCGGCAGAGGCGGCCAAGCAAATGGAGATTTCCGCTGTGCCCTCCCCGCTCCCTTTCAAAATGGTAGCAGCAGTTTCACATGTGCGTGCGCACTTGGGCCATTTCCACATCCCATTTTGCGACTCCTCCCTTCAAATGCCAGGTCTTCCCTTCTGCTCTCACAAGGTAAAAGCAATAACTCGGCGATCGCCCCAGCCAGGTCTCCCTTCACAACTCAACTGCTGACAGCCAACAATGGTGCAAGTTAGAGCCCAATTACAGTTAACAAATTACAGTGTTAACTCTGAAAAAATATCTACCCAATACAGAAGTTACCAAGTAACCATGTAATGAGGAACTGGCAACCTCTGCGTTACAAAACTACAACATACAAAGAGCCGAAATGGCAAACAAGAACTAAGTAAATATTATAGCAACTAGCTATTAAAAAAATAAATGTTAAAAAGTCAATGGAATCTATCAAGGATAAAACAATCAGACAGCAAGACTTCGCACAGCACACTTAACATGCAACAGACAACACAGAGAGACACGTTAAAACCAAGTTACCTTGTCTTTGAACACAAAGGCAATGTACATCTTGAAGTCAAACTGGTCAGCTAAAGATTCTTTTTTCTTTCTAAGCTGAGCACGAAGTCTGTTCAGAGCTTGTTTCTTCCGGGAGTTTGGGTCCCCCATTTTGTAATACAAGTGGTACTAAAGCCTTTGGAAACTGTCGCTAAACTATGGGCACCTTTTCGTAAGACTCAAGTACAACAGAAACAAGTCGTTTGATTCCTATTAATACGACTGAATAGATCAAACGCTAATGGAACCCAAAACCGCACCTCAGGCAATATTTTAAGAAAATGTCGTATTGGAGGGGTCAGGAAACAAAGTAAGTAGTTGTCCAGCCATGGCTGGACAAGAGGTTTTACAATAAACCAAGAAAAAAAAAAAAAAAAAAAAAAAAACCGAAGAATTTTGAAGACAAAAATTTGAACAGTTTAGCCGCAGGAATAATGGGGTAAGAATGAAAAAAACAAAAAAAAACAAAAAAAACCCCACAACAAAAAACAAGCCCCAAACAAATCTTATCACAATTTATGTGTACAATAAAAAGCAACTGGCACAAGCCCAATCCATGGGGGGGGGGTAATTTTGCTCTGCTTACAAAAAAAAAAAAACCGAAGCTGAAATTACAAATTGCGCTTTACCCCAGCCAGATTCATGACTCTACTGATTATTATTCTCAGCCTTCCACTATTGCTATGTTGCCCGTCTTTTTCTTTAGAATTATTACACTTGGTGGAGAGCAGAGAAAAGGGTGCAAAGGAAGAGTGCACAACCCGGGAAGTATGACATTTCTCTGCCAACAACAACAAAATCAACTACAGACAACACAGCGCTGGTTCGCAGGGGAGCAAAGAGAAAAGACAGCGGAGTCATTTCTAACTTCATCCTGCTCATCATTGCCCTGAGGCTACTGCTGCCAAAGAGGAGGGGGATCATGATGGCCATTGACAAGGGGCGGACAGGGGTTCAAAGGACAGTATTATCTCACCTAGAGACTAAAACCCGAATCGGTGCCCCAAACCCGGGCTCCCTAACACTGGGAGAGCCCTACATCCCCCGACACCTCATACACTCCCTGGGCTGCCGATCCCCCGGGGATCCTTCTCTCTATCTCTGCCGCTGCGAGCACGGTCAGCCGAGGCTGTGCATGGCCGGCGCTCTCTGGCTTTCCCTTCGGCCCCTCTCTGCGAACAGGGCGGCAGCGCCGGGGGCGGCGGGACACCCACAGCAGCACCGCGCCTCTCCCCTCTCACTTCATGGCCACGACTCGGAAAACATGGAGTGTTTTTTTTTTTTGCTCCTGCTTTTCAGTGTAAAAATGTTTTGCGAGGTTTGTTCAATTGCAAATCTGCGTTGCAATTTTAAACCTCTCTGAAATACCCCCCCCCCCTCAAAAAAAAAAAAAAAAAAAAAAAAGCAAATCCCCAATTATCAGGTTATTTTCTTCCTCTCTCCAGACATTTTTTTTTTCCCCCACCACAGGTGTTTGATTAGTCGGGGTTAAAAAGTTTTTAGGTTAGCAATTCGTCGGACCAGGTTAAGAAGAGGAGGGGGGAAAAAAATATTCCCCTCCCTTCTCTGTCTGGAGAGAAAGGAAAAGAAAGAAAGGAAAACAAAAACAAAACAAAAGGAACCCCTCCCGAAACTTTCCCCCCCCCAGTTAAGCAAGAGACTGAGAGGCTCCGACGAGAGCCCGGGGCCGTGGCCGCTCTCTACCCGCAGCCGGCGGGCGCAGGAGGAGCAGTGGAGGAGGAGGAGGAGGCGGCGGCGCTGCTGGCAGCACGGAGAGGAGCCATGTCAAGATAAAGCCACGAAGCCGCGGAGCCCCCCCATCCCTGCCGCAGGGGACACGGTGACCGGGCCGCCCGCTCTGCCGCCGCTCGGCCCCGACCTGGTCCCCATAGTCTAGCTCAGCGCCCCGGGTCCGGGGAGTGGGGAAATGGTGGCGGAGAGCGGAAGAGGAGAAGGAGGAAGAGGCGAAGGCGGCGGTGGAACGAGGAGGAGGACGCGGTCCCTGCGCTAGCGGCTCCTACGGAGGAGGGCGGCGGGCATAGAAATCCCGGAGAGGCGGTGGAGGAGTACGCGTACGGCCGGGAGAAGGATAGAAGGGCTGAGGAGAGCAGCTCTTCGCCCAGGCGTCCTCGGAGGCGACGGCAGGAGCGGACGGGAGGGTGGGAGAGCGCCTGTGCCTCGGCACGGAGCGAGCGCCAAGCGGAGCTGCGCAGCCACCACCGACCCCTCAAAATGGCAGCGCCTGAGTCACACAGGCGCCGCCCTGACCGCTCTGCCGGCGCGTACCAAGCGCCTGCGTCTCCGGAGGGGTGGGGGGGCGCGATCTCGTGCTCGCGGCAGGAGAGTTCAGCCTCCGTAGCCACCGGCAAGCCTTGTCGGAAAAGGCAGGGAAGAGAGTACAACAGCGACCCGGAGCATCTCTGAGCCTTCACCACGCCAGGAATCTGGGGCGTACTTCTATGCTCGTCCCTCCCTCTCTTCTCTCCCCCCCGATCACGCCTCGTGTAACTGCCCGCGGGCCAAGTACCCGGATGGGGCTGCTCGACGCTGTTCTGGGAGGGGGAGGGCAGGGCAGGAAGGCGAAGGGGGAGGCAGGGATGGAACACCGCCCTTTCCCCCCCCGCCCCGAGGTGGTATCGGCCTGGGGCAGCTCTTCTTCCCGCGTCCCCGACAGACGCCTGTTCCCCAAATTCCATCACCCTGGCCCAAACTCCGTCACCTTAAGGGAATACTTAAACTTGTTTCAGCCTTAAGCGTGGTGATGTTACGGGTAAAATAAGTCTTGTAGTGGCACATCTTGTGTGATTTCGCCCGTCACACGTATGCAAAGTAAAACTGTAAATAAAACAACAATACAAGTCCAGCGTGTATTCGAAGCTGAAATGGCGATGGGCCCGTCCCCAGCACTGATCTTGCCCACGCACAACCCATCCCCTGTGTGACGGTCCATGTTCCTCCCTGATGGACGTAGCACTTCCCAAGGAAGCTGCCTACGGTTTATAAATAAGCAATTGCTGTTCCAGAGAGAAGCAAACCCAATCCTTTGAGAGAAGTGAACGTTTTTATTTCTGCACTACAAGGACAGGCTTACACCTGGAATGGAAGCAATGGAAGCGAAGTGAGGACACAAATTGCTGTGACCTGTGCTCTCCCTGTCGGAAGGCCCAGGGCAAGCAGGGAGAAGGGCCATCTCAGCGCCGGGCCTGAGCGCCTGCTGGCCCACCCCTCGTGCTTCCTTCAGGCATGCCAGGGAAAGCCTCGCCGTCCAACATTACCCACACTGGAGGCACCAGGGAGCCAAGGGGGGGGGGGGTGACTTGCTGGTGTGTGGCTAAAGCGGGGCACAGGCTGCCAGGGTGGGTGAAGGCATCTCCCCCACCTTTCCCTGGAAGCTGGCACCTCTGACTCACCGGAACTATATTACAAAGATTACAGGCAGAAGACAAGTGCAGGCACTGTTCTCTCTCATTTGATTGTGTTTCAAAGCCCATGCAGCATTGGCAGTGGCACTCTTCAGTAACTCCAAGAGATTTCAGTCTTTGTTCCCCCAGTTGCTGCTCTTACTTGTCTCTGCTGATTCCCTGTGTTCTCTCCTGACCTTCTTATTAGTTATTTCCCTATAGCACAACTTTCCTTTACACACTTCCCCTGGGTCACCTTTCTCTTGCCTGTCTTGTATGCAGCAGTTGTGTTTCAGTCCTTGGACCTTATTGTCTTTCCCCCTGACATTAGTCAGGCCCTCTGATGTGAACACTCTGTCTTCCCTGGCACAGGCATTGCCCACAACATTCCTCTGTTGTTTGAACAAAAACGGAGTAAAACAGATAATTTTTACCTACTTACAGATTGCTTTTCACTCCTAATGGCAATGCCTATTGAAAACAACCCTTTATTTGGAGGTAAAAAAGCAAGGCAGCTAAATAGGAGGATTACATTAGCTCTGCACTGCTTGGGCTATTTCAAAGTGCCAGAGTTTTTTAACTATAACATCAGTCTGTCCTTAACAAGACCTGCGTTTAGATAACTGCTTTTCCAGCCAGTTTTTTCCAGTTTTGTTTTCCATACTGGCCTGTATGACATTTTGTGCTGCAGTCTTGTGCCCACTGCTATTTTAAGCCGTGACTCACACTTGGCCTGTGACCCTCTTTGTGCCGGCACAGCGGATGCAAAGAAGGCTCGGCACAGCAGCGCTGCTTGACGTGGGGATTGCCCCAGCACAGAAGGCCCTCGGAGGGAACTGGCACCTTGCCTGCCTGCGGAGGAGAAAGGAAGGAGTTTTCTTCCAGCCCAGTAACTCCAGCTGCCCTTTTGAGTGCAGGGATGCAGTCACAAGGGATCAGGCAGCTGCCCAGCCCCAGGTTGAAGAATGCATTCAAAAAATTTTGTCAAATACAGTGCTGGCATGAGAACAGTCTTTCTTCTGGAGAACTTTCTAGAAGAGCTATGAGGAGAGGAATATATATACTTAGGATATGTATATATATATGCATATATATATATATGTAGAGGAAGCAGGAGATCAAGTACAAAGTATAACATGTTAAGCAGCCACCAGCTGTCTTCTGCAAATTCAGGCTCCTCAGATCCTTCCACAACTTTTCAGAAGGGGATGAGGAGCTGAAATCACTGCAGGTTCCTTCTGTAAAGATTGCTGCTCCTCCTTATGTAGCCAACTACCTCTCTTATCAAGCTCAGTGAAGATTTTTTTTTGGCTCATTGGCTAGTAAAGGTATCCTGACAATGTTTACACAAATGAGTACTTCAACCAACCTAAGTATGTTTATTATACATGTATGTACAGAAATATTTGCCATTAAAGCAATGAGTAATAGCTGAGTCTTGTCCTACTTTTATATAGTTGTGCTCCTTTTCCTCCATCATGCACAATGATGAAGCTCCTATGGTAGAAAAATATCATCAGCTTATTTAAACATATTAAGTAACATCTCGTACTGAATGGAGAGTTAAGGCTTAGCAAAATAAATATTTGTATGCTATTGATCCATAATTCTCTTGACTAGATAATTGTATATTATTGTTATGCTTCTTACTGGTTATGCAATGTTGTAGTATTTATAAGACAAGCTTATGCACCTGAAAACTGGTGTGTATTTTGCAATTATAACACTTTATCTAACGACAGACTGCCTCTCTTCAAATCTAATTTAAAATAGTATAAGATCTATCACTAAGAAGAGAGGAGTGTGCATGGCATACAAAACAAACCTGACAAGTAGGTTGTGGCAGTAGATGCAAAATATGTAATAGTTCTTTTTTTTAGGCTTCAATCCCATTAGCACAGCAAAAATAGTGTTTCTTGTGCATGTTAAATCCAGGCTGAGCAAAACAGTCAGCAGAGAGGGTCAGCTTCTGCTTGGTTAGCACAGCACAGACAAATCAGCTGGTGTCCTTGAGGCTTTCCCCAGAGTGTGGAGGACGGTACCATACCAGGTAGTTGCAGTCCTGTAGTCTTTGAGGAGTCAGATGCATGCAGACCTCCAGGGACTTGGGTCTCAGCAGTGGGGGGTGAGACTCTCCAGCTGTCATCCTGGAGAAATACAGAATCAAGCAGCATGGGCAACACCCCATGTGAAGGTAGGAAAGACCTTGTCACAAAATTATATTCCTTGGGGTAGAAAGTGAGTCATGTTTTGAGAAGCACTGCAAGTTTAGAATACGTCGTTGCTGATGTAATTTTTCCTCGTCTGCTCTGAAAAACTTGCATTTTCTAGTCACCATGTTATCATTTCCTTGCTGTTTTCAGTGAAATAAAACACTCAGTTACATAATAGCTTGTGTGTTTTTTTCTCTAAATTAAAAAAGATTGGTAACTTTATAGAAACACCTTTTTGGTTTGTGGGTTTTTTTCTAAAATGTATGTAATTCAGAGTCTAATTCCTGTTTTCAGAATTAAATGTTTACTCACAAGTTTGTAGGCAAGATTGTACTCTAATGCCTCTGCTCTTAATTTCTGGCTTAATAATTAGTTACTTAAAAATTAATGATTTCTAACTAATAATTAGTTTTTAGCAGATTGTAGCAAATTGGTATGGATGTTACAGACATAGCTAGGAAGGAATGAGATGGATTCTGTTATCTTTCTGTTTATACTTTCCACACATATTGTACTGGCTGTATATGTTAGAAGGAGTAACAGCCCTGAAGCTACTTGCTTCAAAAACAGTACTCTGATTAATTCAGTGCCAAATATTTATGCATCAGACAAAAATAAATTAGTATTCTTTGTAAATTCAAACAAGACAAATTAGGTGGTAATTAAAACTCTTTCATATACTTCAAAATATAATAATTAACTCTTTTCTGCCTTCAGAGAAAACATTAGTTTCTAAAGCATAACAGGAATGCTTTTGTGTAAAGAAATGTCAGTGTTTAATACATACAACACTCCTTACATCATGTTCTGAACAACCATATATCCACTTAGAATCACAGAATCATAGAATGGTTTGGGTTGTCCACCACTGTCCACCAACTGCTGAAAGAAAATTAACTCTATCCCAACCAAAACCAGCACACCACTGCACAGCTGTTGCTACAATATTAAGCTTCATTCATCACTTCCT
>JAWWLV010000088.1:92025766-92092740 GCA_035041135.1 Platyrinchus mystaceus | reverse complement strand
AAAATTTCTGAGACATTTATTTTGTTAAATCTGTGGATATCAAGGAAGATGTTGGTAAACTAGAACTGTAATGTGAAGAAAACAGGACTTGTAGAGACTTATTTACAGTCATAAGTGAGCAGGCTGAGAAGTTTGTATTTCTATAAAAGCTGAAATGCTGCTCTGAAGCTAAACTTGCCTGTGTTTTATGCAGAAGAAATCTTCAGTCAAAAGGAAACTCTGGAATAACAAGTTTGCCTCAAAGGCTTGTAATGCTGAGCTGTCTGTGGACAAGGAGCAAGAAAACGAGGACAGTGTCATTCAAGCTGAAGATCTCATGATGAAAGGTATGTAGTAATTTCTGAAATGTTTTCTTGCACTTTAAATGCTATGCTGCTGTTGGAGTACAAGTCGAAACAGTTTCTTTGTCATTTAGATTAGGGCTTTGTGGCTTTTTGTAATGCCTAGCAGGAATTGATGATACTTACCCTCTATAGTATAATAAATCAAGTACAGATATCTAATATTTGAGTTTATGGCAACCCAGTAGCTGAGAACCATTGTGTACAGCAGTGTTAAGAACTCTTGTAGTTTGTTACCTTGGCTGGGCTATAAGTTTTCAAGTGACTAATAATTAAGTTGAAATGAAGGTCTGTTCTGGCACAAGGTGCTGTGTGTGCAGTTTCTCGGAACCATTATGCCCAGCATGGACAGTGACTTGGGAATAAGACTTCTGTCTCCCACAAAGTACACATTAAGACCAACATTTGCAAATGTGACCATCTTGCAGAGCCTGCTGCCATGCTTGAGGCAGCTTTGTGAAGGCGCTGTCTATACAGCCATTAATGCAGTGTAGTGTCTGTTTCCTGTAAGCTTATGTCATTAGTTGTAGTTTTACAGCTAAGATCTGAAAATGCTATATGGAGTGAGTTCTTAGTATCACAGCTCATAGGATATTTGTATATGTTAGATATTGTCAGGTGTTCAAGAATTCAGTCTTAGCACAGACTTACTGTAGCCTCTTACTTCAGGAAGTCCTTCACCTCAGTATTGGAAAGAAATGGCTGAAGAAAGGAGGAAGGCTCTGTATGAAGTGCTTCAAGAAAATGAAAAGGTAGCTTCTGAAAGATAACTAACTACTTCACTACTGGCTGTTGTCTTCCTCTTTTAACATTTTGTTATTTGAACTCAGTTGCACAAAGAAATCGAACAGAAGGATGGTGAAATTGCCCGCCTAAAAGAAGAAAATGAAGAGCTCATGTCCCTCGCTGAACATGTGCATTACATGACCAGTGTGATTGAGGTACTTAAAGCAATTTTCAGTTAATGGTGTAGAATGAAAAAGTGAGAAACCAGCAAAGGTTTTTATAGTGAATCATGACTTCTGTTCTGTGTGACTCTTCATTTTTAAATTGCTGCCTGACCTGTTTCTTGCAGGATTGCTCTAATTCTAGAGGCATAAAGGTCCTAGAGGATGAGTTTTTCCTACTTTAGAACCTACAGGAGTAATGGGAAAATACTAAGATTGATGCTTTCCGAAGGGGGGATTCAGCCTCCTCTCTTAACAGGATTTGTGTGTTGGAGATGGTGACAAGGGAAGGAAGGGTGTATTTTCACTTTTTTGAGATGACTTAATTATGCTTATATTTATATATAAAATATGCTTAGGTTGTGTGAGACTGATGGCTAAATGAAGTGCCTGTACTCGCTGATCCTTTAAGGAACTAAACTTGAAACAGGAACACAAAGTAGACCAGTGAGAGGGAGAAAGGAGCACTATGCTCTTTGAAGTCAAGGTTTCACTGAGGCATTGCCAGTTTTGTGGCCCAAAAAGGGGCTGGGCATAAAGTCTGTAAGGTTCCTAAACCTGGAAATCTCTAGTTCCCTCTGAGAATTCCTTGGGGATAGGTAGTTGTGTTACTAATTCCATGGCTCCTCTATCAGGAATGGATTCTCTGTAACAGCCTCTGAAGCTGTAATAAATATATAGATAACTCGAACATCAAGGTTCCATGGCTGTCAGCTAGCTTATTTTTGCAGGGTTGCAGCTCTCAACTGGGATGTAAAGCCAGGCAAATATTTTAAATCTGTGATGACTAGACTGGCAAGGTGGAAACGAAATGAAATATTATTGAAAGCACCTTGATTAATCAGAAGTAAACTTTATCAAATTAATTTTCAGTTAATGCAGTTATTTAGATCAGCTTTGAAAGACTCTGCTAATTTGCTACACTTGAATTTTTTTTATATTCAGGGAGTACTGCTTGTTAGTGATAAACCCATGGGCTGAAATTACATTACCTGAGGAACCGAACTAATGTAGTTAGAAACTTCCGTACAGTTCTTCAACAGCTAAGTTCACTTCTGAGCTTCAAAAACAGCCTCTAACAGTCCTGTTTATCTTCCTTAGATCAGGTTAGGTGAGAAACTTTTAGTTTGAAGTGCTACAAACTGCTGGGTCTTATAGTTCATTTAGACTTAATGTAGCTTCATTATCTCTGATTAAAAATTATGGAGTTAATTGGTTGTACAGTAATTTTTTCTAAAATTAAATCTGTGTGGTACTGTAGTAAATATTTAACCTGGAAAGCAGCTTCCCGTATTTTAGATTGTCTAAGGTAACCCATCTTACTGAAAAACCTAAGAAAAACTTAACAGTCAACAAAATGAATGTGGTCTGCAAGTTAGAGGTAGTAATTTGAGTTGAACTTGTATTAAGATTTATGTGAGTGAGGAGTGTTTTTAATTATATCAACATCCTCCAAATGAAAGTGATTAGCTTGCTTAGTTCAGTATGCAGAGTCTTATTTCATTGGTTATTAAGTAGAAAAAGTATTAAGTTGACTGTCCTCTGTTTCTTTGTAGAGGCTAACTGGGCAAGGACCCAAGAATCTTGAGACACTGAAGAATCTGACTCTGGAGGAATCCAGACGAGAAAATGAAGAGCATAACTGTGGAGATGAGGAAGGGCTGTCACAAGTATCATCTGGCTTAGGGGAGAATAGATCAGATCTTGCTTCAAAGGAAGCAAACCATTTGCAACTGGAATGACAACCTTTAAATAGGCTTATGTATGTGGCTTTTAATTGCAGACTTCCTCTTAAAAGGATATACTAAACCTTCTCAGGTATAGAAACTCTTGTGGGAGCGTTACAGATATTGGTGTTTTTAACTGGCATTATGTGGCAGTGGGAGTATCTGGATCCTGCATGGAAAACTTACTACAGGCTGCACATAGTTGCTTGTATGAAATGCACATACTGTGAATTTCAACTGTTGTGTAAATACCTTATCAGTTGGTCTGACATAATTCATGAACATTGATAAATAAATCTTTGCCTTACCAAAACAGCTTCTTAATTGAGTGGGGAATGGCTAATTCTGGGTTTAAGTCAATTGTGACTACTGTAGATGGAAACTTTAGTTTTTTAGGGAGTGCCTGGGTAGTTTTTAACTCTTTAGATTTGCAGAATTCTGGAGAACGGAGTGACTTTCGGTGGACGAGGGGAGAAGCAAAAACTTGTATGCTTTTTTGGTGAGGCTTCAGAAAGACAAGAATGAGTAGTAAGAGTCAACATTTCAAGTTTAGTTAGATTTATGCTTTTCAGGTGTCAAATAACTTCCTCTGCCTTTTAAGGGAGTCTTTTGCAAGTTGTAGAGATGAGAGCTTCAGTATTAGACCATCCATTTTACTAATACGTTCATTGGCTTATAAAGAGAAGTGTTCTTGATCACGGTAGCAGCTGTGTGAAAAATTAGGTAGAGAAAAAGCAGCCTACTATACTTGAGAGCTATGCTGGAAGCAAAGTCAATGTCTGGTATTTACCCAGAGATGAGACACCTTTTTACCAAGATAGTTAGGTTCTGAAGAATTTACAGGAGTAAAAAGCAGTCCTTAAAATCTTGAGCACCTTATCTGGCACTTGTATGGGGTGCGGCTGGAGAGTAAGTTGGATACGGATTTTCCAGTTGCAGTTGTTCTGTAACAAGGTCTTCTAAGGATAGGCTTTGACAATGGTGGCCATTGCCATAGCTTGAGAAGGGCTTAAAGATGAGTGGCTTTCAGGAGGCAGAGAGGAATCCTGGTTCCTGGATCTATCTGGCCTTGCCAAAGATGGTTGCTTCAGGGTATGTATGAATGAGTCTTTGGAGCTATCAGATTGGCACCTTTAGATTCCGTCCATCTTACTCCCTGTGGCTGTTGCAACCTAACAGATGTTTTGCAACTGATTTCAGTTGTGACATCCAGGGAATGTCAGAACCATTTTAAGAAGGAAAATTCCTTTCTAGCTTTCATTTCACCTCAAGTATGGTAACTAGAAAATGAGGCATCATGTTTTCTTGGGAACTTAGTAAACAAAAGATTACACCTTCCAATTTGTGCTCTAGAGGGTGCTTAGACATATTCCTTTCCATCACAGATCAGAAAATGTGATAAAGGTGTGCTTTAACTTGCATTTATGTTGTCTATAAGAAAAACACCTGAATGCTTTGTAATTGTTTTGTAGAGAATCTTGGGTTATCTCTTCAAGAGAAATGGGCAATACTTCTAAAGTGACTTAGACCTCTCCTATCTCAGATTCTAAGCAACCTCCTTGACAAAGCAGTTCAACAGTAGTAAATAAGGAAACATAAATTTTATCTGGATATAATTGTTTTTATGCAGTTCAATTTAGTTTAGGTTGTTCGTAGTCAACTGTAATTTTTTTCAGAGATGGCTTTATTTTTAAACATCAGGGATATTGCATTTGCAGAAACTGTAGAAGGGAAGAAAGCACTGTGGCATAACTAGCAGGCCAAGGCAGACCAATACAACTGAGACAGCAAGTGCAGCTCTTCCACTGTCTCACCTCTTGCTCTGTGAGCTGCTGTAATACGGGTGCTTTTGTTGGAACACAGAACTGCCAGAAAACAACAAATCCAGAATTTGTGTGCAGTATTTGTATCTGTCTTCAAGTTGCTCAAGAAGAATGCTTATTAGGTTTAAATTTTGTGCTTTTTCTGGATTGATTTTAGTTAAATAACAAACATAAGACAGTCCCTTGAGAAGCTGGAACTGTACTTGTGTTGAAATTGACTGTGTATGGAATAAAGCATGGGAGTTCCTCAAGTAGGCTTATGGATGTATTGCAGCATTTGGTCCACTTGCAATAGAAAACTTCTTACATCCAAAAGGCATGTGCCGTTCAGTAATAAATCCTACTGCTTCAAACCAAGGCTACTGGTTTTTATTAACTGTAACTTGTTAGCAGAGAGAAGTTTGCTGGATCAACTCCTGAAAAAAGCCATGCTGCAGGAAAAGGCCAAGTGGGAGAGCGAAACTGCCATAGTAATAAAACCCATATATGTTCTTTGTCACAGATGCATTAAACCTTGATGAAACACTGTCTATGGTTATCATATCAGTTATAGTAATGTATGAAAGCAGTGTCAGAAGTTTTATGATACTGCATTAATTGCTGTTTGAAAATGTTCTAAAAGGGTCAAGTTTTGTTTATTGTTCTGAAAATTCCTGAGTGCTTTTTAAACATGCTAGTAGTAGCATTGTTACATAGTAAGTCTAGGAGTTTTGTATTCATGTGTGAAAGGCATGTCAGCTGTGTAGAAATTATACAGATGTGATTAGTTCTCTTATAACCATTTGACATTTTATTTTTGTTTAAGTATATATGGAAACTCTCATTTACCAGTGGAACATAGCTATGTAACAGCTGAAAATCAACATCACTAAAGACAAATTTCATATCCAGCTAAATTACAGAGAACATTCTATCTAGCACAATAAAGTTATCAGTTCTAGAACCTAACTGCAGAATGCAGTTCTTTCCAAGAAGTCATAATGCACCATAATCAGCATGCTGACTCCTTTTAATTGCAGAGGGTACAGACACAATCTTCTCTTTCACTGAAGTATCCTAAGGCTGCATCTACTATGTCCTAGCACTTCTGTTAAAATGTGCAAGTCCAAACAAGACAATTTCAGACATGGAATAGTGAAGTGTGGGGAGATGGGCTGTTCGCAGGTGTCAGATGTTTCCAGAAGGAACAGTTGTGTAGGGACTAGCAGGGGCAAGCAGACCATGGGGTGGGTGGATAGTTTATGTGAGGAAGAACTCATAATTGACTTTGCAAAAATAACAATTTTAGTGTAAACACCTGTTGTAGTAAAGACAACATGTGGAGAAGTGAATTAGACTAATTTCTTGGCTGGGCAGGTGAAACTCACTTGGTGTTTGGCATTAGATTGCTTATGTGAGTGCCTGCAGCACTGCTGTGTGTTGCAGCTTATGTTGCAGCCTCTGCATAAGTAATGAAGTTGGTCATCTTTTTTTTTTTTTTTTCCCCGAGGAAGCATGATGCATATTCATTTACTTTTCCTCAAAGGCCATCTCAGCGTGGTTTCAGAACTGGATTTGAGCAGAAGATGTGCAAATCTGCCAAGGCCACGTGTTCCCACTATTGTTACCATCAGCATTTTCTTCAGCAGAAAATGTTTATTGTGTGTTGTTTATTTCTCTTCCCCTTCTTATAATATCACAAAGCAGTTCAGCAAATGATAATGGTGTTCTGAGGAACTTTGGTTTGCTGCTGTTTGTTGATCTGCCAGCAACTGCCTGTAATGAAATGTGATTGGGCCATGTTCAAGGTCAAACCCCTGGGTGTGAGGATACCCCTGTCATATCCTTGGCACCACAGCTGTGTGAAGTGGGGGGCAGAGGATCCTATCCTCCAGATAATTCCATTGCAAATTAGCAAAGCAGGGAGCCATACACAGTCTGGCAGTTGTATCGCCTCCTAATTTTGAATGCTTGAAGTCAGTATTAATCTGTACATAATGGGCTGCAGGATAGGGTAAAGCTATAGAGGATACCTTTTCTGAAGGTACAGCAGGCACAGGAGGAATCTTGCCAAAATCAGTGTGAAACTGCAGCCTAACTTATACTGCTACAGTGTAGAGGTACTGTGGGTTTCTATATACTGGGCAAACCACAGAGAGGTAGTGAGAGCATGGCAGGGGTAGTGAAAACCACCTTAGCTCGTGAAAAGGATGAGGTGAGGATAAACCACCACCAGGTACGCCCCTTTCCCAAGTGCACTTCTGGCGAGCTCCCTCTCTCTTCCATCTGCACTGCTGCTGAACTACCTTGGTACAGGAATGTTTTCTTAACATACTCTTCTGGGGTGGCCCAGACCTTTAATTTTGTTTCAGTCAACCTGCTGCAGCCCTAAGGAAGAGGTTTTGTAATTACTGCCTGCTGGTTCCCTCTTTACCAGCAGTTAAGCATCCGTCTTGTGACACTCAACTCTATGCATCTGGTTTTTCCTACTCTATATAAAGGAGAGTTCTTGCACTAAGGAAAAGGCAGCATTGTCAGCTCTGTGAGCATAAAAACATGTTATTAGACAAATACATGGTTTGTTTCTTTTGATTTGCCTTCAGGTTTTGAAAGTTTTAAGGTCTGTTTACTTTCTCAAAGTTGTAACGAATCATGTTAGAAGATGATTGTTTTATTTAGTTTTCTAAAACAGTATTAAGGCTCAAAGTGAAATTTAGCCTCTATACATCTGTATCCCAGGTTCAAGCTTGTCCTACTAAAATTCCTGTGGATTCCCTCAGTGACTTTATTAGAGAGCAGGATTTGCTCCTTCCTATCTGGTTCTTATGAGCTGTATCTATGGTTTTTAACAGTAGTAACGGTGTAGGGTATCAGCTTTAGGCTAATGAACTTCCCTGAGGGTGGCTTTAAACCACAGTGAAATGAGATATAAACTCCTTTTGGCATGGTACCTCTATATGTGAGCTGCCCCATGCTCTCTGCAGCTTTGGCTCCGTGCTCCATACGCACTTCTGCGTTCCCTGAAGTGTGTGCCGTAAACCTCAATATTTGTAAGAGAAGGAATGTCTTCTGTCTGAGGAGATTCTGTCTTCACAGAAGGGAAGAGTAATCAGCAGAAGTTTGGTAACAATCCTGGAGCCTCTTCAGCATATTTCTGCTAGACCCTGTGGAGCCTTTCTTGATAAGTATCTTGAATGATACACAAAACTGGTTTGCTCTGAACTTAAACTATGAGCGTGACAGTGGAGAGGCTGCTTATGGAAAGAGGTACTATACATATGGACTGATGTGCTTAGTAATTAAAAAATAATCTTTATTATAACTTAAATGTGATAGGAAATATGGTGAGTACAAATGCCACAAAACTAAAAGAAAAAATTAAAAAAAAAAAAAAGCAGAAGTTGATACAAAAAGACACGTTGAAGGGATTCAACTGATGGGACAAGTGTGGTATAAAAACCATAACATGGCTATTTCACCTTCTGCAAAAAGAGTTTATATTGGTCAGTAAACAAGTAAGCATTTTGCACTGTACAAAATGTACTTCTTTAATTAAAGGAAGAATATATATATTTATAAATATACAGATATGTACATTCTTGTAACATTCACAGTAAAAAAAACAAAACAAAAATGAACCCTGCCTGCCAATGTGTTTGGCTCACAAGGTTTCCTTTTGATGTGAATTGTTTGCAGTATTTTCTATGTCGTCTATGCAAATTTGGATATTTCAATTGACATCTAAATAGCATTTCATGCATAATGAACACAGTACAGGAACACTCTTCTGTTAAATTCTATTCACCTCCTCTGTTAACTTAAGGCTTATAATCAACAGTTTGAAACACTCCCTGCCTTTCATCCTTGCAGTGCGGGGAGGAGAGATGCATTCACTTCTCCCTCTGTTTATTATTGCCTCCCAGGTCCACTTTAGTTTGTTCTAGTTCTTTATATTGAAATCACTCTACAGCAACTATGATCCACTAATTAGAGTGTATGAAATCCAATCCTGCCTGCAACTTACAGGACAAAATAGCTTGGGGAACTTGTGCAATTAGCTGTATTCACTCCTTCTCAGAATAAATAAATGCACTTTACCTTTTCATTTAATTTTCAGAAACCTACATGGTTGTTTGGCTCCCCCTCACAAATCTCTGGATTAATGATGATTTGTTGCTGGAGAGCAAGAGAAAGGGAATAAAAGACCAGTGGAGGCATTTAGAATGAGTCACCAAAGTGACACCTCCCAGGGTTTACATCACGCTGTTTGTGGAGGCAAAACTTGAAGAAACTTGCTCTCTATTTCGTTACTGAGGCGCAACTGAGAAAGCTGAGCAGCATTTCCTGCCACTGGAGTGTTGTTGGGGACACTCTTGAAGGGAAAGCTGCTTTGCAGTCCTGCTCAGGTGGCCTCCTGATTGTCCTTGTTAGATACAGTATCGCACATCTCAAGCTTTTGCAACAACTTCAAGGAAGTAAATACAATAGGAAAATATATGAAGATACCAAATTCTAAAAACCTTGCAGAAGTTTGTTGAGGCTGAATAACTGCAATTACATTATTTGTTATGAATCAGTCAAGAAGGTGTTGTTTCTCAGCATCCAACTGTTCCATCATGAGCTGCAACGAGGAGCCAATAGGAACCCTTAAGCTGGATTACAGATTTTGCTTTTCCTTAAGAAGTCTGTAAATTGCTACGTTTGGGAACGCTTTTAGAATACTTCAGAGTTTTCCACCTGCTCCCCCCACTGAAGTGCAGCTCCATCCTACTTTAATGCCTGTTAAATATAAGCAGGTTCTTTTCTGTCTAAAAAGCTGTGGCAGCTTCAGTTCCACGGCGGCTTCCAACTTTAACAAATTCCCTAGGAAATTTGTCCAGCTGTTCATATGCCAGTCTCCCATCTTCACCTGAATGCAAAATGTTAAAGCACAATAATGTATTACTTCATTGCCCTATAACATTTTAAATACTGGGTTCTCTGCAGTTAAAAAGTGGTGATTTGCCATAACTTATTGCCCTTCTTAAACTTTACCTTGTTGAAAGCAATTTCAGAAATTGCTTGGAAAATTAAACATACTCTGATTGTTCTTTATTATTATTATTATTATTATTATTATTTTCTCATGTGATTTGCTTGGTTATCTAAAGCAAAAGAGCAGCACATGTGGCTTATATGATTAGAAGACAGTACCTTGTCTTACTGTCAGCTTGTCTTACTGAATGACCTAAGGTACTTGTCTCAACTCAGTTATGATATACTTGAGGCAAATAATATCTATCCACATCTACCTTGGACAATACAAAGCTGTGACGGACTGAAATGTTAATGTTTTAAACATTGTCAAAATCATAAAGAGCCTTTTTGTCAAACTTCCAAACCCCCACCCCCTCCCCTCATCCCCACCCTCCGGAATATGCCTCCGGACTGTGACAGGGAACTTGAGATATGACTATTGTCTAATTATCTCAGGTCTGAAGAGAAGTAAACAAGGCTCATCAGGCAGTGAAGGAGAAGGGTTTTGGGTGTGTGATGGCAAAATCTCTCCACACCAGAGTAAACCCCTGCCTCGCTCCCCCCAGAAAGACCACGTACACACAGGACATTCACGTGAGAGGCAGCTGAGAAGGGTCATAAACCATCAAAGACCCTCAAAGCACCCCCCAGACTTATTCCTGAGGCCTTCTACCACCAGAAGACTGCAGGTGATCCAAGTGAGGCAACAAATCCAGAGCCTGTTGCAAGAGAGTGCAAAGCCTTCTCCCGTCAAGGCAGGTGCCTGGGCATCTCCTGAATGTATATTAATCCATTGGACTCTATGCTTTGCAGGACCTTCACCACCAAGAAGACTAGAAGTAGACCCATGAGAAGCCACCTGGTCCACAGAGTGGTGATATATTTTCTATTTTAATCTCTCACTCTCTTTCTTCCCCCTGCCCCCCACTTTCCCCCCCCCGTTTCCTTTCTTCTATTTCTTTCTGTCTCTCTTTCTCTGCCTCACATCTACTATCATATAAAATCCAGACTATTGGCACATGGTCTCGTTTCTTCCTGGCACTTTAAAGAACTGAGTCTATCCTCATCTTGACTTATATACTGCTGGAAAAGAGGAAACAGTATATTTGCTAAATGTTTGTATCTCTCAAACCCTTTTCTCTTAGCTACTGTCATCTATATGCATCTTCACGAAGATAGCACTGAGTCTTGTTGAATTAGCCATTAGGAACCAAAATGGTCTCTGTATGTTGTCTAGAAAAATGACAGAACAATCTCTCAGAGATTTCAAAAGAAAATGTCCCTGGGCTAGTTGTTTTATAACCTGAACAATAACATGTCCAACAGCAGAGTGAATTCCTGCTGAACTGGTGAATGAAAGAGAGTATATTTGAGTCTGCATAACTAAAATCACACATGGATGCCCCCCCACCATGGAATAGAAATTCATTCCTAGCCTAAAGGCCAGAAAAATACAATTTTTCTGTGCCACTGAAGTACTGGTGCCCTGAAACTGTGCAGCCACACTTGCAGTCACATACTGCTAATGCAGTTAAATTACAGGTTAATGAACAGGGTGTTCTGTTGTCTCAGGACAAATGAGGGTCAGCACATGGTGCTTGAGATAACTATGTGAAGGAGGACTTGCAGACTAGGGTCTGTCCCAACAAACATATAAAGATAATTTAGATTAAATGAACAATTGAAAGTGCTAATGGCACATGAGAGTATGACTATGGCACTACAGGGGTGATAGGAGGGGATCCCCAAAAGAAGGGTGTATAAGACACAGCAGGCAGTGTGCTGGTCTTGATTCTGCAAGGCTGCTATGTTTTCAAATTCATTATAATTTTTTTTTCTGTTTCTCAACTTCTCCTTTGCTATTCTTCCTTTTCTACTTCCCCCTCCAGAGTCACACAATTCAATTTCTGTCTTTTTGCTCTGTTTTCAAAATGAATTATTTTTAAGAATTTATATTTTCTAACCTGTTCGAGTCTCTGCATAAAGTTTTGTTTCAATTTAGAGTATCACATTTGCATAACTCAGGTGTCTTACATGTTGCACTGTTAAAAAATAAAATTAAATACTGCTCCAAACCAGGCAACTCACCAAGGGAGAGCAGGGTTTCAGACGCCACTTTTCTGATCTCTTCATTGTCAGACTGGCAGAGCGTGACCAGCATTTTAATGCTCTCAGTAGCCTGGAAAAAGTGCAAAAAGAACCACATTAGCACCACACAGTACGCTCCAGGTTTTTTTCACAGCCTTGCATGGAAATAATAACCATCCTCTGCATTGCCCTTCCTACTCCAAGGGAAGGGGGCCTTGGTGGAGACCCAAGGAATGGGGTTTCCATGAGGGGAAGCATTTGGAGAAGGCATATTTTCTGCTGTCAGTGTGGACCCTTTCTAACTTTCCTTCTCTATGCCCTACATACATAATCCTGGCTGACCAGCTCTGTTCTGCAGCTTCTGACTGTAGGATGGGTAATGGGCTTTGGGCCAAGGCCATAAAACTGCCAAAGCAAGGGTGTAGCAAGGAGACAAACAGAAGACAGGGATCTAGGGAATGAGTTTTACATAGAACATGTCAAACCTGGTAGGTCTGAGAAGGCTGCTTTTGCCAGCCCAACTGTGTCTACGGGGACATGTTGGCTGGCCAGCCCAGTCACTTCACTGCAGGCTCCTCACCAACACCTGCGCTCACCAACATTTCCACACTTTCACCTTGCCTTTGCTATTTTGGGTAGAAAGCAAGGAATAATCCTGTTCTCTGCTACAAAAATGTCAGGTCTTTGGGGAGAGCAGCTGTCATAGTGTCTCTGGCAGGCTATTTAATACAACAAGAAGAGAGATGAGTGAAAGGGAGGGCAAATGATGATACTTCCCCTCAGTAGCTTTTTCTCCCCCAGCAGTTGCCATTCTCACTGTTAAAGGCACACTGAAGCCACACTGCTCAAGTTGAAAAGTGTCTAGCTCCAGTTCCCACCACTGATTTCTATTCTTGACTTTTCCTGAGTGATCAAAAACTCCACTGCAACCTGCATGCAGCAGAGGTGTAATGTCCCTCACCATTGCCTCTCAGGGATGCCTGCCAGCATCTCGTTTAAGGGAGAAGTTTTTTCATATTTAAACAATACCAGATTCTGTATTGGATGACATCAGTTGGGAATGGCATGAAGTTACATTTTGGAGCTGTCTTCTCCAGGGGACAGATTAGAGGGAGAAATAGTCAATCCACAGTGGGTCTGCCTCATGGAACCCATTTTTTGCACCAGTGTCCCATACCAGTCAGGCATGGGTGGCTGCTGTTTCTCAGGGCTCTACACAGCCAAAACAAAAATGCATTTTGCCATCCTGTCATAGGCTAGAGTACAAAGATAGAAACAGAGGCTAGCTGAAGATGTAGTGCCCAAATGTACCAGTTATTTGTCATAAAACAAGTTGTGACCTGTCCCTTCTGCTATTGCAATCCACATGCATTACAATTTTATCCTGGGAAAGGATGTTTTTTGTCCTTCTCACTCAGTACTCTATAGATGAATATTTTTTTCTCTGTGATGTGGAACTAAGTCTCCTGAAGTCACTATGAGAGGGAGGAAAAGATGATATGTGAAAGATAAACTCAGCCATTGTCACAGAGCCCAGGTGTTTGTGCAACAAAGCTTCTAAACCATTCCCAAACAGCATGAGAGAAACATGGAGTACAGCAATGCAAAACAGAAACATTACTGCTGCTGTTATTGCAATTTCTGTTTTGATGTTTGTACCTATCAAATGTCCTTTCTTTAAAGTAAAGCCAAGTGCCACAGTGAATTCCTTGTCTCTTACCTTGAGGTATCTTAGAGCCAAGCAAGCTGCTTTCTGCAGCTGGAGGTTGGGCTGGGTTAGTGCTTCACAGTAATAAATCAAAGCCTGAAAACAGATAAAGGAGAATACCAATGAGAATGTCTTTGCTTCTGTGGAGCAGAAGGATGGAGCATGGAGGTATTCTTACCCTACTAAAAGGTGAGCAATTGCAGCCTTCCTCCCTGACATGTGGGATGGAGGAGGACAGTCCCAGCTACAGTTTACAGGGTGGGATAATTCCCTCCAACAGATCCAGGCCAGGCCAGTAGTCATAACTTAGTTGTCTCAGGCCAGCTTTTGGTGTGGAAAAGTTCATGTTAAAGTGAGATGCACGATATGTCACCCTTGAAGGCCTTTCACCATACATCACCAAAGAGCTTTACATGGGCCTAGGAGTCTTAAAAATCTGAAGAGCTGACTGTTGAGATGGTCTCTAACATAGGGATAGTAATGAACAGGTCAGGATGTACCCCAGGGAGACTTAATGATTACAAGTTAAGCACGAGCTGCTAGACCAGTGTACTGTTTGGCCCTAGAAATTAGTAGCTACTGCTGAGCAGCAAATCTCAGTGGCAGCTGGCTGTGCAGTGAACTCATCTACAGCATAAAGCTGCACAATACCCTCATAGAAGGCATGCTGTGGTCCTTCCTGCAGGCAGTGAACCAGGTATCAGCTACCCATGCCTTTTCTAGGAGGTGGTTATATTTTCCCTGTGATGCTGCCTCCATGAAGCTGGGGATGGAGAAGGTTGGTATGAGATACTAAGAGGCTGCAAAAATGGAAGATGAAGTGGGAGGGCAGGCAAAGAGGGAACTAGATTGACAGAGCAAAGCAGAAGCAAAGAGTGAGCTCCTTTTTCTCCTCCTTCTGCCTTCCTTCTACCACTCTTCCAATTGCCTTTTCTTTCACTCTTTCCTTTCTCATGACAGAGAACAAGAAGGATAGTAGGGAAAAGTCTGCCATGAAGGGGCAGAAGCCAACTCCTAATTTCTTCTTACTCCTCCCTTCTATCTAATTTCTGTGTTTAACCTGGCCCTGCTTGTTATTTTCGGTATCTGCGATAGACTCAAATCTTAGATCTCAAAGCTGAGTTGTGTTTGCCCAAGGCAGTCCATTCCCTCCAGAAATAGTGAGAAGTCCCACAGATGGCAGTCTCCTTTGGGAGAAAAAATAAAATCTGAGACCTACATCTTTGCGTGCTGGTGATGCTGGAAACTGTTACCTTGAAGCCTTGGACTGAAGCCAAGCCTGAGACAGGGCAGTAGAAATGCTGAAGTGAGGAAGATAGCTGGAGAGCATAGCACTCAGTAAGTATTTGCCATTTTGGTTAGTACCTGCTTAGTGTAATGACAGGCAGAAGCAGACTGGCATAAAGACAGAAACAGACCTGCATATTTGCAGAAAAATTAGACAGGATATCCCTCTGGATAAGTTTAAATCAAGCTTGGATAAGTTATTTTATATGCACGGATATTTGAGACACACAGGTAGAAAAAAAGTCACGATAATACAGGTCTCTCATGCAACAGGAGATTTTCTGACACTTACCTTCTCTCTGAACTGCCTGTTTTCTGCAGTTGCTGTCAGAAGTGATGCCACAGTCTCACTGACTTCATTTTTATTTTCATTGAGAAGTAAAGCCAAAGCTCTCAAAACTTCTTGCTGTGGTGGAAGGTTATTGGAGTTTATTTTGGACACATTTTGTTGCAGTTTTCCATCTTTCACTGACTGCAGCACCTGAACCACAGACGCTGAAAGTGCAGGAGAAAGGTCCTTGTTACTTTATCCTATCAGTATTTTTGATAGCTCATTTTTTCACTAGCAATCCTCAATTTACACACTACACACAAAAGACATGAAAAAGATCCCCATCTGAGCAACTGTAACACTGCAGTGTGTCTGCACAGGGAATTGTCTGGGCTTCAAATTGCCTGGTTTCTTAGATGATCAGAGGAGGAGGAGATGAGTAGATGAGCTCTGTGGGACAGTACAACACTTACATCTATCAAGAACTAAGAGTCTACCTGTCAAATCTTCACTACTTCCTGCAGGAAGATGTAAATCCTCCCTGTAACAAGTAAAACTTAATATCCTTGTCAGTGTGTTGACTTTCAGAGCATGTTTGTGAGAGCTTTTCCTAGGCATATTGATGTCTGTCACCAAGAGCCAGAGCTAATGTGGTCCAGAGGTGGGCTGAAATACCTTGTTCTTTCCATGTTTTTGAGCAAAAGCTACACACTATGCCCAAATAAAAAGGAAAAGTAGGCAAGGTTCCTCAAACTCCCTCTTAAACAAAGAATAAAACTTGGCTTGCCAGGGGCTGCAGTCTAGCACACTTTGTGAAGCATCTGCTTCTCTTTTTAGCTCTTGGTGGCAGAGCCTGCAAAACACTGAGGTGCTATGATCCCCTGGCTCCTGAGAATTGCTCAGCACTTCAGAAGGTGTCTCCATGACAGATGGTGAAAGACCAAAACATCATCCAAGCTGTGGGCCCAGAAAACTTCCCAGACCACCACCATCAGCCATTTCCTAAACCCCAGCGCTTTCAACATAGTTTTTTTTCCCATTTGAATATGGAAATAGAAATGACTGGGGGTCTATCTGCATCAGCTCCTTTCCCTTGACACATACAACCATTCAGGTGCATTCACACTTAGTAGCCAGGGCACTTCTTGGTGCCTTTGTGCCCTTCCCTCCTTCTTTTGTAAAATCAGCCTCAGAGCTGAACTGTTGTGTGCCGAGCTCAGAAGGACACGGATGTACTCCCCAATTAGCCAGAAGAATTTATATACCCTACCTTCTTTTGCGAGCTGTAGCAAATAACTTCCAAGGTCATTAACACTGTGGCAGGCAAAATAGTTGTAATACTGAAAGACGGTAATGATCTCGGAGGACATGCTGGAGTAGAGGACAGGTTCCGTCCGGTCCAGGATCTGAGAGACCAGGATCCTGAAGACTGAAAGTAGCCATGGACAAAGGGGTCAGGTTAGTGGGAGCAAAAGCTGCTGGCAAAATGCCACAGTACACTTCAAAACCAGAAAGAAAGAACTGTATCTGCAAATCTAGATACTTCCCAACGTTTCTAACCACAGCCGGGGTTAGGTGAGAAACTAGACAGACCTTCCCCCTGTCTAGGTCTCATAACGGAGGATATCTTTGTAAGGATGAACCTCTGCCAGTTTATGGATGGCTCGTGCAGCTTCCTATCCAATCAATACAACGTGACTTCTACCCAAATGGTATCCTGAATCACTAAACACCTATCCACATGCACTGCCAGTTACATCTCTGCAATGCCACTGAGGCAGGGAGATGTGCACAGAGGCAGGATTTGGCTTTGCTGCTTTTTATGTTCCTGCGTGAGCATGTGGCATCCAGAAAGCAAGTCTGAGGCACTGTCTGTAAGAGCTGGAGCACGGAGCAGGAAGGAGAACACTGCCCTGGGTAGGCATCTGCAATGCAGGTGCCCACACCTGAGCAGGTCAGCCTACATCCCCATTCTGTCCAAAGCAGACCTACTCAGTATAGCTGGAGTTTGAGATGTGGTACATCCCACTCCAGATAGGAACCTGTGCTCAGACAAACTCACTTGAATGTGGATTAATTTCATCTTAGTGCACTGTAATGGGGCATGAATATTATGTAGATACAAAAATTAACTGTGAGGATTCCTACTTCACTGAATCACTTACAAATCTGTGTTTGTGAATAGACTTACTTTCTGACTGGGTCATAAACCTTAGAACAGTATTTACTTTTCTGTTTCTGCCTTTTTCTCCTATTATGATCTGATTATTTTGGGCCAAAACTGTTTCAGGAGTTGTAGCACTAGTTTTCAAATGAGGTCTTGGAGCTGTGCCCAAACAGACCTCCAAGGGGTTGGAAAAAAACCAACGGAGATTGAATAAAGTCCAGGACATAACTGTTCTCCTTTTTGATGAGTGACACCATTTTTGCAGCAGTTAGTACCTGTTTCTGCAAGTCCTGGACACTCCTCATTCACAGTGGTGGCAAAATTGATATCCAACTGCTTCATCATCTTGTCCGCAGATGTGTGATACACTCCTGAAGGGCCAGTACACTTCATCCAGAAAGCCAGCAGTGACAGCTTCTTGTGGAACTCTGGAATTGCTGGAGGAGAAGACAAAATGAATGATAAAACAAAGCCATGCTGAAAGCATTGACTTCCAGAAGAGAAAAGACGGTAAGAGTGGAGGAAATCTCACCCTAGCCCACTGATGGACAGTTATGGTTTGCTGGGTCAGCCCATGCCATTACCTTCACAGAGCATGACTGTCTGTGCTCACCTCAGGTTTGTAAAACGTTTTTTCTCTTTTCCATGGTATGTATGAGAAAATTCGTTCCTGATCCAGTTCTTGGCACTGATGTCCCATCCTTTTAAATACCACAAAATACTAGGGAAATACTGCAAATGGTCTGCACAAGATTGATCCCTGTCCTAGCACTGCTCTGTGGCCTTGTGTAAGTCACTCAATTTTGTCTCAATTTTCTGATAAAATAAATACACCATGTTGTATTTAGCTATCCTGCCAAAGTGCTCAGGAGGGTGAGTAACTATGTGTTAGTCAGACTCTTCCAAGTATTAAAATAGTTGCAACAAAAAGAAAAATAACTAAATAATTCAACATAGAGATGACTAAAAATGAAAATTTTCAAGGAGTTGCCTCTGACAGTGTAATGCAGATCTTGCCTTTTGTCAGGAAAGAAAGGTGGAGGAATTTGGCTTTTCAGAGGTGGCAACATCCCCACTCCACCAATGACACCTATCCATCCTCTGCACATCAAGCAGGATAAGAAGTCCTTTCTCTTCTCACCTGCTTATTTCTGGATACCAGTGTTGAAAACAGATGTAGATGGCACCTGCCCGGCTGTGGTGACTGCTACATCTGCTGGTAACCCTGAGTCTGCCCTTCCTACAGCAGCAGCTCTGCAGTGATGGTGAGCTCTGCACAGCAACTATTTCAGCAGGCATGCATGCCCAAACTCTTTTCAGAAGAGAACCCCCTAAACTGTCTCTTACCATCAGTAAGAGAGGTGATGTTTCCCAAGTTCTCAGTGCTGATCTCCGCAATATTCTCCATCACAAGGATTTGCCTGGACAGCTTATCCAGGAGGTCTCTTGTCACAAACGGTGTTTTACTGGAGAACACAATTTGCTGGTGAAGACAAATGCGAAGAGAGGAAAATGAGTCATAGAACGAAAAAAACCTCCAAGCTCAGAAGAAAGCAAAAACCTCCAAAACACCTGATGTGAAATAGCAAATTCATTGCCTGGAACCATGAGATCTCCTTAACTTATAAAGTTTTTTGCCCGGAGTATTTTATGGTCCTGGTTGATACGCATTGGTGCTTATAACTTTAACTTCTACATCCACATCCAGACGCTTGAGTATCCAAGCACCCATTTGCATAAGTAATTTCTGATTTTCCCACTCTGCAATGCTAAATAAATCCATCATCAAAAGCCTTAAAGCCGCAAAAGAATATTAGTCTGAATTTTGCATAACGTAGGCCATGAAAGACCACAGGTTGCTCTTTTTTCACTATATTTCAGCTCTGATCAGCTACTCAGGTGCCTTTGTTAATGTGCTGCTTTCTCCTTGCTAATACTCCCTGGTGCTGACATGTGCATTCTCTTCAGCAGTTTTTGTAAATATTGTTCATATCAAATCTGCTCTGTGTGTGGACATAGTTCAAGCTTGACTCCCCCAGCTGCATACTTACAGTGTACTCTTGCATTTAAACCAAAACCCTCCCTTTTTCTCATACTTTTGAGTCAGCAGAGTGTCCAGAACAACACTAAGAGTGCTGGAATCAGGCTTACTCTGTATTGCTTCAATGGGCCTTTGGGAAAACAAAGTTAATTATATCTAAGATGGAAGAGTGAAAAACTGTAAAGCAAACGTTGCAGCATGTTCTGATTCATCAGGAAAACGCTGATGCCCCCTCTTACTGGAGGTTTGAAGTCACATTTGCTATGCATGGGCTCTGAAAAAAAACCCCTACAAAAACTCCCCTCCAGTAAGTTGTGAGTGTGAACTGACAAGTTTGATGTCCCAGCGGGGCTGTCACGTGCTGCCTTCACCATGTCTGTTGCAGGCAATCGCTCTGCCTCACGTGTGGAAATTAATTTCTGTTCTTGAACATTGCAGCCTCAGCTGAGACTCAGTTAAACAGAGGGGACAGGGGCTTCTGTTTTACCTCTATATACATGGGCTGCCTTAACTGGAGACCAACCTCACTGAGGACCTCCCAGCGAAGCCAGCAGGAGTTTGTAACCCAGAGCAGGGGATGCCCCTGTCATCTGCTGCACTGCCCCTCGGTCCTCCTGGGCAGCTCCTGCAGAATGCCTCACAGTTCACATGACAGATGTGCTCAAAAAGGGGCCAGGATGGAAAAGACGGAGGCTCTTTTGGCTGGAGGTGGTCACCATCCTATCTCAGCATGGCATCTGTCCCAGCCCTGAGCTCCTGCTGCCTCCCAGTGCAGTGCTGACCTTGCCAGCCTGCTTGTACCCATGCTGCAGGTAGGGATAATTTTAAAATATCTGCCCCAAATGAGGCAGGCCTGGTACCTGAATGAGCTGGGTGCAATACTGCAAGTGCTTAACTATGGTTATATCGAGGCTGTCGTTCCCTGTGGTCAGGGGCAGAGGGCTGCCGGCCACGCTGGTGCCCACACCCGTGTCCTCGGTGAGAGCTTCGCTCAGGTGGCCTCTGGCTTCTGGGTGCTCTGTCCTGTAACTGAGGAGGGAGGGAGGAAGGAGGTCAGTGCAGGGCTGACTGCTGCCACAGCAGACACATACACACGCACACTCACACACGGTGATGAGCAAAGAGCACGGCAGAAGAGCTGAAAGCAGCCAGAAACCTGGTGATGAACACCATCATATCACAAAGGAGCAGTGCTGCCCTGGCTGGGCGCAGCAGGGATAAACCCACCAAGGGGACAGACCTGTCCCGACTAGTTTGCCCTGAGTGACGTGATCCCCAAGCAAGCCTTGTTAACCCGTGGTTACTGTCCCTTGGTGGTGACAGCTTTCTCCCATCTGTTAATGAATCACCTGCTCAGTTGCTCTGGATTAAGCATCATGACAATTTGTGCCTCCCCAAGCACTGAGCTGCTAAGAAGAGCTCTATGCTTTCTGTGTTCTCCTGCTGCCAAATTTAAGGCTCACTGCAGAAGGAAAGGAAAACCACTGCTGAAGTAAGAGACGTGATGTCTTCTTACGCTGTTTTAGGCACAATGTGTACAGCTTACTTTGCCAATTGTTTCTGTAAGAGTGCAGAGTTAGTCTCACTGTGTTTTAAATCATTATTTCCAAGATTGTCTTGCTGTACAAATGGTCCTCCCCATGTTTAAATGCAAAGTCTGAGGTCAGTCCCAAGATGGCAAGTGTGTTTGGCTCCAAGTTCAGAAGTTTCAACACTTGCAATCTTTACACTGAGTCACACACTTACACATCTAAAAATGGAAGTGGGAATCTGTACAGTCTGGGGATGAGCCAGAGAGGAAAAAAAGAAATTTTCATTTCTACTTTAACTGGTTAAAGCTAGATCCTTAAATCAGCACAGACTGGACTGAGCTCAGAGTACCAGTTTAGCAAGCAACACAATTTCCCAAATTTTTCTTCCCACCAAGTCTTATTCTGGAAAGAGAACATGAGATGATGGGAACTGCATGGTAGGTGCTTGTTGCACTCAAAATTGCTTTAAGCAAGCTGAGAGTAGTATTGCTCCCTGGTTGGAAAGTGCAGGGTGTGAGGGAACAATGTTCTGTTCTTTTTTCCAGCTCTAGTGCCGCTCACATGCCTGCTGGGCATCGTGTCAGCTCAAAGTATGCAAACATGCTTTTAGGATCTAATTATTGAAGCACAGCATCTTAAAGTCACACAGCAATGGCAGACCACGGCACAAACACCATAGCTTTTTTGTTGGTTTTTTTTTTTTTTTTTCTTTTTTGCCTTTTTTTTTTCTCAGAAAGACCAAAAGTGATGAAAGAAGGGCAGGTAACACGCAGGGCCATGAACAGAGTACCAGTCATCACTCTTACATTTCAAAGGAAACCTACATCATGCTGCTTAAATCTGGCCCTGTGTTATTGTTACTGACAAGCTTAATCCACTGCAAAGACTCATTCGGCTAGAGAGAAAAGACAAAGGGAGGGGGGAAAAACCACAGAGGAATTAGTAATTACATCCAAGGAAGGCCAGGTCCAAACCTATGTCAAGGAAGAGGCTCTGCCAGTATTGATGTCAGCTTAATTTAATTTACCCTCTTCCTTTGAAGGACAAATTGCATATATTTGAACAGACAAAAAAAATGGTCCTGGAAGCTAAAGATTTTGAATGCAGCAGCCACGGGGAACCCTCTGACCCTATAAACTCATCAAGGATTAGTCAGTCTTCCTTGAATAAATTGTGCACCAGGATCCCCTGTTAGTGACAAAGAGCTAGGGTATCAGTTTGGCATAAGCACAGCTGGCAGTTACTACAAACTTACCTATTCTTCTCAATCTCAGTATCTGAAAATACCGAGTCTGCACCTCCTCCACCATTACAAACCTCCACACCACCACCATCCTCATCATCAAAGTCAGAGGTGTTCAGGAAATCAAAGCTTTCTAAAGCACTTTCAACTGTTAGACTTAAACTGGAGGACCTGCTTCGGCTTACTGCTGGCTTGCACTGCAAAGGCAGAACGAACCAATGAAAACCCCAGATATTAGCTACTACTGAAAGATAAGAAAAAAAAATGATAAAGCTTAAAACTTTCAAATTCTTAATTTTATTTTTAAAACTTCATTTTATTGGGTGTTTCATTTCAAGCCTTCATATTCATAGCATATACAATTAAAGCCTGAGAACTGGGAAAACCCTTCCATTCCTCCTCCCCTCCCCATCCTACCCACTCTCTCCCCCAAAGGAAAACCAACAAAGGCAAAATTCAGTGTGTTCCATAGAAGTGTGAAGTATGTCTTGAATCCAAGTTTCGCAGTTTTTGGTGTTCTCCAAAAGGAAAGGTGGCAATTAATCCAATGGAAGTTGAAAGGGGAAGGTACATTCCATAATTGCTGTTCTACCTACAGAAGCCAGTTTATACATATCCAATGGCACTATCTGATTTATTCTAGATGTAACTCCAACAGACCTTAGCCAGGAATTAATTTGGTCTCATATCTGCAGATTAATGGAATGAGAGGACTTTTGTGGCCTTTGAAGCCAAATGGCTAATCAAGGAAAAGCCAATCAGGCATCAGATTCCTAGGTGACAAAGGCAATATTGTAATTCAGAAATTAACAGTGCTAGAGAGGGGGGAAACCATCCCACCTTGCTGCTGGGAAGAAATGCAAAAGAAACCTTGCAGTTGTTGTAGGAAATATCAAAGGCCCTGGCCCCATGTGGCAATTCATCCAGATACACCCACAGAGTTGCTTTCAGGGTCACCCTGCAGGATCAGATGTAGCTTGAGGGATCATCTCCATTGGTTGGTTCAATGACTTCAACATCTCTCACACTATGTGATTATTTGATCAGAAGCAGCCATGAGCCAACAGTGCCATTATATAAGCTGCATCCTCCAGTCCCAGGCAGGAGCCATTACTTTGTTTCAGCTTGTAGAAAGAAATGTGTTGACCTCTGAGTTCAGATTCAGCACCAGGTGGAGCTGAAGAGGGTTGGAGTTCTATTTCCGATTCGTTTGCACACAGTATGAATGCAATGAGGGTCATATATTTGCATTTACGATGCTCGACTCCTTAAACTGACTGTAAAGTCATTAGCTGATCAAACACACTTCCCAATACATCTGTGACATGGGTGAGTGCTGTATCCCACTTTCTGCACAGCACTGAAGGGTTTAGCTACCATTTCCTTTAGGGCTGGTAGTTCAGCTTCTTCAAGCAAAAGCAAACGGCAACGTGTGGGCTTCTCCTTTTTTCTGCTCATCTAATATGGCCAAGAGAGATTTCTTCTGCCACAGCTCAACCTTTTTTCGTGGGGAGCCCAGCACAGCTGCCGGTGATGCTGAGTGTCAGTCTACAAGCTGAACAATGGGCGGCAAACACACTTTAACAGATCTGAAAGGGACGTCCAACCCAAGCGTGCAGGAATCCTGTCTGCACACATCCATCCTCTCTGCCCCCCATCCCATATCTGTCTGTTTGTAATTTCTGATCAAAGGAGTCTAAAGAAACAGTCTCCATTGTGCCTTTGCTGTTTGGATAGTTGACCTTTTTGTACAGGCTGCAGAGCAGCCATGAAGTTAGAAAGTGATTGTAATGGTATCTTTGTCTGCTTGAACCTCCTTGGAAAATAAATAATGCAAGAAACAGGGGCTGCAGGCTGTCAAAGAAAGCACCACTCAACTTAGGAAAGAACCATGTGGCTGCGAACCTCAATGGAAATAAGGAGGTTACAGAGTTTCTTTGTAAAAAGGTAATGCAGAAGAATAAATGTTCCCTCCTTCTTCCTCAGCCGTGTTTTTTGAATGATGAGGCTTAAATGACTCTCAGGGCAAGTTACATATGAATATGAAGCATCTGAAATGATTATTTCCCATATAATACTCTTTGCACAGTAATGCGTCATGAGTTATTATTCATGGGGGAGATACAAGTCACAGTGATCTGCTGTAAACATGTTAACAATACACATGCAAATCCCTTTTCTTCCGATTTTCAGCATTTCCTGTCCATCCTGGTGTAATGACAGGATATCTCTCATTATAAAAATGGATGGGGGAAAAAGGAAAAGGCTTGGAAGAAGTCTAGGTGATGTGGGGATGGCAAGCTTCCCTGAGACTTGGGCTTTTCAATCCCTTTGGCAATTTAGAAAATTCAGCTTTTATGGCTAAAAGGCCTGATCCTCAGCTGCTATAGTTTTGCACAGCTCCACGGAGTTCAGGAGTAATATGCTAAAGTACACCCACTGAGGCTGTGACTCATAGATTTCAAAGGCAAGTGCCTGGCTATATTTGATCTCCAGTATGGCACAAGGAATGGGTTCACAAATGGTTTCTTCAGAGAAGGGTATAATTTAATCATACCTCTGCCACAGCACCTTTTTCTCTTTCCCCTAGGTTTTGATAAACAGATCCATTGCTTGGGGATACAAGGCTACTATAAGCACATAATTAACAACAAAAGTTTTAAAATGCAACACTGTGAAAGGATGTTCCAAGTAGGAGCAAATCTACTGCCACTGGGGGAATTTTACTATTCTCTAAAAAGCCTACTTTGATGTTTGCAAGTCAGGGAAGGAGATTCTACCTGCTCAGATTTTCTTTAGGGTAGTATTTTCTGAAAAAGTACTCACTTTTAGGATGTCATCTAGATGCATCACCTCTTGGTCCAGGTCCTGAAACTCTTTATACTGCTCTTTATGTGGCTCAAGAGCTAAGAGAAGCCCTTGCAAGGCTTCTTCAATGCTTCCATCAAAATAAGACTTATATCCTTCCGATTCCCCACTAATTGATCCCTCACATGGCAGCCTCTCTGGGGTCAGGGGTGTCTCTGCTGATGTAAGCCTTTTAACCAGCTGCTTTGTGATGTTGCCCTCATAGGTATCCAGCTCCACAGGCTTCAGCTCTGAAACTTCATCCGTGTCCTGCAGGAGAGACACTGGGACACTTGTTTCTATAAAGACATGATCGCTTCCAGCATCAGAGGTTTTTTGGCAAACTTCAGGAGCTGCCCTTGGGGTGGTCTTGTTCTCAGCCACTGCTGCCTCTCCCTGGGACGGCAGGTCCTTCGGCTCAGCGACAGAGTCTCTGCGGGAGTCACTGCTGCTACAGTCTAGGCTGGAGCTCTTGGAGGACTCCAGAGCTCGGTGCTGGGTGGGCGTCGCAGTGATGTCAGGGCTGGAGCTGACATGTGCAGAGGAGGACTCTGCTGAGTTGGCAGGGGGCACGGAGTCTTCATAAGGCAGGTCACCAAAAGTGAAGGAAAGAGGCCGCTTCTCAGTGGTCACTGTCCCGTTTTCAAAGACATCATCTGGCAAATTCGACTGAAAAGATAACAGAGAGAAAATGTTTTTCATGCAGCATTGGAAGGAAGAAAAAAATGAAGTATGTGCCCTTGAAAGAAAAGGGCAAGGAGAAAGATTAAATAAGCATTCGAGACTTGAGAGATAGGAAAAATGTTTCAAATCCAACTTCTGCTTTCATCTGGCATGGTTCTTCACTTCAGCAGGAAAACTTCTGGAAAACCTGGGCTTCGCATCTCTCTGTTAAGCAGAGAGCTCTAGGAAGTGAGTCCCAGAAGAGAGACACAAATTCCACTCACCCTACTAGATTTCCTCAGCATTTCTAGTGCACTGCTCTGGTTCCTGCAGCACGGGTCTTTTCAATGGGGTTGTACTTAAGCCATCTCGTCTGCATTTCCCTATCCATTACAGATTTCTGTTCTATCTATTTTCTGACTTCTAAAGTGGCAAATCCTAAACTGTAACAGTTTGCTCCAAAGGTTTCTCTAGTGTCGTGGTGTTTTAACGGTGATACTACTGCGCAATTTCTTTTCTGTTGAAAGTATGCTCTGCATGTGGCATGGATCTCTGTAAGAATTATTGAACAAGAGTTATACAGGAGTCACATTCAATGTGAGTTTCTGCTGAAATGAAACAGCAAAATTGTGTGGTGGTGTACTGAGCAGGCCACTGATCATTTAAGAAGCAAAACCAGCCTATACAGATTCCAGAATGATCAGAGCGCATATATATATATATATATACATATATATATGTTCATCTCTGACTGACCTACAGGGAAAAATCATCTGCCTATCTGACCTACAGATCTTCCTTTGTTATGTGGTCACCTCATGGAAATGCACATCATAGATGGAAAGCAACTACTATTTTGCTGACAATTTGCTGGAAAGAACTGTAGGCATTCACATGTTGTTAAGCTGCATAAGGCAAAAATGCCCAAAACTTGCATCTTTTTTTCCCAGTACTATTAGCAGCTTTTTTCCACTAAACATAATTACACTCAAAGGTTTATTTCTTCTTTTTCTTGACATGGGTAAGTTGTTAGCATCTGAAAGTCATGTTCTAGGCAAATGTACAGCATCAATGTACAGCAAATGTATAGCAGGTGATTTTTAAGAACACTGTTGGCTTGTATTCCTGCCCTGCCCTCTGCCCACAGATAGTTGACTTCTGATCATTATCTCCGTAGTAACCAAGAGGAATTTGATTTAATGGGAGCTGCCTGGGCTGAGAGTTATGTCCTCCCCTCTAATCAGTCAGCAAAATGAGTGAGTTGCAACAGAGAGCAACACATGAAGCATGCGTGGGAATAGAGATGCCACACAGAGACTGAAAAAATCCTTCACCAAATGAAAACCAGGACTCACATATAGCTCTAGCCCTGCTTTTGGGCTTAGCCTGAGCGATGGCAGGTCACTAAAAGAGCGACTGCGACGAAGCTTGTCAAAGAAAGTGTCTTGCAGAGCATCTAAGATTGTCAACTTTGGCCTGTCTTGCAGAGGATGCAGCCATTTCTTCAACAGTTAAAGCAAAGAGGGTGTGAGGAAGGGCAAGTTAAATGAATGCTTTGTAGCAGTGTACTAAATTACAGGCATGGGATGCAGCACTTGCAAAATTAATCTCTGTACAGATGGCCTGATTAAGCATTCAGAATTCGATTCATGCAAAATGTAGGAGCACCCTGTGAATATCTTTGGTATAGGGGCAAATTTTATCACAGGATACTTAAAAATACTTGTGCTATAATGGTTGTTTAACTACTGTTACAAAATGAAAACACATCTTATAAAGATTATTCAAGTATTATAGCAGTCAGGCAAGAAGAAGAGGCATGCAATAATTGGCCACATAGTCTCAAAGATGCCAGGATCATAGTCACCTTCTTTTAGGATTAGCAGCTAGGAATGCACTTGATTTATAAGCATTTGTAAGGGTAACCTGCTGGAACCAGGGAAGAAAAGCTTAGACGTGTAAAGCAATGAAGTGTTTGCAGTGTTTGAACTGCTCTAGGGCTTCTCATTACATAAACATGAAGCTGAGCAGAGCTTACAAAGAATGAGTGGTCCTTGAAGGTTGGTGTTTCAGGAGTGCCTTGGCTGTACATGGACATTCTCCTTTGGAGAGCAGATGCCTTGCTCACATTTCCTGTGGATGGGGTCAAGTCTTCAACATCAAAGGGGCTACGGACACACAAGCAGAAGAAAAAAAAAAGGTTGTTAGGCTGAACGAGAAGGTCTTTCAGGTCCATGGAAAGCCTTTTGATAAGGTGGCTTATTAGCACATCAAAAACCAGAGGTATAGCAAGTTTTTTTTAACAGAAGTGTTTAAAAGAAAATGTTGTTAATTAGGCAGCAGTCTCAGAAGTGTGGTTCTCAGTTCTGATAAAAGTGTTCACTCAGAAATCATTTATGTGTGTAGTCTGATGTTATTCTTCTCGCATGAAAAGTATTCTTGGATTTGAGTTGCCAAGTATCACACATACTAATGAGCAAGGTGCTCTACTATTAATAGAACTGTTGCATTATAAAGGAAACCAGGAGCTGTTATTGCTGACTTCATGTTTATTGCATTACAAGAAACAGCATACATGACTGTAAAAGTTAAATGCATCAACGCTTCTTCAGAAATGACATTTACCTGTTTCATTAAAATGCAGTGAGAATTGGGTTTGGATCCTAATGCCATCAACTCACCAATGTGGATAGAGATCGCTAGGAGGTTTCCGACCACCCTTGTGGTGTACAAAGCCCTTAAAAGCCAGCTTTTAAAGATGGGCCAACTTCTGAACTTCACTATGCTAGCACAAATCCATAAATCCAGCACTGATTTTTAGACTAATATTAAAAAAGATTAATGAATATATGAACACTCAGTTATGTCCCCTTTTTAATCTTGGGGAAGAAGTATAAGCTTTAGGCAATTCTGAGATCTCGTCACTATTTGCTTCCTGAGCCTCATAACATGAGTACTTACCAAACCTAATTTAACAGCTGAAATTAGGCACAACCCCCTTTGGCACAGGTAACCTGTGACTGACCATGAACTATTTCTCATACACCAAACTTGGGTCACAATTCCTTCCCAGTCCTCTTCAGGAGGGATGAAAATGGAGAGAACAGCCCACATGGATGGACGTTTTCTCTTTGGTTGAGGCTTTACAGCTGATTGATTGATTGAGCAACCAGTTCTACTTACTACCAGGTGATTTCAAGGTTCAGCTTTACTGTGCCAAGGTCATTAATGTCTACGGCAACCACCTGAGGCCGAGCTGCAAACAGGTCTTTTGTCTCACAGGTTACACTTCCCACAAGGATATGAGTAGCAAGTCCTTTAAGTTCTGTGACCTGTAAGAGACGAAACCGGGATATCTAAGATCACACATGGCATTGGAATCCTTAATCACAAAGCAATAGTTTTGATTTTCTGGCCTGGACTCCTTGCTAAAAGGCTTCTAAAATATGATTATGTCCGTTGATTTACTTAAGGGAAAAATCTGGGGTTTGGTTGTGGTTTTGTTGGCTTTTGCTTTTTTTTTTTCTTTTAATAAATTCATAGTTGAATATGATCATGATTCTACAGTTTTCTTTATGTTTCTTTATGGGGTCAGAAGAGAACAACCATACTGGCTCAGACTAAGGGGCTATCCAATCTTGTATTTGATCTTTTGCAGTAACCATAAGCAAAGCCTGAGGGAAGAATGAGAACAAGGAGAGCATATAGCCTCTCAGAAGCTGACAATTTTCCTGACTGGGAATCTCCTGATGCAACTTGCCTACTTAATAATTCCCAAGGGAACTCTCTTCCTGGTATTCATCTCTTCTAACTCCAAAGCCATGTAATTGTTTACACCAATGCTGGCCTTTGGTGAAGACTTCCACATATTCAGTGGTGAGGAGCTACATCCATAGATGTTGTTATAGTAGGAGTACAGCACTATTCATAATTAAAGATACACTTGCCTAAAAATTCAGAGCAACAGTTACATTTGCAGCTCCTACACAAAACAGCTTTTGGCTGTTTGCTTTAAAGTCAGTTCTTGAGCCTTTTATGTGAAAGTGTTTGGAGGGAGTCCAAAAAGGGAAGAGAATATACACTTTAACCTTAATAATCCTGCGACTCCTGTGCACTATCGGAACAGGTCCTCTCCTAACTTTCCACCTGTGTTGTTAAACCGGGGAGAATGACTCACCTTTTGTCACAGCTTGCCTTTCTATGAAAACCTACAGTCTCACACATTTGCAATTATTTTGTTGGGGTCTTTGTAATCACCTGCATTTTTTTTCATAAAGTCTTTGCAGTGTCTAAGTAGGCCATTTCCCCTACGACTTTCAAGACACTCCTCTGTTTAAGCTGCCTAACCAGGGTCACCTGGAACAGTTTTTAGCAGCAATTTCTAGACATGGGTCAGAGAATGGGTATCTCTAGGTCAGAGGCTTGTTGGAAGGAAAGCATATGGACTTTCAGCCAGGAAAAAAGTGTGTTGGGAGGCCAGAGGCAATGATGGGATGGAGCAGTGGCAACTGCTCCCAAATTCCAGTTTGGGGGAAAAACCTCTCCCATGGCACTGACAAACTGATTAGACTTGTATCGAAACTGAACAATACTAGAGCACTTTCCTCTAGTAGGTGTGTCAGAAATACTAATGATGGCTCATTTCTGAAGAGTTAAATGATCTTCTTTGTTTTTGCTGAAGGTGCGTGAAAAGACAGGTTCTTGACTGCTGCCTTGCTTGCAGGTAAAGGAGTCAGCATACATACCTTTATGGAGATCAGTCCGACAATGAGAGGGAGGAAAACCATTTCTTCTCCATCCCAGCTTTGCTTGCCATTCACTTCTATTTTCCCTTTCAGTTTCCATCGCTGGCGACCGTAACGCATGAAAATCTAAAAAAGAAAAATCCTCTTATTTTTTTGAGAAATCTGCTCTCACGATGCACAAATATCACAAACAGACCTGGGGAAAGAGGGTCTGAAAAAGGCTGGAAGAGTTAGTGGCATGGGCGCTGTTGTTCTGCTTCCTGTTGAGTCAGAGGGAAAAGTCTGCCCTGGAGCATCTGTGTCTCTCAGTTCTCCTAGTTGCTCCCTTTGGTAGTGTAGCCCTCACTCAGGCTTTCCCCTTCATGTAATTAGATGACTCATAGCAAAGCTGCAAGACATTTAATTTTATTGACAGGGAAAGTGGCAGGGGAAGGGAGATTTGGGAGAGCAGGATGAAAGCCCCCATGGTCTTTCCTAATGTCTACAACTGACTGGATCTCCTGTCTTCCCAGGCAAGAGAGAAGGTAGGTGAGCTTTTGGCCATTTCCCATCAGAGGCCTCCCCAGCTGCAAGGTTTTGGCTGGCTGGTGATGGAAATAAATGACACCCACAGCCACTTTGGGCTGAAGGGCTGACTGGGAGAGACCTGCTCCAAATAACTGGCCCCACAGGGGAAGCACATGCTGTTGCAGGCGTAAGAGCAGCAGGAGGCATTCGTCACAGGGAACTAGAGTGGCAACAAATGAATCTATGATCAAGACAGCTGGGAAGTACTGGTTTGGGGGATCCATTATCAAGCCACTGTAAATTTCTTCAGAGCTAGTTCTGTTCTGGACAGAGTGGGATTATTTTAATCCATCTCTAATTAACCTGCTCCTGATGTTCTCTACTGAAACACTGCAGTGACCACAGATGGTGACACAGCCTTACAGTAGGTAGCATCTGGGTCTCAAGAAATGGTTATTCAGTGTCTTTCTGCTACTCCGCTTTACGATAAAGTAGAGCCTAAGCATCCACTAAAGGTTGCTTGCAAGAATGTTTTCAGTTTGTTCTATGTGCATGAGATGAGGCATAGGCCTTCTTCCAGGGGAATTAGAAATGTCTGTCAGAAATATGATTTTTTAAAGTTTTTTAAAAAAGGCTCATAGTTCTCTGAACAGCCATCACCCAGTGCTCTGAATATAATTTCCAGGTCTTCAGACAGATGTCCTGACAAAAACAGACATACAGAGAACTGCAAGGTTTTTTCAGAGCACACACATGAAAAATAACAGCTGTTAGTTGGTGTGCTGATGTGAAAAGGTTTTATCAATTGCAATGTAAAAAGCAGCATAAATTTACCTTCCTTTTGATTCTTTTGCTATTAAGTAAATGATAAACCAAAGCAGACGTACCTCGTATTGATCTCCTGGGCAGAGCCGAGCGAAGCCAGCCAGACCTGAGAAGGAAAAACAGGGAGAGGCTGTGAGAGGTCCTGGGTTGCCAAGCACAGTTGTACCCAGGAATGGGGTGCAGTGGAGTGCCCAGGGCCACTACTGCCATACTTGGACAGGAGAGAGCAACCCTGCAGCACCCCAGCTGCTGTTCATATCCCTCCTCTTACTGCTGCTTTCACAATCTCCAATCCAAGACAGCCTCTCCACCTTAATTTTCTATTTTCTTTTTATTTAGTATAAAATTCATTGGGCTGTGGTTTCTTGCATATGAAAGATTTATACTTTCCTGCTTTTCTCCCTACAAGAGCGCAGTTTCATTTTATATAGTAATTATAGAAAAAGAACAGCTTCCTGATGTCATGTACCTTCAGAAACTCAGCTCAAAACTCTTACTATCATGAGTGTGGGCGAGCTGCGGATCACCACGTGCTTGCTGCTTAACACTAATCCGACCGAGTTACACACTTTAACACAGATTCCTTTTTAGTGCATCTTCACAGAGACACAGCAAGTGAGAGGGGCTCCTCCTGCTTGTCATTTCCATAACATTATCATTCCCATAATAGCTTTCAATAGTAAGTGCATGACAAATCCTGACATCTGTAATACGAGATTTATCCCATTTTTCTGCAAGGAGGGACAAAGAGCTCAGCAAAGCACCTGTGATATATGTTTGCTTTTGGTTTTTTGTTTTGTTTTGTTTTTTTTTTAAGGTAGGATATGATGATTCTATTTCTATATTGGCACCATGCATATGAAATGAAAGTTTCCTGAGGGACCACACTGAAATCCTAGCGAAGTAACCATCCCTCTCCTGGCCTGCTGACCTGCTCTTCTGCAGGATTCAACTGGTTGTTTTTCTCAGAGAGGGAACCTCTCCTTTCTCACAAATCCCCTCAGTAGGTAGCTAATGAACTTTTTTTGGTATAAAAATTTACCCAGCTTTGCCTGGGTGAATCTAAACTATGCCTCTAGTGCTGCAGTGCCTAAAGAAACCACCTTGAGGACACATACAAAGCCTGTGGTAGAGAAAGGAATGAAAACAAAACTGCTGGGGCTTTTGGGCTGCATTTATCCTAAAATGCCATGAGTGAACATACAGTTTTCTTCGCTCATCTTACTGTTTAGCAGAACAGAGAGGCCCCCGCATGGGGCTCATATTACCAATTCCTTTCTAATTTATTTACTGTTTATAAATAATTTAAGATTACTAGCACTCCACTACTGCTCCTCTCTCCCTAGGCATGCTTTTATAAGTGAATTTGATCTCTGCTGGGACCCATCTCCAAAAGTATCCAAGGAAAGTAAAAGGTTGTTTCTTTGCCCAGTGGATGGGGTGGAAGGGTGAAGAAACACAGCTTTGAAATTCCTTAGGGATGTTCTCTGGAGCCGAGGTCTTGACCAGTGACTGGCCCAACCAGGCTGGCCAAATATTTTCAGCCTGATGAAGAGAGGGTTTAGTTCTGACTTGACAACAGGGGATAAGTACTTTCACAGGTAACAACTTTTTGGTGACTGAATGGCTTATGGGGACTAAACGAATAATAGGAACCAATGGCTCTATCATACAATTTCAAATATCACACCTTTGTAAAAGCACTGGGCTTGTAAATGCAGACAGGACATGAGATTGCTCCTGGTGTGTCAGCATAAGTAATTAGGGGACAGGGTTAGTGTGTGGCTGTGGTAAGGTGGCAGGGCCACCTGCAGTTCATGAAGCATGTACAGCTCTGCTGGTGTGGAGGATGCTGGACTCATGGACTGTGGTTGCTGGTGCTGGGCTCCCTGTTACACAGCCCCCCACGCGTCAGGCCAGCATACTGCTCTTCCTGTGTCAAGCAGGATGGGCATTCCTCCTTCTGCTGTCCTGGCACTTCAACCAGGTAGAGGGGCACTTCCACATGTACAGGGGCGCTTCCCTGTACATCACAACAGGACACCTGATTCCATACAGGAATTTCCACACTGGGTTTCCCTGTTTAATTTCAATAGCCGATTAATCCTGAGCAATAATCTAAGCCTGCTGGCAAGTTTATTATCTTAATTTTGAAAAATGATTAGGCTTTTTTTTTTTTTACTTTAAATATCAGTCATAAAAACACAGTGCAGCTCCCCTGCTTCCTGACAGCACTGTGTAGGTTGGCTTGCCTTCAGTGTAAGTGACAGAGGGCACAAAATAAAAATAACTTTCACTGAAATGGCTAGGAACAGATAAGCTTTGAGGAGAGGAATGCTTTGATTTTAAATTAGATCCTAAAGTTAGATGGATATGCTGCAGTATAACTTAAGGGGAAAACTTGCTGCATGAACTGCAGGGTTCTGTGTGAGGGCTGTTGTGAGCCTTAATAATAGGAAGGGGTCGATTGTCCTACTGGATTCCTATTCCTAGGGAAAACTATCTAGATAGAAATCTTAGATGTCCTAATTAGAGAATACTTAATGATATGCCATTTCTCTTTGCTGTTTTCTAATTTGAGCTTCTTTATACTGTGCAAACCGTGTTCAGAAGCAGCTGCTGTTTGTGGTTTGTGCTCTGCTCCCCCATGTGAGTGCAGTACCTGCCTTCTAGAGAGCCCTTGAGTTTTGCTGGAGGACTTGGGCATACAAAAGAGAAGGAGCAAGACCTCTTCAGCCCAGCCATTTGTGACACTGTGGCAACTTCTGCAACATGTCCTGCTATCAGAAACCATGCATTGCATTTACAGAACATAAAGAAATGTTCCAAGGGACCTGACCTGATGCAATTCCCTTTATACAATCCATGACATTGTTTCCTTCAGCATGGCCACGCTGTGGTTCTGCTGGGGGTTTCTGTACAGAAATATCTGGCTCAGTCTTTGTGTGTCTATCTTGTAACTTTACATCTATGCATCTTTGACTGCCATTCCAGCACTGAAGAGTGGGGGCTTTAAAACCTGAGGGATGGAGCTAGGAGAAACTCCAACAGCTGCTGCATTTGTCTTCTCTAATATAAGAGCACAGAGTAGCTATTTTAACTTAATCTAAGATTAATCTTAATCTTATGCAGTGCAACCATGGGACACGACTGTGACAAGGCAGGCAGAATCAAAACCCTGTATGAGATTTGTGAGCTCTAAAAGCTCCACCAGCAGTACTGTGGATGTTTTAAATGGCAAGATTTCAAGCGAAGAATTAAGAGTTCATGAATATTTAGATGCTGGGTTTGTTTTATAGAACTATTTTCATGCCAGTGATTGAAGATCCAAAAACGATATCTCCCCACAATCTATTCTTTAAGACATTGAGTCTTAAAGGGGTAACAGCATTAGCAACACCCAGTGATCCACAGAGGCTTCAGGTAAAACTGACTCCATTGTATTCAAAGCCATAAAATCTCCTGTCATAAAGACAAGGAATAAAATGGAAAGGTGAATGTCACCATTGAGTTACCTAGGTAAACCACCCCAAGCTTTTTGGGTTTTTTACATTTGGTCAAAAATAATATTAGTCACAATTAGCAAAAGTAAAGGACTTAGAAACAGCTGATGTCAAATTAAGAAAGTATTTTGAACGTCAGGTCCATGGAATTTCATGGAATTTCTCAGTCATCTTCTTAAAGGATTACTGAAATAGAGGCAAAAAGTACATCAGCCTTCGAAACTCAATTGCTTTGTCTGAGGGGAGGAGTGGGAGGCAGTAAGCTTAGAAAACAAGCAGCAGCATATCAGGAAGTCTCTTTGTAGGCTTTGATGTTCCTGTTTCTGTGATCCTTTCCAGTGGACAAGGGCATAAGTTGGGGGTTTGAAGTCTCAGCAATGGATGTGTGCAGGGGAAACCACACCTGTCACAAATACACGTCACACAGCATGTGTTGATACTCTCACAAATGTGCAACCACTGCTACTGCTTATAGGGAAAGAAGGGGAAGGTGAAGAGGCAATTACCTTTCATCTTGATGCAAAACTCGCCCAGTAGGTTTTCCAGCTCTGCTTCTATGGTACACATGTTCTGTGTTGGATAGGAGAACAGTGAGGTCAGACACACCCTCTTTGGGCCTTTTTTTCTTTTCCTTTTTAAAGGTCTATTTGGAAGGATAGATTCTGTTACGCGAAGGAAAGATATTCTGCAATAAAATCAGTCTCAGAGCTATCTTTGCTGTTTAGCTAGGTCTGACCCTAAAAATGGCAACTGAGCCATGTCTGCTTGCACTGACACTGAATACAATCCTGTGCTCTTCTGCTGCTGCACATTAATCCTCCCGTTGGCAGAGGGAAGCTGTGGCCCTTGGAGCATAACCTGGTCACTGTCCTGGTCCTCTCCAGCTAGGACATGTGCCAGCAGCAGGTCCATGCCAAAGTGGCTCCCAGCATGATTTAATCTCTCAAGAAACATGGACTATATTAAGAAAAAAGACTGTGGGAGATGGGTATCGGACCCTTTCCAGTTCTTCCTTCAGATTTTGGAAGGTTGTCAAAGCGTGTGTGCTGGGATGTTTGCAACACTATTAGACTGTTCTCCTCTTGTTAATCTCCTGCCTGCTTAACAAAATAAATCTTGATCACAGCAAGTAAAACAGGTAGGATGCAGCACATGTCTGTATATACATGAGTTCCAGTCCATCCCTAAATCTGTGAGTGAGAAGGAGGTAGTCAAAGTGTAAGTGGGTTCAGGGCAGGTTTATGCCTTTGTTCTTGTGCTGCAGTTCCTGGGTATAACCTAGCGCTCATGGAGCAGAAACTGTTATTTCAAGCAACTCTTTGGGCCCATGTAACCTGTCTTTGTAAGTCATCACGTATTCATCTGATGACAAACGAATGGTAATACTCTTCTTCACTGAGTTTGCTTTTAATTCTCCTACCTGGATGAAACTCTCCCTGAAATCAGTGACAAAGTTCCTATGGCTTTCAAACACTGAGAGTAAAAAGAATAAACTGATGAGGATGTACCTCTGTGTACTCCTTATAGCTCCTGTTGATTTCTGTTAAACTCTCTCGAGCTGCTTTGCTAGCAGGAGACATTGCAAAGGCTTGCTTCATTTTGCTGGCACCATCACAGAGACGTTTTTGGATACAATAGGCTTCATAAAGCTCATCCACCTAGCGGGAACAAGGAAAGTGTATTAAAAAAAAAAAAAAGAAACATAAAACCCAGCAAAATAAAGCCAATGCAATGAAGCAATTTGCATTAAAAGGAAACTCAGCCAAACCGTTAAATCCAATGGAGGGGTTGAGGAAATGAAGGTGTAATACTGTTTCAGTCTATGTGAAAGAAACACAGGATAAAAATAACTTCCACTGCAAAAATCTCAATACAGCAACAGGAGATGCTGCCAGCAATTCACCTGCTTGCCCTGCATGCCTTTAAGCATTGCTACTCCCCATTTCCCCCTCTGGTAGAGTTCAATTGTGCTCCCTTTACAATTGTATCAGTGAGGCAGGCATCCAGCAAGCTTCTCAAATATATTGGTGTGGAAGACCTCTTTCAAAGGCAACTGCAATGTCCACACTGCCAAATGGGACAGGAAGTGGTAAACGACACATTTAACAGGGTAAGCAGTGTCTTGAGTTTCCCTAACGTCAGGATCGAGGCTGTTACAACATTTGACTAACAGGTAGTATTGGAAGCCGGGAATGATTTTTTGAATTCTCACTGCCCATCCTCCAGAAACCAGAAGCCATACTCAGAATCAGCCCACTAAAGGGCTTACAAACAGCTGATGTCAAATTAAGAAAGTATTTTGAACTTCAAGCCCCCAGGCACTTACATAATTCCTAAGTCATCCTCTTACGCTCCTTAGACATGACTTAGGCACCCAAGTTTTCGTAAGCACTCTGGCAGTTTTGCAAAACATAGTCACACAATATTTAAAGCCTCACCTGTATCTATTTTCAGAAGACAATGGATTTACATGTCTCATGCTTTGGTTTCCTTTCTCCCTCTAATCTCTGTAGTTACTCCATCTGAATTGTTTGATAGGATTCTACAGTGGTATAGATGGTGTATATATATGTGTGTGTGTAAACATATACACCAGCTATATATAGTAACATGTATTTTTATAGACATAATCTGTCAGATACAGAAGCTATGGGTTTTCTAACCTGACTTTATCAGGGTGAGGAGAAGGACGGGAATGGAAGCTGTCTCTTTTTCTGCTACTAAAGTCCCTGCTAAAACAGGATGATATTTTTTTACCTAAAATAACTTTTTTCCCTTGTTATCTCTGACATAAAGAGATCACCCTGTGCCCCGTGATGCTTCTGCTCAGTAGTGGATTTTCATAGCAGAATTTCTCCTATGAAATTCAGCACCTTGGCTTCATCAGTCTATAACTTCGTGTTGCTGCATTCGAGATGAGCCTGATGTGACAATTCAGACATGTTCCAAATCCCATCTTCCAAGCCTGCCTAACCACTAACAAAAAATGCTGCTGCTAATTTGATTGGAACAGGACTTGTCTTCCTGATGGCTTCAAAGCCTTAGGTTGATTTTTACACGGCAATCTTGCATACCCAGTGGCTGAAGCCTCTGACTTGAGGGCACCCTAACCAAAACTGGGAATGCTTTTCAAAGTGAAAGAGTTCAGCAGAAGGCAGTAGAGGCACATGTCGTATTTTGCCATTTTGAAGTTATAAAAAAAGCTTTCTGCAGTCATACCCACTCTTATTTCTCTTGCAAGTCAGCAAGCTAAAAACAGCTACCATAAATAGCTGTCACTTGGTATTTACTTCTGCCATCAGAGTGGAGCATTAGCCTGGGATTGATATCCTGCTCCCACCCATATGAGCATGGTCATCTGCTCCCCAAATATGTGGGATCTGCTGCTGTGCATCCCATTCTCCTCTCTTTGCTTCCTCTACAGAGCAGCAGCAGGTAAAGGACAGAAGGCATCCCTGTGGCCCTGAAAATGTACTGCTGAAAAAGATCTTCTCTATCATTAGAAAGAAAGATGTTTCTTCATCTGTCCAAACCTGTAAGCTTTAATACTGCACAGCTTGGTTCCTTTTGTCTCTGTTGCTGTGGGTTACAGAAAGTGAACTAATGTACTCGGCAAGCTTGAGTAATACTGACCAGCGTTACCTCTTGTGTTTGGAGCTTTTCAGTCTTATTATAAGCCGAGAAACCATTAGCTCTGAGCAGGCTGGAGTGGGAAGGACTTGAATGGAAATGTTCTTCAAGTACTAATTTTTGCCATTCGTGTTGCCAGCAAGAGAGTAGGTGGCTTGGGGAACAAAATTTTAGTCTATCACCTTGTGAGTTGTATTTTTATTTTTGGCTCCAAGAGTAAGAGAAGACTGAAATTAAAAGGTTTGGATAGGTTGTCATAATTGGAGCACTTCAAGCTGCACAAATGCTTTTCAAATGACTCTCAAGATATTTCATCTGTCAAAAATAATTCATTCCTTTGTCAGGCTCAGAAAAGTAACTAATTGCTTGCAGATATGTTTATAATAAGAGAATACATGCCATGGATTTTGTCCAGCTTTAAAATGTATTAGTGTAATTCACAAGTACCTCTACAGAATATTCTCACCCATGTATTCAAGTGGATGTGGGCCCCAAACCATGCAGCAAAAGCATTAGCAGTGAATCCAGGAATAAATCCAAACTAGCTGCTATGTGTGCTAGAGACAACTGCTGAATTAAATTACTTTCAGATGCAACTCTCTTTCTACCTATATGCATGCAGTGAGATAGATTTTTCCCAGCAAGTCTCCAATCCTGTGTTCCCTCTGTAGCTAAAAGCATGCAGGAGTGTCTCAGGGCATGGCTGGACCTTGGGGTTTACAAACCAAGTGGAAACCCTTTCTTTGGCTTCAACCACTAGCCTATCATGGAAAAAAATACCAGATCTGGGAGAGGTTTTGTCAAAACGGCCTCCCCAGTGCAGAGGGGTAGCAGGAGGCCAAGGGTTTGTTTTCCTAATAACACAGGAACAGATGCAGAAGAAAGATGATAGGAGAGCTCATTACCTTGCTAATGTGGAACTCCAGCCTTCTCATGTATCTTTCGACTGCTTTGATTTGCTGAAAGAAAGGAAAGGCTGAGGGTGAGGCACATTTAAATAAATCAGTAAGACACTGTCAGGTTAGATCTCCTAGTCCCCATGGATCTGAGATACTCCTCCTTAAAACACACCAGACCATGAATCTGGAATCAGTTGTCCCTCCTTACTATTGTTAAGCTGCTACAGACAATGGAGCTCCCAGACTTCAGTACCTAACATATATTTTAAAACAAAAAAGAATTTTTATTTGGTCAGATTTCTCTTTGGGTTTTCTAATTATTAAAAAGAAAAAAAACCAAAACAAAACAGAGGGGTTTTTTTTTAGCCTAAAAATAATACTTTCAATACTCTGAAATCCTATATTAAAATTGATCAGGTTCTGCATTTCAAAATCCTTAGTAAAATGGTTTTGACCGTAAACCCAAGCTTGACATTTTGACTGAAAAAAAAAAAGTCAGACTTGTTCAGGAAATATTTTTGAAAGTTTTCCTTCTCTTTCACCCAAATTTTCCTGCAGGGAAACAATATTTTCAATTTTTCCTTCCTCATATATATAACAGAATATATAATAAATAACAGAAGCAGGAAAGAACTGGGGCCTGACCCAGCCCCCCGGCTCCCCAGTGTGCCCTTGCCAGCCCCCATCCGCCTGGAGCTGGCTGGGCAAGGTTGCACATGGCAATGGATTTAACATCTGTCAGATGACAGAAATAGGAGGTCTTACTCCTCCACTTTCTTCCTTCCCTGGCTAGGGTCTGCCTCTTTCCCTGTGCCCATCCCAGAGCCAGTTTGACCCAGCAGTCCTCAGAAAGGTGGTTGATGGGGTACCTTTGATGTACTGAACACAGCTGGCTGACGAAAGTACTGGGCAATATCAGAGTAGCACTTCTTCCTTTGAAAGTGCAAATAACCAGGTAACTTCTCCCTCAACAGTGTTGGCTGGCATGGCTTGTAGATCTGCCTGAGAGAGGTTTCCCACGCCACGTACATCGTACATACTAATGCTTCCTTGCAAAACGAGTGTCAAAGGGAGTAACATACCTTATCTAAATCATACAGGACTCCCTGCAACAGAAAACATGAAACTGTTATTAATTTTGCAACACCACAAAAAAGTAATGTTTGTCAGTCAACAGAAATCACAAACAAGACCATGGCTAGAAAAGAAGAAGAGCATCAGTGCAAATTCCCTATATCCCATTCCCATCCCCTGGCTGCTCCAGCACCACAAGAAGGTCACTGTGCATCTTCACGATGACAAAGCATGACACATACCAGGCGTGAGTTTCTTTTCATGTCTTTTAACTGAGTAGTCAACTTATCCAGCTCTGTCTGGTGAACTTCCAGATACTCACTGCAAACACAAACCAGAGAAGGATGCATGAGCTCTGCAGCACATACCAAGCTGGCTGATGACCATCCTAAATGAAAATCTTCCCAACAAATGGTTTTCCTCACTGGATGTGTTTACAGACAAAAACTCATTTACATTGATCTGTCTTAAAAGCAGCTCCCTGCTGCCTTTTTGGGAATAAATAGGAGCCACTGAGTTAGCTGTGCATAAGAGCTCGGTGTTCTCTTTACACTGAACAACCAGTTTCAAGTAAGCTAATCTGCTGCTTAGTTTATGGGCTGGTGCCTTCCAGTCGCTGCCCTTGTATCTGGCTAATAGAAGCCCTGTTATCATCTGGGATGATAGGTGACTATCTGAAAGTTGCTACAAGCCTTTGATAGGACTCTAGGAAATTTGGAGGGCAAAAAAAAAAAGTAATGTTGAAATCACAGGTGTTGGGAGCTTTACATGAAATGTGAATGGAAACAGGACTCTGCCTCCTGTATTCCTGTTTCCCATATAAATATTTCAGATCCTAAGTCTTACAATCCAGGCTTCAAGAGGTGTTTGTTCCTCTCCCATGAGGAAGGATTCCTGTTCTTGTGATATGCCTCTCTAGACTCTAAAATGTCACAGAAAGCTTCAATCAACAAGCAGGGTAAAGGTTCTTACTCCAGGCCACTCTTCAAGGCTTGGTAGACCTCTTCCATCCTTTTAGGCTGGGGTTCTTTGGGCGTGGTGCTGTTCTTATGGCCCAAATTATGCATTTTCTTCACCTTTGCTTGGGGCTTCTTGAGCGCAGAGGAATTTTCAATAAAGGAATTACACCTGCAAAATGAACATCAAAGAGGAAGAAATCCCTATAAATCATAGAAATCTCAAAGGAGCATAGCTTAAAGAAATCTTCTGATATTATATCTGCCAGCAGAAAGGAATCTCCTTCTGTGCCTGCCAGTTGAAGTACTGCATTTGTTTACTGTTTAAGCATCTGAATAGCCTGGGACATTCACTGTCAGCTTTTAATGTGCCCACTGCCTTCCCTAGACACAAATGCTCATCTGGAAATGCCAGGCTGAGTCTGAAAGCTCATCAGACATTTCTCTGTCTTATACCATGCCTGTCCTAACTCACATTGCTTAGCCAAAGCCATGAGAGGGCTGAGCTACAATCAGCAGCTAAAAAAAAAGGGGAGCCCAGATAATATCAGGTGTAAAGCCTGGGGGCTCCTAAGAAAGTCTGGCACTTGGTTAAGAGCGCTTCTGGAGGATAGTATTGGTCTTGAGTATGGACCATGGGTAGCTCTGTATGGCAAAGGGCAGACACTTGTGCTGCATGTAGGTGCCTCTTTGGTGACTTTACCAGGGGGCAGGTCAGCATTTAACAACCCTGACTGACTTGGGCTCTGAATGGGAGGCGACCCTTTGCCCTCCATTCCTCCTCAGTTCCTAAGAGGTGGTCTGGCACTGGGAAACTACACAAGTTAAAATTAATTGGAAAACAGCCTCTGAGGGCATCAGGGACTGAACGACTTGGCAGGTGCCTGACTAAAAGCCGTAAGTCCTGTCTAGCTGAAGGGTGGTGCACGTAAAGGCTCCTCAGCCAAGCTCAGGGAAATGGCATTGTTTTGCACTCACAGCAGTGCAGCAATAAGAAAACTGTCTTTTAGGTAGCAGTGGTCTTAAACTGGGGGCGGTGTGAAGTGTTTCATGTTCCTGCACATTTCACAAGTTGAAAAGATCACTGCATAAGTTAGTAAATGAAAATGATTCTCTGAAATTCTCTCACAGCTTTGAGGCATGCGAGGAAGCCCTGCACTAATGGGGGAGAGGCAAATAGGCTCTTGGTAGTTCAAGCAGAGGGTAACAGCTTAGTTATACAAACAATATATAGAGATATTTAAGCCTAGGACACTTTATTTGGCAAGTCAGAGAGAAAGAAGTCCTCTCTCACCTCTTTTCCACCTTCAGCCTCTAAACCCCAGGGCTCCCATAGGGCCTGATTTCAAAATTCCCCTTAGAGAACAAGGGCACTTGCCTGGACCGTCTTTCCTGAAGCCCACTGAAGCCAGCAAAGGACTGGCTTCTAATAATCCCATTAGGACCTCCTGGGGAGAAGGAATGTGATCCTATTGACATGATTTCAGGGAGCCTGGAAGATATTCCTGAAAAACAACAGAAAGCATGTCAGTAATGATGGAGAATAAGAGACAGACAGTCAGCCTGGGATAGCCTGGTGTCCACCAGTGATGGTAAGGGGTAACTGAACCCCACGAGGTTCCACAACCCAAGGCATGAATCTTTTTGAATCGCCAAATCATCCCCACTCAAAAATATATTGGTCTTATTTTAATTCTGATTTACAGCACAGCGTCCACTGAAAATGTGACAGAGACACACAGAGGGTCTGGATGTGGCACTAGAAACAACTTCAGTGTGATAACCCCAATGCCATCCCTGATTTCTGCCATGCCTGGCCTGCTTCACCCCCAGCCCCGGTGTCTCCATTTGCTACATCAGGATGTCCTGGAAGTTATTTTGGGAGCATGCAGTGCTCTTAGGGGGCACTCGCCATCACTGCCAAGTGTGATTATGTATAATAGTAAAATGAGGGTTCATTCAGCACGAATCAAATCCTGCAGCTACCTTTAGATCCTTGCTCGTCTTCCCTGTGGCTGTTCCCACTTGGCTGCTGAGAAGGAAGATGCAGTGGCTGTACGCACAGCCATGATGTGCTGTGATGAGAGAGGGATGCTCTCCACCAGGAAGAGAGATGAGTAAATAAGCTTCAGGCACTGTATGCTCTGCATTTCATATGTCCAGTGGAGCCTCAGCAGAGACGAAGCCCTGTGTGTGTGCTCATTTCAAATGCCCAGCTTGGCATCTGCACCAAAGCAAGGTGATTTCAATCCACCCACAAATAAATAGCAAAGTGCTATGGTTCACAGCAGCTCCATCAGCTACCACAAGGGGAAAGCAGGATGCCTCCCTCTTCCTTTCCTCCTTAATCCACTGTTTTCCTTGTCTCTGCCCTCAGCAGACAATTAAGCTGATGTTTCTGCTGACTTGTTTTTGTGCTGCTCTGGAAAGAGGAACAGCCTCACTGATCAGCATGAGGAGTACCATGGCCAGCAGAGGTTAGGCAGCAGGGCAGGGAACAGGAGGAGAAGTGGGATGGTGGAGAAGAATACACTGGTCAAAGGGTGCTGCCAGACACTGGCTCCCCATCCCACATGACCCATCTTCTCACCGCCTCCATCCTTCCTGGGATGTCAGCACAGCTGCTGACGCCATTATGCGGTGAAATGGACTGAGAAACTAGGCCAGCTTAAAAATAATCTGTCAGAAAATGAAAAAGGGGGCTTTTTATAGTTTTTTTTCCATCTATTTTAAAAGCTGGACTCAGCCTGCCCCATGGCCCCAGTTCATTTCACTCCAACCAAAGCAGTAGAGTGCGGCAGGGGTTAGACAGAGCTGATGTTCTGTGAAACTGTGACCTACAGGGCTGACTAGGTGACAGTGAGTCTAAACTACCCTCTCATCCCAACAGACAAGTGCCTAAAAAAGAAGCCACTTGTGAAGGCCACAGATTTGCAATGTAAGTCTTCACAGTGGAACATATTTATTAAAGATAAGCACCAGAGCTACGTGGTGCTTGCACGGCAAACACTTACTGCCGAAAGCAAATACATGGGAAAACACCGTGCACTGACCAGTTATGTTTAATATGCAGCGTTGAGCTGGGCAAACACTCTTTGAGGTGGCAATAGGTGCCACAGCGAGCTACCGCTGCTCTGTGCAGGGGGCTGCATTGCCTTTGTCAGGAATATTTCTGCAAGAGCTCTGCCAGGAACACTTCCAGTCTCAGCATTGCCAATGCTACTGCTATTGAGATGTTTTCTCTATTGCACAACCAAACCAGCACGTATCTTTCTGTTTTGGAAGTGAGGGCTGTCACCCCAGACAGCCTCAGAGATTCACCTGGGGTGCAGTCAAAGGCAGTTTTCTCCTCCACTGTGGTCAGCAGACAACAGAACTCCACTATTCGTGTCACCAGCCTAGCCTGGATACAGCCCATCCAGCTCAGGGCTCACTTTAACTACAGCAGGGATAAACCCTTGGGACAGAGAAGTCCCTCTCAGGCAGACCAGGACCACAAGCACACGTACTGGGCAGAAATCCACCGGCGGGAGAGACCAGGGAGAGGGTGGGAGCCAGAGAGGCTCAGGATCAGCTGCTCCTCAGGAGTTCAGAAGAAACCGCAGTGAGGATGTGCTCCGGCTAACTCACACAGGGATAAACACGCTGCAGCCACAGCTGGAGATAACTGAGTCTGGTCAATGAGAGCCCACATCTGGCCCTACACTCAGCCCTAGCTCTGTAATGTTCTTAGCACACCTTTGCAGGGCTGAGCTCTGCTCAGGCTTGCTGGTATCTCGCACAGCACTTGCCAGAAGGCATTTTGCAGCTTCCAGGGTCAAACCTTATTTCCCTGTAGATGGCATAGAGTCTCCCCATGCCAGCTCATGCCTAACAGCTCAGACTCCACTGGGAACCAGCTCCTGAGAGGCACAGCAGAAATAACATGATCACAGTACTCTGGGGCTCTGTGTAGCAATTTCCCTTTGGTTTTGCAAATAACCTTAAGATAGTCAGGCTGCAATCTGTATGTTCCCACTTACACACAAGGATTTGCATTAAAAGTCAGGTCCAGAGAACCAAGGAACAGAAAATCCCTTGCAAGTGTTCAGCACTTGCATGGCTTGACAGGATGATTAACACACACACCCCTTGACAGCATCTGGAGACCTATGAGGGTAGAAGCTAAACAACACTGACAGTTAGAGGAGATTTAGCTGCATGAACATCATCCATTCCTTAAAAAATAAGAGGAATAAAACAAAGCTTGAAGTTGGGTGCTAATCATGACTGCACTGACTATAAAACATAATTACTTTAGATTCAAAACTGTTGTCAAAATTCTAGCATCTTGTGCAGGACGAGTCTCTTCTGTTCACTTTAACAGAAGAGGAATGCATTTCACTCTGAACAAAATCTTGGTGTCCATGTGTGACTGTGCGCATACTCAACTGAATTGTTTCAGTTTTCTTTTCCTTTGGGAAAACTTAAAAAATAAATAATTTTGGAAAAGGAATGTACTTATTTATTTTCTTTATTTTGCTCAAGCACTCGAATGGCTTTGCAAGGCTTTAGTAGCTAAGACTTTCCTCAAGACACCAGAAAGAAATGTTCAAGAAGTGCAATTGAAATGCAAATGAAAGACCTGCCTGGAGCTACTTTTGCTTTGCTTTTGCATAAAATGGTCAGAACTGAGAGCCCAGATAGGCTTATGGCCTCTCTCTATATATTATACATAATCTTGGTGAATAATGTATGTTTAATTTCTGTACAGAACAAAACTGAGATAAAAGGAGGTAACAGAGTCAGAACTGATGAAATCACCCAGTTCTGTTCAGTTATTTTCCACTGGTCAGGTTAGATATTGACTCTATTGTACAAAAACAATCTGTTCTTAAGATTTAAACTTATATTGCTGACATCTCAGATATTTCCAACCAACCATACAAAATCGCACTGACTCTGCCATGCAGCAGCAGCCCCTCAGCCCAGATTCACATAGAAAATGGCTGCACGTGAGCACAGCATTGATGGATTATTTATGATACCTACATCTAGCAAATACACTTTGAGTGATGAGTATCAGTCACATTGTTGTGATATACTTTGTTGAGAAGGATTTATTCTCCTGCCTCTTAAATCATTCACAGGCCTCTGTGCTATCGACTAAATAAACCTACCTCTGAATTTATTAATAGTTTTATCCTGATTACATGCATGGATGTAGCTGCTAGTATAATTTCAGTAAGGCTCAGCCCACAAGGACTTACCCAGATCTCTTATTGACCTGACTGGTATCCCCACAGCTGAACACTACTAAGGGATTTTGGTGGTATGCCAATGCAGTGATCAAGTTTCTAAGTAAGTCTACATTTAGCAGTTACGTGATATAATGCTACTGTTTTCTAGATACAGTATAAATTTTGCTCTCAATATAAAGCATGTTGCACATCTAAAATGCTTTTGAGATTTGAGATCTGCTTCAGCACTGGATGCAATGAGTATTCTTACACTTTAAAAACTATATAGCTAATGAACCACTGATGCTTCATTTTAAAAGACACCAGTCTCCTTACTGCTAATATAAGCATGCCCTGTGTAAAAGCATAATTAATGTAATTAGCACCGCTCGTGCAAAGTGCATGGCAGTTGAATGATGAGCCCATCAGTGAGTCAAGGGATAAGGTGAAATCCTATCAGTTCTCCTCTACCCTATTCACTGACAGCTTGCAGCAGGGAATGGCAGATAATTGATGATGTCTCTGTCCCTGAGGAAATAAAAGTCCCCTCTCTCAGCTCTCCTTTCAGTCTGGAAACAGGGAAACAGCTGAGCCTGAGCTAATTAGAGGGGATGGGACTATCAAGCCCATCACTTCCACAGAGCTGCCCTCTCTTCATCACCCTCAGCACAGAACTCTACCTCCCACAATGCTGAAATATTTGACAAACAGTGCGGACTTTGAAACAAGCCGAGACAAGGAAAATTCCATCAGAAATACATTTGCTAAACCTAGACTGACTTTTTGGCCAGTCCCTTTCTGTTTGCTTCTTCCCCAAGACCAGTCTAGCAAAGATATTTTTTTGTTCACCACATGAACGAGAGAAGTTGGTTTTGCTAGGCAGGCACTAGCAACCACGTAAAGCTGCAATGTATCAGTGGTGATGGTGCTCTTGATTCCTCCTGCTCTCTCCCGCCTCCCCAGCTACAGTTATGGGTCTAGGGCTTGCTGTAGGCTGTTAGGGAGCTGTCTGCAGCTGAGGGTTCAAGGAATAAAGGCTTCGAGGACACTTGGGGATTATACATAATCCCTGATTAAATGAGAATGGGGGGTAGGTCTCAATGACTGAAAGGATCCTTGACAATAATTTTTTCCTATTTTCATGATTCAAGGTCCCTTCTGGATCCAAGGAGCTGTAATCCCTACAGCGAGACGGTATGTTGATTCTTCTGCTGACATGTGGTCTGCAGGCTGTCTGTTAAAAATTGGTGATAATTATTTAGGTTAAGGTAAACTGAGGGGGTCCACTAATTGACATGAGTGGACGGCTGCAGAAGTCAACTGATGGTGTTTTGCATGCTAGGAACATTTCTTATCTGCAAACCCAGGGTATGTCTGACAATGAGCTGATGTCTTCTTGACTAATAAAAGAAGATATCATCATCTATGTCAAGGTCTAGGTTCTGCTTATCAGGCTGACTGGCCAGCCTACAAAGGTTATAACTCTCAAACGCAATAACATGACATTTAGGATCATGCATTTCCTAAAGAATAACCTAAATAAGGGAAGAAACCAATTATAACCTAGAAGTCATGTCCTCCTCCGAGAGAGCCAATCCTTTCTGCTTTGCACTTGTAAACCCAAAGAGCACAATTCAAGTCTAAAATTGTGCAGGCTCAGTTCAATGCTAAGCTCATTCAGTGCACCTTCAGCTGGTGTTGCTTGCTTTTGTAGTCTAAAGTCTAGTCATTCTTATTATTTTTTTCCAACTCCTTCCTTCTGATTCAGTCGAATCACCTTGGCACTATGGGACCAGCATGGCCAGTAGCCCAAATAACCACCTGGAATTTATCGCTTCCATGTTCCCTAGGCTCCTAGAAGGTACAGAGGTATGTATCTTGGATGAGAATGTAGACATTCTTGGGAGTTTTTTAGTATAAAAATTTGACAATATGCGGGTAAGGGCACTCAGGAGCATTATAAATACTTTCACAAGAAATTTAATTCTTGCACAAGAGTTTTTGCACTTTCAGGACAAAAGCTTTTAGGCATTAGTGACCGGCCTCATAATTTCTGTATGTGTCAGGAACATTTCTGAGGGATGGGATCTCCTGGAAGCACCTGCAGAAAGGTGTTTTCTGTTGGTCATCTGATTACACAAATTACGACTCATGGCATTTTTTATGCTCCCAGTGATTGGGTTTCCTTGTGCAGGGTAGCATTTGCCAGAGTTGTACAGACACGTGAGCTCCATCTGAAGAACTATTCTTGGTTGCAAGAATAAAATCATGTGCATTTGTTCCATCAAAGTCCAAGGCTAAGAAGTATTCGTAAATAGTAGCATATGGCTATACTGACAAGAACACTTCCCAAGTCTATATCAGACGGTGAAAGGCCAGCAGATCTGTGAGCTTCAGATGTTAATTTTAGTGTACAGAAAGAGCCACATGGGCTTACCAGCACGACTGTGGAGAGCAGTATTGCACAGAGTAGGAGCTATAGCCGATCCCTCTCCTTCAAATGGGAGATGTGGGAGCACCTGGGACATGCTTGGGTGGGCATCAAAGGCATTGACAGCCATGTATTCCTGCCCCAGCACAAGGAGGCAAACTTCTGCCCCATCTCTTGTAGCAACAGGAATCGTAGTTTAGCCCACTGCAGCTCATCCTGTCTTTGCTGAGGCTGGTCTCTTCCCCCATCATGGACATCCAAGTCTCGGCACTGACTATCCAGCAGGATCTCTCTGAAGGCTTGCATGCACTTTTCACTGACAACTTTATCTCCATCAGTGACATCTGCAGTCATTGTTTTATTAGCCATATTTTAATACCTTCAGTTTGGGTGGATTCAGTTTTTACAACTCACAAAGAAATGTTTATGCAACTCATGCATCTTTTAAAGCTCTTCTTAAGCACAAAGCTGTGAGCTTTAGTTTCTCATCCAGAAATATCTGCCAGTGAGCACAGGGTGCTGTTACCTGTTTCTAATAAATGAAAATGTTAGCATTTCAAATTTTAGCTTTTGTTTCAAGTAATATTTTCCCAAAAACTTGATACTAATAGCAAGACTTGTACTTTATGGTCTCATTTCTGTGAGAACACTTTAAATGTTGCAGGTAAGGACATTTTCAGCTCAAATGCTGCAGTATTTGCTAGCTCATCACTAGACATCCTGAGCAGAAACACAAATTGTCTACCATCTGGAATAGCTCGTGTTGTTTGTTCTGCTCCTCCTACCCAAACTAGATGATGTACATAAACCAAAAAGCAATAGTAACAGTAAGAAAAAAAATCTAACAATCCAGGTCAAGAGCAAAATGCTAAAGTATACACGGCTGTAAATGTATAGGGCCTGGTACCTTATGCTGCCACGGCAATATAGCTCCATAAATTCAGTAAGTCATCTTTCACACTAGTCTAGGTGACAAAGTCAGTGTGGGGACTTTTAACTTCCTCTTTTATTTTTACTGCAAAACATGCCTTTGGCTCCAATTCTCATCACCTCACTAGAATGCAGAAATAGGGATTGGCAGTGCCTAAGGTGAAAGCAGCACCCTTTTTATCTCATACCATGATTAGCTTTCTTCCTCCCCTTTTTGTAGCTACTCCTTTACAGAGCTCTCAGTACATGCCCCGTTTCCCCATTTTTTTGCCAGGGGAGCCACAAACTGCCTTTTCCTCTGCTTAAGCTCTCCTCAGAGAAAGACCTACCTTGCTCCTTCCCCTTGGTAGAGCATGTGCCAGAAACCTAAGGAAATGCAAATGAGTTATTTCACTGTAATAAACCCAAGGAAAATAAATTTGATTCTAAATGGCTCCTGCACACGACAGATGGGTTCATGGCAGCTGACCTCCTTTTTTTTTTCAGTTCCAAGATTTGTTTCATGCGGATGGCTGGGGCGAGCGTGCGCAGGAGCCCACGTGGAACCCTCACTAATGTTGCTCCCATACAGCACCGGAGACACAGAGCAATCATGTTCAGCTGGAATTAGTGTAAATAAGCAAAATTTGGTCTATAACAGTACATATGAGTGTGGCTGAGGGATCAGAATCTGACCATCTAATTAGATTTGACATTTGTTCATTTCAAACCCACCCCAGTATGCAGAATTATCTTTGATTAGAAGTCATCTCTAATTCTACTCATCATCGATAACTCTTTCTGTCAATGTAAGATTTAATTAAAAACAAAGTCTCACTGTCATTCAAGTGCTGGCAAATAATCTAAAGAAAAAGCACTTCTGAAACTCAACTGACAATGATCTTCTCATGCTTTAAATCCACCACACACAAAATCTCTAACAAGCAGTTCAGCACGAGTGACCTGCGCACACAATTAATCATGCTCTCATTTCAGCAGTGCTACACAGTAGTAAAGGCGGAAGGTTTTGTGCTGGTCTGTTATTTACCCCTATATTAGGAGATAACCTACAAGGAGCAATCTTGTGAGCAGTATTCAGACCAGCAGGATGTAAAACAGGCTTTAGGAATGCCTCCATCTAGCAATAGCCTGGCTACTTCTCTACCTCTTTTGGCATATGCCACTAAACACTGTCTGGTTGACCATATACATTGGGTGGAATTTTAATTTCTCATGTCACAAAAAGTGGCCAACCTATTGTCCACTTTTGCAAGCATCAGCATTAGGGGACAACTAGGAATCCATGAGTGCTGCTGGTGGTCTCCCTTGTACTTTACTGACCAACAATAATGTCTGGGCAAGCCCATGAGTAACATCTGAGCACAAGTGGGTAAGTCACCCCTGACGCCAACAGATGCAACTCCGATGGGAGTCCTTCGGCAAAATCCATGATGACTCTGAGCAGTGACCTAAATTTGCCTGTCAAGTATAAGCAGCAGAGTGGCTTCACTTTCTCAGCCTGTGTAAGGAATGAACATAAAAATCTTCCCGGTGGCAGAAGAGAAAAGTAATGACCCAGCAGCATTTAACAGAAAATCATCCTTAAGAGTGCTTCTTTCTTTAATTACTTCGCACCAATATTTTTGTTGCTTACAACCCTCCTTTAATGCAGATTGTAGCAGCACAGGCAAGGACAGCAAGCTAAGGATAGCGCCTCTTTGCATCTGCAGCAAAGTAAACTCAAAGTAAACACATGCAGGATGATTTGGGTAACCAGTGGGCTGCTCTAGAGATTATTTGTTTTGCTTCAGCCAAGACAGAGAAACTGTAGCTGTACTTGGTATCCACTCCAGGTGCGCTCTAATATAAGCATGAGCGAGCTAAATTAAACAAGTAAGACAGGCTTTTCATCCCTGAAAGGAAAGTAAAACATCATTGTTGTCAAATCCTTTCAGTCGCTAATGAGATAAAAATGCTTTGCTGCTCCTATTTAAGTATGTGGGATTAGGGTGACTTAAACTCCCTGGATGTTCATGTGATCATTCTATTTCAAGGTGTGTCAAAATGGCACACTGCTCACAAAATATTGCTGAAGATACACCGTTACATGTCTTAGGACAGAAGGTCTTAAAAGCTGGACAAGCATTGAAGAAACAGATTCATTTAATCTTTTTGACACCTTACCAGTGTGACCATTTCAAGAGCATTGCCATAATAGTCCCGAGTGACTTAATTTATATTTGGCTATAGCATATGTCTAAAGCTCTCTTCTAGTACAACAAGTAGCTGGTCAAACACTGTCCATGCACAACCCAGAGAGGCTGTGTGCTCTGATGCAACTCTCTTCTTTCTTGGCTTCAGTTCATTTAAATTCAAAACTTGACTGTTCTTACAGATACAACTTTTAGAAAATTTATTTGAAGTTATGGCAGAGGTTATTATTCTTTTGGCTACAACATTTTAAGCTTTAAAAAGTCTTGAAGGTACAGGAGACAAGAGTACCTATCTAATACCACCGAACAGCCTGAACTTCCCCCAAAGCATCACCATCTTCTCAGGCCAGAATCATTAAAGGATGTGTAAGAAGCATCTGAAAGGGAATAAAGGGCTAAGGGGAGTCTATGCTAGGGAGACAGTCCCTCTTGAAAAAGCTTGTGTTAATGACATTAGTACTGGAGATTTGATGACCAGGAGGGCAGCTGAGCAAAACCAAAAAGGTGATTGCTACATGCAGACGTTTAGAAGGCACAGCTATTCCAGCCCCATCCCCCACTGTTTTCTTACACCAAGCAGTTGCAGCCTACCAGCACAAAAGCAGGACAGCTTTACAGACACACAAGTGTTTACAGGAACCACTTGAAAAAATATCAAGAATTTTAGGGAGAATTGCTCTCCTTGCCACTGCTTTCTGAAACCACATTTCATTTCAGAACCTCTCAAGATGACTTGGCAATGTGCACTTGCAGCCCAGAAAGCCGACTGTATCCTGGGCTGCATCAAATGCAGCGTGGCCAACAGGTCATGGTTCTGCCTCTCCACTCCACTCGCTCTCTGGTGACACCCCACATCAAGTACTATGTCTGGGGCCCTCAGCACAGGAAAGACAAGTCCTGAGGAGGACCATAAAGATGACCAGAGGGATGGAACACTTCTCCTACAAAGACAGGCTCGGAGAGTTGGGATTGTTCAGCTGGAGAAGAGAAGGCTACAGGAAGACTTGATTGTAGCCTTTCTGTACTTGAAGGGGGCTTGTAAGAAAGATGGGGTCAAACTTCTTAGCAGGGCCTGTAGCGATAGGACAAGAGGCAATGTTTTTAAAAAAGGGTAAATTTAGGCTAGATACAAGGAAGAAAGTTTTTTCAATGAGGGTGTTGAAACACTGAAACATCTACAACAGAGGGGCTGTAGATGCCCCATTACTGGAAACATTCAAGCTTGACTTGGATTGGGCTTTGAGCAACCTGGTCTATTGAAAGGTATCCCTTCCCATGACAGGGGCAGGGTTGGAACAAGATGGCCTCTGAAGGTCTCTTCTGATCCAAACCATTCTATGACTATATTTCGCAGTACAGAAGAACTATTCTCTTTTAATTCTGCGAGAGCTTTCTGCTCCTTGGGACAAAGGAGGTTACACTGAACAGTCATTGGCACAGATTTGTCTTGAGTCACTTTGCGCTCTCTCACACAACTACTGTGCGTATTTTGGGAAGCAGCACGGACCAAGGACCATTCCCAAAGCAATCTTGGTGTGCTTTCCTCTTCTGAAGGACAGGGAATTTTAATACCACGGACACAGGCTGGTCTTTGCCTGTTGCCATTACTTCTCAAGAACATTCCCAAATGCCTGTTGTTTACTGTCACAGACAAAGCCAATGAAAACCTGATGAAACTTTTAAATCTATGGCACGTAGATCTAGTCAGGTTAAACTGGTAAATTTAATCTGCAGCAGACATTAAAAAAAAGAAATCTTGAGTTTAAAATTTCATATGCTCCAGCCTTGCTACAGGATTAGTTAACATTTGAGTCTTCTAGACACAGAGACATTACCAACAAACAGAGCACGAACTGAACAGATCTGACAGCATTTACTGTCGCTGAACTATAAGGTAATTATCTTGGGTAATTTTTCATTGCACAAATTAAGGTAGCGCATCTTGGCACATCCCTATTATTCCACGGTCTGCCATTTAAAAGAAAGACCTACAAAGGCCATCACATGCTAAGGACAAGCTTATAGGAAAGACCCTTGACCTCCACTACCCTTCCTTTCTCCTTTTCTTGTCTGTTGAGATTTTTGCATTTTCCAATTCACTAATGGACCATCAGTCAGGGTATTGGAAAAGGAGGATATCACAGTTTTTCATGAGGATGGAAGGCTATTTTGTTGTTTTGCCAATTATCTTCCTCACCTGGTGGCAACATGACATGCCTGCAAGAAATACAGCGGCTGGAGAAATCCCGCATACAGAGTTCAGTTTAACATAGGAGCTGTTACACCGGATCCACTGCTACCACCTTCTCTACCAGGAAGGAAGATTTTCTTTTTAAGGGCAGAGCTAGGAAAGAATGGGAGGGAAAGCAACCTCTTGCTGGATAACTGTAGCTGAAGAGCCATCCCTTCATGAAGCTTATGTTTTCAGTGTAGGGCACGGAAATCAAATATATTGCAAGCACTTCCAGTCCAGCACCTGCATGATGGAAACAAGGCTTTGTGGTCCAGCTGCCATCTGGGGAGATGATGCCAATGTCTCCCTTTGATTTCAAAGAAAGCAAATCTTAGTATATGCAGGCAGAATTTTAAGCTGATTATTCTCTGCCCTCAGATGAGTCTTAGCATTTTTAATATAGCTTTGGTTCAGTTCTGTGAAGCACAGATGACTTCGTGAGCATTTCCAGCTCTTGGCTTTATTAATCTGAACATCTAATAACCTAAACATTCATTTCTGTTTACTTTAGCAGACATCTATTCTTATTCATAGGATTTTGTGTATATCTAAGTAGATGTGGCCTGCAAATGTCACACTGAATTCAGGGAAAAAGCCTCACGGATCAAAGAGCGTCTCAGAGCCAATTGCTTCCTATCCCACAATAAAATCTGTGTGAAAACCCAAGTCCTTCTTTGAACTAACAGCATTTTGCAGACGTACTGAACAAGACAAGGAAAGGGCAGTCAGTCATGCAGGACGACACATTATACACTTAATTGAGCATTGGCATCTTTTCAACAGCATCATCACCCACTGATGTGCCTGTATGATTGGGAAAGTGCACAGGGATAGCTGTCACTACCATGATCCAGTGATGCCTGCAGGGATGAGTGGAGAAAAAGGCGTGTCCAGTACCCAGGGAGACTGTCTGCCAAAGGCTACTTGCAGGGATATTATTACACAAAGCTGTAAGATACGACCCTACTTCTGTACCACAATTAAAGTTTTAAAACCAAACATTTTAAAGTTAAACACCAACAGAGAAGGTCAAGTTGCTTAATTATGGAAGAAGCCTTTTTCTTAATGTTATACAACTAGAAAATGCCCACCAGACTTTGAATATAGAGCTACACTGTCTGCCCTACCTGCCTGCCTGCAGCAGTACCACAGACCAGTGCCGCCACCTCAACCCCAAGCAAAGCCTTGCTCCCCAAGACTTCTGAGGCATCTTCAAAGGGTGCATTCGCTACAATTTTTTTTCCTCTGTTTAGCTTCAGTTTTATGGCAGATGCAACATAAATTTGACAAAGAAGAAAGACACCTCATTGAGGAACAAATCAATCTATTTTGTCTGCTCAGACAGCAAGATGTTAAATTTGGATGTCAAAGAGAAGGGAAGCTGCGGTGTTCAACCTTGCCTGCCTGTGGAAACTTGAGCCTTCTGCAGCTATTTACAGATGCTTATTTGCCTGTCTCCAAGAGATTTCACTGTAAATGAGTTCCTTCCTTTTGTCAGCTCAAGTAGAAAGGTCTAAATAGTAAAAGATAGGGTCAGCCTAGCCTGGTGTTTTGCAGAGGCGAAGGCACAAGCAAAAAACAGAACCTCAGTGATGACCAAATAGATTTTCTCTGCTGCAACTGCTTTTTGGAGTTGATGGATGGTTCGAAGTTTTCCTGTTGGTGAGCTTTTCAGGACAAAATCATTTCTGACAAATCTCTGGGTGTTGCAGTTAAATAGGGTTTTTTGTAGTTAAAAAACCCAAAAGCTTTGTGCAGAAGGGGTTATTTGAAACAGGTCTGGTGTCACTGAAGGGTTACCAGCAGGCCACACAACCCCAGAAGCAATAGCTGCTGCAGCTAATCGGGCTGTTTGAGGGCCAGGAGAGAGGGCAGGCTTTAAGCAGTGGGACAGCAGTAATGAGGTGGCTGGCTCTGCTAGCCAAGGTCAGCTTACTGGAGGCATCAGGGACCAGAGAGCTTCTGATGCTTTAAAAGGGCAGGAAGATAAAATGTATTATTGTGACTACTTCATGTGTTGCACTGATTCCAGGGAACTGTCAGCTTCAATTTGTTCCTCCCATTGAAAAGAAGAAAGATGCTCACATACTTCTGTGCCAGTCCGTCATTTCTTTTGTGCTGGTTGGGAAGTAAAAATTACGGGATACCCTTGTAACATAAAAAGACATAAGAGAAAGATAACTTTAGGAAAAAAAGCCAGTTACTTCTTGTGTCATGCTTAGGGGACTCGCTTCTTCTTGAGGCCACTGGGTGCAGAGTCTGGATGCAAAGACCAAGGCAAGGTCTGTACTTGTGGCTGCCAAAAAGCAATTCGAGACTGCTGAGGAACCTGCCCTTCTTCACACCTTCTACAATCCTGAGGGGCAGTGTGTACTGTACTAGCTTTTTGATCATGGCTGGGACACACCCAGTTCCTGGAGCCTCGCTGCAGCTCCCTAATTAACCTGAATATAATTGGGGGGTGGGGAGGGGATCCTCTTTCTTCCCAACAGCACCAGACCCAGCAGCAAAGGCACTTCAAAGCTAGAGCTGAAAGCAAAAACTCAGGGGATTGAAGCCAAATCCCCTGGATGTAACCTGTAGTGATAGGGGTAGTACTAATGGTTTTAAACTATAAAAAGGAAGATTCAGGGTAGACATAAGAACTTTTTTTACAGTGATGGTGATGAAACCCTAGCACAGGTTGCCCAGAGAGGTGGTAGATGCCCCGTTCCTGGAAACATTTAAGGTCAGGCTGGACAGATCTCTGAGCAACCTGATGTAGTTGAAAATGTTCCTGCTTCTTGCAGGAGTGTTGGACTAGATGGCCTTCAAAGGTCCCTTCCAACCTAAACCATTCTATGATTCCATGAAAGTTGAGATAAAATTGCTGCCCACTTGGTATAAAACAAGAGCTCAAGGTGTCCCAGGAAGCAGACAAGGTTTTGGCACGGCAGCTGTCCCTAGGTTGCCAAACAGGGATAAAGCCAGCTCCCAGAGAGGATTACCTGGTACCCACTGCTTTCCTTGCCCTTGAAATACCTTCCTGGAGCAAGAGCCAGAGCACCAGATTTGCAAGATGGGACAGGATAGGATTAAGCCAGCCTCTGGCTAGCCACATAGCCCACTTGGGTGCAGATAAGCGAGGGCATGAGCAGCATTTGCACTGAGGAGCAGAAATGAAGCTGTGGAACAGCTGTGGCCAGGAAAATGCAGAGCTTCTGCTTTGATTTGGGGTACATAGGAAAAGACAGTTGTGGGGCTCAAAGTGAGCTGGCTGCCCAGCCTTAGCTAAGCCATTCCTGACATTAGGCAGAGAGATATAATATGATCCAGTTTATTGCATCCAGGGTTGGCTTCTGCTGCCGCTCTCCTTCCAGCTCTCTCACGGGGAGTTGGCAAAGTCCATGTTGCCACTCCTCCTCCAGCTGCCTGGCTCCTCTGCTCACAGACTGCCCTCTTGTCTTTGCTCTGGTATAACTAAACTGTCTGAAGGACTGCACAGGAAACAAAGATGTTGGCAACTTAAATTCTCATGGACGCTGTTACACTTCCAAAATGCAGCCACCATGGTTTGTAAAGTCCTCCAGAGCAAAATCACTTCTTTTGTCAAAGGACTTTACATTTGACCTCAAATTCAGTGGGCCCAGTTCTTTCTCTTTGCCTTTTAAAAGGGCAAGCACATCTTGGAATCAGTGGCACAATCTGTGATAAACTGGTGGGGGGAAAAAATTGTCAGTGTGTATTCTTGCTGATTAATTTTGAGAATCTCTTACTAAGAAACTTCTTTAACAACCTCCCTGCCAGAAGAGCAATGAGCACTGAAAGCTCAGTGAACAGAACAATGACCTCCAAGCTCCTGATAGGGGAGACAGTAACAATTTTTTTCCCCCATTTCGTTAATAGAGTAGTCCAGGAACCACACAGCTTGAAAGTGATGTGACAGGCCCCTATCTGATACTAATTCATGTCCTGGCCCTCTCTAACAAGCCTGTGCCAGGAGCGTGCATTCAGGCATCACTCTCCTCACTCCTTGCCCGTCTGCTTTCAGCTGATGCTCTGTGCTGGCTGAATGGCCACAGACACAGGCTCTCTATCTCCCTGCTGCTTGCAGCTTAACTTGCCTGATGAAAACTACCCCAGTAAAGTAGTTATCTGGGAGCAGCTTGTCAGTGCCACATGTATAGCATGAGAAAAAAAAAAAAAAGAAAAAAAAAAAGTCAGACCAGTCATCCCTTTTTTGGAAAAAGCCAGTGCTGCCTTCAGTTCTCACTCCCACTTCTTCCCAGTGGGGAAGCAAGGCAGCTTCCCCCAAAATCAGACCTTTTCCAGCAGTGTGCTTTGTCTGGAAGTTACCTTTCTGCCTGTTCAGGCTGAAAAATATCAAAGAGCAAAAGGTAACCCTGTGTGGCCTGTAAACATGCTGCTGTGAGTTTTGAGGCCATTCTTCCCATCACTCTTACCCCGAGTGTTTGTTCTGTGATACAGGTGAATAAATTGCCATGTGCCTTGAGAGGTCAAGGGAAGCAAAGCACCTTTCTCACTTACGGATTCTTCTTCACAAACCACACACTTCTCCCCTTACACATTCCCAACCATTTAAAAATATTAATTCTGCTGAAGTAATGGAATAGAATAGAGAAAAACCTCTAAGATACAACTGTACCGTCATTTTAGAGAGGAATAGAGACATGAAAAAGCTAAGTGCTCTGCTTCTTAGGCAAGATCCTGGAAAGAAATTCAATATGCTGCTTCTTAAAAACAAAAACAAATAAACCACCCAAAGCCCACACCTTGTCAAGGAAGTGCTTCTTGGATGCCAAAAGTTAAACCAGCATCAGGTTATGGATGCTGTGATTGTAAAAGTCCACACTGCACAAGCGCTTATCTGCACTTGCAAGCAGCACAGACACCATCTTAAATGAGTGTCCTACTGCTTCCAGTTACTAGCTGAGAAATGTTGAATTTATGGTAAAAAAGATAAACTTTGCTGCATTTAAACTCCCACACGTAACAGATATACCCACCCACACTTACTTGGATGTGGAACAATCTGTCACATTTGCCCATTATGTTTACAAAGCAAGGCTCCCAATCTATCCCAGTGGATACCTTCCTGAGTCTGGCCACTATAAACCGGATCCCACTCTATCTCTTCCCAGTATGTGAAGACCTCGAAGACAGCTGGGCAGCCAGCACAGAAATCTTCCAGAAAAGCCACCTTCCACGTCTCCTTCCTCAATCTCCCTGTTTGGGTATGTTCCTACTTTTGTTTATGCAGAAGAGGGATGTTTGTGAAACCTAATTAGCCACTGGAGAAGATGAAGATAATGTTTCTGTTTGGGAGTGTGTTCCCTGCCCCGGGCTCCAGCTGCGTGACAGCAGCTCAAACACGGTAATTAAGATGAGCGTGGCTGAATGCACGGCCAGATTAATGAATGCTGAAACTACACTACTAATACATTCAGCTCTTCCCGGGGAGATGGATGAAAGGGTGCAAAGGCAGAATGGCCACAACCACACAGTTTCCAGAAAGCTTTTTGAAACTTTGAATGAGAGACAGCAAAATGCCCGGGTAACACAGCAATAAAAAGACCAATCACAGGATTAGGATGACCTTTTGTAACCAGGGCATTCAAAGGTAAACTGAAGAGCAATACCAGTGTGTAATGTGTTTGCATCAGTCCTTGGGAATGAGCCAGAGACAGAAAGGGGAACTTAAGAGGGTCTAAGGTCTCCTCCAACCAGTAATACCATAAAACCTCACTGGAAACAGAAAGACAAGACCTACGGAAACGCTGAGATTTTTTTTATGAAAACACGGCTAAGCACTTCCACGCGCCGTGAGAAAACATGAAACCAGTTTTGCGTCCCTCAGCGAGCACTCACAACCAGTGTTTTCTTTACATTCACAGCCTAAAACCATGCACGGGAAGCCCCACAGAAGGCCCTCTGCCCTCCTCAAAACCCTGCCGCCGCTTAACTCCCCGCCACCGGAGGATGAGCGGGGTCGGGAGCCGCTCCTGTGACAGCGGCTTTTCAGCCCCGCAGCCCTCGGGCTCCGCTCGGCCACGTCCATGCTCGGCACAGGCAGCGCCCCTTCCTCCCCACGCGGGTTCCTGGACCTCCACCCGTGTCGGAGCCCTGCTGGGTACCTGTTGCTGCCGGCGGTGCTCACAACCCGCTTCGGGACGCCGCTCGCCCGCCGCCCAGCGCTCCTCGGGCACCGCTGTGCCCCATCCCGGGGGGGGGGGGGGGGGGACAGCGTCCGCAGCCGAAAAAAATTAATAGCAGCGAATAATAACGCCTTTAAAAAAAAAAAATTAAAGTTTTAAAATAATAAAACCGACGAGGAGCGGGGACAGTCCACCTCCAGCCGCCGCGCACCGCCGCTCTGGCAGCGAGCGCAGCCGCTGCCGGCTTTTCCTTGCGGGGCTGCGGGAGGTGGGAGGCGGGGGCGGCGCTGCTGCGCGGCCGCGGTCCGCCCCCGCGGGCGGGGCGGAGGGTGCGGAGCCGGCTGTGGGCTCGGCCCGGCGGGATGTGGCGGAGCCGGAGCTGCTGGTGGCTCCGCACCTTTTTGGGAGCGGCGGCGGTGATGATCTTCCATTTTTCCATTCGATGCGCCTGGCCTCTCGGGCGGTTTGTCCCAAAGGTGGGACATCCGGAAAATACCTCTCATCCTTCCCCCGTGGGATGGTGCAGGGAACGGGCTGCCACCGCTTGCCTTCCCCGTGGGCCACTCGCTGTAGCCTCCGTTGCCTTCTGCAGTGTGTGTGTGAGAGCTCTAAATTTGGATATTGGGCGGGCTGAAGACAGCAGTTAAAGGCGAATATAAATGAAAGAACATTGCAATGAAAGGATCTTACAGTTCTTCCTTTGAACATCTTTCCTCTGTTACTCCGAGAAAAAAAGAGGCAGGAATACCACATTTTCCCAGAGATTGTGGGGTATTTTCTTCCAATTTAGTCGTCCTTCCAAAATGTATAGTCCTATTTACTATAAATACATCTCTCTGTAGTTGTAAGTATTCTGTATTTATTGCTGCCCTTAAGACTTCTTAATTTCTCTTCTGTGATTTTTTTCCACAGTAGACTTTACATCAACCAACAGAAGTACCAAACACCCATGTTGTATTTTCTATACTATTTGCTGTTCCTCTGCCAACATTTAAAGCTGTTGCAGGGTCCTTCAACAAGCTCTCCCTTGTGCCTCTTGGACAGCTGAAAGTGTTTCTCTAGGGAGGGAAGAGAAGGTGGGGGGCAGAGGTAATCCCTGGCAAATCTATGGGTTAGTAAATAGACACAATTTGGAAGGTGGCTTGAGGAGGCAATACTGATACCCTTCCTATATGCCTGTATCTTTCCCCATTTGTGTCAGGATAGGTAGACTCACCCTTTCAAATGCAAAGATTTTTCATGGAGTGAGTACACAGACCTGTCACACAGAGGATGATACTGTATGGAGAAATTAAGGAAATGACAAGAAAGAATTAGGTTTTCATGGAGCGTTGTGCATGGGGGAAAACAAACAAACCAAGACTGTCCCTGAATAAAAAATCCAAGCCGACCTATCATCTTGAATGATTTTCAGCACTAATAATGAACATGAGTTATTTATATTGTAAGCTGAAAATAAACAGCACCCTGTAGCCTTAAAAAGCAGAAATGAAAGAAAATTACTCCAGATTCAGTAAAAGCAGAAAAGGATGCTCTTCACACTGGTGTACAGACCTCTGGGACCTTCAGGCTGTTTCCAAGGTTTCTGAGTTCATATGGGTTCTACAGCAGTCACGGCTGTGGCATTTCCAGAGGCACCCACGTCTCCACTAGAAAAAGTGTAGGGGCCTCTGCCAATGCAGTGCCATTGCTGTAGCTCTGAGGCAAAATTTTAAGGGTGACCTTTCTATGTCTCTGGCTGAATCAACTATTCACCCATTTCATATATGTCACTATGGATGTGAGCTCTGAGGCCGAGGCAGAGAAGTTGCTTTCTGGAAAAAGCAGCTGTGCGCTTTGGGCTATGGAATGCCAGGGAAAGAGGAGAGGAAATATTTGTGGCAATGCTGAAAGCTATAAATGTCTCATCATGCATACTTAATATGCGTTTGAGTCCATTTCAGCCTTTTAGGGGGTGGCAGCTCTCACTGTGGAAGCCTGGTTAATTTGTTAAAGATTTTCTGTGCCATAGACAAATTGCAGCATCTTACTTTAACCTTGAGGCTTCTACAGTTCAGGGCAATTGTTACTAATTCCCTCTGGCCCTTTTGGTCTTATCTTCCAGAAGATTCTTTGAACTTAAGACTGCAGATGCAAATACCTCATTCATTTTGCAGCCTCTTCTTTCAAGGAAATATCCTCTATCCTATGCAAATACGCATGAGCTGTTTCTCTTGTTTTCTCAATACAGTTTTGCATAGCAAACACAGAAAGCTAATCTCCTCCTCTCCATCACCCCAAACCCTACACACATTCCCACTTCCCTGCTCCCAGTGCTGTAGCTTATTGAAACAGCTGGGAGACTGAGTAGGTTTAAGGATGCTCTAGATAAAATCTTTGCCCCACTTAGGCCTTCTGGACATATATTCATCCTGACACACATGCTTTTGAAAGGCTCGGGTCAGTCATTCCACGTGTGTCTTGTTTTGCTAATTCAGTGGAAATTGCCAGAGAGCTCTGTCTCCCTCAATCATCAAGCAGGAACTGAAGCTGCCGTTGTATTGTGGCTGTGATCATGCTACTACTCCTATAAATTATTCACAGTATTGCAGTGTAATCTTCTGTTATGTTAAAAATAGGTCATCATGAGTGTCCCCAGTGAAATTTCTAAGTGACAACAGCTGATTCTAGCTTTGTCTCCAGAAAACAATGACCTTTCCAAAGCACTAATTGCCAGTTAGGCTGCACTTGATCTCCCTGCCAGCTCTAGTGCACCTTCACAAACACTAGTTCCCAGCAATGGTAACCCCACATTATACTAGAGACAGCTAAGCCAGAGCTACTAAATTACCTGCTGAGCTTTGCCGTAGCACTTAGCTTTCTATTAGCCTTTGCTTCCAGGCCAAAGAGTAAATCAGGATTATCAGAGAAGAGATTATAGTCAGAGGATATCTAAATGCTCTGCCCCTCCCAGGCACCCAAAAGGCTTCTTGAAAGGGCTGAGCAGGATTTTCTGGCTGATATGCATCAGTTAAACGTTGCTCTGGGGGGTGGATATAATAAGAAGTACTTCACTTTTCAACCATTGCCACACAGGCTCCAGCCCACTGAATCCCCTGAATCAACAGAACAGAAGGCTTTCAGATCTGTTGCAGATATGTCTAGAGAGAGTTGGAAAGGGGAGCAGGACCCAGTAGTCTGGACAGAGGTGTCGGGAAAACCCTCTTTCCCCCATAAAATACTCTGTGGGAGGTCTCTGTGTGGACCCACTCGAAAATGTGTGACATCGATGAAATTTTCCTGCTTGCTGTGGGGATGGATATCTGTTATGCAGATACAAAGACTTATCTCAGTCCTGGGTGACTTCATTCACCTGAAAGCAAGGGCTAGTGGTGGGTGGCAATGCTCAGCAGACCATGCAGACAGGAATTCACATGGAGGTCTCTCATTAGCATGTTTGGACTAGTAAGAGGCCAAAGGAAGTAGGGGGATGGGTGGGCAGACCACAACTTTGAGTTTTGGGTGTCTGAGGTAGATCAGGCCTGATCAAGCCTTTAAGGAAGACAATTTATATATTTTTCTGTTGTAACTCCTTTATGCTGTGTTTCTGTGTGTCTCCCATGCTCATAAGGGATGCACAAGGCATCTTCATATTGCTGATGGACATCCCACAGGACATCTCCAGCAGGTATCATCCCTAGGCAAGCCTTCTCTGGGAACACAGGGTGCAAACCTGACTGCTCTTACCTAGGGACCTCGGTCCAAAACCAGAGGTGAACAGTCATATTTGAGAGTGGGGAACATGGCAGGTACTGGAGCCATCACTTGGAAAAGCTTTTAGGGGAGAGGTAAGAGACAAGAGTCTGACGCCTGCCATGAGCAATCTGGGCAAGATGGAAGCTTTAACTTGCTGATCATAACCAAGTTCACCATTACTTTTTCCAACTAAACATACTGAAGTGTTGCCACAATTCTCCTACTATACCCTGCCCATGCTGCTCTTTGTATTGACTCTGTTCTGGTTTTTATACCTTCATTGTCAGCTGAGCTTGCACAATACATTTAGCTTGCATTCATTGTCATCCTGTAACATTTGCTCTCCGTCTAAAAGTGTTTGATACCCTATTGTTTTTCACTGCTGACATCCTCTAACCACTGTGCAACCATTTCCCCCCTTTTACTTCCCATCACAGTGTTGCTGCTCCACCCTCAAGTTCCTAATTTCTCATGATGTTGCTTTTGCAAAGCTTTCCACCTGCTGCTCCAGGGCACTTGGTGGGAAAAAGTTACGAGCGCTGATCCTCTGCAGTGATTCAGGAACAAATTCAATCTTCTGGGACTTCTGAACAGATGCTCTTTGGCAATGACCAGTGAATAATGCAGTGGTTGTGTCCTGTACCATGTTGGTCAGGACACACTTGGTATACCGAGGAACAGCTATGGATGCAGACAAAGAGGGCAAGGGACAGAAAGGGGAGTCACCTTTATCTTTTGATATACTGCAAGAGATAACCCTTTCCACAGGTAATCCTTCTTTTATCTCTTCTTTGTCCCACCTTACTGAATTTGTGGTGGTCTGAGATAGCTGCCTTCAGATCAAAAACACTTCCCACCAATGGTCTGTGCCTCTAGTATCATTTGAAGTTCCGGAGGAGCATGCACAGGCATACACCCTACCTGCCCTCACATATGTAACTTGAGGGAGCAGGACAAATGAGCCACCAATTGCATTTTTTTTTCCCCAGAACCTGTTTCAAAATCATCCCCAATGCCTCTTCTGGGCAGGCTTTGGGTGGCAATGTTCGTGCAGGGTTGGAGGGAGAAGCACATTCCAGTTTCTCAGACTGCTTAGCAACCAGAGCTGGCTGAGCTGCTCTTAAGTGCACACCAAGTGTGTGGATGACTTGTCTAGTACAGCAGTTCTAGCCTTATTTTTTCTCCCTCTCTTGTTTTTCAAGAGCATTCCTTGTTTTCTAGTTAAGGCACATGAAAAACTGCTGGAAACTAATTTTTGCTTTGCTGGACAGCTGGAAGACAGCTACGCTATGCAATGATCAAAGCTACAGGAGGGATCAGAGATCTGAAGGGACAAGTATGGCGCTGTCAGCCTACTTTCTGGGAGCCTGACTGTCAGATAATGTCTTCCATGTGAGTGATGGGCTGGCTTAAAGTCCTGCTGCTGTACAGCCGTGAAACCACCTCCCCCAGAAGAGAGCAGAGAAAGCAGGAGAGCAGTGCTTTCCATGGGTCTGTAGCATGTGAGATGATACCTGCTCAGGGCAGCCCATCCCAATACAACCAACATGATCAAGAAGGTCATCTGCAGGAATGGATTTGGCTTTGTAGACAGAAAGTCAATATGTTCCTAGCTTCATCATTGGGATCTTCTTGAATCACTAGATAATCTCTTGCCTAGTTCCTCTTTCTTGTTTCTTGGCTCTCAAGTGCCCAGACCTGGCTTCCTGCCACAACCTCCGTCTTCCAACATGACAACAGGCTGAGATCCCAACTGTGTTTGGGGTTCTTAGGGACTGAGGCCATCTCTACCCATGTTACCAGACAGTAATGCCTGCTGCTGAAATCTGCTGGTTACATCAGGAATGCAGTTAAAATGTGGCCCCAGCCTGTGTTCATCTCCAGGCTCCCCTTGCACCCTCACATACACTTGTGAGGCAAATTTTGGGCAAGCTCTGAAGCACAGAGGAGAGAAAATCTTTCTTAGTACATGTCCAAGCACATTCTGGTTAGTAGTCTCAGACATGGCTGTTCCAGCCCCATATTCGTCCGCCCCATGTTATGAAGCAGAGAGCAAGTCTGGAAGGATTGTATTATATGGGACAAGACACTATGGGACATGTCAGCAACCACCAAAGGTATCCTAAGTCCATGACTGAAAGAGCAGGTCGGGAGCACCCGGGACTTTGGCCTGCCTTGCTGTGACCTCCAGCAGCAGCGTAGAAACAGGAACTGCCTTCCTCCTGCTCAGTGGTTGTCCCACAGCTCATGGTTAAGAAGG
>JAWWLV010000088.1:92011369-92025666 GCA_035041135.1 Platyrinchus mystaceus | reverse complement strand
AACACCAGACTTGCCCTGAAATCATTCCCAGATACACAGCAGTATGGGTGACCCAGCCAGGTCCTTGGTGCAGTCAGAGACCACGCTCCTCTTTCCTTCTCCTGGTCCACAGTTCTGCACAGAGGATTGCAGCACTGAGAAATTATTTTAATTCCCTTTCTGCCTCCAAGATACCGCCACTTCCCTCTTTTCCTCATCAGCGCATATTTCTGTGGCTTAAATATAGCAAATATAAAACAAGTGCAGCACACACAAAATGCCATTCGGGGGAGCGCAATGAACATGCTGCCTCTGTAATGTAATGAGCCCCAAGTGCATCTGCCAAGTATTTGGACTGACATTCCAAAGGAGGGGGGGTGGTCCACAACACAGAGAAGCTCAGGACTAAACCCTGAGACCAGTACCCCCATGCATGTCTTGAGGGGATACAGGTTGCTTGTTGGTCCAGCCTGCCTTCACCTGGAGGTGTTTAACCACTTGGAGAAACCCTTTCCTCTAGGAAACGTGAAGAGCAGCTTTTCATACCATGTCACTGGGGCTGTGAGTGGATTTGAATTAAAAGAATTCACAAACAATATGTAATGTAAAACAAATAAATAGTGTTTCTTTCGGGGTGTGGTCTGGCTTTGTGGCTAAAGTTAAATGACACCAGAGAAACCTCACCAGTTTTAGAACATCTGACCCTGGGAACTATTTTCAGTGCAGTGATTTTTGAAGTGATTAATGACAACAACTTGGCACTAATCAGGGGCTGGTGTTGCTGATTAAGCTAATTCTTCCTTGGCTCACAACAGGCATCAGGAATAGAGTGGGCAGGAAGCTCCCCAGAGTGCCAGAAGAGGCAGAGCACATCAGGACCTCCCGAGCTGCTCACTTTTCAACAGGGAAATTTAAAAAAAAAAAGCTACAGACATCCAGCTCCAGAGCTGAGCTCAGCAGTGCTGGAGTGCTCTGCTCCTCCTGTGGCTTCATTTTTCTTTGAGAATATTTTTGTATGGATTCTTTTCAACATTCCCACCCTTCTCAAAAAAAAAAAAAGTGCCTCACTTGTTAAATGTATGCTGGGACTGCTAGTGTGGCACTCCTTGCATGTGTTTGTAGGAGGATCTCAGAAATGCTATCTAGTTTCAAATCTATCTAAATCTATAAAATCTCTCTTTTCTTCAAGACATTCAAGAAAAGGAAATCTGTTAGTTCAGTGTGAAGGCCCAATCCTTCATTCCTGATGTAAACTTAAGTTCCCCAATCATTCAGTTTATAAATTGGACAGATTCTCCATGTGACACTACATAACTCAGGGGTTCCCCAGAAGAAGCAGGCTAGGCTTGCTCCGCTCTTTACATTACTGGCATTAAGAAACCACAGTGACATCTGGTCTGCTGGTGACATTTGAGGGAGAAAAAGATCTTATTTGCTTAGTGCTACCTCTGCTAGCTCTGTGCCATTACCTGGGCCTTGTCCTTACTTTTTCTTCTTCTGCTTGCATGACAAAACGCAGTGAGTGGGACTTCAAAACTCTCAGTTGGCAAACTGCACTTCTACACAGTCACAACCACCCTGCTAAAATGAACGCAGTGTCGAGTAAGTCACATCCATGTTCACAACACAGCCCTTCCACTGCCCTGAGCTACCATGTAGTGAGGAGGATGTGAGCAAAGCTCCTTTTATGCTGTAGAGCCTGAACACTGGCCAGCCTTGTTAGCCACTGGCATCTTAATCACAATCTTCAGAGAGCCGTACGACTAACGTGAGATTTTATAAGCTCATCTCCCTGAGGTCCTGCAGGAGTCCCTGAAAACTTAATGTCTATGTCAATGACAACAAAGTCACAGAGCTTTTAGCCATCCCACCGAGCACCCCATAAAGGCTATCCCTCTCTCTTCCACCGCAGGTGGTTGTGACACCCCTCCAGGAAAGCTCCTGGATCACAGCTTGGCTGCTGCCACACCTGAACCATAGGCACACTCCTCAGGGGACACCAGAGGGCTTTTCACTGTGGTATTGCACAGCATGAAGATCACTTGCACAAAAGCTGGTCATTGTGGGTGACTTCCCCTAGGGTTGGGCACTGGGTGGGCAGGAAGGCAGGGCTGGCCGGGGGAACAGCCTGGTGTGATGAAAGGAGAGCTGTTGCAAGCCCATGTGTGCAGTGCTATCTTCAGAGAGCTCTGAGTTTTTGGGGCAGTTTTGGGTTTTGCTTCCCAAGGTGGTCATTTCACCTGGCATTATGGGATTAAGCTTTTATTGGGCTGGGCTACTTTGAGTATATTTTCCTCTCTGAGGGATGGGTTGTGACTAATTTTAGGCAGGCTCATGCAATGCTGTGACATAGGCAGTAAAGGCCAGGGGTTTCCCCAAAATACCAGTTTATTTTCTCACTCTTTGTGGCTTTCTTTCTTTCTTTCTACCTCACTTTTTGTCTTTCCATCTTTTTACCAACCATTTGAAGTATAGGTATCATTTCCATGCTCTGGGTCTCTTAGCTTTCCAACTCCCCTACTATCTACAATTAAACCAGAGTAAGCCAATGTCAGCCCTTGAAAGTTATGCAGAGTTAAGACTATTATGCTCAGGATTTCCATAGCGTTTTTGCTTCACCTGTTTTCCAGTTGCCAAAGACACAGGAATACCAGTGACTCTTCAAACATAAACCCCTACTTCAAACTATTCCTCTGCCTCTGGATGCCAGATGAAAAAATGCCTGCTTAAAATTCTGTGGGGCCTGATAACACCCCTCACCCTCACGAGCAGTGCCGAGATACAGGAGAAATCCTCCTATTGGGAAATCTTCCCACCAACAACTTTTTAGTGCCTCTGCGACATTGTCAAGTGCTTGACTGCTCTTCTCTCTCTCTCTCTCTTTCTCTCTAATATATGCTCTCAGACTGTTTTCACTCCTTTTAACTCTGCACTTCCTGACCCGGTTGTTTTGTGCCTGTCACACCCTTGGTACACCAACCACAAGGCTTTGGTTTTAGCATCTCGGCAGGCGGAAGCTCATTTCACAGGCAGCTGAGCTGTGCCTCGAATTATTAAAGGGGTGAAGTTGTTTACACCAACCGCTCATGTGAGCCAAGCCACATTTATTTTGTGAATTTAATGATGGGACTGAGCGACAAAAAGCTTGTGTTTCACAGAGCTTTGTAAAGACACTATGTAAAAACAGGAGGGGAAAAATGTGTGAAAAGGAAGGCAATTTTGCTTCAGCCTTTAGTAAGACACTTGTTTTGCAAGCTTATATGACGCCCCAAGCACACCTGATCAGTGGTTTCTCTCTGGCTTCTCTCTACCTTCCTCTTTTCTCTGAGGGCCAGTTAAACACCACTTTTTTATTTGACCTGTTTTTTCCCCTCACTGTTGTTATTATTAGCGATCTAGAAATATTGTCAACAGCCATGAACCAAAAATGTTGTCTTCAAGAAACAGAGAAGGAAACACCAAGAAGTTCAAAGATCTTCAATTAAAAAATAGGGAGAGAACAAAGCAGAACGTGTCTCTCATTTCAATCTTTTTTTTTTTTTCATTTCAGGCCTCATGGACTCAAACTTTCCTGCTTCATACATGGAGCAGAATGCCCTGTTAAAAATAGCCCTCCAGCTGCCCAGGACAGCTGGAAGTGCTGACGGGCCGGAGCACTGCGGTTGGGTCAGTGTGGGGGTGCCTAGGGTGGGGATGGGTGTCTTGCACTGACTCCTCCAACCACAAAAAGCTCTCTCCCCAGTCTGCATAACTCTGTGTCTGCCCACGGATCACAACCAAAAAGAAGCAGCTGCGAGGAGCAGGTGAGCGGAGCATTCAGTGTAAACAGGAATAAGAAAAAATGCTCCATAGGAGAGCACCCACTTTTCCTTGATGGTCTTGTACTGAGTGTTAAATAGATCTGATCATGCTCTTGGAGAAAGGTGCTTCAATCTGAGTTTATAGGCCAAATATCCCTCTACAATCTATCTATCTGGATGAAGCAAATGCTGTTGCCTTGGTGATGGAACTTCTCATCCTCTGAGCTGCAGCAAGTACAGCACATGCATTCCCAATGTTCAGGAATGTGAGATAAGCCAAAAGGACAAGTAGGGCTGGTGGGACCTGTGAACATTTTCAGGACACTGATCCGCTTTCTCCCAGCAGTCAGGAAGGAAAAGCTCCCATGCTTGATACATCACAAGGTTGCTCATCCTTACAAGAGCCTTCTGAGATATTAGGCACTTGTATGCTGGAAAAAAAGTAGCCATGTCAAACTCTTTGGGGTGAAAACATGGGAAAAACAATATCTCTGCATATCTCTGAGGTAGGCGTCTGCTGGAATACCCGTAATGATATGCACACAGGAATATTCTGGGAAGACATAATTCTCTTATAGTTGCACCAGTTTGATGTGCTCTGTGGGGAGGCCATGCCTGATGGTGCTCACAAAAGCAGAGCTAGATAAGGCATGGAAAGAAACATGGTCCCATGGGTCACAGACGAGCTGTGACATGGATGTCCCTGCGTGACATTTTGACAAGTCACTGCAGTTGTATGCCCAAGAGAAGCATAGTGTCTTGTATTGCTTTAGGGGAAGAGAAAAGTGGCTTAACCTGAATTGTTGCTGAACAAAGAGTATGTCTCAACTTTAAGTCAACATTCAAGGCTTTATCCTCATTTTTCTCTAACGTCTCTAACCTCATTATGTGCAGGCAGTGCATACAACCATGTACAGCAGCTACCTTTCATTTCAGCTAAACCTCAGTGCCGATCCCAAACCCCAGAGCTAGAACTCCTTTCTCTCCTATAGAGAGCAGGCAGGCTTTACAGGATGTAAAGGCACCTGGTACATTTTTAAAGCACACCTTAAAAGTTTGATGTAGTTACTGCTCTGCTGGGAGCCTTGACGGACAGCAGTGCTGGAAGGTATCTGTGTGCCATAACAGCACATCAGTCCTGGGCAAGGAAAGGGCCCTGAGACTCTGAGACTGTGCAGGACACCATCTAAAGTTGGGCTCAGGTCTACTGAACCCAGAGCAGGCTTTCTTACTGAACACAAGGAAAAGGACAGTTTCGATTTTTTCCGCCACACTTTGGAAACATGAATGGGACTTTGTGTCAGCTATGGTCTGGGAGGCAGGTCATGGTTACCCCAGGTGCAACCAGAGGGCACATAAAGGAGGTGAGAAGTGGAGATATGAAGAGAGATCAGTGCAGAGCAGGTGCATGAAAAGATCTGCAATAAATCACAGCCTAATTTCTATTTTTCCTGTGCATTCTCAGTTTCAATATGTTGATCACTGCTAATGAGATACTTGGACCCATATGCTTGCCATGTTTGCTAAGTGCTTCCAAATTCTGTGCATAGATGTGTCTCCTTGGCCTAGGAGCTCCTGCTGTGCCAAGCTTTTAGTCCCAGTCAGAGGCTATGCTGGGGTGATGGCATCATGCCTCTGTGTAAGCCCTCAGCTCTTTTCCTGTGGAAACCAGAATCTGCCAAGAGAGCTGACTTGTGCCCAAATCTCCCTCCCTCTCTGGGCCTGGGAGCCACAGGAGCGTTCCTGGCTCCTCATCTTAGACAGAGCCAGGGGAAATCCATGCCTGCTTGGCTGCAGTGATGAGGGGAAGCCTCCTACTAGAGGAAGGGATTTCTTTTTAATGAAATATAACTTCAGAATCTAAAGGCACTTAGAGTCACTAAAAATTAAACAACATTTTCCCCAGAGTAGGTGTTTTGACCTAAGAAAAATGTAAGACTAACTGAAGACACTTGCCTTGAATTAACATAGTGAGTAAAGCCATAAAAGAAACAACACATATCACTGTGCTTTTAAGAGGCTAAAAGAGTTTCTTCTCAAAACTTGCATACTACAGCTGTGCCCTGCTAAACACTGGCCAGGCTGCAGAGGAGAGGGAGTTGTGCTTCACTGAACCTAAGCACAGTCACTTGCAAAGCCTCTGCAGACCCTTTGAAGGAGAGAGCACAATGTCAGTGCAAGGCCGTTATTAGAAAACAAGAGAGTTAGCTCTCAAAGTTTCTTTGAGGATGAACATTTCGATGCTTTGAATACCTGTTGCAAAAGTCAACCTTATTTTTTCTGAAAATAGTTCTAGCATACTTTGTCACACCCAGCCCTGTGACTTGCCATTTCAATGTATAATAGGGAAAAATTATGCTTATTGGAGCATAAGTACATGAAAATGTTGGAATTATCAATTATGCTGAAGAAAATACGGAAGTTTTCAACAAATGTTTTGTGTTTGCATGTGGGAAAATATCAGTGCCAGCTTACAGTCTATATCAATGGGAAAATATTTCCCCCTTTATCTTACCGAAAGGAGAATTTTAAACTGTAGTTTTGAGAAGAGTTATTCAAGGAACTTCTTGTTGATTTTTCAAAAACACTCCTCTGGTGTTTCTCAAAGGAATTCCAGAGAGGTACGAGTTATTGTTATATCACTAATGATGTGATAGCCTGGCAGTGGTCCTGGCCTTCTTATGGAATACCTGATGTAAGAGTCATATATGCAAAATTAAAGGAGATGGAATACAATCAGCGGCACTTGTTAGAATTTTCTAGAAAATAATTGCATTGATAGTATACTTTAAGCAGACCCTTGAACTGATCCTGATATATATAGATTTATAACGTATGAGTAAACAGATCACGTAAATTCTGGATTTGTCCCTGTTCTAGCAGTTTGGGAGCACTAGGCTCCACGCTGGTGTCCACCAAGGGACTGGTCTCAAGAACATGAAAATGCTTAAAAGACTGAAACTTTATAAGGAAACTGTCATGATAACAGTCTGCTTGGCAAAGGATAGGAGTGGTCTGAATACATTCTGTAGGTAGTATATGAGAGATTTATATTCACAAGCAATAGTGAGATCTTAGCTCTCCCTGGACAAGAAGGAAAACTAACCTCAAAAGACTAGACCAATCAGTGCTAGAAGAAATAAGATGCAGCTGTCTTTGTGACAGTAGCTAAGCATTGAGACAAGTTCAAAAGGTGGACAGAGATCTGCCATCCCCGCTTTCAAAATCAATCTGGATGTGGACTATAATAAAAAATAGCCCATGTTCTAAGAGCTGTGGTCTGCACTGAGCTGTGAGTTCAACACCTGACAAACACCTCCATCTGGCCTGAAAACCTGTGACTAAGTTCTTGCTGGTGCCTGGGTTTCTGCAGCATGAGCAGGCGGGGGCTGCCCTGTGACTGAAACAGGCACTGCTCCTCCCCGCTCAGATCCCACCCAGCCCGGGGGAGAGAGCTGGGTTGTCCAGGGTCAACAGTGCTCCCAAAATAGCAGCCAAAATGTTAATGTTTCCCTGCTAACCCGTTCAGAAAAGAGGAGAGGGCGGTGAAGGGGAAGGCCATCACTGTGCCTGTGTTGTTCGGGCTCTCCAGCTAGCAGGTTTGGGAGCCAAAGACCCTCTGTCCGAGAGAGAAGCTGGGGTACATTTTTTCTCAGTTACGTGTAGGTGAGTTGAAGAGGCTGTCACCAACTCATAACTCATAGGATAATTCAGGTGGGAAGGAACGTCAGGAGGTCATCTGTTCCAACCCTCTGTTCCAAGCAGGGTCACGGACAGGTTTTTAAAATGTTCCTGCCTTTGAAAAGCAGAGCCTCTTCTAGCTATTGCAGGATCAGCCCTGCCAGAAACAACTTAGCTGAGAGGCTGGAAAGGATTTTTTAAATAGTGTATCATTCCCTTCAGATAACACAATATATAAGTCAAATAACTTGCACACATTTCTCTCCTTCCTTCCTACATTTCTGATTAAGAACATAGGCTAAAAGTTTCAGAAACAGCAATGAAGCCCAAGTCCCACTGGCTCTTCAGAGCACTTGAAAATGTCCATATCAAGTAAGAGCATGTGGATGATTATCCTGGGAAGCAGTATCTACCTGTGTTGAGAGCAGAATGCAAGGAATGCAACAGGGTACTTTCAATACTAGTTGATTTGCCCAATGGCATCAGGTGTTCCCTGGACTATCAGCACTTTTTCCATAACACAAATGCTCTGCCCTCTCCTTTCTGCAAATTCATTGCCCTTCTGAGCCCAGACTGGGACACAGGGTGAGGAGTGGGGGCATATAGACGTGTGAAATGTATTTGAGTACAGACAGTACATCATTGAAACTGCTTTCTTTTCAGAGTTGGTGCCTTTCACTGGGGCTCAGATAACTTGATTTGGCACTATTCACTGCTAAGTTTTCCATACCAACCGCAGCTGAGCTTTGTTTAAATGAGGCTTGCTGAAGCTGTGCTTAAAGTGAGTTTAAAGGTTCACAGTCTTTGGAGTGGATCCAGGCAGCTCTTTGTGCCTTCCACTCCCTTGGAAACTGTGGAGGGCTGGGGGACATGAGAAGATTTGCATGAGCAAATTCTCCCCCTGGCCCCTGCTCAAGTGCAAAGGGGAGCAGTGAGCAGGGGCAGAAATTAGACACCATGGGCCAGATTCCTTCTGCTTCTTTGAGTCCTCTTATCTGCGTCTCCGCTATTTTGATATGGTAGCACTGAGTACACATGTAAACAGTGGCATAGAATGCAAGCAGTGAGGAATCAAGCACCAGCAGAAGCAGTTTTAGGGATAAGAAACTATGACGCTGGCTTTGTACCCCGAGTTGTGGCAGTCGGAGAGGAGGACGCTAATTTTGCTCAGATAATTTAAGTAGCAAATCACCTTTAGCCCCTGCAAAGAGCTCCTACTACTTTAATGACAGCTGCACCTGTGGTATCGAATGCCCAGTATGGTACCCTGCACAGTGCAGCCACTGTAGAAAACACACTTGGTGTCCTCCCAGTTTTCTCTGCAGTAACTTCCTTGCTGAGGAAAAGTATTTTTATTGTATCTATGGTCCTTTTGTTCTCCATTCTCTCAGGAGAAAAAGAAAGTCTGGTCACCCTGTGACCTTGGAGCCCATAGACAACTTCAGATTTACTCAAGAAATACCACCCAGGCTAGAAACCGGCCTCTAGACTGAGTAGGAGAAGGATTAGTTTAATAAAAGATGACTTTACCTTCCTCAAAGGCATCATCTTCTTCTCCGGATGCAGTCAGATCTTCTTGGTCGTGCTGCATCGTGGAAGGGACGCAGCTCAGAGTCGAGTGCTTGAACTGGTTCCTACGCTACAGCTCGACTATTTCCTTTTACCAGCTGCCTAAACATTTTGGTGGTAACAGCTTCCGCATCTGCACTTACGAAAACAATCTCATTCATACAAACAACGCCTCTTGTTTTTACAGCCAGCCTTAGAGATGAGTTTTGAGGTCGGGTGTCTTTACTGTTGAGAGAGGAGTTGATTTTGAGAGCAGTGGCAGGCAGGACAGGCTTAAAATGCACCCTGCCCTGTTGCTGAATGCTGTAGCAGCGCAGCCCTGTCAGCCCGGAGTGTAAAGGTTTTGCATATGAATGTGAATGTTTTCTGGTGGCAGAGATAGAGCCAGGGAACAACTCACCGTGCTGGGTCTGCAGAGCAACTCGATTTCACCCTAGGGACAGTGTGAGAACAGGAAACCCCCGGGCTCTCTCAGTGCCCTGTGTTCATGGGACTAATTTTTTATTTAGCACAGCAGCATTTACAGCACGTTCTCACCCACGCTGGTGTGACCCATGGCAATGGACATCTGGACAAGCTGGAAAGCCAAGGTGATGGCAATTGTCCCTTGGGCAGATGCCTTAGCAGGGACATGATTCTTGCAGTTAGACTTATCTGAGTCTGCGGTGCATTACCAAACCTAGGGACCTTCCTGATCAGGTGTGCAACAGAACAACATCAAAGTAAAACTCACTGTCTGCCAATAATAGGCATATAATTTGAGTGTCACTGTCACTACTAATTTGTCATCACACTGGACCATTCAGTTTCCTGAACTTTATACATCAAGTTGACTGCTTCATGTCACGTCTCTCATTTTATGAGAGGACCTTTTCTACAAACAAACTTAATCAAAACTTTCACAAAAATACGTCTGGCCCTCAGGTGTAGTGTCTGAGCCTTGCATAGCCCTGCTGTCTTCATCAGTCCACTCAAGGATATTTCGTGTGTATGTCTGTCCACATACAGCTGTGGAGCCTAGCACAGGTAGTCCCTCATATCACTACTACCAGAAGTTAGAATGCAGTGACAGTAAACCTGTACTAAGCTTTGATTAGTCAGTCTAGTAATTGCATGTGTCGCCACACCCTTGGAAGCGAGACTCCCAGCACAGCAGTCGTGTTCGCTGCAGCTTCCGGATGATGAATCACAAGCAGATATAATGAGCTCATCTCTAGTTATTATACTGGGTTTTTTAATAGCTCTAGCAGTGGGTTTCTGCAAGGCAGTGCACAAGTTGAACTATTCCTGATGGGGAGGACAAGACAAAAGATGGGACAGGTCTATTTGGAGCACCTAACCTAACCCCGGCCCAGGCCATGTTCATCAGCAAATCCTGTGGCAGCACTTTGATCATCACAGGAAAGTGAAAATCTACTTCCCAGGTTAAGCACAGCCTTCCTCTGCATGCAGGGACCCTGGAAAGTGGCGCTGCATCCCATGGAGCTTGTACCTCCCCCTCACCATCACATCAGGCGCCTTGGCTGCACAACCTGGGAGTTGCTGCCTTGCCAGGCTTGGAAAGCTGTGTTTTCCCAGGTGGATGTGGTAGAAGCCAAGAGCATCCTAGGGCTTCTTTTTAGCAGGGCAGTACGGCTTGATTGCCCAGTTGTTTCTCTGCCACAGCAGCAAGACTCCTTGAGGAACTCTGTTTCTAGGAATGACCCCTTGATCTTTGCTTTGCTTTAAAATTACCCTTGACTGAGTCCCCACAGAGTAAAGATGATGGTTTGGCCCAATGGGTAAGAGAGAGGACTTATTTCTGGCCCCGCTGGACAGGCTTGGGGAAGTCACTTCTTCTTTCTAGACTTCTCCCCTCACTCTTTTTCCTGCTCTGCTTATTTGAAGTGATTTCTTCAGGTAAGGACCATCTCTGATTAGAGCTGCTCCCTACTGTCCTCGCGAGAGCATCCCTCTGCCTCAGTAAGGCTGTCCTGCCATGGTGCTTAGTAGATGGAGACAGTCACAAAAAGAGAGAAACAGTATTATGGGGTGATGAGGGGAAGAAGAGAAAAAGAGGAGAGATGTGAGAAGAGATGGAGACATGAAAGCTGCAGAGAAAAAGCATTAATCCGGAGGGAGGGGATGCCAGCACAGGAGATCGGCACCTCTCCAGACATTGCCTCCCAGGCTCAGAGCTGGGAACTGCTGAGCTTGCAAAGCCTTGTGGAGCCAGCATGTGAAATGGGTGCTGGGGGTGAGGGAAAGGAGAAGTGCTGAAGGAAAGACAGCCACAGGGTGTATCTTGCCTTAAAGCTTCCCGGCAAAAGCCACTCCCGGCAATGGGCAGCTGCTGCCGTATGGTTTCCTTGAAACAGCAGGAGGTGGTTGGCAGAAATTTTGAGCCCCTGTAAAGTCAATGGCTAAACTGCCCCGGGGTGCTGTGGAGCGCATCAGTTTCTGAGGACTGGGGTGAGCCAGAAGAGGCTCCTGGTCTGCTGAGGAAGATTTTTGGGCTTGACTTGGATAAGTTGCAAGATGAGTGATGCTACAAATACAGATGTGAGCACCCAAACCAGACAGACAGCCTATTAGGAAGAATCACAGAGAAAATACCCCACAACAGCAATGCTAACTTCCCGGTGTTGTCCTGGGATTGAAGCTTATTTGAAAATTGAACATGGGAAGTTTTAGCCCTTTGCTGCTTCCTTTAGAAACGTGAAGGAGCAAGCCACACTGTCCTGGTTATTGTGGCAGCTCCCTTTTGTGCTGCATTTCCCTGGCACTTAAAGTTATTTCCTTACCCACTGTTTTCAGTCAGCCTCTCCGGATGCCTGTTACCTTGACAGCCCTTTTTTCTTTTATTTTCAGGAATTAAAAGGCATCAAAAGCTGTCCTCTCTCCTGAAAACAACTGTCACCAGAATGAACACACCAGTCGGGCTGGTGATGAATGGTAATGACTCAGCCTCCATTGCAGATGCACAAAGAGAAGTCGCTTTGATTCGTTCCCGTTTGCCACATCGTCCCTTGACGGCAGCCTCACCTACATTGCTCGCAGCATGTGATGTTCCTCCAGAAACCTGTCCCCGAGGGAGCACGGTGCTCTTTCCCTCAAGACAAGATAATTTAACATGGACAAAAACACTCCACCTCACACGGATGCCCAGGCCCCCCTTCTCCTTGCTCCATGTTTGCCTTTGGGGCAGCATAATTTTGCCCTGGAAGTCTGCGTGCCCTTGCCTTTGCTGCTTACTGATCTCAACCATCCCACCTAACAAAGTGCCTTCCTCCTTGCTTTGTTTTGTAACATCTCCAGGGGGTTTTTTCCCTCTGTTTCCAGAAGAAGCCCCTGACATTAGCTCACTTGGTTAGAGCATGGTGCTAATACCACCAAGGTCATGGGTTTGGTGCCCGTATGGGCCATTCACTTAGGAGTTGGACTCAGTGAATTTTGGGTGTTCCTTCCAATTATTCTTTTCCAAGAAATTTTTCCAATTACTCCTTCCAGAATATTCTGTGAAACAAATAAAGCCATATTTTTCCATCAAAAAGTATTTTTTTCTTATTGAGCTTCTTTTTTAGTAATTTTTCTTTTTGCCTGCTGGTTAATGAAGCCCCACTCAACAGCAAAAAAGCCCCTAATCAGTTTTGCATCCACTGCAGAGCTCTCACGTGCATATTTTTCATGTAACCACATCTGATGCTGCTCTCAGAAAAAGGCACCACCCATCCTCTCAGAACCTGTCAACAAAAAGTGGTGGAGCCTGGAGAAATGTCAAAAACAAGGGTGGATCAAGCAAGAGGAGATAACTTTTAGAGCAGCCTCCTTAAATTACTCCAACCTTACTCTTCTTCCCCTGCAACTTACTTTATTAGAATGTCTGATCCAGTAGAAAATCAAGTGTTCTGACATTTTATCTTCAGATACAGGACATTCCTAACAAAAAAGAAGTGTAAAAAATGGTGCCATTTCGAAGTGTTGGATGGGGCTGTTTTAATTCATCCCTACCCTAAATTACCAATATCTCTAGAAGCAGCAGGAGAGACAAGCTGACCATTTTCTACCCTGCTGTGCTGGTGCATCAGGGAGGTGTCTGAAATCGTTTTGCCCTATTCCCATCTCCTTGCGTTCCAGTGCAAGAGGGATTCTCAGGATATGGAAAGTGGTGTGTCAGAGTGGTAGTCAATCCCTTACTTTGTTCTGGGGCTATTTTGAGGGTGGAGATTCCATTTGTGGGGATAATCTATGTGGAAAACAAGAAGGGGAAAAAAAAGATGTAAAGGAAGGGCAGATGACCCTGAGGTGGAGAGACAGTATGAAAGGGAACCTAGAAAAAGGTTGTTGACACTGTTCAGCTTGGAAAAGTGAGTGTTCACATGGATTTGGAGTAGTTGTAAACGTTTTGTTCTGGATATTGCTGCAGTTTCAGTCCTGCAAAACATGTTCCTCAGAAACCTGAAGAATGGAATTACAATAACTTTTCTAGTTGTTAACTCATTTGCAAGTTACAGGAACTCCAGGGACTTAGATTATGTTTAGACAGTCTGTGTCAGTATCTGATGGAGCTTAGTATAATTTTTTTCTTTCCAACTCTTGAAACTTTTTGCTTTTTTTTTTTTTTACCAGAAATCTAAACACTTTTTTTTTTTTTTTAATAGGGATATTCAGTTCCAGAAAAAACTTGGGAGAAATTCTCTCTTTTACTGTCCAGAAGGAGAGTCAGCAGGCCAGGCCAGTAGAAGACATGACTCACTCCACACAGCTTCACAGACATTAGGAGCCCTGTGCACAAATCTTCACAAGGCTATAAAATACACATCATGTGTTTCGGAGAGCTAAAAAGAAGGCAGGCTCCAGGAACTGTTCACCCAGCAGAGAGGACAGTGTTTCCTGAGGACCACTGATTACAGTAGACAGTGGAGACAAGGTGGTGTAGGAGCTGGCCTGTGGGAAAACTGCGCTCTTGTGCCAGGCAGGTTGCAGTGACAGTTTGGGATGCAACTCGATGCACTCGAGCTATACAAAAGGCATGATGATGGCTGAAGAACCACAGGGTGCTTCCCCTGCGCAGCTCTTGTCCACATCCATCTTGGACACCTTGGTTTGGGGGCTTGGGGAGAGCTCTGCACACAGCATTGTACTCAATTCCCCAGCACACACACGCATTGCAGTGAGCGGGAACCACAGCACTGTGTTGTTGCTGCCCTACTGGTCTCCCTTCATGTTCCCTGCCACAGTTGTGAGCAGTGAATCCACTGTATGCCCTGGAGGTGAGTTGTATTTGTG
>JAWWLV010000088.1:91983009-92011269 GCA_035041135.1 Platyrinchus mystaceus | reverse complement strand
TGGTCTCCCTTCATGTTCCCTGCCACAGTTGTGAGCAGTGAATCCACTGTATGCCCTGGAGGTGAGTTGTATTTGTGCCCATTCAGATGTGTCACTGCAATCTACAGTACTTACCACATCCCACCAACCCATCAAAGGTGACTTTGGCCTCTCCCAAGACAGCCTTTTTTTCATTCCAGTAATACTTGGCCTATGAAAATAAACTACTACCTTCTCATAGCAAAATATTATTTCAATTCAAAATAGGGAGGAAGCAAACCATCCTGGATGAAGCCCCTACAGAATGAATATAATCTTGAAAATTGTGCTCAGTTGCGTAGTTCCCAACTGGTTTGTTATCAAAAGATAAGAAAATGGTCAAACATGATTTTGCAGGGCTTGGCCTTGGATCTGGTATTATTCAACATATACTTTAATATCCTAGATGGTATTTAATATCTTACAATGGATATGATCACACTCATTACAATTGCAGATGCCAGGCTTCCCAGGAGTGTACATACACTGGAAGAAGGAATCAAAATTCAAGCTAATAGTGACAAACTGGAGAAGCAGTCTGGAAACAATTGAATGCAAGAGAGTGAGATGTGAAGTTCTATGCTCTCACAAGAATAATCCTCACAAAGACAGGCCGAGAAATGGCTGCTTAAGTAACACATTTTCAGAAAGGAGGCTGGAGGCAGCTGGATGGCAGCTTGCCATCAGGTGTGATCAAAGGGAGAGACAGAAAGTAATTCAAGCACTGTGTTAGAGGTTAATAAGGCCTCTGCCAAGGCAGGACATGGCATTCAGGCATCTCAGTTCAAGCAGGATAGAGACTGTTTGGTTACAGTCCTGAGGAGAGCGACCAAACTGCTCTGAGGGCTAAGAAACAGGAAAATAAGGAAATGATTGGAGAAACTGGAACTACTTCATTTGACGGAGAGAGGACGAATATATAAGAGCAGTACTCAAGTCCTCTTCTCCACTTTTGTGGTGCACAAGGTGTCATGAACTTAGATTGCAGAATGGAGGAAGCAAATTAGGCAGCAGATTAGGTAGCAAACTAGCAGAAGCTAGGAAGAAGCAAGTTAGGAAAACTTTGCAACAGTCAAGACAGTGAAGCAGCAAAAGAGAGTGCTTGGGTGAGTCAGCGCTGAGTGAATCAGAGCGCTGCTTTAACTTACAAAGCATATGTAAATTTTTTGAAGAACAGAGTAGACAAGTAGCTATTGGGAATAATATAAGAATAGTTGATTCTGCCTTAGGGGAGGGCAGTGGGAGTAGCGGTCTCTTGAGGTTAGACTCCAATGCTGTTTGCTGGAGCAGCTATTTGAGTAATGCTGGATTTCTACTTTTTAGATTTATTTTTCAGTGACACATAGCTGAGTGCTAAATTTTCCCACTGCTTGAGGGGTCCAGCACATTCCAGTGGCTCTTGACTGGGATGGGAATATTTTTGCAATTTCAACCGATTTCAATATCCCTACTGTCTTTCTCCTTCTATAAGACATCTTCATGTCTGGTTGCTTGTGCCTTCATTCTTTCTTCCTAGTTATTTTCACACCTATTCCTCTGTGATCCAGTGAGGTCATTGTTACCAGCAAAGAATAGATGATGGGTTTTTCACCCTTTGATGATTAAATCCCATGGGTTTCTCTCAGAAGTATTTCAGATTGTTACCATAAATTGTTAAAGAGAAGCAATCTGCATACCATAATAACATGGAAGCTAGCACACCAGCATAACCAACAAATATGCTCAATCCTGCTAAGCATCAAAACCTTATGTCTTCCTATGGGTTACGCATCAATTATATAATATTTTTATCAATGTGAACAAATTGCAAGATTGACCAATTAGATCTATACAATATTCTAATACCTATGCCAAAGTCACAAGACCTTTCCAGTTTTCTTTACCGTAGCACCTGTTAATCAAGCATTTTTTCCCCCCGTAGTAATATTCTTGAGTGTTGGAGGAAATGCAGGGAAGAAACTCATCTCATTGTTCAGCTGTATATCTTCCATCTCAGGCAGAGGAAATCGCAAGATGATTCCCAGCAATATTTTAGTAATATTTCCCTAAATATATGAATTTCCTTTTTTCCCCTTTAGGTAGACTATTAGAAATGGAGTAAAAGCCCTGGGTCATTTATTTTAGACTCTCAGGTCACACTATCAAACAAATGATATCTGTAGATAAATGCCTCTCCTTCACATTAATAATTTTGCTTGCAGGCTATTCAATTTGGGGGACTTTACTGATCTTCACTGTGCATACCGTGCTTCCAGTTTCTCCAGCTGCTGGAAGGAGTTCAGGAGTTGGCCTTTTCCCCTAGTCTTCTCTGCTTCTTCCAGCTCCAATCAGTAGTGTTTTTTTCTGCTGCTCTGAGATGATTCTTGACAGTACTGACCTCAAATATTTTGAAAGACAATGTGGTTTTTTTCCTCTGCCAAAGGCATTTTTTGAAGACATTCTCTCATATTCCTGCAAACTGTGGGTGAGATGGCTAGCTCTTGTTGTGAGATGGCTTGGACCCTGTCTGGAGCAGCTCCCAAAGGAGCATGCATGCATTTCTCTAAGGAAGTTCGACTTAGTTGCTTCCATGCCTAGGACACTGCGAAGTCTCAGCATTTCCCCCTCACCTACAATGCATTCTTTTCATCACTCCCTAAAATGCTATAAATTACTGTTTAACAAGATTCTGTGGCTTTCTTGCAGAGTATCACTTAGCAGGGCCTAGTGGACATAAGGAATTGCTGCCGCAAATAATGTTGCAGGCAGGAGTACGAAATTCAGGCAGTGCCTTTGCTTCCAAATGATGATACGGAAAGGTAATCGCAGCTCCTTTCTGGCAGGATTTTCTCTGCCAAATGTTGAGGAATTACAGAGAATTGCACTTAGTGCAGGTAGCTTGGTGTGCAAGCTGCACATTGTGCCCTGGGTAGTGGGAAATGTCAGAGGCACTGACCTTTAATCCTACGAAAGGGCAAGCCAGACCTGCGGTACTGGCTGTTTGGGGGGTGGCCAGTCCCACAAAGATTCTGCAGAACCCAGCAAGAAGACTGCAGGCCACAAATCACCATTGGGCCAAAAGGTGCTTGAAGAGCAGGTGCACAGACTGTAAGGGTATAAAAGCCCAGGGATTCCTTTGTTTGGGATCCCTCTTACCGAGCTTGAGCTGTTACTGTGTCACTGCACCGCAGTTAAATTACTTAAAGGAGAAAGACATCTGGGACTCTGCTATGAGAAATCTAGGATTGAGGGGTAAGGGAGACTTGTCTGTGTGAGTGTGGTGTGTGTAAGGAGTCAAAGGGGGGATCCCTTGTTTCACTGGAACTTCACCTTATGAAGTTTGTTTAGAAAAAACAAACAGTAGGTTCCAAATGATAGAAAAGCTCTAATATTACTTGCTGTGCATATGGTAGAGAACACTTTTGTCAAGGACAAAAAAGGTTAAATTGAAATCAGCCTATTCTGTTTTGTATTTCAGGTGGCTTTTTGAGAACTTGTTCTGAAAAATGTCCCCACTTTGTATTTGCAACCTCTTGGTACATTGGTACCACTCCGGGATTGAGTTCTCTGAATAATTGCAACAGCAGGATTTACTTCTCCTTTTTTTGAAGCCCTAGAATAAAAGCATAGCTGAGAACGGAACCTGTGGTAAAGGAAATCTCACCGCAAGGCATCCCCACCCTGCTTGCCTTCCTCCTTGAGCAAGAGGTACAGAGCATGCATGGGGGCTGGATAGGCACGGGGCTGGTAATAGCTCTCCTGGAGGGATTGCTTCATTTTTACTCCTATGAAGCAGGACAGAAAAGAGGATTTTTTAATATTTTTTTTTTTTTAATCACAGTGTCTCACTTTTTGCAATTTATCGAAGTGATTAGCAGCTCAGAAGCAGTGTAATGACCACAGCGGACCTATTTGTCATTTTGTTTGCTTTTAACTGAAAAGTAACATTTCTCCCTCCCCTGCAAAGCACAGGTGGCCAATAGAAGGGATGTGGATTTGGGGCCCCTCAAAAGAAAGTAGTGAAAAGTCACATCCATCTTTACGTCTTTCAGGAAGAAATTCTGGCAACTGGGTGGGCAAACAATGACAGTATTTATAGAAGAGTATCTTAGAATGAGGAAATTCCTGCAAACATTTAGATGCATCTGCAATTCTCTATCCCCAAAAGATAAAGTAGTTTGAGATGGAAAGAGCAGCTTTTCCACCTTTAAATGTTGACCATGGTATCCTGAAAAAATTTTACTCGTAGAATGTACCTAAATCCTTCCACTGACTGTACATAGAGAGGATTTTGGGTCTCTCCTGCTGCACTGCTGCATTAATACTTAGCTGGCTCAGGGAAAGATCACCACCCACTGCATCAGTGATTCTTCAGCAGCCTTGATTTTGTTAATCAGCCTGTCTTTCATTCTGGCCTTGTTTGCTGAGAGAGCAACTTCAGAGAGAGCGGTACAACACAGAAAAGCAAAAATAGCAACAAGAGTTTCTGCAAGATGTGGCACTTCATGCAATTACTTTTCTTCCTGTTTGCATCTCCTGAATTTTCTTTTTCTAGCAAGTTTAACTCTTGTGTAGAGACCAAACACACGCACACAAGCATATTGAAGCTAGTGTGAGGCTCTCCTAAGCAGCAGTGGGCCATGGAGTTAGTTTCTATAAGTAAAGAAAAAATGTCTCAGTGTGGTGTTAACAAGTTTTAGTATTTTACACAACAGGCAATTCAAAAATAATATTCATGGCTGGTAGAAAATAACATAAGCTGGTCAAAAGGAAAACCAGAAACAAACTAGCATATCCCTAGCAGGATAGGGCTGGCTCTTTTTTGTGGGACAGAACAGGGTAATGGTTGATCTAATAGCCTTGACACAGGCTTCAAAACTGCAGAAGAGACAAGAAATTGGTGATAGCAAAATAGTGCTTTACCATGAGTGACAAAGCAGCTATTGTGAAAGACACAAGAGCACACCCTACTTCACGCTCTCCGTACAGAGTGCTACAAAAAAAACCTGAAAAAAATTTGGGGGTGGGGGCTGGGGAGGGGTGAAGTATATTTTATCTCCATTTGACTTCACATTGTCCATCCAGTCCTGGAGATGTGCAGAGAGATATGATACTGCCTGGAAAGGCTGTGGTGGCAGGGAGGGAGGAGTCTGGGCAGGGACTGGCTTGGTGGGCAGCAGTGGGCCTTGCCCAGGACATAGCAGCTCATCTTTGCCATCACTATGGTTTGAGGCAGAGCCCTGGGAAGAGCCTTTCCCCACCTCTCACCAGGTGTCTGCCCCCTGCTACAGCACCCTTTCCTTCTGCCAGACCCCAGGTTAGTGGGCGATGGGGATGGTACTCTTCCTCCCTGCTCCTCTGCATAGTCTGGCCAGGACGGGTATAAAATACAAAGTCAAAAGAAAAAAGGAATTTTCTTTTTTTCCATCACAAAATCTTAGCAACAGCACCTACACAAAGATCTAAGTATAAGATCTTTTACCCCCCACTTTTCCAAGCAATTAGCATGCCAAAATACAAGCAAGAATCGGGATGGCAATGTCAAAACTGACACGTAGGAAGACCATTTCCTTTTCACAAGGGTTTCACAGTGTGGACCAAGTTGCCTGAGAACAATTTCTGAACCTTTCCCCTCCCCGTGGAGAATTGCCTCTGCAGCAGCTTTGGTAACTGTCCAAAACCGCCCGCTTTTGGTGACTGGCACTCTCCTGGTAGCTGATGCCCAGAAGGTCTCACATTTTCAAAGTAAGAAACACCAACCCCCATGGACTGCTCTCCAGTGAAACTAGGTTGCTTAAAAACATCTGAGAAAGGTGGAAAAGGAAGGCTGCCTGTTTGAAGTAGATAGGCTGTCTTTTGGAGCAGAGCGGAGAAGAAAGGCAGCTGGTGACATATTCAGTGCAGCGTTGGCTCCGTCTGAGCCTTCTTTCATCGGCCAGGTTTTAAATTTATCTCAATCTGGTCTCCGAATCTTGCTGGCAAGTTTTCTGGTAAATTTAAGACTTATAAGAGACTAAAGAAAGATGCTAGGCAGACAAGTTTATGTTAGGGATTCCAGGTGTTGCCAGCAGTCCCTGGGAAGCTGTTTGTGAAAATGGAGGCTGCTGTGGGAAATGTGGGGGGATCTGCTCCAGCACTGCATACCTCCTGTATGCAGGGTGAGCTGGCAAAGCCCCTCCATGCTGAAACATAGCCAGGCCTATGCAGCTGGCCATGAACCAAATATGGTTACACTCATGAGCTGATGTTCACTTGCACTTTGAATAAAAAATTGAGTGGATCCAAGCCCTTTGGTTTTATTGTTTTTCTTTATAAAAGCAAATTATGATTTTTTTTTCCTCTTAGCATCCAAGCAATGTTATTTCCACCCAAAAATTTGCTGTTCCAACCTGCAGTCAATGAACAGAGAAGACAAAGTGAGGCATCACAATACAGGGAGGCTGTGACTGCAGGCAGCAGAGAAGCTGGAGGAGGGAAGGAAACCCCTGTAAACCTCCTCACATAGGAGCTTAGGAAACTGAGATTTCCATGAAGTTTTAATTTTAATTTTTTCACATTTTTTTGAGATTTTCTCTTTGACTGCATTGTTTGACTAATAGCCTGACTCTTTTTCTTCTCTCCTTGCTCCAAAAGGCTGGGACACTGCTGAACACCAACTCATCCAAACACCACTTCCCAGTGTGCCCACTTGTCCCTGTACCGTGTCTGGGGACTTGTGATTGGTTAAATCAAGGCAAATGTTCTTATCTTCAAGGCTGTAATGAAATCCCCTCTGGTCCCCACTTACTTTAGCAGTTAGGTAGCACTGTGTTTGCAGGCCCAGCTCTGTAAATGTGCCTGAAAACAGCTGTTTACTTTTTCAAGGCCAAAAGTAAACTTTTGAGGCAGGTAATAAGCTTGCAGTTAAGACTTTAGAGTAGATGGCATACAGTAGAAGATGCAATAACTTATGGAATGAATCTCTGAATTTGAAGTTGCCAGATTTTTTTTCCCCCAGTGGACAAGGTCAGGTATAAGAAGATGGAAACTCAGTGTAGGAGGATCACAAAATATGTTAACGGTGTAAGAGCAACAGAAGGACCGACCCAACCCTGTGAGTTCGTGGGTTTTACCTTCTTAATGGCTTTCTGAGAGAGAAAGAGAGAGAGAGCTATGAGGAGAGCAATACACTGAGCTTTCAGTCCATGCTCCCCTGATTCTTCGTCTCTCACCTTCAGCCATAGCTGAGTGACTCTGCCTGGCACTAGTGAGCTCGAGCAAGCAGGGGTGAGGAAAACCTTGTTTGCTCAAACCCTTTTTTTCTGAGAACAGGGAAGGTGGAGCAAAGCTGTGCTGCATAGAACAGCCTCCATTTATCAGACCTGACTGTGGGTGTGTCCTCATCCCCCAACTGCTTGCTCCACAGCCCAATGAGAGGAGGAAAGCCACCTGAGATAGGGATGCATGTCCCTCAGAGGCTGGCTCATGCTGGTGAAGAGGACTACTGCAAGAGCTGGTGAGCTTCCATGATCCAGTCCCCAGCCCAGACTGCTCTTTGTTAGCTGGCCTTACATAACACACATGTGACAGTAAAATTATATTTGTTTAAAAAACTCTCACAAGACAGAAGCAAAAAGGTCACTGAAGTACTCCACTGCACACATTTGTCCCTTTGGGATCAGGAGAATAAATGAGCTATGGCAGATGCCAGTCATGGTGCTTGGCACGGCCCTGGAAGGTACACTTGCCATGGGCCTGAGCCCAGCTGTGAAACTCAGCAGAAAATGGAATACAGCTCCTTGAAGGCTTGCACAGTGCTCATTTAACTTGAATTTGAGGAAAGCCCATTGAGCAAAGCACTTTGCATAAGAGTAGCAGCCCATCCTTGAACATCAGGGTTCTCTTTATCTTCCATTCCATAGTCAGTGCTCAGAAGATCCAGTAATGGACATACCCACTGTCAGCACTACCCACTGTCTGTGGACTGCAGTACCTCCTGATCTGCTTGCAGGAAAGGCATCACAAAGCAGAGCTGGGCACTTCTCTAGCTTGAGCTATGTTTAAGATGATGCTTTCTGTGCTCTACCAGAGAGAGGTTCCCAAGAGCACATAAATATATTATAAAGTGGCAGAACGCTCAATAATTAATTTTCAGAAAGGAGAAGATTTTATTTCAACTAGAACGACATAAAAAGCCTTTTGGAATCTCACAGTGAAAAGCTGAGGGGATTTAATCCAAAGTCTGTTGTGAAAAAGGCTCAGACAACATGACCCAATCCCCATGCATTGACACCCTGACTCCATTTGGCAGCAAATGCAATTTTCTGAGAAGTACAGAATACACCAAGGATCAGATCCCTTTTCAGTCCTTTCCTCTAATTTTGCAACTAGGAACGGTCTTCCAGGTCTTTCAAAGTGCCAGAATTGCAGCATCCCAAAGGATCGTCCCACTTGTTTCCACTAGAAGTGAGCTGTCTGCTCATACGTGGTGTTGCTTCCTTTACATATACAGTCAACTGATAGTTGGGAAATTGAGTATTTAAAGTGTATTAAAGCAGGAATGGTTGACATATGATATTGTTAATACTTTGCATGTGTTGGGAACAGCTAAATAATTCCTTTGATTAATTACCCAAGTACAAATAGAAGCTTGTGAAGGATTCAGTGTCTTGGGAAAACTGACTCAAATAACTTAGCTGGGATAAATAACTCTTTTCACCAGCACTTTGGGGAGCAGAAGGCAGTGAGGCAGGTCTACTTGTGTCAGAAAATGCCTGCATGCCACAGCTAGTTTAAGAGAACCAACAAAATACATGAGATTTGCTGAAGACATACAAAACCTTCATGAGCAAGGGAACTGCTACAAAGCAAGTTCCTATGAGTACTTTCCTGCATACAAAGGTATATAGGATTCTGATTGAATGACTTACAAACCACTTGCACTAAATTTCACTGCTTATTTATTGCCTTTATTCTTTTTACTGCTCAAAACCCAACAGCAGACAAATTACTAACTCTAAGCAGTGCATTAATATAGTTTCTTTTGTGACTGGGATTTTTAGTACTTCCACTATGTTACTTTGTCTGTCGTGCCTGGCAAGCCCTGCCAAGGCATCAGCTCAGCAGCAGGCTGACAGGAGCAGCCCACACAGCAGTCCTTCCTTGCACAGGCAGCAGCTCCTTATACCACCCTTCCTTGGCTCCACCACATCAGACCAGCTGCCAGGAGTAAGTTCAAGGGACAGACTCACTTGTCATCTAAGGGGCTAAGAGAGGTACAAGAAAGCTGAAATGGCTGTGTAGCCCCCAGATCACAACCTTAAAATAGCAATAAAAGCCAGGCAGACCCACTCCTGGTGCCACTGTTGAGGTTAAAGGCAGGGACATTTTGTGAGGTTGGCATTCCCTCACTGATTTAACCAGTGGGTGTGGGTATTAGAGATGGGGAGGTTCTCCTTTTCTGAGAATGATGTAATTAAAATGTAGTAATAAAAGCCTAACTACTGTGTGACTGTTATCCAGCAGCTGGGTTGCTGCCTCACAGCAAGGACTGAAGTGTCTGTGGGAACTGGGTGAACTCGTACCCATCAGCCAGCAAACCCACTGGCAGCACTGAGTGTGAGGTGCTGTTGCAGCACCTTCTGGCTCTTACTCCTGCTGTTTCTGTGACAGTTATAATAGATTTTTTTCCAGTTGCTAATAGCCTGTCGATGTTTCTGGTGAGAAGAAGCCATTTCTATTTCATACCAGCCTTCTGTGAATTTTTATGGCATCTATTTTAGAACTCATTTCAGTGAGTTTTCTCAGAATTCTTGAGTCTGAAATGCTATGTGTTCCTGTAATAACGATGCCATTCGTAGCTAGGAGGCATTTTTCATACATTATTTATTCATTATTCTATGTGATGAATGTAGGATGTGTTACGAATCCATGGTAGGAGATCTGGAGGTAAACTCATTTGCTTTTAGTACTATGTGATTAAAAAGAGACTCTCTGCTTGCATAGGCAATGAAGGTATTGAATTTCTCTTATCACCAAGATGGTGAAAAACTTGATTCCTTTCATTTCCTCCATCAAGGAAGCAATGACTGCCAGCACAAGTATACAGTGTGATCTGTTCAGAAGATACAGAGTTGCTAGACTAGATCTGTTCTCAACACTTGCAAAACAAAGAGCCAGGAAGTAGGCATTTAAGGGATAACATCAAATATTTAGGAGATATAATCTGCACAGAGTGTAAAATGAAAGATTTAATCTGAGCCCTACCTTAGAGATCTGGGTTTGTTTTCCTGTCTACTATCTGCTGCCCAAATTCAAATGAAGTGTCAGTGCTGGGTACAGCCAATATAGAGTTCAAAGTTTCCTGGTTTGGGAATGTTGTCACTCAGGGTTTTGTTTCTGTCTGTGGCAGAAATACAAGCCTTAACGACCAGGTGAAATTGTCAGAGGTTCCATGCAGGTTTAAAAGGGGATAAATGAAGACACGTCTTTTTAGTTTCTTTGTAGTCCTACCTTTTCACCTTACCCTTCCTACAAGAGACCCCAAACCAAAAACCCACAAACCCCAGCCACTTGAAAAAAAAGTCAGCCCTTACTAAAGGTGAGCATGGGGATGGCACTCAGGAACTGCAGGGGGACAGACACACAATAATAGGACTAGTGTTCTTCAGCAAGGAGGATTATAGGTACCTGTGGCCAGTACCAAGACTTTTGCCTGGACATGGAAGAGAGGACAAAAAAGATGATGCTGCTCAGAGCAGCACCAGGATCTGCACAGTAGCTCAAAACCACAGAGATGGGAGGAAAAGGCAGATGGGCATGGCCCAAATAGCCAAGAGATGACAATACTCTTAGGCAGAAGACACTCCTGTTTGAGACAGCCAATGCACTCAGGGTGATTCAGTGGACAGTCCCAGTGGCACTTGGAGGCACTGGAGGTGTTACACACCTGTGTCCCAGGGCACAAGTCTACATGAATGTATTGCTGAAAGCATGGCTAGAAAATGCCCTGAATGCCTTCACTGCTTGCTCAGCCCTTCTATGCTCAGCCCTGGGCTCTCCCTCTGCTCCACACACCTCTCTGCCTGGGCCCATAGCTCTGCCATCACCTGCCCCAGGCAGAAACACACTCTCAGGCCCAAGAACTCAGCATTAGTCGTTTTTGCCTGGAGCTTTTCTCTGCTTTGCTTGCATGGTTTCACTTCTGATCGTGTTCATAATGTTCCCTTTAATTAATTGTGGCACTTTGTTTCTCAAAATACTACTTGCATGGCTATTTTGTGGAGTGTCTTAGTGCTGAGGAAAGGGCTGGCACAGGAAGATCTAGGAGTAGAACATATCCTTTTTTCAGTTGTCCCTGGAGGTTAGGAAGTATCAAAGCTCGGCATCCCAAGCTGCACAAAAAGGCCTCTTTTTAATGGCCTAATGCACCGAAAGTCAGTGCTGGCTGACGGAGTGAGGGGCTCTCCTCTGCTAACAAACCATGCACAGGCCAAAAAATCATCAGACACTGTAGATCAAAATGAGACTTGAGCAAACCCTAATCCCACCAAGAGTAATGCACCATGCACATACTTGTCAGCATTTTGGTTTTGGGCTACCCTCCTGGCTTTTTCTCAGCGTGAGGAAGCAGTTCTGGTCTCCCCCCCTCCACTTTTGCCCCAAGCCCATCCTGGAACTTGCAGACACTGTGCAGAATGTAACCAGCAAACAAATCCCTCAGCCAGAGGTTTTCAACAAGGTCTCAGTGACATTCCTCAGGGCAGTCCAGCATGATGGCTCCAGCCATCTCAGCTGCTTTCAGGGGAGTTTGTGGAAAGCTACAGCATCACAGCCTTGACAGCAGCATCCACAACCACTGGGTGCAAAACAGCTTCATGGTCAACAACAGACTGAAGGTGGGTGGAGAAACAGCTTTTCCTCTTATGGCTTTCGATATGGTGGGATGAGGGACAGCAGGAACAGTTGGGATACATGTATCTTTAATCACTCCAGAGTAACTGGGAATTGATGCCTGGGGATCAGCCCTATTAAAAGGAGTGAAGTAACAGGCTATGTGAGAAAAAAAATATATTGCTATTGCTTTCTGAGCACATCTTTGCTGGTGCAAATTCTCTCCCCTGCTATCAAACAGTGGGAAGGTTTTTTTACTTCTAGTGGCAGGAATTGAGCTCCAAAGACAAATTTTCAATTGCTATACTTTGAAAGGATGCAAACAAAAAAGTCAACAAGGAAGAACTGGAGAAAAAAATGCCCAAAATGCCCGTGGTGAGAATGCAGAGCTGTACAACTTTTTGGTATACAGTTAATATTCTTATCTAGGAATAGTAGACATATTTTTTCTTTAAAAAAGGTCTAGTAGCAGAGCAAACACAAATCCCATGAAATCACTGATAGCCAAACACCGGTTCATACTGGCTATGCAATCAGTTAATCTGGTTATGGGCTGGAAACATGACTCCCCAGCAGACAATTTTTAATTTGTAGATAAGTGATGGGACTACAGAAGGAGAAAAGCAGAGTGGGACAGACTCATGGGTACCCCAGCTAAACCTGGGTACATCTGTGCCAAATTTTTCCACTGAAGGAGAAGAGAAAGAGAAAAGGAACAAGGAAGGAAGGAGTTTGGAGAACAAGTCATGTAGCATCAGCTAAATAAAGTCCCTGGCCCAGATAAGCCTCAGCAGCTGTGCAGGAGACCTCAAAGAAACACTTCCTTACCGAAAGTTAACCTGAAGTTGAAAATCCCTTTCTCAGAGAAGATGCCCAGTAACTTTCTGACAAGACATTTTGTACCTTACAAAACCATCTCAGTGAAGTTAAGCAACATTCTGGTAAAGGCAGAAATGATCATCAGTTATAATTTCCATTTCAGCAGCAAACATTCAGTAGCCACATAACTCTCTCACGAACATTTGACAACTGAGAAAACTCAGGCACAGACCAGGAAAAGGTTTACCCACAGTCATCAAACAAATCCGTGGAAGTGAATGGAAGAGAGTGATTTCTTGCTGAAGCTATGTGGCAAAATGTCCTTTCAGGGCAGAAACTGAGCATGGTGGTGCAATTGCCAGGAGGTCACTGCCTGACAGCAAGTTCTCTGTTGCATGGAAAACACTTTACTCCTGACAATAAGTCAGTCTTTAAAGAGCAGGAAAAATGGTTAAAGGTGACACAATAAAATAATTGCAAATTACTGCAGCTGCTGCTCAGTCACCTTGTGCAAATCCCAGGGTGTGCCCTCTCGTCACAAAATAAACCCTCAGCAATTTTCCTCGTCAGCAGATTTTTGGCAATCCAGGAAAATAAAGTGCACTAAAAGATGAACATCTCATTCATAGAATAACTTAAAAGGAGAACACTTCAGTATTTTTGTCTTGTTTTTTAAATGTCTGATTATAAAAACAGTACAGCCAGGCAGTGAAAACGTCATTCAATGCTGACTGGGATGGGGTCCCAGGCCTGTGATGTGTGGAGTGGAGCAGCCATACCTCCTGAGCAGGAGATGGTGTTTCTGCCTTCATCACCATTCCTTCAGCTCAGGGAGGAGACAAGCACCTGGAAGCTGCCCTCCTTGCTCCTCCTGTACCCCACAGGGCATCCGCTTCCTGCCTTGGCACCATGATGTGAGCTGTTGGTGGCTGCCACAAAACACTAACTGGGGACATCAGTAAAGGGCAGAGATACAGAGGAAAAGGGCAGAGATACAGAGGAAAAGTTTAGAAGCATAGAAAATTAAAATAGGGTTGGAAGCAAAGTGCAGAAATTAATTCTTCTGCCTCAAGGCAAGACCACTCTAGACAGATACTGTCTAAGTTGGTCCCTAAGAGCTTGGGTAATGGGGATCTTGGCTTTTTCCAACAGCCTGCCCCACTGCTCTGTGGTCTGAATCCTTAAAAAATGTTGCCTAAAGTCTAACCCAGTTCTGCCCTGCTGCAGTTTAATACTAAACATCAATACAACATTTACTTTTAGCAAATACTTTGAATTTATACACATTTTAAAGGAAATATATTGAGTAGGGATTTTTTCCCTTTTTTTTTCTTGAGCAAGATATTTAGGAAGTCTTTATTTGCAATAATGTCAAGCCTTTCCCCTGGATATTATTGAGTCACTTGTCAAAGGGATAACACAAGAGCAAAGATTGATTGCTTCAAGAAACAAAAATACATACTTGTCCAAAAGAGTTATGGTTTTGAGTCTAACATCCTCTTTCTAAAGCAAAATGAATGCTGTGGTTTCATATCATACTCTCAACTCTATAATAGTAATGGACTGTAGAGCAGAATCTGCTGGGTTTGTGCCAAGGGGTTGATGTTATGAGTTGGTCAGACAGATTCACCGCAGGCTCTGCAACCTCAACCAGGTGGGCAGCAGGATGACTGCCATGGGTGAGCAGCCCCCTTGATGAAACCAAGGCATAGCTGCTCCCACTCCCCCTGCCCAGTGCTGCTTGGCACCCCACAAGCACCTCTCTCCCTGCCCCCAATACCCTGACAAGGAATCATCCCCCGTTGTCCTGCCCTGACCTCACAGCTGGTTCTGCACAAAAAAACCCAAACCACACCTGATACTTGTTGCTGCCAGCAGGGGAAGTTTTGGATGCTTAAGTGTTGCCTCAGCCCTCATGCTTGGCAGTGTTTCAGCTCTGCTTGTTCCTGGCCACTCCAGCTAGCAAGCATCTGATATCACACTGTACATGAGATGTGGCAAGCATACAAGCTGCTGGGAGGTACAGAGGTACAGGGCAAGGCAGAGAGCAACTGTGTGTGGATGAAGCAGCTTTGAGTTGGTGGGAAAAATCTTTTTGTGTATGACATGGAGGGGCAAAACATACGCTATTTGTGGGGGGAATTAATGGGTGGAATCAGCTGAATAACATCACACATCAGCTGTTGCTGGTAGTTTTCATAAGCAAAGGAAATACTTTACTTAAGTAAAGGCTTACTAAGACTAGAAATAAAGAAAATGGAAGGCAGGGTGGTTCATATCTAAGCCAGCCCAACATTCAGGGATGTGCAGTGCCCAGCTGCAAGTGCTTGAGCACTCTGACTAAGTGGAGAGAGATGATGCTATGTGGTATTGCTTTCATTATTTGTTGCTTAGAAATGTCTCACTGAGAAAATCAAGGAGAGTCATAAAATAACAGTGAGTTGTTTATTTGCATGACTGTCCCAGCAGGAGAATGCTGGTTTGCATGAGGTTTGAAATCCCAGGAAGGACAAGGAATAAACTAGGGAACACTCACTCAAGATTGCAAAGTATGGTCCAGCAACCCCAGCAGCTCCCAGAGGAGAAAAACTCTCATAAATGAATGTTTTACTTGTCTCAACAGTATCACAGGGTGCTTTTGACACAAACAAAGTCTTTCAGTGCATTATCAAGACTGTGGCTGATGTAAAATGTTTATTAAAGCTTTTTAAAAGCCATTCCTGCATGGCAATATGAGGCGGGACTCAGAATCACTATGTGGACCTCATGGCTGCTGGCTTGCTTCACCAGGGTGTGAAGTTCAGTTTTAGTGGGAGATATGAGCAGTCATTCCTCACTAGCATGTGGTATGGTGGAGCTACTGGTGTCCTACTCTGTATGAGTATCTTCTTTAGCCTCTCATTCAGTGACCTGTGCATAATGCAGTGCTCACCTTGCCATGGGGCAAAGTGCCGTCAGCGCTCTGGAGCAGCAACCTCAGCTGCTCCCAAGGTACAAAAGTTAAGCCCTCTGGTTTTACTGTGTGCTTTTGTCTTAGACCTTAGCACCTCACATTCCTCCTGCTCCACGGGATGGTCGGAGTTGCCAAAGCTCATCTCCTAAAGCCAGGTTTTCATTGCTTTATCAATTACAGTCTCTGCCCACATCTACCTCAACGTATCTAAGCAAGTACACTTTGTGCATAGTGCATCATTTTCGTGCATGAAGTGTTTCATTAACCCAAGATATGCTATGGAGGTTTCCAAACAGCCATACTAGAAGGTATGCTTCCTATCTGGTATGCCACTCCCTGAATTTAACTCAGGCTGTGGATATAGGTCTCAGTGTGTGAGTGCAAATGAATGCCTGGGTTACACCGCTTGAGTCTCACCAGGATGAATGTGTCTTTCGCTGCTCCCCAGTACTCTGTGCTGCTGCAGGAGCACCAGGCTGCAAGAGCCTGGAGATCCGAGAAAGAGGGCAGAACAGCAAGCAGTTAAGAAAAGATGGGTTTTTTTTAAAAAAAATCAAGTATGTAATCATCCTAAAGTACACAAAGTTCTTCCCCAGTAAGGAAGAAGAGCCCCAGGATCAGCATAAAGATTTGAGCTGCTACATGATGTTCTCCATCTTTGAATTAATCTGTGTGCCAGGAGCAAAGGCAGCGCAGCTGTGCCAGAGCTGCTGCTGGTGTTTCCAAGCCATGTGGCTGGCAGGCACCAAGGGGAGCCATCTTTAGCAGCACAGCTGACGACTGACAGGCAAGTCTGTGTGAAGGGATCTCAAACCATCTAACGCCCCTGCTACACATGGCAGGCATTTCAGCAACCGCTGAAATGCAGCTGCTGGGGTAACCCCCTCAGGAAGCCCTACCTCTACAGAAAGATTTTAGGAATTGGGAAGGGATATTTACTACCTATTTGTGTTATTGGATCATTTAGAGGTACTAGTGACAACTCAAAACATCTTTATTTTTATGCCCCTGTCAGCTTGGCTCTATTGAAAGAACTTTGTAGCTTTTAGACTAGAAAATTCTAGCTATCTTTAGTAAGACTTAAACTCCAAACTAGCTGAAGTTAGAGAGGTCACCTTTATGTGTAACACGTGGAATATTAAATTTAGGTGAGCCAAATTCCAGCAGTTCAAACTAAAGCTACAAAGTCTGTGTCTCTCCTCAAAGTGAGTTCCCGGAGCAGCCCAGGTAACTTTTTGCTCAGTCTTCCCTAAATGAGAGAGTTCCTGGACTGCATGGCCTGTGTTCACAGATCCTGAGTGTAATTGTATGTAATTTTTGACTGTGATAAAGAATCTTTAACAGTAAAATACATTAAGGAAACACAACAGAGATAAAATCAAAATAACTTGAAATTGGAACACTTGAAAACTTGGCAGAGAATTTGCTTAGGAAGTTTACATGACAGGGAGGAGTGTGATCCCCCAAATGCTGAGGATTACATTTCCAAAATTACAGCAGGGATATGCAATAACAACTCCATAATATTTTGATTAGGAAGGAGCAAATAACATGCTGCAGGATCCTGCTGTCATAGCACACCCCTTGGCAACACCCTCTTTAAAGAATAAAAAACAAGAGAAAAAAGGTGGGGAAAAAGGAAATCATCCCATTGCTAGAATATACATAGGGGTAGAAGTCAATTCTTGGAGAAGGCATTTACAGGCACTCCTTCCCTTCCCACCATTCTCCTCCTTGAACCCATGAGAGAGTAATCCATGGTTACAAAAACCCAGTTGTAGGCAAGCAGAAAAACTCGTCTTCCAAGGTGCTGGAGCCAGTGAGGGTTTTTTGGGGATCTAACCAGTCTAATAGTCTTTCCTCCCCTTTCATGTAAATTCTCAGTATTCTTCATTTCTGGTTAATCTCATTAACTTAACACACACCTTTAACTGGCTCCAGGTTCTCACACATTGACATGCAGACAGGGTAACTTAGTTATAATGATCCGCTTGTGATCATTTTGGGGTTGAGGACATTTGAGGCTGAGGTTTAAGATGCAGCCATAACAGGAATTTTTTCTTGCTTTGTGGGCTGACTTGTTATTGAAACCAGGTTGCTAGGTGTTAAATAGCACTATCAGTTCCTCTCACATGAGTGCCCACCACATCACCTAAAATAGAAAAATGTCCCAAAGGCCACATGTCTGCCCAGGGCACAGCAGGAAGGTGGTGTGCTATTCTTTACAACACTGCAATATCAGCACTCTCTGCATCTGGGTTCTGTTTTCATCCTGCAGGGACTTTCTTGATGCATATCATGACATACCTTAAACATCAAAAACCTAATGTAAGTCCACAAAATATTTCCAAATACTGGGCTGGGAAGTAAAATTCATAAGTCTACTAGTATTAAAAAATAATAAATGTAACTGAGAAATTGATTTCTTAGCACAAAATAATTCTCTCATGTGTTATCCTAGTTAAGCCCTTAATGTGATAGCTACCTATTTCTTGTTGTCTGCGTGATGGAGCTAATGACTTAATCACCCTTTTTCTATCTAGCATCCCCCATTACTCCACAGTTACAAGACATACTCTTTCCTTGAGATATCTAAATGATTAGCATTACTAGGATAAACTCTGCAGTACTCTGAAGCTATTACTCAACTCCATTACACATGACTTGGTGTTAGTCTGCTGCTTTCAGTCTGAAGAAGAGCTTCTGTGCCCAAGTCCATGTTTTTTGCATTTCCAATTGTATCTGTAGGCTGACAAGAAAAGGTCCCCTTTGGTCTTGTCTCAGTGAAACAGTTAGTTAGATACTTTGAATTAATTAATTGGCATCATTGTTAGCTCTGAGCCGTTTCAACTTGGGAGTGAGTATATGTCCTTATCTCCTGTGAGGAATCTTCTTTCAGACAGAGCAACTACCTCAGAGTGAGAGAACAGACTTAAAAGATGCTGAAATTAAGAAGACCTCAGTTATATTCCTGTTCCCCCCCATTATATAGTTTATATAATTAGACACAATGACAAAGTTAATACTTTGTATCTGTCACCCAGTTCTCCCACAGGTCTCAATAACACACTATGGCTTCATTGCTATTTCAAGTTCTCCTCCCTAAATATTCCTATTGCTGAATACTAAATGTCAGCAGTTAACAAAACCACTCACACATAAATGATATTCCCAGCAGGAGGCCTTCCAATCCAAACCAAACCTTGGGTCTTATTTTTGACACCTTAAAACTGTCTCTTTGCAATAACTAATCTACCTGTAGTAGGTCACTAGATAATACAGAGGTTACCAGTTACACTGTCTTTTTGTCATCCTCCAAAGAGAAAGAGGCTCCAAAGTTAATTTTACCATTCCTGAATCCCTCATGACTATTGCTGCAATGCTAATGAAGTGGCAGAGGGAATGAAAATGAAGGACTATTTTCAGAATTACAAGAGTTGTTACAAACATCAGATTAGACACATAAAAAGAAAGTGAATGAAGCGCAGTGGAAAGCTATTACAAAGATCTCAAAAAGTGTTTTTAAATCAGAATTTCCTGATTTCTTGTGTGGTCCTGTCTGCTTGTGCATAATGGAAAGGCTAAAAAAAGCCCCAACACCAAACATAAACAAAAAAGAACAAAACCTGTTTGACCCACAGCGCAACTTTGGTGGAACCTGACCTCCTTAGTCCATCGGCAGCACTGAGGCTCAGTGCTCAAGAGTCCTCAAGACTCACAGGCACCAAAATTTTCACCAGTAAGCACACCTCCACAAAGTTTCACTACTGGTTCCAAGAGAGGCTATCAAATATCTTAGTAACTCTCAGACATGAGACCATTTTCAGTGCAGCAGCCTGATGTCCCCAGTCAGTAGGAGGAAGCTCCTTCACAGGATAAAGCCATTTATGTGGGCTTTGTGGTCATCCTGTCTACCCTGCTGTTGATAACAGCACTCATCTACTCCCACCAAGGGCCCTTTAATGGAGCTCAGTCAGGAAAACCTAAGCAACAAAATTCCCCCAGCAGCTGGGCCTTCTGGGTGGGTCGTGCTACTGCTAAAACACACACACACCCCAGCGTTTTGGCACAGAACAAAGCAGCTGTGTCACTTTGTTATTCAACATTTACAATGGTCAGGGATGCCTGGCCTACCTAAATCCTCTTGTAGCTCTGCGCTTTAATTAGCAACATGTCCAAAATACTCTGAGTGCTTCTAGATGACAGCTATAGGTGCCTACAGACAAGGCTGGATGGTGCCAGAAGCACTGTCTTGTAAGGGGAAATGTAGTGGGGTGTTAATGAGTGTCTCTGGTACTTAACCTCACTCAAACAGGCTAAAGAATTAATTTTTATCAACACCTCTATTTATAGCCTCTCTGGGTATTTAACAAAGGAACATCACTGGTAAATTAATAACATAAAAAGACAGGAAACGCATTAAACTATTGTGGCTAATTAGCATGAAATCAGGAAATCAAGGTAATGAGACCAAAGTCAGCTTCCTGTGGATCATGCCAAACCTTGACCACAGTAATAAGGAGGTAGAAATTGAACTAATGTGGAGGAGCACCAGTGTGAGTAACTCTTCAGCTGCACATACCCCAGTGCATTTACTTTCCACCTGTGCACAAAGGTCTTTCCTGAGGAAGATCAGGCCAGTGCTAACATGAGACCAGAGACCATTTCCTGGTACCCAGTGTTGTTCGCTGCTCCAGTCAATCTACTTTGCTTCCCTCATGCTTTTTATCCTTTTCTGCTTTCTGAAAATGGGTATTTCTGAGACATGAACCATTCCTGGGCAGTGGGTAGCTGCCTGGCTGCCTGCACGGGTACAGGACCAGCACAGAGCAGCTATCAGCAGTAGCCATGCTTCTGCTCTGTGCAGGAGCTGTTATCCTATAAAAATCATAACTCTCATAAAATCATCTCACATGAGATGAGACATACCTTGCTTATAGGCTGCCACATTATCTGAATAAAAATATATGCAATTATCCTATCTTGCATTTTAATTTTATGTACTGAAGCATCCCAGCATGGCTTTTTTTGGCTTCAGATGATAATTGTGCTAATTTTTCCATCTAAATTAAGCTGCAAAATGCTTAGGGACAAAAAGTGGTCACATTATGATGTGTATTAGAGAAATGCTGTATAAATACTATGAGCAAATCCCATTGTGATGATGGTTGGCTGTCTTTCTTATAGCTAGCAAATATAAAGACATTGGGAGTATGGTAGGACTTTTTTCTCTGCAGTCAGGAAAGAGAGCTGGAACTGGTCCACCTGGGCACAGTGTCTTGGAGGCTCATTTTTGTAAGGCTGCTGATGGCTTGTCCTCTTGTTTTCCCCAAACATGTTCCTCTAGACCCTATGTGATGGCTTGGGAAGAGACTCATAGAGACAAACTTGTCCTTAGTGGGCAGAAGGTCACATCATCTGTGAGGAGGTGGGCATGAGTTTGTAGCCCAGTGGGTGGTGAGCCTGCAATGTAAGTGGTCTCTGTAGGAGCCAAACTTTGGTGACTCCTCTCCAAGATCTATGGCTGAAAGAAGACTCTGTGTAAGTTTTGAGAAGTATTGTTACCTTGTCATTTCTTATTTCATATAGCTGCACAGGAGATACATGCAACAGATTGCAGAAACCTCAGCAATAACAGACTGCAGACAGAACTGACAGGGTTTGGCTTCATCTGAGAGAAGATCTGATCTCCTGCCAATGGGCCTGATACACAGGCTCACTCAAAGGGCTTGACTGTGATTGTTACTAAGGAGGTCAGAGCAAGTTTAACCTTCAGCAGTCCTTTTATGGCTTCATCTAAACAAAGGATAGGAGAATTACACCATTCTTTCCCAGTTTCACAGGGTTTGTTTGTTTTGGGTTATTTCACTTTCAAGGACATAAATGCTGGACAAATTGTACTTAATTCTACATAATCTGGGGGTAGCTGAGCACCAGATGTATCACACTGAAAGTCTCAGCCTCCAGAGTACCTTCTTCTCTTCCCCTGCAGAGAGGGAAACATTCTGTTGTAAGACTTAAGGACTTTGCGCTGCATCTGTGAAGAACTGATTGCAAGTCCAGTGGTCCTCATTTCCAGCACCTGGGAGAGTAGGGTTGGGGCCTGTTTAGGGGATAGCATGGCTGCAGGTTGGGTAGGACAGGCTGCAGGCATTCACTCTGCACCCCTTCCTGGGGAAAATAAGCAGTCAAGGTCTCTGGTGGGACTCACAGCGAGTGGAAGGAAAAGGTGGCAGTTTTATCTCACAGGACAGGGGTCATGGAGCACTCAATCCCCTGACTGTTTAGTGTGTCAAAAATGTACCACCGAAGAGCTGTGACCACTGGACTTGCTCTATACTGTGTTAGTAATTCAAGTGGATTTAGCAGCACATACAGGTTTATCAGGCATGCAATTTATTTGCATTAATTGAGCCTTATCTTGTCTCCAACTGAATATTTGCAATACCAACCTTCATATTTGTGTTCAGACATACTGTGTTTCTGTGTTACTGAACAATTCTCATGAAGTAACTGAGACAAAAAAATGGTCTCTTATTTTTGGCACCTTCTAAGGAGAAGCTGGTGAGAGAGGTCTGGCATAAACAATACAGCATCTCTGCCCCAGCCACATTTTAAGATTTCCATGCAAATGAAATCGTAAGCTGGATGCACATTTTTGCCTTGAAGGAATAAATGCCCCCCAGATTCCATCTGCCACCACGGCAAGAGGGTTTTAAGCTTCTACTTTTCAACAACAGCAAGAGCAAAACCTGAAAAAGAGATGAAAAATCGGAGCACAAGCCTCCCACAGCGGCATATGCTGCAGGACGGGCTCTTTTACAGAGCAGAGAGCAATTTCAGGAGGGGGGATCTTTGTGTCTGTGTCAAAGGGCAGCTCTCCCATTCCTCTCCCGAGGGGAGTAGAGCACCCTCCTAGATGACCTCCTCCCTCGGGGCTTCCACCGAGCCCATGCTGGAAGAAACTTAAGCTCAGAAGATACATGAAATCTGTTGTTGCCACTGTTTGGTTTATTTTAAAGTAAATTACATTTAATGAAAATACCTGAGACATAAAGTACCTTGTTTTCATTTTAATTAGCAATTATGGTTGCTAGTTAAAGCAATACCAAAACAATTGTGTCATAGTACAAAAGTAATGCCCATGTTTATCTGTGCCAGGAAAACAAGATTATGATCTCCAGCCATAGTTCCAGAAGAGATAATACTTTACTAATAATTTTTGCAGGGCTTAATTCAATGAGAGAGAGAAGAACTACCTAGTTTTTGATATATGGGCAGGACACCATGTCACATGGAGGGAGAGATAACAACTGTCCCTTGTCTTAGAGTTGAAACACAATTAGCAAAAGAATCAGCTTTGAGTGATCTCATGTTCTTCACTTTCTTCTGTGTTTCAAATCTTCTTTGTATGTTGGAATATATACACTATCTAATATTTCTATTATATATACTATATATAAAGTATAAGATGTAATTTTGTTGGTATGGATTTTCTTTGCCTAATGCCTTCATATAGACACCTTTGACCATTTATCCAGGGAAGCAGACAAGACTGATTTCCTGCAACCAACTAAATAGTCCTTTTTTTTTAAGAAGAAAGACACGTCCTCCACAAAAGCTAATTAATGCAGCATGACTCTTTGAATATACAGTTTAGCAATACACAAGAGTTGGAAGTGGCACAAAAGATCCTTGAATACGCTTCTAATTGATTAATTCAGCAGGGTAGCACCATGGAAATGATTGATTTTAGCCTACCAGACCTCCCTCTGACCTTTTCAGAGTCTCTGTTGATGGATAGTGGAATTGAAAAAATTTAAATACAAATGGCAATATAACAATAGCACCCAAATTCCCGTAATTTTAATGTATCAAATTGACTGCAACAGGTTAAAGATGCCATAAAGACCAAAGCATTTTTAAACAAATGCATCTCTAAAATAGTGACAATGTTAATGTCAGTAGTAATGACTGATCTCAAATGACTGATCTGACTCACAAATAATATGTGACTGTTCTTCTTAGATAATGATGAGGTGTAACAAACATGGCGATAAGGACTATTAGAAAGGGTGGAAAAAACCACAATAGGACTTTTTTTAGGTCATCAGGTTAGCTTCCTGTTTTACCTGGATTTGATGCAGTGTTTGCAAACCAAACCAGAGGGCATGTATATTACCAATGCTTACATAAACTTAAGCTGCCCTTACTTTGCCAATCAATGTAAAAAATGTAAGCAGCATAGGCTGGTATTTCTGCCACTCATATGGATGGAATTTGGGGGCAGGAGATAGCTGCACTAAAGATATATAGTTATGAAATACCCAAATGAGAAACAAGGAGGACAATTTGTAGGTGCTTGATCCTTTAGACTTGATTCGGGCAGGCTCTTGCTGCAACTCCAGCCTACCTTCAGAAGCCATGCTCACCTGCTGCAGAGGGAGGTGTTTTTACTGCCCTTCCTTTGGCTGGATAATGCTTGAACACGGCTCATGGGTTTAGAAACAATCATTTCATTGCGCTTCCAGAGTATTCATATACACTATTGATGTGCTGATGACAGAGGAGGAAGGCAGTGGCTGTAAAGGAGCCCCTTGGTCCCATGGCAAGTGAGTCACCACTGTCTTCTGTCCTGAAGGAAAGCTCTTCCTGATGAACTTATGGCTTTTTGAAAGTTCCTTAGCTTCCCTGGGCTACTGTCCTGAGCCAGGGCTGGGAGGATGGCATGTATATCACACAAGGACATCTGCAGGGGCAGTTGAGCAGTTGAGGACTCAGCAGGATAAGGAGGACACAAGCCAGTCCCCAGTTTGAGAGGGAAGGAAACCTCTGCCCTCCCTGACACCCCCAAAATGAGGCTAAATACACATCATATGCTTGGTGGGACCTGCCTAGATTAGCAAGTGTTGCAAGAAGGGGAAGCATGCAAACTCATGCTCACCAAAGGTATTTAGGTACCTTCTGCTGGTATTTGCAAAGGGATTTTGGTACTTTGACATCTTTTGAGGGTCTAAACCTGCTAGTGTGATTTCTCTTCACAGCTTCCAGGGGTGGTTGGCTTTGATCAGCTCAGCTGTATTGTCAGGCCCAACCTGTGCCAACAGGACCTGCAGTGTGGAAAATTTCACTAAAGAAGTTACAAGTATTTTTTTCAGATATCATGGTTGGAGCTTAATCAGTCCAGCTAGGACTCAGATTTGTACGCATTTGTTTGTTTCAAAATTTACCAACTTGTTTACTACAATCTCAGCTCTAATTTATATATGTATTTAAAATCTTTTGCCCTTGTGACTCTAACACAAACTGTGAAAATTATTCAGAGTGTAACCAAGCAACATCTGTCCAAGCTAAGACCTGCTTGAGGAAGTATCAGTACAGAAGTTCCCAGACCTCTCTCCCCTTCCCCACAGAAATCCACAGAGAAGACGGAGAGAGTATCACCTCATATACACCTAAAAACATTTCCAAGCAAATGATCTGAGCAGATATAGCATTTCAGTTTGGAGTTAGGAGTGGCACCTCCTAGAGAAGTCCATCCTTCCCTTCCACCAGCTGGACCATCAGCTGGGAGGGAACGACAGCATGGCAGGCTCACTTAGGATCGCTTTGGACTGTGAACCAAACACCCCCTGTGGGAACTCCTCCCTGCATATCTGCTGCCTTTCCCTGTGTCTGTTGGTCACTGTGCAGGGGAGGGGGTCCATCTAGCTGGCAAAATGTCAGGATGCTTTTCTCTTTATCCTCCTTGACAGCTTACAGCTTCTCAGCTGTGTCAAAAGAAGCACGGGCTGGCTGGGCTGGACTGATTATGGCAGCACACCTCTCATCATTAAGCAGCTCTGTCTTCTTGGGGCTGCAATAATTTGTTTTTTTTCCTAATACAGTTGCATAAGGAAGCACCACGAAAGTACATGCCTGAGTCAAGCTCCCAAGTTAGTCCCTGTTAACAGTAAGACCAGTTCATGAGTTGTACAAAGGGCAATCAGAAATGGCTTAATGAAGCTTACTACCACAGGCACAGTGTTAGTGAGCAATAAATAGTTCACTCAAGAGCTCATGTGCATAAACAGGACTAATACAGTGCCAATTTTTGTTACAGAGATATCATCAGCTAGCACTCATCTCAGCATCAAGATGTCAGGGGGGTTGTAACTATAGGTCCCTTCCAACACAAACCATTCCATGATTGAACCAGAGGGGGGCTGGGCACTGCAACAGGCTCCTCAGCGACGGTTGCAGCACCAAGCCTGACAGAGTTCAAGAAGTGTTTGGACAGCATTCTGAGGCACATGACATGATTCTTGGGGCTGTTCTGTCAGGACCAGGAGTTGGACTTTGTGATCCTTGTGGTTCCCTTCCAACTCAGGATATTTTATGATTCTATGACAAGATTTGGCAGTTTCTCAATTCCTGCTGAAAAACTTGATGCAATACTTCAGCATTTCTAAAGAGGATCTAAGTATATTTAAACCCCCCCATATGCATGTGTAGCTAAAATATTAATTAGTTCTGTTTTAAATTATACTGGATTTATCCAGCACTCTTGCACTAGAAAAGCAAAGGAAATACATGCAATTATGAGCAAACTGAATTGCTCTGCCTACCTTCTTCTTAGAAGTTTATTTTTTCTGCTTCAAGGTGATTTGACATTTTTGGGTTAGACTTTAGGAACTCAATGCAGGAGCCTGGCTTTGTACTGCCGCTCCAAACTAGAAACAATTTAATTATGCATCAGCCCATCCCTTCCCCAAAACTAAACCCTCTCAGATACTGAACTCCCTTAGTATAGGTTTTAAATAGAAAGGGTAAGTAGGGTAAAGCTGGTTGTGGGAGTTAGTTTATCTTCCATATTTTCCATAAGATGATTCCTCTGACCTGGCCAGACTCTCAGGTCCCTGTCTGTGTTTTCTCCTGCTGGGACACACCAATCTTCTTGTGCTCTGTGGATATCAGGAGTGGGAAATGGAGACACTTCTGCACTGCAGAGCTCTCCTCCATAACTGTGGGTCTATCTGATATTCTGTTGAGATTTGGTGAATGCAACAGATTTTTTTTAATATAAGGGTTCAAGTTTTATCTCAGATTTTATGTTAAATAAAAAGGCCTATTTTCACTGAAGCATGGTTGTGTGGAAACATTACAAGACTGTTCATCTTATGCAAAAGCATATAACGGATATTTCTACTGAGTGGTTTTACAACCTTGGTGACAAGATTATTGCTATTATTTTACTGCAGACTGTTTCCTTGATACTTGCAATATGTTCATCTTTCTTTCAATATTGTCTTGGTGTTCTAAAATCTGTATGTTAAAAGCAAAACTGGAAATTTGAGCTTCATTTCTGTACTGTTTTCATATAGTTTGCATCCAGAGAATTTACCCCAGCAATTTGACTTCTGCATCAGAGCAAGCAGTGTAACATTTTTGAAAGTGAGAGCTTTACTTGTCACAAACATGAGAGCACCTTTTGGTTAGGTATGTTGCAGAACAACTGATAATAAAATTAGAAGTGAAGAGTTAATTTCAAAAAATTTGGCAACTCTAAGCAAAATGAAAAGTATTTTTCAATGTTAATAGTGTGATGGTAATATTCCACAGGAAGTCTGTGTTCCTCCCAGAATTTGTGTGACATATACCGATATTCCCTACGGCTGTCCATCACTTAGAAAGTAGCTGCTTTCCGTTATTTAATACACGCTTTACAAATACTTCTGTAATTTGGATTCTCCTCAAGAGAAACACCCAGTTCTTGCAGAGGTACTAGAGCTCAGCCATGGGCAACTACAGCCCATGTTGGCTTTTGAGGGTGACTTGCAAAGAGGACTTCAGGATCCGGTGGCTTTGTTGGAAAGCTGCCACCAGCACTCAGAGGCTTAGAAAAATGCAACTGCTGCCTATGGTACAGGATGCTAACCTGCAAGGTATTAAAAACCATTTAATCATAACCACCATGCCACTGTGTTTACCCCAATGGTTAATTTATGCTGCTTGGGTTTAAGTCTTCATGGGACAAGTGCTAAGTTTGCTTCTTTCTTACATTTTAAAATATAAACTACATGCTTTTATCTGGACTTCTCAAACCAGATGCTCAGTATAGTGACCACTCCATACCTGGTGATGGTACTAATGCTTTTAAAGGCTCTTAGGTGGCTTTTGCATTTCTTTTGCCCTGCTATCCTACACTCTGCGCAGGCATAATCTGTTGTTCCTTTTCATCATTTCTATTTGCTTTCCATTTTAGTTTTCCAATATGCCACTCCTTACTCAGATGGAAAGGATTAACAGAGCTAAAAGGCTTAACTAAAGTAGTCATTATATTTGGCACAGGGTTGCAAGTGCCTATGCAGTGGACACTGTAACCACTCTTTTTAAATGACCAGCTTTGGAACAGCTCACTTTTATTTTCAGGTGACTACTAAATCCTTACCTGTTTTGTAAAAAAGTTAGGGTTGAAACTCTGTTTAGAAGATCATTGCAAGAGGGATTTATCTTGACTAAAAAATTTTAGTCATCTGAAAGTTTTAGGACTAGATTAAGCCTATACAGGTCTCAGGAAGGAGAGAGGAGGAACTAAGGCTTGTCAGTGGGGTAATTCAGCAGCAGGCAGTATAAAATGT
>JAWWLV010000088.1:91963083-91982909 GCA_035041135.1 Platyrinchus mystaceus | reverse complement strand
AAAAGGCTTAACTAAAGTAGTCATTATATTTGGCACAGGGTTGCAAGTGCCTATGCAGTGGACACTGTAACCACTCTGTTTAAATGACCAGCTTTGGAACAGCTCACTATTATTTTCAGGTGACTACTAAATCCTTACCTGTTTTGTAAAAAAGTTAGGGTTGAAACTCTCTTTAGAAGATCATTGCAAGAGGGATTTATCTTGACTAAAAAATTATAGTCATCTGAAAGTTTTAGGACTAGATTAAGCCAATACAGGTCTCAGGAAGGAGAGAGGAGGAACTAAGGCTTGTCAGTGGGGTAATTCAGCAGCAGGCAGTATAAAATGTCCAGACTGTTGCATTCCCTTTGTCTTCAGAGCAGTAGCTAAGGGTCATGCTCAGACCTGGAGGTCATGCTGTGCCCTCTGCTCGGCAGAAGATGCTGTGGGGCAGTTCCTATCTCCACCATGTAGCCCAAGGCTCACACACCACCTCTAAGTACAGTCTAAGTCAGATTTAAGTGACATTGGCCCTAGGCCCACTCAGGGATTTAATTCCTTTGGATTTATGTATGGATTTTATTTTACAAAAGCTATTTGGCACAAAGCATTAGGCAATGAAGCCTGCAAATGTAGGGCTTGTGGTTTTACAAATGTTCAGCAGAACAGTGAAGTTCTCACTTTATGAACATAACAGTTTTAGTGCAAAGAAAAAGGGAAATATTTGGTTGTTGGGCAGAGTTATTTCCTTGCACTGCCCCTGGTGTTTGGCAAGTGTGGTTTTATGCCCAGACAAAACTCATCCTAAGTCCCATGAGGGCTGGGAGAAGTTTAGTGACTGAAACCTTGCTTTCATTCAGCAGTTATCTCCTAAGGTCAAGGTGTCCCTGACAAGGCTTCACAGGACATCTGTAAGCTTGTGTCGTATGAGGAGCAGTAGTGCCATCCCAATAAGAACTATTGCACCAGCACAATACTTTTTAACTGATCCTAAGTATGAGACCTCTATTGCTCTGCATGGGGGTTACCAGCTGACAATTCAGCTGAGAAGCACTAAAGTTTTGTATCCAGAAGGATGAAATGGAGGATGGTTAATATAATAAGTACATAATAATAAGACAGAGTATAGTCTTTCAAAGAAAGGGGTAAGACACAACAAACAAACTAACTATTGCTACTAGTTTAAGCTACAAAAGTTTCCATCTTCCTCAGGCAACTGCAATTATCACCCATTTCCTTGGATATTCTTAATATTGGTACCTGTGAATTATTGCACGTTATACAAACTTATCTACTACATTTTCATCACCAACTGCCCTTGCCAGGGGTCTGCTGCAGACTCACCATTAAACTGTCAGGTTCCCTGGTTGTAATGAATAATGACAAAGCAGTTCCAGCTTTTCTGAAATGCATCAAAAAATGAATGGTTGAGGAGTGATACTAAGAAAAACAAACCAAACCATGCAAATGTTCTTGAGGTTGTTTTGAAAGGCTTATTGATGTGAAATTCTCAGTACTTTAATTGTTATTCAAAGTGTACCTAGAAACCCATTATGATTTTCCAGTCACTGAAGGATTGAGTCTAAGCATTGCACGGGTACAGAGCTAACAAAAGCTCTGTGGGAAGAGTTTTTGCACAGCAATGGGTGAATATTAGTCATACTTGCATATTCTTCTTTCCACACGTCAAAGGTCTGAGGAGACAAAGAGCTGTGCCTTGGATGGTTTTGAAATCCATCAATCTCCACTAGTCCTGAACGGACCCCTGTGAGTGGAAAGGTTTTTTGCCCACGCAAGTGTCACAGCACTGCACGGGGCACATGCCTTCAGGTACGTTAGCATATGTTTTCCAAAGAACATTTCCCTGAGGTAAGAAGAAAAGTATAGATCTTGTATCCAATATTACATAAAGCCTACTTATCTGCAGGAAAACAATTCTCCTCCTCTCTTTCCAAAACAAAAACATAATTTAAAGCTACATTATTTCCAAGAGTGAGTAGGACAAACAGCACACTCTTTTTTTATTGCCATTTAAATGTAGTCTAAATCCAGACTCACCTATTATCTTATAGATTATTTCAATTTATGAATATAAACAATATTTCTGGACTGCTTTCCCTAACCCTAGTGACTTGTATGGGTTTTTTTTCATATGAACCATTTGCATGTACCACAAAATAAAGTAGGTTTTCATATTGTGAGGCTATGAAGTTCAGGTACATGTTATGCTTTTGCCATTTTTCTTTTCCAGATTTTATTTTTTGTCCTGGTTTCTTTCTGTTCTCTGATTTTTTGTGGCATTTGATTTTTATTTTTTTTTCACTTGGAAACAAACTGAAGTACACAGCAGACCTTTTCCTGTCTAAATTGCACAGTCAGTTGGGATCAGAAATAATAAGGGGCTGTTCACAACATTGCTCTAGTAGGCCTTTCTGGTGAGGAGAAAATGTGCCTAACGATGAATACTTCATGAGATTTGATTGAAGCTTGCCATCGATTCCTTGCCCTAAATGTTGCAGGTTGTGAAAGCTACATTAGCACCAGGGGATACAACTTTTTAGGCCCACTCTCGCAGGGTAGATGCTCTGGATCGATCCCCAGTACCTGGTAGGATGAGTCTGTGGGGCTGACAGTCAGTGCTGGCAAGGGCTAGACCCAGACATAGACTTGGACCTGGACTGGACCCAGACCCAGACCCAGCACAGTGCTGTGGGTGGCCAGTGCTCATGGGATGAGTACATGGATAGACACCCTGTGTCTTGCCCCCCAGCCCCAGCTGGGATTATGGTTCTAAACAAGTCACTAAATATTTCTGCTGCAGCTTCCCTAGCTCTTCCTGTTTACCAAATGTTTTCAGGGATATTTAAAATTGTATGGACGGGTCCATTCCAGCAGAATTGCAGAGACCACTCAAGACCTTGCAAACCCTGAGCATTGGTCTGGCACAGAAAGCCAGCAAAAGCCATCCAAAACACCCCTCAGCGCACAGCCAGCTGAATTTTCCTATTTGCTGTCCTGGATTAGGGACATACAATCCTTTTTCTCTGTGTGAAGTCTTGGAGTTTTCTGTGCAAACCCCATCTGTTAGATTTCAGGAAAACCCAAAGAAACATCCCCCCCCCCAGATCCCCAGAGTTTTAACATGAATTGGTGGCCAGAAGCCAAGTACATTTTGGGGAGAGCAGCAAACAGCTGCTTTTCAGTCTCCTCCCAATAGAGTTTTAAGAGTTGATCCATGCAGATATTACTAGTATGATCCAAATTCAGCTTCCAACCTTGGCATGAGCAGACCCTTTTAGCCTGTTTTCCTAAAGAAACATTGTACATGTGATGACACTGTGATCATTAACATTTTTTAACCCACTGGCCAGCTTCAATCAAACCTAGCAGCCAGGCAGCAGTCTTGGAGACCCTAAGTTCATGAACCATATATGCAGCTGGGCCAAGGGAAATAAAAGAAAAAGCAGGTCAACCTGAGAGGGCCCAGGGAGACTAGATGCCCTGCTCCAGGAAAGCTTTACAACATTTTCCATCTGCATGGACACAGGAGTGTCCAGCAGTAAAGCAGATTTCAGTAGATCCAGAATAATTTTTTTACAGCATTATCATGAACTTACACTCTCTGTCCAATGTCTCACACAGTATTGGAACCAGCCTTTGCTGAGAGGTGAAAACACAGAATCAATTTTGTGAATGTCAGAAGCCTCTCAGAGGGTTTCTCTGGTGCCAGTTGCAGTCGCTTCCCCTTGGTCGGAGGGACAGACACATCCAGACAGGCAGCGAGGGAAACGAGGAAAGTATTGCTTCCCATTTGAAAATGTGCCTTTGTTCAAAGCAGTGTTTTTGCCATGAGCACACGTGCCTGCAGGGAGCTTTCTTCAGGGACTCAGCTGTAAAATGAGGCCACAAGGGCAGGCACAGAAGGACTGCAAAGTCCGCCGGCTGTTTCTTTGAGTGACTGCCTTAACAAGAAGGTACAGTGACAGCCTGTGCTCATAGGGACTTCGGAAACCAGCCAGCAGTAGTTTCCTTACTAGAATTCTTTTTTTTTTTTAATTTTAAACTGCATATTTTAAAACAGAAGAGCATCATGTCTCCTGTAATGGCAGCAGTTTTGCTGCAGTGCCTCAGCAGAAGGCAGCTAAGAAGGAGAAGCTGAGTCCAGACATAAGGAACTTGCAAGGAGCAGGCCATTGCAACTGGCCTCAGCACAGACCATAGAAAGCTGTGCTTCTTCACTGATGTAGGCTAAAGCAATCTAATTAAAGATGACATAAGTTATTTCTAGTAACAAAGCCAACAAACACTCTTCTGAGTGATTAGCATTTTTCAGACTCAATAAGAAATAAAAAATTTTTATCCCTCTCTTTTTCAGTGCTGCAATGTTTCCCTAAGGCAGAGGACAGCAAAAAAGAGGGGCTTTGAGAGATGTGCAAAGATAGCACCATTGTCAACTAAAGAAACCTCCTTCAATTATTCAGAGCATCTGCCATTCTCAAATTTCCCATTCTTAGAGCTCCAGCTAAGTGGTGCTGCATACATTTGGCAGTAGTTCTTATTAACTCAGAGGACAGCACAAGTAAGGAACATATGTATTCACAGGATAATTAATTATCTATCCACTTTATTTAAAGTGGATGTAGTGGTAAGAAGTTTCCATATATACTCACAAACTTTCTGCCAAAAACATATTTTTGAAGAGTAGGGAACTTCATATGGAAAAGGTGAACATAATTCTAAATAGACAGGAAACAAAACTGCTTCTATATTTCTACTTCATTAACAACCAGAAAATTGACCATAAAACTGTGGCACACCAAAATATTGATAAAGATACAAGCATTTAAAACCAGTGAACTCTGAGTACAGTCAACCAACAACTAGGAAAATCAATCTTTCTGACATCTACCAGTAATATTTTACATCTGAAAGGCAAACTGGAGTTGAGCTCATGACAAAACAATATTTAAGAAGGTAGTTGTCTATGCTGAAATGCTATGAGTTAGGAAGATTCAAACAGACCTTGTTATCTCCACAGCTAAACTAGGATAGTGAAATGACATGAATTCAAGGCAGAGATGTTGACAGACAGCATGCTCATTTTATCATATTCATCCTCTTACATTGTGTTCTGAACGGCATTCTCATTCCAAGATCCCTTTTACAATATGTCACCTGCTTGATGGGAGAGAGGATGCTTCATTTGGCCAGCCAACCCAGCCCACTTTCCCAAGCCATTGCATTGCATCTTCTCAGGGGTGATAAGACACTGCTGTTGACCAAACCAAAGAAATCTCTTCTGTTTACCCTGTGCATCACAGATGCATTACCCTTCCAGAGTCTCTGCAGAACCACTGGCAGCATTTCTCTCCAAGATGCCAACTGAAAGGGATCCTGAATAAATCACCTGTGTCCGGATCTCTGTATTTGCAGACTGTCAAGGAAGGCAAGCAAACTACCTCCAGTAGAACCACGGTGGAATGGTGAAAAACATACCCCAGCAATTTGCAGTAAGGACATCTCTCTCTCTTTATATATATGTATACACATATGTATGTGTGTGTCTACATTTATATATATATACATATATACATCAGTGATGTACATGGCTTCTACCAGCCAAAGAAGAGAAAGGTTCTGGACATCATCTCCACTGTGGTATTTCACAAGTCACTGATCCGCTTTTGTTCCTCTCAATCAAACTTTTTTTGACTCCTGTAGCTGGTCAAAAAAAGAGGGGTGGGTATTATTCTGTGTTTTACCACATTCCCCTTCCAACACACAAACCATCCCCTCTTATAATTGTCTTACAAATATGAAAAAGTGCTTAGCTGTGTTAGGAAGGGACCCTTGCAAATCAAGTCCCCCAGCTGTAGGGTTTTGCTAAGCAGGGGCTCTTCCGACTAAGGGCTGATGGGGAAGGATGGCTGTTCCCCTACCCTCCCGCTGTGCCCCAGCAGCTAAGCCCAAGGGGAAGGAGGGCTCGGCCCAGCCGCAGTGTCTCCCTCCATGCCGGCCCATCTGCCTGGTGAGATGGGTGCAAGGCACGAGGGTGGAAAAGGAGGAAGGTGCGCGGGGCGATGAGACGCGACACTTACTGCAGAACCGTCGCCGCCTGACCCTGCATCGCCAGAGCCGTTTCCGCATCCAGTGCAGGCACGGGGACAGGTCCATGGCTGGAGGGGCCGCCCGTCCCCGGGGCCACCTGGCACGGCCCGCTCCCCGCTGGGCAAGCCTGCGGCAGCCCCGGGCCAAGCCCCGGGCCGCCGGGAGGATGCGGCGGGCGGCCACCGAGGCCCTGCCGTCCCTCTGTCGCCATGCCATGTTTTATGCATGAAGGTGATGGCACGTAATTTCATCCTGATTCTCCGCGCCTGGTGTGTACGTGAGCACCTGCGACGTGGAGGAGCCACGGCATCAGTCCCTGGGGAGAGAGAGCTCAAGGGGGAGGCAAGGAGCGTGCAGCCCTCCCGGGGTGGGAAAAGGTGTCCGTCGGAAGAACGGGGCCTTTTCCAGCCTCTGCAGAATGGGCTGAAGTTCACCCGCCTGTAGGTCGGTGCTGCACTACGTGGATCCCGGAACGAGGAGGGACCCAAGGGTGTTAGAGAGCCCTGCAGAAACCCATGTGCACTCTGGTCACAGAACCATGGCCAGTGTTTGAAACCTCAACCTCGCTGCTGCCTTCTGAGGAAACAGTGAAGCCAAGAGTGTTTGAGGGCAATACAGCTTTAGCATGCCCGTGTCAGTGCTGCACTGGTAGGGGTGGTCAGCATTTCTCAATTACATTCTAATTTCAGTTTTGCTGTTACAGTAATCCCTGGAATGCCACTCCCAACCCTGTCACTGGCCTCTTCTCCAATGAGTTGACAATTTGGGCCCCTGCTTTCATACCTATAAGCTTTGCTTTAGCAAACACATTTGTGGGTTTTACCTTAAATGTTCCCTATACCACAAGAAAGAGGTCACAACACCCCCCCTCCCGCCCCCCCGCACACCCTTTACCAGGGAAGAGCAAAGCTAAGAAGTCTGGAGCACACGATCTATGTTGCAAATCCATGAGCTGTGTTGCAAATACATAAGCTGTGTCTTCCTCAGCAGGTCTCCTGAAGGTTTTCCTATGGCAGGTCTTGCCCCATGAAGCAGAGATCACTGAAAGCTAGACTCAGGACAGCAAGCCCTGCCACATGCGCCGCTGTAACTGGAGAGCAGTGGATGGCAGGGTTTCAGGTTTCCTTGCCATTTGAATATCATAGTAGGGTCATCCAAAGGGCCATCGTTGATTTTTTGCTTCTGATGTAGGCAGGTAAATCTTGTGCTGTCGTTATAATGATAGATAAAACCTAGCAGATGTATTTGAGCTTCATTTTAAAGCTCTTTGATTCATCCTGATCTGGACTAAATGTAGTATTTTGAATCCCTATTGAGAATATGAAAAACTCACTGTTATTTGCCCCTGAAGGTTGTGTTAATGCCCAGGCATAGCTCATCCACACTGGGAATTCACACTAGATTCTGTATGACAATCCCAAACCATCTAGAGATTTAAAACCAAAACCACAAATCACTGTCAAGTCAAGATAAGAAATTCCACAGACATCCATTACATTCTACCAGGCAACAGTCAGGTCAGATTATTCATTTGGAGCTGATCAGAAATGAAAGTAAAGGCTGATGCAGAAACACTTTGAAAAATATAAAGAATTTGCTTTGAGTCTTGTGTCACTGGGTGCTTGGAGAGTGGTCAGAGTGAATTAACCATATACTATGGTGGACACACTGCTGATTTTACAGGGATCAGCTGACCCAGCTTATTTTCTCCACTAATATGCTTCCAGTATTTCAATGTGCACCATCACCTATTTCTGTGCCTGTCAAGAAGGACTCACCATATGATGCTTCAGGTCTGCTGAAATCATTGCTGTACCAGACTGAAAGGAATTCCTGGGTCATCGTGTCCGGTCTCACCTGGCTTGGCAATTCCAGCATATTTCCACTCTTCAATAAATTATTTCTCAGAATTAGGCTTCCTGTCCTCTTTTACTTGAGGAAGAAGGAAATAGGAGTTGAAGGAGTTTTAAGTGGTGGAAAATCACTTTTTGATTAGAATTCAGCACGGCTGTGATCTCAGTGTCATCGGTTGATGCTGATGCACATAATTTACAGCAATAAATGAGATATAACAGCAGGTATGTGTGGGCTGTAAAGAGAAATCAGATTTGAAGTGAGAAAGGTTGGAAGGGTTTGGTGTATTTTATGCTTAAATAGTGCTTATAATTGTCTTTTTAGAATTGTACAGACAAATGGAATAATGTAAGAGATGGGCTATGTAGCATTCAATTTTGCTTGTTTAAGGAAAATACATTACAATGACAAGTATATTTGTGCTGATGATAGCTTGTTTTCTTCAGTATTTGATGTTTTCCCTCCTCCTTTTTTTTCTTTTTTAAACACAAACACACCTAAGCTTAGAATAAGCTGTTTGTAGATGTATTTTTACCTTAGAGTAGATAGAAGTAATAATTTTTACATTTTATGGGTTACAATTAAATATTATTTTCTTCATAACATTCTGGGTGATTTGTGTGCAGTCCTCTGGCACCAAAGTGCAAAGGAGACATTCAGAAAAGCATAATTATACACACCATTTTTGGCACCACTTTTGGCACCACTTCCATTTTCCTCCAACTCATTTTCTGTAAATGAATGATGACATGTCAGAGTCACAGGGCAGGACACCAAGTACATGTGTCTTTCTGCATTTTACTTTAAAATCTTGGTGGAGAGAAAGACACATGCAGTTGCACAGAAGAAAGAGGAACTGGTGAGCCAGTTCATACCCAGTCATGCTGCTCCTGTAACTCCAATCAGCAAGAAGAACCTTGGCAACAGTCAATGAAGGCATCAGCCGACAAAGGCAGCATCATTTAGTCATCACAGCATTTCTAAGATTAAATATAATTGCTCAATCTGATGCTCACCATTGACCTCCCAGTGCAATGTGGTTTTCTAGTGGCTGCTGCTATTTCTCTGGCAAGACAGAGACCTGCTGCAGATCATGATGTCCTCAGATTGATGCTTCAAGCTCTGACTTGTGGGTACTAGTTGCTTCCTTAACATGCTGCTGATAAACAAACACAGTTAATGAACCTTCTTCCTCAGCAGAAGGGATCAGTTGTGGGGCTATGTTCCCCCATCACTCTAAAAGACTATGAGATGCTTTGATTGTAATATAAGCAACAATTTTTTCGAGCTAGCAAACCCCAAACTTGCTAAATGTCAGAGCATTGTACTATGGTTTGTCAGGTGTCTATTTTGATGTAGACTGGCATTCAGCCTTAGTTAATGCTTGAAAGCAGTCAGTGTAGTGATGTTAGTGGATGTCAAAAGCACACAGTGCACTCAGGGATTGACTAAGTAGCATTTCAGGGAGAGCTTCCACTTAAGCCCTTTGCTCAGTGTACTTCAGTGCAGTGATTCAGTTAAATCACTGGCTAACAGGGTTTATAAATGCTGGGGAGCAGGGGGTGGGAAGGCCCCATTACTGGCTCAGAATGCAACCTCGGCTGCTCAGCTCTCATACTGCAGTGCAGTCCTGTGCTCTTCTTGTGCCACCTACTGACCAGTTCACTCTGGCTTTCAATTCAGAAAAGGAATTTTTTTTCCCAGTTTATTTTTAAATGCAACTTTTTGATGTTGAATTTTGCCCAAGAAATCATTAGCTAGTGAATTCAATCATTTTTCAGGCTTTGATAACAAGTTCTAATTTAGAGCTGAACCACCCTATTCTGCACCAGCTGGCTCAGTACAAGGAGTAGGGGTGGGATGGGATGGGATGGGATGGGATGGGATGGGATGGGATGGGATGGGATGGGATGGGATGGGATGGGATGGGATGGTCTGGTCTGTATTATCCAGCATGTCAGGTCCAACAATGCTTTCTCTTCCTAAATACTTAATTCCTTGCTGAAATCATTGAGATTGCACAGATGTTCAAAATGGGACTTTACATGGAGAGTTTGCTCTCTGTCCAGAGGTGCTTTCCATGACATGGCTGAGCTATGACAAGGAATGACTTCTCGTTCCAATATCAGGGAGAAGTACTGAAGTGCAGGCTTCAGGCCCTTACCCACCATGTGTATTAATAAGAAATGCTTTTCTTTTGGCTTTCTAACTCCCTGAAATTAGGAATTACCCTGCAGAATTAAGAAAATACTTTCAACTTTTTAATCAAAAGTCAAAGCAATGGCTAAATGGATGTGTGTCCCCCATCTGCGACATCTCTGAAACGCTTTAAAGTGGAAAACACATAGCCTGTGCATGTTTAGCTGTAAAGTTACCTGTTTGCATCTATCTTGGGTAGATAAACCCCATATTGACCTAACACTGGGAGATGCTCTGCCAGTGGTGCAACAGTGGCTTCAACAATTGTAGTAGGCTCAATATTAGTATTGCTCTGCAAATGTTTGTGATAGCCATCGTCTTCCTCACTCTGACTGTGGCAGTTAACTCTCTGAAGGGTTCAGGGTAAAAAGAGTTACTCCATCCCTCATGAAGAACTGACTGGAACCTGTGAAGAGTAGCATTGATAGGACAAGGCTAGGAATCTTACATGACCATGGCATTGATAAATAATTTCTCCAGCATATCATCAGTGGACCATGCAGGTGTAGTGGGTTGTGAGTGGTTCTAGTTCTAGAGCTTCTCACAAGAAAGAGGGTGGTCAAAACAGCACCCTTTTCTACATATGATTTTAAATGACCATTTCTTTTTGGAGCCCAAGCAGCCTTGGCCAGGCCAGAGCGTGACACTGGAGAAATTGCTTCCAGCTGCAGTTTCTACCTCCCACTCATGCTCTCCTCCAGCTGCATATTTCAGTGGGGCCATGACCTCAATGTGTATTTTTAAAAATATGTGGAAAATAAGCTTTCAATTTTCGTCATTGCTAAATGGACTGCCTCTTGCAACTCTCTATTCAGTGGAAAGGTAAAATGGGAAGATGGGATGGCAGGCTTATTCACATTAACTTAAAGCATGATGAAAATTTCATATACTCTTTAAAAGGGCTGACAAAGAGGCCGTGGACAAATTCTGTGTTTGGGGACACAATATTTTCTTTTTAATTTTTTGAAGTTCATTATTGATCTTAATTAATATTTTTTCCTTGGATTTTACTTGTTGGCCTGTGGGCAATTTCTTCTAAAATTAATTAGATTAATCATTCCAGAAATCTCAACTGAATGATTATGTATATACAAAATATTTTTAGAAACAATGTCAGAGATTGGCAAGCATTTTGATTTTGCTGCCAGTAAACTTGGCATACCATTGAAGAGAAAGAAGGTTTTTTAGGTAGCTATGAGAGATTTCTTGTTCTATGCTCAACTATCCTACAGGATCTGACAAAAAGCATCGAGCATTTATGATTTGGAAATAACCTGATGCTTCCCACTTTCATATATAGATTTGAGTCAGAAACACTGCAGGAAGCTCACCTCTGACAAAAAAAAACAACCCTTTCAAAATAGGTTGCTGGCCCAGAATAACAGCAGGAGACAGTCATAACTCTTGAAATATTTATCTTAGCATTTTCTCATCAATCATTGAAAATACAGCTGCACCACTTATGGGTCAATAAATAAATGTTCTACTTAAGGAAAAAATCTGTTGTTTCCTTAACGTTTTCCTAAACTTCCTTTTTTTTCCACTTGCAGACAGCTACCCGGTACAGTGAAGCCACTTCATTAAGCCAGGCTTTCAGGCTATTCAGACTTTCACAGGTGTGAAAACTAAACGAGCTGCTAAACCCTTTCAGATGGATAAACTCAGGGTGGATAGAATTTCGTTTCTGCAAAAGAGGATGCCTAAAAATAAAAGTGGAGCTCATATGGAAGCTCCCAATATGACTGTACTGTAGTCTTCCTCCTTCAAATGACGCACCTAAGCAGAACACCAAAAAGTATACAGCAAATTTGTGCCTGTTAAGAACCTTTAGAACACTTTACTACAATGATATTGTAGCTACACTTTTATTAGATAAGTAGGTTTTGCTCTAAAAGCCTCTTAATCAAGAATAAGTATGCTTTTTAAGTGATATCCATTCCCAAATTTACTGAGCTGCTTTCTCTCTTTTCCTTCGAAGCCTGCTCCTTAACTTACTTGTTTAAAATATCATTTCTGATAGTCTTATTAATCATCTCTTCTATTAATTTAATCTCAAATTTTCTGGTTGTAGCTGTACTCTGTATTCTTCCAACTATTTTTTCTATTCTTATTCTTTTAAAATATATGCTGATTGTTAACACACCTCTGCTTTCTCCAGCCCTGACTATATTTTTATTGTTCTGTATTTTTCTCATTAAAATTACATTTTGGCAACTGTGATTCCAATACCAAACATAACACTCCAGGAACTTCACAGGCCAGAAATGTATGTCTTTCTTTTGTACAGTTATGCTTTTTAAGCACGCTGGTATATAGTCCCATATCACAAAGAAAGCTCACAGTATTACTATGCTTCAAGAATTTTTAGCAATATACCATAGAATAAGGAATGGTTAATTATCTTCTATAATTAAAACATATCTGGTGACCTTAAACCAGAGAAAGAGGGAGCACTTAGACTAATAATAAGATTTTTTAAGGATGAGTTGTTCCTTCCACTACCTCTTAAGATAAATTATTTCTATTAATAATCCTGTCAGAAGGTGCAGCTCACCTCTTGAAATGGACATAAACAAAGGGTCCATACCTACTGCAGCTAACATCATATGGAGCAGTCATTTGCCTTCATGATTTCTGACTTTATAAATCTGGTGGATATCCTAATGGCATGACTCAAAGCCAAAGAACTCTAAACCTGTATTCTGACCTGTTGTGTTCTCAAACTGACATTGCACAAGAGACCTGGTAGGAGACAAATGGGTTCAAACGACTCTACAGTTTGACGGAAAATTTTCCTTATGCTGTCTCATGAGTCAGATGCTTTTACTCACTGACTGCCTTAGAAATCCATTCCTGATGAAACATTTCTGGGCATTGTTTCTGCCCCCTTTTTCTCCCCTCAAGAACAAGTGACTCTATAAAAATAATCTTTTAGGCTTCTTGCAGGGAATCAAAGACTTCAACACAGTGCACTGCTGTGAAGGCACATCAGTGGTCATCCAGAAAATACAAACAAATCATTAAGTCTGCAAAGTCAAGTTTCAAAAATAGTTTGCCTCAGTCCCATAGGCACATTCATTTCCTCCTGAAATTCTGACATTTACAGGCTTCAAAAGGTGAAACTTGAAAATTACATTTCAAATATTTGTAATAAAACTGCCAGAAGAGGCATCCCATTTCTCCAGCAGAGTGATAGCATTTACAATATGATGTAAATAAACTGTGAGTTAAGCCTGAGCTTCTCCTCAAAGTGAAGACCCTGATCACGGCTTTATTGAAAGCTTTCTGTTCTGAAGCTTGTTTTGGCATCTCACTGTTGCCTAAAAGACGGAGGAGAAAAAGACTCCAGGCCAATTTAGGTTGGAGATAAGGTAAGGAGGGCAGAAGCTTTAATGAGCCTCTAGGCCCCAGGAATACAAACCACCATGCGTGCCTTCAGACACAGGTTCTATGATTTTATAATGATGTCCATCCAATTCCCACTCGTCCACCCCCTGGTTCTGCCCCGTTCCGCCTCTCGGCACAGCCCTTCGGGAGTTGAGTCTGGGGGAGTTTGGGACCCCTCTTTCACCATCTTCATTCTCCTCTCATCACGTTGAGTCCTTGGAGGCTTTCCAAAGTTCCAGGCTTGAAGGTCGTTATGCCTATGTTTACATCTTCTAGTGCAGATGTTAAGGTGTTTTTCTGCAAATCTACCTTGATAAGAAGACTAAACCACTAACAGAATTTTGAGGGATTGATATGGGACGGGGTTTGTATATGCAACCATTAAGCTACTGCCATTACTTTTACTGCAAAATACTGGTAAAAGATATAATACCGTGAGAAATATAATACAGCTACATTTAAAATCTACGATGACTACATAACTACTTCTGAAGTCTATAAAAATTAAAAAATCAAGACCTCTAAGGCATCATCACACAGCTTGCTCAGAGAATGATCGAAAAATCAAGGTTGGAAGTATCTTCTGCAAGTTACCTGGTCTAACGCCATGTTCAAATCAGGGTCAAATGATGTTCCTCAGGGCCCTCTCCAGCTGTGCTTTGAAAGGTTTCCAAGAATTAAGCTAAGAAAGCAGTGCCAAGTACCTAAGGGCCTTTCAGTCATGAAAATTAACAACTCCTGGTTCTTGTCCTATACCTATTTTCTGATACACTAATGCTCCTCTCCCTTCAGGTTTGGCCATAACTAAAATTGTACACAAACTCCACATCAGTACATTTTCTCTGGGCTGGTCATCAAGAGGTGTTTCATCCTTTGTCCTCCTTTAGGAGCATTACCACATGTGCGCAGTGGAACAGCCTCGAGTGCCACCTGCTGCTGCCAGCTAGTTTGGCAGAGAATCAATCCATCTGACACCCTCTGGACAGACTGACAGACATACAGCTGTGTGTGCAAGCCCCACAACACTGACATGGGATTCAGCATAATGTGAAAGCATACGCACAGTGTTGGAAATATCCAGTTGATTGCAGTTGAATAGACTAGTGCTGGGATCAGCCTTTTTCAGGGCCTCCAAAATGTAAAATGGATACTGAGCACAGCTGGCTCCAGTCAGGAGAATTGACTTGGTTGATGTGATCTGTGAGTGGAGAAGGACCTGTCATCACCTAACAGAGAGAAAATAAAGAGAATAACATACTAGATAATGCACATGAGACCTACAAACAGAGATATTACTGCTACTGACCTGAAATGTGGTTGGTGTATCTTGGGACAACATGTGATGCCCAGAAGGGCTCCTGTACAAGCTAAATGTTTGTGCAAAGCAAGCTCTTCCAAAGTGGGAAGTTGCGAACATGCATTGCTCTTTGCTTAGGAAGGAGGTTTGGATGTGTCTTTCAGCTCTTAAATTCATAAAGGTTCACTCAAAAGAGACCTTAAAGCCCAAAAAGTAACACAGCTTAGAAATCTGGGTCACTCTGACTTCATTTATTGCACAGGTTGAAGTGGCTGACATTGTTGCTGTGGACAAATGGTCATTTGCATCATTATAATGGTCACCTGTGAAAAAGTCAGTTATTTTTTTTCTTGGGCATCTTCAAGAGATGGCAGTTGCACTTTGGGAGAAGTTGCACAGACAAAACAGACTGACCTTGAGTCAGGTAACACTTTCATTGCCAGCCTCTGGACTAGCCCATTGAACTTCTCAAGAGCAGGAAGATGCTTTTTGCATTGTCTTTCTCACTATCGTTTTTTCTTGGGAAAAGCTTTCAGCCAATACCTGAAGAAGTTATACATGCTCTGGCATCCCTGCTCAAAAATCACCTTTCCCATGCTGATGTATAAATCATTCTAATCTGACATCACCTAAACACAATGAATGAGCAGGAATGTCTGGTTTTTTCCCCCCTTTCAGTCTTATTGTCTTGTCTTCCCAGCTCACATCACTGGCTTTAACCTGTTCTGCCTAGATGACACTTCTTGTCCACCATGTAGACACAAAGGACATGAGGTGATGTCTAATTACTTTTGAATACTTTGTTAGTACAAAGCCCAGAACACTGAGTTCTTGGGAGTTACTGCAATTTAAACCATAACAATAAATCCCCACATAGGGGAAAATGCTGGCTTGGAGCGAGGACTGTTTCAGGGCCATTAGACTTCCACTTTGACTCCTATTTCTTGCTAACACAACAATTAAGAAACCAAAGATTTAAAGAGAATCTCAAAGTTTATATGTAAATTTTATAGCAGAAGCGAAAACAACACCCTGAAGAAGCCAGAACTCATCCTGTTCCCAGATAATGATGGCTCTCTCACACATTTCTTCACTCCTTTGGTCGAGTTCTGTCCTGGAAGAGTCTGACGAGGGGTTAGGGATCCAGGGCTAATAGTCACAGCAAAGTCCACTGTGAGATCATACTGCTACTACTCGCCCAGCTCTTGCAAATGCTTTCATGGGGAAAAAAATCTTCCTCAAATTTTGGCAAAAGACTGGAAGTGAAGTCTCCCAGTGAGATGATTCTTGAGCTGTCTTCTCCCTGAAGGATAGTCTGGCTGGAGTAGAAAACCCCTATCTGGTTTCTAGAGGAGCAAAGTCTCCAAAGGTGTTTTCTCTCCCTCAAAGACCAGAAGTTTAATGATTCTTAACCATATAAAAACATAAGCGAAAGAGCACAGGCTCATATTGATACTGATATTTCTGAGGCTCCTTAAAGAGCTAAATAAATGATGGTTAAAGAAAACTTTGCCATATAGGGAACGGCTATATGATTCAAAATGTAATAGGATTATTTTTTCTTTAGCACTTTCTGGCCACAAGATGTCAATCCTTACTCACGAGAACTAGTGGCTGGTATATTGTTCTCAGGCAGAGCTGAACCAAAGTTTACAGCTCCTCCAGGGCCAATGGTAGTTAGGGAAAAAGAGAATGAAAAGACAGTAATGCAAAGGACAAGCATAAAGCTCAACTGCAAAGTCTTCTCCTTTCATCTTGTAACAAGATCATGTACATGCTTTGCAGTACTAGATACACAGCTCTAGCTCTGCATAGCTAATGGATTAAATCAAAACTCGATTCCATTATTATTTTTCTGCAATATTTCAGTTTTGATATGTTAAAAAGTTGCAGTCTCCTCAACATGTGTATTTCACGAAAATGTGAAAAAGATCAGCAAAAAACAAGAAAGCTCTAGAGACACATCCAGAAACACTTAACACGTTGGAAGAAAAAGTGACAGAAGAAAAAAAAAAGTGACAAAAGAGAAAAGGAAAAGCCAGGCTTTCAAAAAGCTTGGCACCATTTACACATCTGATAAATAGTCAGATTTTTCAACAGGGCTTTAGTAATGAAGCACCTTCTTGCCAACTGATGCTGTATAAACAGCATTTTTGTCCTCAGAAATCCTAACAGGGCACTAATAGTCCAGCTGAAATATAGCAAAGATATTTTTCCCTTTTACCATTGCTACTGGACATTGAATTCTGTCTGGGTTTCCTTGGTAAACTTCATTTGCTCCAAGTGGCAGTTCTGCATTCAAGTACTGACACTGAGTGCTAGCAGGAGAGAATAGCGCTGATTTGCTGAAGAGGAAAAATATGAATTACATGGCACGTGTAATTTAGTGGTATTCTGAACTGTCTCTTTCAGTGCTGCTATATTTTTCCCCTGTGAGTAAAATCCTCTGTGAATATGCATGAATTTATGCTCCATGGCGTCATATTAGAGAGGAGGGAGGCATTTTGGTCTTCCTTTAGGGATTTCTTCCACATTTGGAAAAATCTGTAAAGGGGAGAAAACTTTTTTCTATCCAGTCTACAGCGAAATAGTCTCTTAGTGCATCTACACTCTAAATATTCATTAAAGATTGTGTGTTTCTACCTGGATAGGTATCTCCTGATCAGTTAGTCCTTAGCAGTTTTTATGCCTTTTAGCACCATTCTGCAACACACACAACCCCCAGCTCTGCTGCCTTCATTGCAGTAGGTTCCTCCATGTGACGGTAGCAGAGCCACCAGATCCGGCAAGCTGTCACTGATAGCATCAGCTGATGGCCACACAGTCACACAGGCACAGCCAGAGTCTGGAGCTTGTCAGCACGACCCTCAATTAGTAGTGATGATGCTTAAGATGGAAGAAAGCCAGCTCAGCTGCTGGAGACTTAACTGAGTTGGCAGCTCAAGGAAACACTTTCCCTTTCAAATCAAGCCTATTTCATGGGGAAATCATTGTTGGACGGAAAACATTGCAAGCTCTGTGAAGGGTCTCTAGGGAGAAGCTGCACTTCACAAGGGAATTGCAAAAACTGCGTGTATCTTCCAAGGGAATGAGAAGCAAATGATAGTTTAATGTCCTTGGAAAAAAAGAATGGAGGAACCTAAGTTGGATGAAGCAAGGGGTTGCTTCAGGAGATATTGTTTTGTGTAAATGCTATAGGCAACTGAAAAGACTTCACTGAGCAGTTCCATTCCCTGCCATATCCTTCTATCCCTACGTGGCCTGAGCATCGGTGCTTGGAGGGGTGTGCATCTCCTGCTGCCTCACAGCTCAGCAGCTTTGGCACATACTGCTCTCAGTGTGCAGGCACGTGTTGCATTAAGTACATTGGCAGGTATTGCACCTCCCCAAGCTAACTGCTGTTTGCTGTGTGCTAGTGTCCAGGCTGGTCCCTCTCTCCGTGCAGTGAGGACTTCTGGCATATTTTCCCTAACACAGAGGCACGAGTTTTATGGCTGAACATCCTTGTTTTGGAAATACAGCATCACAGGGGCCTAATTCCTTTGCTGAGAAAGGAAATGAGTTGATCGGGTGTGTGCAGCTGGGAAGAGTGAGGAGGAGTGAAATCTTTGTGTTTGTGGCAGGTTTTTCCCTCTTTTTGTTGAATCACGGCTAAAAAAATAAATCCAACAATACAGGACAGCCATGGGACAAAATCTGAAGATCACTCTTACATGCAAAATGTAAATAAGGTGTGCCAAAGACTGTATTTAATGTAATTTTATGTGTGTTCACCCTGAGATACTGACAACACACATTTTTCTGTTTATTAAAGAATATTAATTTTGGATGCTGTCTGATGTAAAACTCGAAATAGGCACAGCTATTCCCAGGGTAGCAGCACTAAAATAAAGGGGCTCCTAGTTTCCTGGGAACTGTGCCTACAACACTGTCCTTGGAAAGGAGCAGTTAGCCTGGTTTGTGTCAGACTGTTCCTGCTCAGCAGGGGGAGGAAGTGCCAATACGCCTCCCCAGGAATCCCCCAACACTCCCTGGAGAAGCATGAAGCAGTGATGACAATGGTGGCTGTTCTGTTTATAGCTGGAATAGAAGAAAGCTGGATCTCCTCAACATTTTCAAGATATTGGTGGGGTTTTTTACTGGCATTCATTTCTCCCCCCAAAAAGTGTGGGTTTGTAGTTTCCAAATCCTCTCCTTCAGGAGCTATCACTGCTGCAGATCTCAAGGAGTCCTGCTGATTTCTCTGCCAGGGCTCTGCCAGTGCTGAGGTGAATGCTGAATTAGCTCTTCAACTTTTCACCCAAACCCACAGTTTTCCACCTCTGCTTCCTCCCAGCCCTATCTGCAAATATTGCAGTATGCATATTGTACCGTACTTCATACTCACACTTTGAGATATTTTTAACCAGGTTGTTTCTGTCTCTCATTCTCCTTATTTTGGTTTTGAGTTATTCCAGGTTTTACCCTTCATATTTAAATGTGCTTCAATTAAAAGAGAGGTAGGAAAACCCAGGACCATATGTCTGCTTGCAGCATGAGGAATGGCTCTGCCAGCTTCATCCGTCCTTGAACTACACTGGTCACCTGGGCTTGCTCCAGTGCCTGGGGACCTTGGCAGGGTCTCACTTGTGCAGCCTCTCACTCTCTACCGACTCTTCTGTCTGCTGCCAGGCTTACTTAAGGTTCTATCTGTAATCTGCCTGTACACCCATCAGAAACACAACTGGGTTCACTGAACAATTTAATGCCAGTTGTCTGACATAGATTTTCAGCTTCTGTTACACTGAATGTAAATGACTGTGTGTAACACTGACCAAGGCTTCCTGTTATAAAGCTACCTGGGGATAAGGGAACTCACTTGTCTACCCAGATAAGTTCATCTGTACAGAAAACTGAATAAAGTCATGCCATGTATACATAAATAGGTGTGTGTGTGTGTGTGTGGCCAGTCTTCGCGAACGAAGATCTGGGAAAGGTCTTTTTACCTTTCAAGCCTGCGCAA
>JAWWLV010000088.1:91944139-91962983 GCA_035041135.1 Platyrinchus mystaceus | reverse complement strand
GCAGGACCGGGATTCGAACCTGCGGCCTTGGCGCTGAGAGACCAGCATCTTAACTGCTAGGCCACCAGGGGTCCCCTACATAAATAGGTACAGGTGCAGGTACATACCTTTTCCTATTGAGGCACACAATTATGTTATAATTTTTTACTAGCCATATGATGCTATATCAAGTCAGTGTGAATGCCTTGTGGAAGATACAGGGGTGACCATCAATATTTTGTGTAAAGTTAGCTAGGTCTTGTCTGTGATAGGATTTTGTGTTTATTTGTCTGGTAATGTATAAAACCAGATTATTTTTACTTTCAAAAAACCTATAGCAATATTTAGCTAAAGAACTATTTTAAAGCTAGTAAAACAATGCCAGGAGCCTCTGTGTGCATACTGAAACAAAGAGACTTTCTTAAGAGTATAAAAAAAAAAAAGAAAAAAGAAAGAAAGAAAGTAATCAACCAAGCAAGGCTGGTGGTAGATCACGATCCTCTCCAGGAAAGACTCTTGGCTTCCTGTGTCACTTGGCATCTCACAGCAAACCGCCTCTTCCCTCTGTGCCATCCGAGACAGCGGCCTAAGTATTTGACATCAGAGAGCAATGAAATTTTCCAAAGCACAAAATTTAATGGGTTGTTACAAAACAAAAATCGTTTTTGACCTCTTGCTGAAGAATGGGGAGCTAATGCTTTCTATCAGCAGAGAGCTGTTAATGTGTTGAAAAGATGACACTGATTCCTTGATGGCAGCGCAAATGAATTAGAATGAGGGAAGGAAAATTGTCATCTTGTACTGAGCACCTCATAATTTTGCTGTCAGTTGAAGAGCTAAGATTACTGCCAGCAGCAGATAATACACAGTGAAAGGAACCAAAAGCATCAAGTTGCAGGAAAAAAATAGATGAGCGTGTGTGCAGTGAGGCAGTGAAAGAAGAAAGGGTAATAAAAACCTGTTCTGAACAGTAAATTAACCACTTAGGTGCAGACTGAAGACTGCTAAATGGATCCTTTCTGTTGAAATGAAGATGAAAAAAATTAAAGATTAACTCATCCCTGGCACTGTTTTGTTTTACTGCACATAATCACAATAATCTGATGAATTTGTGCTTTGAGAAAGGTGTTACAGAAAATGACAGCCAAGGTTGGTTGACTGGGGAAAATGCTTCCAAAATCTCTAATGAAATTCCTGAGCAGATTTTTATTTCACTGGGGAAGTAACCATTTCATAATTGTTTTCAGAGATCATTTGAGCACTTGAACTTGATGAGAACTGGGTACTCCTATGTTAAAAGCAAACTTCAGCCTGATTGTGAAAAAAACTGTTCTTGTTGTGCTAGTTTGTTATGTAAATTATCCAGAGGGGCAACAGAAATAATACCATTTGACCTATATCACTGACTGAATAGTGCAGTTTGCAAATCATGAATGTTACAGCCAGCCATACAGTTCCCAATTTGCAATCTTTATGTCCTGGCTTAAATAATGCAGTCTTGTTTCTGCTCCCCTAGCTGGGAGACATCTGTAATTGGATCAAAATACTAGCTGGAGATTAGAAACTGCAAACAGTTATTCATAAATTTATGCTTTGCAGATTGCTGATTATATTCTGAAGAAGTGGGCAATTCTTTCCTAATAACAGATACATTCAGTTAGTGTATGGTCTTTCCAATGGTGATTTGAGATTAGAGAAATGGCAGAGTGCTCTAAAGCATTCACAGGAAGTTAAAAGATCAACTGTGATTTTTCTGCTTTTTCTGAGTGTGATCTCAATATTATGATATACTGACTTGTTTTTCATGTGGACCTTGTCCCTGGATTACAGAACAGGTCTGCAAAGAGTTGGAGCAACCTGGTGTTGTGGCTTAACCCTGGTGGTCAGCTCAGCCCCACACAGCTGCTTACTCCCTCTCCCAGTGGGATGGGGGAGAGAATAGGAGGGACAAAAGTGAGAAAATATAGGGTTGAGATAAACACAGTTTAATAAGTAAAAAAAAAGGAAACAAACTAACAAACAAACCAAAAACCCCCACAAAACAAAACAAACCAGAAACACCCTAAATAAACACCCAAGAAAAACAACTGATGCAGAAAACAGCAATTGCTCTCCATAAGCCAATTAATGCCTGGCCAGTCCCCAAGCAACAGCAGCCCTGGAAAACTCCTCCCCAGTTTTTATTGTTGATCATGACATTGTATGGTATGGGATGTCCCTTTTTTCATAGGGTTCAGATCTGCCCCATCTCTGTCCCCTCCAAACCTTCTGCCCACTTGTTGATGCATCAGTGTGAGAAATGAAAGCAGCTTTGACGCTGTGTAAGCACTGCTCAGCAACAGTTAACACATACCCATGTTATTATCAACACGATTTTCTTCAAAGCCCCAAAACATAGCACTGCACGGGCTGCTACAAAGAAAGTTAATTCTGTCCCAGCCAAAACCAGTACACCCAGACAAGTGACTATGAAAAGTGGTAATAGGGTTAGCAGAAACATCTTAGGTTGTTTTTGCTGATGGTGTGCCATGGAACTTCATGGCAAGTTTTCCTTCTGCAACCTCCTCATACTTGTGGCTTATGTCAGGAATTATACAAGTGTTTTTCCTTCTACTGTTCTCAAAGTGTTCCTTTGGTGCTGCTGTCTTGAGATCACTGCCTCTGCAGCAAAATGATTTCATTGCATTAGAGAAGTTCTCTGAGCCCCCTTCACCATTCAGGGGGGGAGAGATAGAGCATGCTTAGGCTTAGTGTATATTCCAGAAATAAACTGTGCCAGGAACACTGTTCAGCCCCTGAAAAACAAGCATTGCATTAAGAAGCTGCTCCTGGGTTTGTGCTTTACAAGTGCCAGCTAGCAACTTTCTACCACTGCATTGTGACTAAGATGTTCCACGTACCCCTTTGAAGGCTAAGGGAGCTCATTAGCACAGATACAAACCAACACAAGCTCACCATTCTTATCATCCAGCAACACAGAATCAGAATGGTATGAGTAGTTAGGCACCTTAAAGATCACCCTCTGTGAGTTTAAAGCCACCCCGCTTGTCCTACTACATGTCCACTACATGCCCTTATAGAAGGTCCTTTTCTGACTTTCCTGCAAGCCCCCTTTAGGTACTGGCATGCTGCTATAAGGTCTCCATGGAGCCTTCTCTCCTTCAGGCTGAACAGCCCCAAATCTTTCAGCCTGTCTTCATAGGAGAGGTGCTCCAGCCCTCTGATCATCTTCATGGTCCTCCTCTGGTCCATGTGGACTCCAGCAGGTTCACATGGTTTCTATGTTGGGCGACGCAGAGCTGGTCTTGGTACTCATCACTGGACCGTTCAATTTACTAGTATAAATACAGCCTTTCTCTTCTCACATGTGGGGTACCAGTGTTACTCCTGCTTTTTTAAAGCTACTGATGTGAAATTTGCCTCTCTTTTGCTGGTGAGCAGAACACCTAACTGGGGTATGAAATGAGGCCTGTCAGCTGATTCTGGGCTTCCCTGTGGTACCCTGAGGGCCACAATGAATGGCAAGAACAGTTGCTTGCCCCTTTAGCAAACCAAAACCTCTCACCACATTTGGTTCAGTGGTGGCATTTGTCCCCAGATGCCAGCCCTTTTAGGAATAAGAAATAGGGCTTGGAATTAATAGCCTAAAGACACTATTTTTCAGTAAGACTGAAATGGCCATATGGGGAAGCAAAACTACTCAGAGGAACATATGCATGTACACTGATGAAAGGAGGTTGTGTATGTTGGTAATAATCCTATTGCATAGGATTTTTGTCAGATCTGAAGAGTGATGACTTGAACGTGAAAAGTAGCACGTTTTAAATAATTTACTCCAAATAATTGGTGACATAATATCTATCCAGAAAAACCTGATGTGACCCCAGCTTTACTGTGTTAGCCAACCATTATGTTAATGTCGTGTTAGGGCCAGACCCGGAAATAGTAATCTCATTTTGCCAGTAAATTCCTACTACATTGTAATACCACATCTGATGCTGGTTTATATTTTGAACATGCAGCTGTTTGCTCACATTGTATTCCCTGCTTATTAAATCCTCTATACTTTATTTGTAAAAGTTTAATATTTTATCCAGGGATGACTGATGTTCCTTACTTTATTTTACAAAACATCTGGGACAACTCTGTACACTATGGAAATGGCAAGGAGATCCTATAGAAAGACCTCATCCACACATGGAGTTCTCCTGAAGCTAGAGATAACTGTGGATTTTGTAGGGTGGGTGCAAGCCTCAGTGCAAAAAAAAGTTAGTGCCCCAGAAGAGCACTGTACCAAGCCTAGCAATACTCCAGTCTGTGAAAAAGACCAATACATTTTTAGTTTTGAACACCATTCTTCTAGAGTTCTGTAAATGGTTTACCAACAGAAGAGTGCACAGGTTCTCAGACTATGCTGTGCAAGCTCCTCCATGGGAAAAATCTTGTTCAGAGGGAGCAGAAGTACCGTTCAAAATATTCCTGCCACAGCCCACAGCAGAGTTCAGGTTTTGTGTGTGAAAGTGGAGACTCCTGAATGTTCTAGCCATATCCCAGACTTTTCCTAAAGGTGGCTGACATTCAAAAGGTTCGTAGCTCAATGTAGCTAGAAAGCTTTTTTTGCATTTAAAATTCACATGTATTTGCTACCATTCTTCTCTTTAGTCACTATATATTCAACTTTGTCTGGTCCCAAAGCAGTATAGTCCAAAAAGACTTGTCCAAGAAAACTTGTCCAAGAAGTCTTGCCCTCCACACTTCTCATCCTCTATTCCCTTTCTCTTGGGTTATCACAGTGTGCGCTGAAGGTTATGTGTCTCACCATTTAGGCTTAGCATCCTCTCTTAAAGGCTCTTGTTGACCTATCATACAGTCAATGACCTCTCCAGAATGTCCTGATTCTGAGAAAGCTTTTTGAGATGTAAAGAATATATTTTTTGCAGCAGAGGTTGCTAGGTTGAATGAAAGGTATTGGTATTGATGGAAAGGCTGTTGGCAGTTTCTGAGGGGGAAGAAGTAAGAATAATAAGAATAGTAAAGGCTGAGACAGAAGCTCAAACTTCTAAAAAGGAGAGAGAATCATGCTCAGTTTGAAATTTAGGTCAGAAGTACTTCAGATTTATTTTTATACAGGTTCATTTCATCTGGTTCACTGCTAAAAAGATTTGTGTTCTCCTTCAGATATATCAGCCAGTACAAATAATGCCTGTAGAGTATGTTTCATCACCTCGATTATGGAGACTACTTAATCTCATGGGGCTGATGGAAACCCAATCAAGGGATGTTGATAGGTTAAATTGGAGTCAATGGCAAGAGAAAGAGGCTTGCTGAGACACCTGACATGATGAAAGTCTGCAGTAGAGGAGAGATGAGATTTCACTTACCCTGAAAATGATGTAGCTTGACTTTGTGACAAGTGTCCCGAGGAGCTGCAACACTCACATACCTATTTTAAATGTTTTACAATGTTACAGTTTCATTCCGTTTCTTGGTAAGTGTCTTCCATGTGTTGCCAGTTGCTTGTAAAGAACAGCGAAAAAGAGGATGTTAGTATAGATTGTACATTTAGGAATCACCTGCTTTTGCCCCTAGTTCAACATCTGAAGTTATAAAGATTGTAAGTGTCTAACTAAATGTGGTGGGATATACAGAGGATTATGCTTTCACGTGAGAGCTAAGTAGCAGAAGCAGATGAGCTTTTAAGCAACAATGACCCTGGTTTTATAGAAATATGCCTAAAAAAAAAAAAAAAGTGGAAGAGGAACATGGAAATTGATGATAAAATAATCAGAGAATCAGAGATTCATTTAGGTTGAAAAAGACCTCCAAGATCATCAAGTCCAACTGTTAACCCAACATTGCCAAGTCCACCATTAAATCAATTCCCTAAGTGCCATAACTACACATCTTTTAAATAACTCCAGGTTATTTAAACCTTGGCAGTCTGTTTCAATGCTCGGTAACCCTTTTGGTGAAGAAATTTTTCCTAATATTGAGTCTAAACCTCATCTGACACAACTTGAGGCCATTTCCTTTCATCCTGTTGCTTGCTAATTGGGAGAAGAGACTGACCTCTGCCTTGCCACAGCCTCCTTTCAGGTAGTTATAGAGAGCAATAACATTCCCCCAAACCTCCTTTTCTCTGGGCTAAACAACCGCAGCTCCTTCAGCCACTCCTCATTCTATTTATGTTCCAACCCCTTCACCAACTTTGTTGCCCTTCTCAGCATCTCAATGTCTTTCTTGTCATGAGAGGCCCAAAACTGAACCCAGGATTTGAGGTGTGACCTTACCAGTGCTGTGTACAGGGGGATGATCACTGGCCTGTTCAGGTAGATAACATCCTTTCCCTCATCCACTGAGGTGGTCACTTTGTCATAGATGGAGATCATTTTGATGAAGCAGGACCCACCTTTCATAAACCCATGATGGCTGCGCCTCATCCCCTGGTTGTCCTGCATGTGCCACGTTATGGCACTCAAGATGACCTGCTCCATGACCTTCTCTGGCATCAAGGTCAGGCTGACTGACCTGTAGTTTCCCAGATCCTCCTTCTGGCCCTTCCTGCAGATGGACAATCACCTTTGCTAACCTCCAGTCAACTGGTACCTCTCTGTGTTAGCCAGGAATGCTTGCAAATGATTGAAAGTGGCTTGATGAGCACTTCTGCCAGCTCCTTCAGTATCCTTGGGTGAATTCCATCTGGCCTTATAGACCTGAGTGTGCCTCAGCAGTGTAGCAGGTTGCTAACCATTTCCCTTTGGATTTTGGGGGCTTCATTCTGCTCTCTCTCTCTGTTTCTCAGCTCAGGGGCTAACATTCCCTAACATACAGGTCTACCCCACTGAGTCTCCTTCCTTGCCTATCCCTTCTGAGGAGTTTGTAGCCATCCATTGCAGCACTCTAGTTGCTCTAGTCATCCCACCATGTTTCTGTCATGAAAATTTGTCATAGTTTTCCTTCTGTACTGTGTATACTAGTTCCTCTAGTTTATTACCTGTGCTGCAGGCGTTGATGTAGATGCACTTCAGTTGGGCTATTGGTCTTGCCACCTTTTTGGAGGGAGAAGCCCTAATTCCTACTTGACCATTCTCAGACACTTCCATGGTTTCTAACACATCAATGTCCCTTGCAGGGATCTCCATCCTCTACCTCCACTGAGACAGCAGATAAGGACCTCGCTAGTTTATTGTCCCTCAAACACTGGTGTGCTGCCCCCAGGCTTGTCTCCAGTGAGCCTGGTTTTATCCCTTTCCTCCTTCAAATAAAGCAGAGTAACAAGAATTATTCTGAGTAGATTTTTTCTCATTAAGATTTTCATGAGGCATCAACTGCTCTTTGTAATTCTCTTAACACTACCATCAAAGTATGTCTTATCAAAACATATATCTTTGCTGTTGTATTTATATTCACCCTATTTAAAATCAAGACAAAATAAATTTTTGAGTGCAGGGTACTGAAATAATCATAAGAGAATACAGAGTAAAGGGTTTGAAAAGACTCAGTCACAGATAACAACAGGAGACTACTTACAAGTGCGTCATTTCCTTTGCCAAAATAGCAACTGATTTAGGACACGCATTTCTCCCTATCAATTTTGTCTCAACTGGTGAAATCCAAGGAAGGCATCCAATCATTCAACAATATAAGACATATTTATCACCATGCAATTAGCTAGCTGCTTGTTTTCTGCTCTTTTCCTAGCTAGTGTTTTGCGTCAAAAGATCCCTAAGTGCTGGAACACCTACAAGTTTCTGAACATATGTGATTGATGTGAGGGGCCTAAATAATATTTAATTTTATCACCACACATAGACAATGAACAGAAAGATATGTGTTGAGTAAAAATTGTAACAAACAAACAAAAACTGGAGAAAGCCCAAAGTTGGAAGTGCTATACATTATTTTTAGGCTAAGCGGAAACACAGCTGGCATGGATGGGTAGATTTCATGAACTTCTGAGTTTAGAAATAATTGGAAGTGTCTTAATTGTGCTTCATATCCTTCCATAGAGTGGCAGATTACCTCTTGATCTTTCAAATGTCCATAATAATTGCAGCGATTGAAAAGAAACATTTCCTTAAATGACAAAGCTCTTGGAAACACCTGACTATCTCGTACTGTGATACATGAGACGGTGTGGCCCTGCTCTGTCTGTCTTCAACCAGGGCAATAAACAGTATCTGAGGGCTTGCACAGGCAGAGATGGAAAAGTGTTCACTCTGTTGAATTTCTTCTTAAAAATGCAGCTGGCAAGGCTGGGTCATTTATAACCAGAGTTGTCTTTTATTGAGGTGTTCTGTCTATTATCAGTTGTCCCGTGCTTTTGCTCCAGGCTTCAAGGCAGCTTTGCAAATCAGAGTGGAACACCTGGTTCCTCCCACCACGATGCTGCTCTGCAGTGGGACAACTCCAGGGTGTAATTTGAGTGACTTGAATGTTAGTCTGACACCTGCTGTTGGCACCTGAAATCTTTCCACTGGCTTCTGCAGGATCATGCAGTTGATCATATCATAATGTTGTTGACATCATACTACTGCTCCTTAGGAAAAAAGATTGAGGTTCTTCAGTGCTAAAGCCATAATCCAAGGTCCAGAGAAGTTGGCAGGGAGGACATGCAGCAGCTGAGACTATAAATACCCTACCTTATGGTAGTGTACATGGCTTGGCAATGACTCATATTGACACCTGCCTTATCTGCAGGAGAAGATGAGATTTAGGCTGAGAAGGAGGACAAGGGCAGCAGACAATCTGGGAAATAGGAATATGTTAGAGTATGACTGTATGTCAATAAAGGGTGTGAGATGCCATGATAATATAGACCTGAAAGAGGTAGAGTCAGAAAACCCTCAAAAGTTATTTCATGCAATTAATGGCTAATCTGATGCATAAAGGCTGCAGTTTTGAAGACATCTTGCCTGCACATTGCTTTCTGTGTCAAATGTCTTGCTGATCAATGTCTTCTGAAGCTCATAGTTCCTCCCTGCTCTGCTACTGTAGGTTAAATATAAGTTGTGGATGTTGCAACATTCCCTGCAGCCATCTAACTCACACATGATCCAGCCCACTACTCTCATCAGCATTTCCATCATGCAGAAACTACAACAACTTAAGCAGCCTTTAGCAAAAAAGTATTTCCAATAAAACCACACAGATCCTATTCCTTTGGCAGGGAAATCAGTTACCCTTACAGTGACTTTTAAAATGACTTCATAGATTTCTGCTCTGTCAGAAGACAATGTAGCCTCTTTCCATGCTCCATGTGCCTGATGCATGTGTGATACGCGATTTTGCACTGCTACTGCACTACTACAACTCCTAAAAGGAGGTTGTAGTGAGGTGGGAGCTGGTCCCTTCTGCCATGCCTACAGTGAAAGGACTAGAGGAAATGGTCTTAAGCTGAGACGGGGGAGGTTCAGATTAGATATTAGAAAAAAAATCCACTGTTAGGATGGTTATGCACTGAAGTAGGTTGCCCAGGGATGTGGTGGAGTCACCATTCTTGAAGGTGTTTAAGTGGCGGCTAGATCTGGTGCCAGGTGATATGGTTTAGTGGTTCAGAGGTTTCAGTTGTAGTGCTGGGTTGAAAGTTGGACTTGATGATCGTAAAGGTCTCTTCCAAGCTTGATGATTCTATGATTCTACTGGAGTGCAATCCCAGCTAAGGCACCTAAGTTGCGATCATGTGCATCAGTGCCAGTAACGGGAGATTAGGAGGCCCTGCAAACATAGCAAAGACTGCTTAGGAGCAGCTCAGGGTATGAACTGCACCTGAGAGTTAGGGGAATGCCACTGAGATCAGACAGGAATCCAAACTGCATCTGCTCCTATTGTCACAGTTCAAATTGTGCACCTCTGTTCTCGTCAGCTGTGCTAATGTGCCTTTTGGTAGCAGAGGGAGAGGAAGGAAAAGAGACAATTAAAATTCAGTTACTGAAATGACAAAAATCCCCTTTCCGCCCCCCTTTACTCATTCAGGTTACAAGACAGTAAAACAATTTCTCAAACTGGTGCAACACGGAAAGTGGTAAACAGCCGTGAGCAGGTATGGGTGACTTGCAGTAGGGGGTTGAACTTCTTCAAGCATCCTTGCCACTGGGGAAGATGTCTGTGACAACTGCATTCCTGCTGAACTAACTAGTGGAGAGTAAGGGTCAACAGGAAAGGATGAAAATTACACCTTCTTACAAAGCCAGCAAACTGTCCATGGTGTGTGTGGCTTTGCCTGTAAACTGTGGAGAGGAGTACTCTGGAGGCTCCAGGAATTGATTGTTTGGGATCTCTGGGATGGTGTTCCAGTTGTCTATGTGCTGGGAGGTGGACCCTTGGGATTGGAAACACTCTTTTTTTCACAGACCAGACTGATATTGTGATAGTGTCAATACCTAGCCATTGCTGTAGCTGGAGGAGCAGGAAGTAGCAGCCTGTCTGGGCAATTGTGTTCTACCTTCTGTCTGGGGAACAAGGAATGCAAAACAATGCGTTTTGCTGATTGAATCTGGCCTTGGGAGCACTAATCCACCTGAGTTTATCTTGCACCTCCCCTACCTTGAACCCTGTCCAGTCTCCTAAGTGCCAAAGCAGGAATTATACAGTAGCCTTGGCAGTCCTCCTTCATTAACCTGCAGTGCTGGTAATCAAAAAACACCAACCAAAACAAAAAGACCCTGTCTGTTGCTATAAATCTTTTGTTTGTTTGTTTGTTTTTTTTACAGAACCTGGGCTCACCACACTGGTCAGTTCATGGTAGGGAGCTGGGATGGAGGAAGTGCTAGCAGTATTCCAGAAGATTGCTACCGGCAGGAAGGAACTCATCATTTTTGCAGCTGATGCATGCTGGGAGGCCTGTGGTTGTCTGGCAGCAGCCAAGGAAGCAAGGTCCATGCTTCAAATACTATGTCATACTGAATCAATGGAAAAGGAATACAGTGCCTTTCATTTATATGTATGTATTCATATCCAGGTAAGATTTGATTGACATTGCTATATATTTAAAGTGCACAGCTTACTAGATTCTTTGACTAATATATTCACTCTTTGCTTATTTTCTTTAATGGATGTCCTTATTTGCTATATGTAAACAGCAAACTTACAGAGACCAAATTGTAGCCACCCCGGTAGTAATTGTATCTGTGTTGGTAAAATCATCTCTGACGTTATTTAGGGATCTGGTTGGTGATATGAGAAAACATAATACATTTATATGACATGTGACACCAATTTCAAAGTGGTCATGTTTCTTCAGAAGACCACAATATGTCCGCGAGACACAGAGTGCAGCAGTATGGTACTGTACCAGCAAAATAACTCTTACTGGATTCACATTGTTGCTCTCACTGAATGCATTTCAGAGTTCTTAATTAGACATAAATGACTTTGATCTCCCAGATCCGTCACTCACTTGTAGAGTGCTTGAAATACGAGGTTTATGCAGTAATCCACCCCTTTAGGATGGAGGGCGACCAATCACAGTCCTGCTGCAGTGAAAATGATCTTTTCACTGAAACCAGGCATCCCTACCAGAAGCAAGGCGAAGGATTTCCAGGGCTGCCGAGCCTCCTCCTTTGCTCTCATCCAATAAGCATCTTTCTGTGCTTATATTTATGGGTGCAATCAGGCAGCTTGCATGCTGTGTTTCTATAATGTGGCTGTTAACGCGTGACAAAAATTCTCAATGGCAAAGTGCAACAAGCAAAATGCTGCAATTCGTGGATTTTCATTTGGTGCTGAGAGAGGAGGCATGTTCGGTTCCCCTTCACACCTTAGCGCAGGCTCAGCGACACAGAGGCTCCCTGCACAAGGAGTTTGCTAAGCTGTATCTAGCCACGGCGTTATCTCACAACAGGTGCCGAGGCAGCCGCCGTCCCTATGGAGATAAGGTGGGGGAGCGAGGGAGAGGCAGACGAGTTCTGGACCAAAGGTTACCCTCTTCCAGGGCTCGAACTGATCCAACCTTTCCTGAAAGAAATTGGGCAACCCCTTTCCCAGGCGACGACAACCACCCCCTTGACACCATACACGTGTTTTAGTGAACCCAGAGAAGAATTCCCGCGGGGCAAAGCCTGAAGATGCAACTGCGGGAGGCAGGCAGAGTCTGTTTGGGGAGGGCCGGTAGTGCTGCTGCCTGAGGTGGTACCTCGGTGGCGGCGGCGGGGGGTCGGGCCGGTGTACGCGCGGCGCCCGCGGTCGCCGGCAGATGGCCCCCGCCGCAGCGCCGAGAGGGGAGATCGGGCGAAGGAGGGGCCGGCGTCGCCGCGCTGAATCTCCGAGCCCGGTGCCCACCTCCTCCTCCTCCTCCTCCTCCTCCCTCGCCGAGATGGCTTCCTAGGGGCGATGCTCCGGGCCGCCGCCGCTACCGCCTCCCGCTCTGTCGCCGGGTGCTCGGTGGGCGCGGGCGGGCGGGCGGCTCCCGGCGGCTCCCGCGCGGTTCGGGGGCCGGGCCGGGGCGAGGGCGCCAGCCCTCCCGGGGCGGGGGCAGCCGCCACCGCCTCCCGCCGGTGCCGGGCGGGGGGAGCCGGGCGGCGCGCAGGGGAGAAGGAGGGAGTCGGGCCGCCGTGAGCCCGGAGCGCCACGCTTGACCGGCCGCCTGTGGGCCATCCATCCCTCCCTGGGAATGCCCCTCCTGGCCGTGCCGGCAGCCGGGGGCGGCATGTAGCGCGGGGGGAGCGGGCTCCGCGGGGGGCGGGAGAAGCCCCTTCCCTCCGCCCGCGCTCGCACGCCGCACACACACACACACACACACACCGCAGCGAGGCGCACGGCCGGCCCTCCCTCCTCCCCCGCCCGCTGGGTGCATGCCCGCCGCGCCCGGCGCAGGGACGGCGCGCCGCTGAAGCAGCCCCGCCACCGGGCACCCCCGGGCAGCGCCGCCGCCATGGCCGAGGAGAGCTCCGACGTCCCCAAAGAGTTGATCGGTAAGGGACAGGGCATGGCGGCGGGAATGGGGGGCGGAGGGGTCCCGGGGGAAGGTGCTGCGGGGGCAAGTTTGGAGGCCGCCGTGCGCGCCCGCGGGATGCAGCGCTGCCGGAGAGGGGTTGGGGGAACCCGGGCGTGGGTCTGTGGAGCCGCGGGGAGCGCCGCGGGTGCTGGCCGGGGGAGCCGAGGGAGGGCTGGAGGGACTCCGCGGAGCCGGCGGGGGGCGGAGAGGCCGCGCTGTTGCGTGCGGGGAATGGGCGGGCGGGGGCTGCGGGGCTGCGGTGGGCAGCGGGGAGGCGGCCGCGGGCAGGGGCTGCGCCCGCAGAACCGCGTTCGGGCACAGCGTGTGCCCCCGCTCCGGAGGGGTCTGTCGCGGCGGTGCCGGCGGGATGCGGGTGAAGCTGCCCCGTCCCTCCGCGCCTTCCGCACCGTCGCCCGCCCGGGGCACGTCCTCGGAGCGCCTCAGCCTGGCGGCGCGGGCTGCGGCTCCGCTCGTTATTTTTTATTTATCCCCCGGGATTTGGCGTAGTTTAAGACTCATTTTCCTGTGTACGTACGAGGGAGTGAGGGTATTTGTAATTAAAGTTTTATGACCACATGCACACGAGCCCCCCGTGTGCTGCATAGTACACGCTTAGGAAATCATAGGTGATGGTGAGGACCCTGAAAATGCAGTCATGGCTTTTGGGGAGCTTCTGATAAATGGGGCTAATGGATCGTTATCGCGGTACGCGAATAACCAGTGTCATTTGGGGGTAACAGGGCTGATGCTCCGGGTCCTCAGCCACCTCGCTCGGGCCAAACTTCCTCTGGTTGTAGTTGCGGTTTTGCCTGTTGAAGAGCTATCTAAGGATCTCACCAACATTAGAATAATTTAAACTGTTGCCTTAATGATAGATGGAAACAGAAATTTGTCAGGCAACAAGGTATGTGTTGAGTTGAATACAGCCCTTCAGACCTTCCCTAGTTAATTTATAGTGTTGCATTTCCTTCACTTTTGTCAGTCAGCAGCTGGTTTTAGCATTTATAAAATATTGGTGAAAATCTGGATGGACAGTTGCAGCTGCCACAGATTTTTTTTTTTCTGTAGCATCAAAATAGCTCTATTTTACTGTCCTTTAAGTCTGCAAATACTGTGGTTTACTTCAGTCTATAGCATACTACTGAGAAGTAATGACCTGGGAAGTGTTCTAGGAGTAGCTATGGTCAAAACCATGGACTTACTGTATTTTACAATGGCCAGTCAAGTTTGAGGTGCTAATACATGGTATTTCTTACTGTGGGTCTGCACTGTAATGTTGTGGGTGAGATGTGGTGCATACTGCAGGGAAGAGTAAAGTGGGCATCTTCACACATCCCCTCCTGGTGGCTTTGGACAATATTAAGAATTACCCTCCAGCCCTGGTACCCTGCACCTATCCAGTTTTCTTTGTCAAGAGCTCTTCTGGGGTGTGTGGATCTACTTATGTAGATTGGTTTAATTTCTAGCAGTATTTTGGTGTCTGCATGTTAAAATTTAACCTTTAAACAGACTTCTTTGTAGTAACCATATTTTGAGAACAGGATGAAAGAATGTGCTTTAACGCTAAGTCATTGGAGTGTAGAGATTAAACTGGGGGTAAGAGTATTTGAGCTGCAGTTTTTGTTCTGTTACTCACTTCCCGTTTGACCTTTGTCAGGTCTCATAGGTCATAGTCTTCAAAAAAACCCTCTCTTATTGTTGCTCACCTGGATCTGCTCCTTGAAGGTGTGGGTGTCTGAAGTCTCCAGCATTAGAAATGGATTAACACTTTAAAATATGAACCTTAATGTTATGTTTCCATCTCTGAGTCTGAAAATTTACTTTGTGAATCCATTTGCCCCCCACTGTGGAGGGAAGTGTCCTCACTCACATGGGGGATATCTTAACTCTTTGAAGAAGATAGACCCTTGGAAGGAGCTGACATCCTGATGCTTTGTGGAGTCTGGGATCCCAGGCCCTTTCTCTTCCTATGGCTTGTTGGAGTAAGAACGCAAGCTGAGGTCTTGCAGTCCCTACCACTTCTTCTGTGTGGGACAGCAAAGGGAAGCAAGTGGGTCTCTCCACACTGGTGCCTCAGGAGGAAGTCCCTTGTTAGATACAGGCACTTGGAGCTGTTTGTGGGAGAGGAGAAGCTGAAAGGCAGAGGCTGCAGGTTGAGGTAAAGTAGCAGAGGCAGCAGCAATACCTTTCCTTCTGCAAGGAGATAGGATTTTACGAAAAAGACTGTGGCCAGCTTGCTTCTGGGTTCCCAAGCAGGGACAGAAAGACTAGAATTAAGCATTACTCATGGGAGAGGAAGCCTTGGGAGAACAGTTCACATCGGGCTGGATTTTTCCCCCGGGCTTCGCTTACCTGGCTGGTCCGGGAGCATGCAGCCTGGCTCCTGACCAAGCGGTTGCTCAGGGAGTCGGCCGTGCTGGCTGGCTGCCATGGGGCTGCCGCGGCTTGGGACAGGCTTCTCACTGGGCAAGCCGCTGCTACCGAGGAGCTTTTGTTTCCTGAGAGGAAAATTAAAATTCCTGGGGGAAAACATGCCGATTCTGCAGAAAGAGCTCTTTCTGGTGAAGAGTGTCTCTGACCAGCCACGTTTCTTGACTTGCACACCCTTCTGCCCTGCAGGCAGAACACTGTGGCCTGGGCTAAACATCCAGGCTTAATAAATGGTGTGTTGTTTGCACTAATGTCTTCTGACTACTGGATGAAAATTGTGCAGAAAAGCCCTATGCAGAGCACTATAATTAAAAGCCTTAGAAGTAGCCCATTATCTTCAATTTTAGCCTTTACACTTAAGCATGCATGAGGGCAAAGTGTATGTGTCTGGAGAAGGTGGAGACTTGCCTTTTATAGATGCCAATTGTAGGGCTGGAAATAGGTTAATGTGTTTAAAAGATTTCTTTCTCATTCCCTTTCAGAGGGAGCTGGGGAGTGAAACTTACTGAAGGTGCCAAATTGGCTCCTCTAGATGAACTCCTCTGTTTATCTCTCAATTACATCAGTGTCAGTAGTTGTATGTTCTCTTCTGGCCAGGGTGAAATTGTTCAGGGGAAAAGCTGGTTTGTTTCCTCCTTGGCAGAGACTGTATACGTGTGTATGCATGTACCTACTAAAACATTAGGGCAACTCATGTAACTTTGGTGTTGGCACCATGAAGAGGCTACATTGTCACTGGGACTTGGACCGAGACCAGTGTTGCCTTCCATAGCATCCGCTGCAAAGCTGTCAGGTGTTACTATCTGGAAGTCTCCTTGGTTTGCTTTGCAGCTTAAATGTGCAGAGTGCAAAATGTGCGAACACTTTGCTCTTCTGTTACCTGACCCATTTAGCCTCCCTGATATTAACAACAGGCCAAAATTTGTGCAACGCAAGGAGCTAATTTGCTTTAGCAAGCTTTTCAAGGACAAATAATAGCAAGTGAAGAATCTCTTGTATTTTCCCTGAGTAGAGCTAAGCAGTGCTGGGGCTTGTCTTGGGAATGCTTTTGATATGTAAGTAGTTCTGGAAAGAAATATCAGATTTTGTTTAGAATCTTGATATATGGAATCAATAATTCTATTACAGTAGACATGAACTATGGCATGCTTAGAAAAGTTGTACGTGTGTTAGGTTGTGTTTAGTACTGGTGCATGTGCATGGGACTCCCTTGAGTGCAAGCAGTTGAACACAGCTCTGAGTCCTTCTGAAAATGCAACAGTGGCATCTGTTTCCTTCTTGTGTTGACACTGAAAGTACTTAATTAAGGTGTTTTGTTTTGTTTCAGAAAGTGTCAGGGATGTTATTGGGAGGAAAATCAAAATTTCTGTCAAGAAGAAAGTAAAGCTGGAAACCAAGGGAGATAAAGTGGATAACAAAATATTGGTAAGTACAGTTGAATGACTGATTACATATGTGAAGGAAAAGCCAGCACCTTTTCAGAAGGCATGAATTCTCCCCTGGAAGGATTCTTTGAACTTTGTGTGTGCTGTAAGATACCCATATAATTTATTTTCTTACTTTATTGATAGCCTGCATACCAAGTTGATGTGCAGTTGTGCATGTGTACACACACATGTTTATCACCGAGTTGTTTTTCAGAGTTTAGGGTATTGTGTTGTGGACTGATGATCAAGCAAGCTATTATCAGAATGTATTCTAAAATAATTTGCTGCCTTTGCTGGTTAGGTTTCCTGTTTACATCCATAAGGGTTTTAAGTGGACAAGAAATGCAAAATTATCTTTTGAGAATCTTCTGAAACTGTTATGCAGTGAAGAATAACAGTAAAATTGTTGGGCTTTTTGAACTCAAATGACTATTTGTACTTTTTAATAAATATTCTCTGTTAAGAATCTGCATTTTAAAAGAAATGCATAATGTGTAGGATTCTAAACACTCTTTCTTAAAACTGTAGTGGAGGAAAGTGTCAAATTAATCTCTTTTAAGTATGCTTTCCTGTTTTCTCAAGAATAGTTTTGCTGGCCTCTCTTGATAGAAAAAAAGCTGTGGTAACAAGCCACTACGTTTTCATACTATCTTGAATATGCAAAAAGACATGGAACTGGATTTCTTTGTTCTTTTGATACCTCTCTATTAGGGAAACTCTTGGAATAACAAACACAAATAAGTACAGTGCTGCTACAATATTTTGCAAGGAATTTGAGACTTGGTGCCTTGTGTCAGTGCTGCTGCATATTTGAAACTTTCATTGCCAAAGCTGTTATTACAGATATTAGGTACATTCCCCATGCAGATATTCTGTTTTGTCTTTCAAAAGCACAACTTCTTAATCACTTATCTTCTTAAAGTACATGTTGCTTATCCCTGGGCACTAACACTGTAGTTAGTGGCTCACTTTTCAGTAAGAGCTGCTACTTAAGGAATTTGAAATATTTTCTGCATAATATCTACCCATGTTATATGGAGCTCCTAGGTTTACAGTTTCTGTACTGGAAATAAATTGAATATGTGAATGTTGATTGATTGTCTCTATTTGAAAGCCATGTTTATAGGGAAGGCTGACAGGTTTCACTGAAGTGGTTACACTTGATTGACTTTTTGACTTACAAAGAATCATTACTATTATCAATAGTGAAATATGTTGTGGAAATACTGAAATACTGTTCTGAACTGATGGGACCAAGAGAATGTCAAGCTTTAAATTATCAGTGAAGTTTCTGAGGGATGTACTGCTTGGCGTAAAATGCCTAAATGAGATGATTCAGGAGCTTTGTCTGTCTTTAATCTCCTAAGATCTCTGGTGGGGGACCTTTTATGACTGAAGAGGTACTGAAAGGAAGTGAATCTCTTTAAGGGGTTCATGAGTTAGTGAGCTCTTCATGTGTGCATGCACGTTGCCTTCGGTGTATGGGATAAGTCTTTCAAGGGGATGAATTGCTGGCTGTTGTCTGGTAGAACCGTTTTTCTTCAGTGCAGAAATGCAGGGAATTTTTACTGGTAGAAAAAAGAAAAAGGATTCTTTTTATTGTCAGAGAAATTGATTATCGACTGCTGTGGTTGGATTTTGTTTTCTTTTGCCATTGAAGAAAACTGCCCTGTGTGAAGTGGTACGAATCACTAATGGCACTTTTTTTTTTTTTTTACAATGTTTCTCTGATTGCATATGTGTGTCTTTATATGGGATTGTTTTTGTTTTTTCTCCCAAAGTGCTGAATGTTATCTGCTGTGGCAGAGGCCAGTAGAGATTTTGGTTCACTTTGAGGATGCAAAGTTCTCTGAAATGCAGAATGCTCTGAAAAAAAATGACACCAGTGACACCTTAGTTTTGGTACCTCAAAATAGTGGAGACTTTTTGGCTTTAGCGTGTCTACACAGACTCACTTCTTACTGTGAGGTAGAGGACATACACCCTCCTCTCCTCAAAAGAGTTATGATGAAAATAAATAACCCTGCTTCAGAAGTATGTGAGTGTTTAATGCTAAATGCCACAGGAAATCTGC
>JAWWLV010000088.1:91912065-91942466 GCA_035041135.1 Platyrinchus mystaceus | reverse complement strand
GGGCGAGAGGAAAAGACACTGTGGGGCTCCCCAGTAGGTTGCAGTGCCACTGTGGGCCAGGAAGACACATAGCAGGAACTAGGGATGGTAGCTGGGACAGCTGAGCTCCACTGGTCACCAGCAGCGCTGCTGTGGCGAGGCAGACCCAAGGTCAAGCCAGGCAATTGGTTTAGTGGGGCAGCTCAGCTGGGAAAATGACCGAGTGCAGGCATAGCTCTAGCGTTGCTCAGGCTGGAGTTGAGTGCCGGAGCTCCAAAGCAATGTAGGGAGTCCTGGTCAAGACTTCTTCCTACAGTTGCGGTCACATACATGCCCCATGTTCTGGCAGAGCTGCGGAGCTGGCTGCCCTAGCTGGCTCCGTGTGGCCCTGAGCCGGAGGCAGAGTACTGCCACAGGAGAGGACCCAGCTGTGTTTGGCTCCAATCACCCTTGGCTTCAATGATCCTTGCAACAGCAGTCTTATTGGATTAAAATAGGTAAAGACATCACTATTTTCAAATCAGTGGAGGATTGCTTTTGTTCTGTGTGATTGTTGTGTTTAAACCCGGTTTCTTATGAGGACAAGGTTAAGGCATCGTGCTGAGTGCCTGCGGTGTTCCTCCACTGATAACTTCTGACCTTCTCTCCAGTTTCAGCTTAAGCTGATGGGTATGTGGAGGTCTCAGTGGTGATAATAGAGTTGGTTGGGGTGTGGGGGGAGGCAGTCAGGAAAAGAAGATAAACTTTACACACCTTCTCTCTCCTCTGAGGCCTCCACTTTTTGCTACCACAAGGGATCAGGCAGAATGGCCTGTGTGTGTTTGTGAGTTATTCCAGTGGTTGTTTTATCGTTTGGTTGGTGTTTTTTTTGTGTTTGCCTTTTTTTTTTTTTTTTTTTTTAATCCAGAGGCCTCAGTGATTATCAGAAGATTATCACCTACAGACAAATGCTGGTAGGAAACTGGCCTTCTTAGTTTCGATGGTTGTGGCTCTGCTTTTCTCTCCTCAAAATAGCCAAGATACATAATTTTGCTGATTACTTCCCATTGCCATTTCTTTCTCTCAGATTTGTTGTAATTAATAACAACTATTGAGAAGTTGAAATGTGAGATATAGGCAGTATGTTAAATAAATCTGACCAACTCCTTATGAAATACTGGTGTTTTCAGGAGCAGTTCATGACAGGCCAGAATTCAGCATTCATCTTACTTTTAGGTTTTTTACTATTAAGAAAAGAGAAAGCTCCTTGTCTAGTTGCCTTTGAGATTAGTTTTCATTTCCAAAATAATGTTAATTTAGACATAAAATTTAGACATAAAAGATAAGGAAATATTGCAAATGTCTGTGGTCTCTATATGTCTGGTCTGGGTTTTTTGCTTTGTTGTTTTGTTTATTTTGGTGGTTAGTGTTGTGGTTTTTGTTCTGGTTTTTTTCTAACCTTAAGGCTATAGAATAGTGTGATGTGATGTAGTGACCAAAAGCACTTTATTAGAAAGTCCCATTCAGGAGTCTCTGTTACACTTCTACCCCCAGTCCTTTACAATTCTCCTTGTTAAAATACCACAGTGCTACTGCTGAAATCGAAACAGTTGCTTTGGCAGGTGGTTCTCCTTAAAATGTACTGTATGGCCAACATAAATTCACTGGGAGCAATTCATATGTCCTTGTCACTTTCTCTGGGACATATGCTTTCATTGGCTTTTAAAACAAAAAAATGGAATTGACTCCTGTCAAGTAAGTTTATATTTGTTCTGTGCACGTGATCTGAGACTTCATGTTCTGCTTCTAAAGACTCCTTAAAAAGACTGAAATGTTATTTAAAAAAATCTGTGTTTACTTTTAAAAGGAGCAAATATGGCCATTTTGTGTGCTGTCCATGTGTCTTCTGAATATTGCTCAAACAACCTGGCTGACTCTACTGAAGCAACTGAGAAAAGCTTTTATGAGCTCCTGTGCCTCTTCAGCTGTAAAGGTGGCAGTCTCCAGGTGGAGGCAGTAATATTTTGCACTGCCAAAACTATTTTGGGATTAAAAGCTTTGGTGCTTGTTTTTCTTTGCTCATCTTTTGTCTTGATCAATCCATGATATTCTGTTCAAATAGAGATGAATTTCACATCCTGCCTTAAAAAATGTGCACTTCTATTAAACTGCTAAGAGCATGAAGCTCCCAGGGTTGTCCAAGGTTAGTTTTACATAAAATGTGTGCAATCTCACACGTTATATCATGACAGCTGGTGTGTGATAATGATGTTAAATATGGACGTTCTTTTAAAATAATGGTGTTTCCTCTTCCCTGGCCAGAACATCGACTGTTATGACATATATCTTAAGCGTGTCTTTATGAAGATGAAAGGAGGTAGGTGTTGGTACACCCCTCATATCAGGAAATCTAAATGAGGTGAGGTAGAGTAATCAAAAAATACTTACATGTGAAAATGTATTTTAATACATTTATGAGGTGCCTCTTAGAAAACAGTTGAACTGTGGCCAATAAGATTGCTACAGAAAACTGAAATAAAAAGAGTACTGCTGGAAATAGAGTTTATTAATTCAGTCATGCAGTTGTATATATTTCCAAAATAGGAAGTGTTTAAAAAAAATACTTATGTGCAAGTTTCACTGAAATTTACATTTCTGTTATACACTGATCCATAAGGTTACTTTTAAATGGTGGGAAGACTTACAAACCTAGCATTCTGGAGTACTGTGTCTGCCTCTGGGGCCCCCAATATAAGAAGGACATGGACTTGTTGGATTGAGTCCAGGGGAGGATCACGAAGATGATCAGATGGGCTGAGAGGGTTGGGGTTGTTCAGCCTGGAGAAGGGAAGGCTTTTCACTGCAAACTTTAAGAGTATAAGAAAAAATGGGGTCAAATTTTTTAGCAGGTCGTACTGTGGTAGGACAAGGGAGAATGGTTTTAAACTAAAAGAGAGTCGATTTAGGCTAGATGCAAGGAAGAAATTTTTTACAATGAGGGTGGTGAGACACTGGAACAAGTTGCCCAGGGAAGCTGTGAATGCCCCATCCCTGGAAGTGTTCAAGGAGAGGTTGGATAGGGCTTTGAGCAACCTCATCTGGTGGAAGGTGTCCTTGCCCGTAGCGGGGTGTTGGATCTTGATGGTCTTTAAGATCCCCTCCAACCCAAACCATTCTGGGGTTCAATGATTTGATACTGTGATAGTACATGCAAGTGTTGAAATCCAAGCTGATTTCTTGCACACTGAGAGTGTAGCGTATTCTTTGTGTGCTTGGTTGCTCTCCCTTTCTTTAGTTTTGGGCAACTGGTACAGGCAGGGAAAGTTGAGAAAAGGGAACTCCTCTTCCAGTGCCCTGAAAGTACCTGCTGTTGTACTTTCCATCTGTACACCCACCTGCAGGCATGTATATCCTTATCTGTGTTCTGGAAGGAGGAAATGTAAACATTATCTCACTCTTAGCAGGTTCTGGTTTTCTGTTCACAGTTCTAACAGTTATCAGGGTAAAAAAAAGGGGTGGGAGGCAGGAATTCACTGTGGCTCTGAATTGATCATGTAATCTTCTGTCAATTTTTCATAACCTAATTAAAAAACATTTCCTTTTTAAACTGCCTCACTCTTTCCACTTCTTTTGCTGAATATAGAATATATCAAAGGGGTTTGCTAATATACTTTTGCTTTGAGAAGGCCTGACTTCCTGCCACCATTATTTGTGAAATGGAGCGTTCCTAAGCAAGGATTTGCATTGAAGTCTGTGCATAAAAGAGGCAGAAGACTGATTATTACATATAATTTCCCTAAAGCTGGAAATAAAAAATAGAAGATGAGCATTAGGGTCAGCTTCTTGTCTCAGTCACTCTTTACAGCTGATGGCTTTTTTCTCCCACCAAGAGAAGACTTGGAGGGGAACAGAATATGTGTCATTTGGTAGACCAATATAAATGTAAAAACCCGGGCCATATTTGTGTGGGGTTTTTTTGTGTTGGTTTTTTTGTTTGTTTGTTTGTTTGTTTTTTGTGTGTGGTTTTTTTTTTACTTAAATATTGTTTTATCTGTCTGACTTTAAGAAAAGAATTCTGATGCAGGGAATGTCGTTTACTTGAGTGTAAGTAGTGTGGAGGAGGACACAGTAAGCTTGAAAAAGGCTGCAAGGGCTTCTAATTGAAAAGTTAGTGCAGTGTACTGTGAAAAATGCTTCTTGTTGCTTGGAGCCCCTCTCTTCACCCACTGTTTTAATGGAAAATTGGTGAACGTCACTGACTTGTCTGATTATTAAAATATTTACTTGAGCTCACCTGTAACTCTGCTTCATTTTTTTTCTCATGGTGGTGATAATTTAATTCTGTGTAAAGTAATTACGGGCCCAGGATGTAAAATTATTCTTTAAATATAGCTGCTGCTAACTGTGATCTGTACTGCTACCTGAGTCCCCAGGCTGATTTCTGTCCTTGTTCCTGTCTTGTGTCTCTCCCTGTTTCTAAAAACATGCACTCCATGTCAACTCTTGAATGATATATTTTTCTTAGTGATAGTTTCCCTAATTGGATTATTTAAGATAACAAATTATTAGGGTGCAAAATGTAATTATAAGACCCACAGTCTGATAACCCAACACTCCTGAAACACACCTAACCAAATTAATTGGCCTGTTGGGTGAGGGAAGAGATACTCTACTCTTATTCAACTCGAGCCAGGGTAAGATCCAAATAGCTGTGGGATGGGATTTTTAACTTTAGCAAAACAACATAAGTTTCAGCTGGTCACTACGAAGTTTAGAGTCACATTGCAGGTGTTGAGAGTGGGAGAGGTGGTTTCCTGCCCCGTGGGGACCAGGGCACTGGCTTCACGGAGGGAGAGAGAGGTGGGGTTTTAGCAAAGGGGAAGGCTTCCCTCCTCAACCAAACAGTATTTTCTCGTTACTGTATTACTGCCACTCTTTGAGAGCTTTTCAGATGAATCCTGACAGCACTCATCCCTCTGAGCAGATAAAAGTTAAAAGGGTTTGTGTGTCCTGTGAGGCTATTGCAAAGGTGCTCGAAGGATAGGAATTGTGAGCAAGTGAGGAGCAGCTCTTTTTTTTGGACAGGTCATCTTTCTGGATCTTCTTTGCAAAGTGACCTGTACAAATAAAAAGTACAAGAATTATAGTCTGGGCTTGTGCAGATGTTGTGCAGCTTATTCCCTTGGCTGACGAGTGGCGTTTTTATCCCTTCATACAGTAGAAGGCCTGTGTGACAGCAGGGTGGGCTCAGAAAGTGTGTATGTGGGAATGGAAAACAGAAGAGGAGATGCTGGGTCTATTTTCCTCTTTGGTTTTTTGTCCTGCATTGCGTTTTCAAGTGGTGCTTGCTTCTGTGCTTTTCAGATAGTTGATAAAACTAGATTTAAGTTTTTCCCCTTTCCACAGTTGAAGCAGCAGTTAGCAGCTTGCTGCCTGTGAGGTGGACAGTGGGTGTTTGGGATGTCTGGAAGCACTCTTAATAGCCAGGGCTTTGGAGGCTGAGGTCATTTGGAGCAAGCCAGTTATTTTGTGCTTCAAAGAGGCTTGCCAGAGGCTTTTGGAGTAGGCATTTCAGGTATACATCTCTTTATCTGAACACATCCTCACTTCTCTGATTGAACAACAATCCTCCCCTTGTACCTCAGACTTTGTCAAACCACTGCTTTTGTAGAGCTCCCTGAACTTTTGAGGATTTGAGCCAGGTTGTAGACACCTACTTATTCTCAGAGCTTAGGAGCAAGACAAGAGGATGAGATAGCTGCTGAAGAGCAGTTTCTACTCAGATTTGATTAGAGGAAGTGAATGGCTGTTGACCCTGATCTGAATTGGGAGACAGGGCACTGCTGTGTTTGTTCAGGGTCAATCTTTGAATGAAAAGGCTTCTCCCTCTCTGCCTTCAAGGCCATTAGCAAGACTGAAACTATCTACACAGAACTACTGATAAAAGGAAATCTTTTCAGAGGCTCATCCCTTCATAAACACTAGAGCCTCATGCTTAAGAATGATCCCTTTTACGGCCATGCTCTTGAGCTTCTGCTCCAATGTGGAGCTCAAGGAGCCTTAGGTGGGGAGCAGTGAAGGTAGGTCAATACAGATGTTTTGATTTTTAGTACGGCTGTCTTTCACTCTCCATCTGCTTTTTGGTTTTTACAATGTTGCCAGTAGGTATTTGAAGAGATATTAGCTTTGTTAGGTACTGATGCTTTGGTGAGTAGTGATTTCTGCCATCTTGGTAAGTTTAGACATATCCCAAATTTAAAATATGCATTTTATTTTTTTTTTAAAGTATAACATGAAAAATTAATTTCAAATACAAGTGGTTTTCTTGACTGTGTCGCTCCTCACATCTGCACTTTGCAAGTGTCAGAAAAACACAGACTTTGGCTTTTCTGCTCTCTCATCTCGTGAAGGTGCTGAAATCCCTGCATATTTTGTGAAGCATATTGGTGTATTCTGTGTACAATTGTTGCATGCAGTATGGGTATCTTTATGCTCCCTTTCTTAACCTTGCTGTCTTCCTCTTTACTGCCCTCCCATCATCTCTGCCTCAGAAAGTGCCTGGAATTTTTCCTGTGTGGAGATTGCTGTCAGGACTGGGGTTTGCTTTTTAGTCTACCTTGCCTTACGCTAGTGTCTTCATTTCTCCAAGACCATATTCCCCCACTTGTGTTTCCTTTCCTTACAGAGATGATACGAATATCCCAAAATTTCACAGTATCGCAGCAAATACAGGGATGATGGACAGAACATAATGCTGCTATGCTAAAAAACATTGAAGGCTGCCATAGACTTATTCTGTATACAGTTTTATCTGATCCTGCTAGCCAAGTTCTTTGCTTCCTTGTTCTCTAATTTCATCAAAATCTATGGTAGATCTGTGTTATTTTCGTCATGGAGGCAGTTTGGTTCATGCTGGACATTATGGTGCTGTTACTGTAATCTGGCTTTAAGTTCTTTCCACCTTTTTCCAAAGCAGCTTTCTTTGGTTAAAAAAACAACAAAAACATCAACAACAACAACAAAAACAAACCACTGACAAAACCCAAACCAACAGTTAGCATCTCAGCAAAGTGCTGTGCTTGTCCTGAGGGGGAGCAAGAGAGTATAGTGGACACAACTCACTTGCATTGCTCTCTCCACCTCTGTAGGGACATGAGCAGTTAGGCTGAGGAAAGGGAGAAGGTGAAAAGAAGACAAGTACAGAACTATAGTATAACATGGCAATTTAAAAGCAGTTAGCTGGTGTGGATAGTGCCAGAGCAGCCTAAAAGATTGTAAAATAGGTTTAAAAGGGTTTAATCCGTGAATAAAATGCTGTGTTACCCAAGTTTTGTAGTCTTATCTTTGCTTTGAGAAGACATCTTCTCTGAGATTTGACTCTGCTGATGGAATTTAGCTGTATTTTATGTAATCTGTACTATTTCCTTGACACGTGATTTCAAAGCCATTTTTTTAACATGTGCTTGCTTAGCTACACCGTGTAGGCAAACTGCAGGAGAAGCTGAAAACTGACTCTCTTGGGATTCTATGTAGGCATGTCAACTAAAGTTTGGAAAAGCTGCTTGTCTGGAGAAGAGTGTGTTCAGCCTTTAGCCAAGTGCCAAGAAAAGCCTTCAGGAGTGATCTCATACAGAAGGGGTGCATGGGTTTTTTCAATTTTAAATTGGTGCTTGTTTTTTTGCCTACACTAAATACTACTAAAAATGGTAAAATGTGCAGGTCCCACCTCTAAGAAGTTGCATAATCAAGTCAGAAAAATTTTAGGTGGTTGCAGGTTTAATGGTGACACTGAAAACACATTTCCTTTCTGCCCTCTATGATCCTTGTCAGCTGACAAGGATTTCTGAAACAGTAAATGCTTATTGTAAGCCCTAGAAATACATTTCTCTGTGTTAAATATTTCGAAAATATTTAGCAAAAAATGCAAAACCTGAAGATGCTAGTTTGATGTGATATTTCCCCTGTAATGCTATCGTTTAAAAGTATTTCTTATAACACTATTAGATAGATCTGCTGTTGTTTATATGTGCATGAAATTTTGTGAAATTAAAATTCTGCAGGTTTTTATATGGTTTTAATTTATCTCGATGTAGCCTTGATGCAATTTTAGTAGGTCTTTGTTCAGCCTGAGTGGTTAAGTCCGCCCCAGATACATTATTCTTTTATATTTTCCATCTTTTTCTGTTTTATTTTTCTATTTTTATCTTCCATTGTTTATTTTAGTATATTTCTTATGTTGTTTTTCTTTTTGGAGTGTCTGTTTACTGTCACTATAAAGAAAATATTGCAGAAAATTGTTTGATATCAAGAGTGGCCTTAAGGACTTATGCATAATTGAAGGAAACATTGGCAAGTCAGCTTCTTGGCCTCTCCTTTCACCTCTTAAAGAGCTCCTGTCTCCCACTACTCTCTGGGATATGATTGGTATGATGCTGATGGTGCCTCTCTCTTCAGCGCAGAGCAGTGTTAACCTTGTGTGGAAGGGGTCAGTGAATTGTGCTTGACACAGAGCACTGGGAACCTCCTTTCCCCTGCCTTCCCAGGTGCTGCTTGCTCAGGAGCCAGATGTGCCTGGTGCTTGTGCTCTCTGCCTCGGAGTAAAGGCAGTGTAGTTCCTGGGAAGAGGAATGCTATCATGCTTGTACTTTGAGATGTGCTGCAAGGAAAGCTTTTCTGTGAAGTAGCCTGTGTGTTGCAGGCCCACAACGTGGCCATACCTTGCTTAACTGTGTTCATGCAGGCAAGCTGGAAGAGGCTTGAAGAGGCTGGACTGTGCTGCAGGAGGAGGTGTCTCTGCTTGCACAATTCCTTCTGTAATGCTAGACCTCTCTCTTCCCAAATGCAGGAATCTGCATGGTGCTGCTGAGCTTCAGAACATGATGGGAGGATGGGATTCACTAGTTATACTGCTTTCAGAGCACTGAAGAGTGAGAATAAGGGAGTTGAATTGTGAGACTGCTTGCTCTCACCAACCTTTTCACCATACGTGTTCTGTGAGGGGCCAGCCTCAGAAATGTTTTCCCAAGTCACTTTCACCTGTTAATTTTTTAGCTTTATTGATAGTACTTCTGACAAACCTCAGCTTGTGTGAAAGGTGATATACAGTGTGACAGAGCTGGCAAAAAGAAGAGGAATAACTTTCTCCACCTCCCTGTGCCACTGTTTTTGAAGTGGTAATAGCAGCTTTTTTGTGAAACATAAAGAGGAAGTGCTGGCAGAGACATGAGATTCTCAGTCAGAAGCCTGGCAGGAACTAAACTAGCTGCCTTAGTTGTTCTTGTGTTTATGTATTGTCTTCAAGTGTATTTTCCATGGACCACACAGAGGAACAGATTATTAATACTACACCAATCTCACTGGGCATTAGTTATTGGTAAAGTAATTTGAGAACCTTTGGTAAAAGGTGTTATTTTAATATATTTATTTATTATGCCATTGTAGTTACCTTTGAAAGAAAAGTTGCATATCACATTACATAGGTTTTACTTCTATAGGAATAACCTTGTGGTGAAGGTAGCAAATGTACAGTGGATTGCAGAAATGTTTTAAAATATGTGGGAGACTTGACTACAGTGCACAGACATTGCTCCCCTCTCCCCAAAGCTGTTTCAAGCTGTGTATTAGCCTTGAGGTTCAGTTCTCTGAATTAATATTTGATATAATAAAGTAGGCTGAAAAAATCCTTAAGCGTGTAGGATCCAAATGCATGTTTGTGAAGCTGAGTTGTCTGTTACATAGTGGTTTTTGCAACTCAGTGTCTTGAAGGACACTGAGTAAGTCCAGTAATCACCATTACATTCATGGATATTGGATGACCCTCCCTTGGGGAGCAGAGAAGTTTTTATTATTGACCATTGTATGATCTGATGGCCTTGTCTAAGAGAACAAACAAAAATACATGATCAGGTGGAATTTGTCTTGCCACATCAGTTAAACTTTGGTAGTGAAAATCCATTAAACACCAATCTGTTACATTTTTAGGCTTTCTGAATAACCCATCTGTTCAGTCATGTTAAACTGTATCTACTTAAGATGTGACCAAAACGCGATTTTGTTTTGTTTTTGCTGTAATCTCTTGTGGTGTAGGTATAGAGCACTTCCAGGTGGCTTTTGGACCCCACACTTGCAGGGTAAAGAGTTTGGATTGGATTGCCCTGTTCAGCGTTTCTTGCACAGCCTGAGGATTAGTGGATCTGTTGGTGCGTGATGGAGCCAGGCCAGTTGGACTAGGCATTAGGTTAATGCTTAGGGCATTGTGAATGCATTGACATGAGGAAATTTAGTAACTGGGTTACAGTAGCCTCTGGCAGTAACATTTAGCTGCTACTGTAAGGAAAATACTGCTTTTCTAATTTTGTTTTAATTCCCCCGTAATGGAAAATCTGTCCTGAGCTGATTTTAGCATTACATGGAGGTAAAAATTCATAGTGGTTTGCAGTTATCACTGCACCGCTGAGCGGTAAGGTTGCTTTCAAGCTTCTGTAATGGAGTTATTGATGTTTTTCCATTCCTGTAGGTAGAGTTCATGTGTAAAATGAATGTTGAGCTTTTATATGTATTTAATAATCACCCCTCCCAGGACTGTATACCAGTGCATATACTGTTGCACAAACTAATGTTTTAGATAGGCCTGTGACTTAAAGACCCACTTTGTTATATATTGCCTAATATATTACACACAGATTATATAAATTTCAAAGATTATATTATACTCTTATTTTAAGGTTAGTAGAGTAACTGAAACAAAAGGCAATAAAATCAAATCTTTTGAGCCCAGCATGCTGCCTCTTGCATCAAGATGGTGTTCAGTTGCTAAATGTGTTTCTCCCCAGACAGTGAGTGCATCTGCAGATTCTGCAATGCCCATTTGTTCCAGCCTGAGCATAGTCCTCTGTCGACACTTGCTGTGAAATACCATAGCCTGGTTCACCTTCTGTGCTGCTGAGTTCCTGTAGCTTTATGTGCTTCATTTATTCATTATTAAGTGCATGCTTTCTGCTTGACAAGTGCTATAAAATCCCTTTCACTGTGCCTGAACCCAAGAACCTCCAGTGAGAGTCTAGAAGGTTGGTTTTTTTTAACGTAAATACTATGCATTTTTACTTTCTGCTGAAGTGCTCTTCAGACCAGACTGCTTAACAGGTTAGAAGATACTCCCTGTCCTGTTCTTTAAGCCGTATAGTCAGGTAAAAATGAATGCTAGATTTTTCCAGATTCCTACTGAAAACAGAAACAAAAGATCTCATGTATTTGAAAATGTTTCAAGAGATCTGCTAGCATATTGTATCTACATTAAAATCAATGTTCATACTGTCTAGTTTGTGTGTTATTATATGTATTTCTGTATTAATGTAGCAGGTATGCAGTCCCCATTAAGAACACACACAGAGCATAAAACTGAAAGGTGTGCATTTCTAATGTGAGCCGCAGGAGTTCTAGATTTCTGAAGTTTTATTTTTAAATTAACTCAATGTAGATATGCAGTGTTGAAAACATTTGGTTTAAGTTTTATGATAATTTGAGAACAAAAAACAAATCAGAGCTTTGAGTTTCATTCCTAAGCTCTACCTTGTATAAGCACTGGCTTGTCTTTCAATTCTTATTAAGCATGTTCCAACCAGTTTTTATTACATTATATTTTATCCTTTCTTAGATGAGCATTCCAGTATTTGGCAGCTATAAACATACTAATCCAGGATACCAGGTTTTCCTACAAAGGGAGAACAATGGAGTTAACCACTAGATCCTGGTTTGTTAAGAAGGTATCTTTCCAAATACATTTCCAAATACATTTCCAAATATATTTCCTTGTTCTCTAAGCTTTTTGCTTCTAATTCTTCTTAGAAAATTTAGCTGTGGTAGATTTTTAACTCAGTCATCACCTGTGCCTATTTATTTCTTTGCTTTGACAATAACCAATTTGGGACTGTAAGATTCTTTTTCTGTATGATTCATCTCTTGGGTCAAGAGAGGTAGCCTCAGGATTTCTCATGCAGTTGGATGTAACACCAGCAGTGACCTGGGACAGCAGTTTTACTGTCCAAGATAGCTATCAGTGGAAGAGCTGACTCTTCCCCCAGAAAAGAAGAAGCAAATGAGAGACTGTCTGAAGAATATTTCAAAGAAAGGCCAGGGAGAGTGAGATCAAGGCCAGAGGAATTACTCAGACTGTTGAGTGAGCCTTTCTGTGCTTGACAAACCACAGCTGTGAACCTTGTCCTCCTCCACACAGCAGAAGGCCTGTAAGGAAAGGCATAATTTTTTTTTTTCCTCAGAGCACAGGTCAACTACTGTTTCTCTAGTTGGGTGAACAGAAGCTGAGAAGAAAGTGATGGAGCTCAAGTGGCTTTGGAGAACTCAATCAATCTACATGCAGAATGTTTTTTATGGGCATTATTAGTAAAGATGTCCAAGGAATTGAGCCTTCCTATGCCTCAGACTCGAGGGTTTTGTCTGGTCTCAACTGCAATCATCTTAGCTGTTCCATAGCTTCACTCTCACCTGGCCAAGGGGCAGTTGTACATCTGTCCCAAACCCTACAGCTGGTAAAATAGCTGTTGGGTAGGCTGTGAACATACCAGGTGGTGTGCAAGCCTCCTCAAAATGCTGGACACCAGAAACCAGTTTCTCCTGACGGGTAGGCTCTTGGTCCTCTACTCAGTGATGAAATGGCAGGACAATTCCTTCTGGGTCGTAGCATCTCCTCAGAGGTGAGATGCTGGACTCCAGGATAAGTGTGCCACTGCTGACCCTGGCCTGTAGTCAGTACTGGTTTGGTTTAGCACCAGATGTGTTGCTACCTCTTTCTACTAAGGTGTGCTGGTTCGGTGCCGTAGGTGCGATTGTCAAGGGAAAGCTTTTCTTTTCAGTAACACTGGATCTGCTGAAATCCTTAGTTTCCAAGGCATAGGATGAAACTTTCCTTTTTGTTTTAGAGCCACAAAATGCATGGAAGTTATGGGAGCACTAATTGGAACCAAGTGTGTCATCTGTAATGAATAAATAATTGGATAAATTTGTATCCTTATCTCCTTCATCTGGTCATGTGTTTACAAAAATGCCATGGTGTTTCTAGGTGGATTTAACACCATTCCTTGGAAATCTCAGACAGAGCTCCTTCAGAGCTCCTTCAGAGCCTTGAGTCTGGGTTATTTGGTATTGTTTGAATGTTTGTTTTTTTTTTTTTTTACACCCAAACTTGCAGATGCTGGAAACATTACTGGTGTGAACATTATGTTTGTATCCTTTGGAGGCTTATTGGGGCAAAGCCCCGCTATCATTTCATGAGTGGTTTTTTAGTAAATTTTGTTTCTCAAACATTTGTGGAAGTAGTGAGTGCTTGTGTGAGAACACTAGCCTACAGCTGTTGGTGCTTGCTGAGAACAGTGTGTGGTTGTTGGCTTAGCCTTGCTCTCCAAAAACAGTGCTTTACAGAGGTTTCCACCGCTTTTGTCGATTCTGCCTTTTGTAAATTTTTTTAGAATAATTGTGAAAAAATCTAAACTTGAAAATAAAAACCTTTCCCCCCCTCTTTTGATATCTGCAAGATAACATGGTATCAGAGTACACAAGGATGGCATTAACTCTGAAAGGCACTACATTTTAGCTGTTGTGTTTGTTGGTGGAGAGTTAGAAAGTTGGGAACTGGCAGCCCTTAGAGGCAGAAAGCCAGAAAGAAAATTACCTCAGGTCATATTGACAGCCGTGTCTGCTGTCACACTCATTTCTTTAGATTTACTGGTAATAAAAATCTGAACATAAGTTTGAAACAGTATATTGATAGCTGAATGAATGTTAAGTATGATTATTTAATAGCATTAAATACTGAGGTGCAGATGTATAAAAACCTCTAGGCAGCAACATCCAGTAATCAAGTGGGGCTGTCAACTTATTGTAGCCATCACATTAATCATCTTACACCCATTCATGCTGAATGTGTAGCGTAGGTCTTCTCCCACATCTTCAAACCAAGACAAATCAAATCAATATTGTTTATTTTTCCCCACCAGATTCAAAAGGTGATTATTTGCATGGAGTGAGGGGGATGATTTAATGACAGGAAGATAAGATTCTGAATCCTGGAGTCATAAATGGTATTGGCAGCTTTCAGCAGCTGTCTGTTTTCATAAAAAGTCAGACCCTTTTGGAAAGGCTCCACTTTGCAGCTGGGAAAACATGTATCATGCAAAAAATGCAATTTGAGTTCAGCTTGATAATCAAGTCTCTTTTTAAAATAATAGTTCTCTTCTAGTACCTTCTCTGTCCTCTGATTGTCTAAATGATTGTGGTGTAGTTTTGGTGCTTTCCAGTTTTTTTCACGGTGAATTCCATGTGATAAGCTCTTTTGGACAAGTGTTTTCTTTGCAGGGCAACTTAGTGTCCTTGAACTGCATCATAAGCTGTGATATCCTGGGAACTTTGGGGCAGGCATAGCCACTGACTTGGACAAATAACAATCTACAGTTAAAAATTTCTCTCTTATAATAATGTAAGCTATTCTTTTGTTTTCAAAATGCTGATATTTTTAGGAGATACGTATAATTTGCTTGAACATTATGGCAAACCAAGTATATTGCAATGTATTATCAAAGGGAAAACAAACCAGAAGGTAATTGTCTCAGAGTCTATGACTCTAGAAAATATCACCTGTAATTGAGATGTAAAGCTCTTTTCCGAAGTGAAACTCCATGCAGGCAGATTTATTGTGAGTAGGGAGAAAAACATATTGTGAGGCAAATCAAGTATTTTAACAGATTTTAATAAACGCACGAGAAAATATTTACAGTATTGCAGATCTGCTAATTTTCCAAATGACCTTGAAAATATGCAAGTGCAGCTGTTCTTGTTAATGTGAAATGATGCTGCTTAGGAAAAATGTGAGTTTGGCGGTGGTTGGGTCAGATCCTTACAGCTAAAAACCTTGAAGATATTGACTGGTGACATTAGCATCTGGTTTGACAGAGTTGTGTACAGATTTGAAGCAGATATTAGGAAGGTGTGTTAGGATTTGTGAACCATCCCTGAGATATTTTTCTGGTTTTGACTGATTAGACTAGAAAAGGGATATCTTTGCTAAGAAGCTATCTTGAAAACAATGCTGCAGCTTTTAAAGATGAGCTATTGCTCTTTGATAGTTAAGTAGTGATATGAGCTGCACAAATTGCTGGAGGAACTGTAGGTTTTCAAAATTTTAGGCCCAGTAGGATTTTGTGATTGATTCCTGGAACACAAGAGGTCTAGGATAAAGTCTACCAGCTTTATCTGTGTTTCAGCAGAAAGAAAAAACAATATTTACATGGCCAGGATGGCCTTTGCTGTGGGTTGAGAATGTTGAATGACCATGTGGAATGACAACCATGAAAGACTATGTTGAATGGTCTTCAAATAATTTCTTTGTACTTCTCAATTGTCTATATGTGTAATGAATAAACTGACTGACCTTGATTTTTCATGATCTTGAAAGAAAAGACTGTCTGGTTAGGACTTGTCAAATGCAAGACAGGATTAAATTTTTACTCATTCTGGAAACTTCTCTTACACAGAGAGGTATGTAATATAATCTTTTCTCTAGAATTTAACTAGTTTCCATTTAGAAGGTCATTCGTATTTTAAATGTATTTGGAAAGTTGTTTGCTACTAACTTTGAGAAGTCATATACTGTCAGAATTTTTTTGCTAAGCTACATGAGTGGTTAAACTAAATTCCCTGGGCTCTGTGACAGTTTTATCTTTTCAGTGAAGGAGACGCTTCACTCGATTTGTCTGCCTCTGTAGAGAAGTGCACTGATCCCTTGAAAACTTGATACAACAGTTGTTGTATTTCTTTCTCTGAAGAACTATTCCCTTTTTGCTTTTCATTTTCTGAGTGCTCTATTGCTTCAAGCAAGGTATTGCACTCAGGTTTATCTTTCCTTTGATAAAGCATTCTGTGGAAATGTGGATGGTTGTATGATTGCTAAGGAGCGACCTAATGTCTTTGACAAGCTTGGCTTTTGCGGCTTTTTTCTTACCCGTGTTTGAAAAAGTCTCCACCACAGTTATTTATTTGTGATGTCCCTGTCCTTAGCAGAGAAAGCAGCAAAAATATATGGATGTTTTGAATGAATAAACCCATAGCAATAACTCTGAACTCTCTCTCTATCCTGGAATTTCCTTTCTTATTTATTATGTTAGCCATAGGCGAGACACCAAGCTCTCTGTGGAGGGTTTTCATGTTTCACTGGAGAAGAGGAGGGGAAAAGGCTTTCCAGCTAGAGAGCAACTGCCCGATACTGTGGTCTGCTATGTTTTCCTGAGTGAGTTGCCGTGATGAGCAGAGTGACAGCCAGTGAGTAAGCTGAGCAGACTCGGGCTGCTGCAGGGCAGTTATACCTGTTAGTGTAAACAGAAGCCAGGTATCAAATCAAAGCGTGGTGGAATAGCTTGTGAGCTGTAGCTAGCGGGCTTCACGGTGCCGAGAAGGAAAAAGCAGATGGAAACGCTCAAATGCATTTCCTTCCTCCCCTTCCCTGTCTCTTGGATCTTTTATTTGAATCAGTAATGGAAATCTGTGCTCTGAGTTTTGAATGAATGGCTTACACTGCGCTAGTGTTAAGTACTTAATGAGCCTCATTTCTCAAAGATCTTGCAGTCTGCCTCAGTTAACCCAGCTGCTTTTTTTAGGAGTACTTGTTTTGGCAGAGGTTTTTCTGTGTATGTGAAGAATGCACAAATAAATCGTTGTGCAATTTGCAATTAAAAATGAGGTTGTAGGGAATGGAAGGTTTTTAAAGTAGGAGATCAGAGGCTGCAGAGCCAAGGAAAACAATTGCTCAGCATCACTTTGTAGACCTCTCTCTCAACAAGATCTGTGTCTCTGCCTTGCCTGCTGAAGAGAATAGAAATGCGAGCCCATGCTGGGGGAGTCCTGCGGTGCTTGTGAGGATCAGGCTCGGCAAAGGGATATGGAAGTAACCTGAAAGGGCCGGGAATTGCTTTGGGGTTGTTTTGGGTTTTGTTTTCTTTCTTTTACCTCCCCAAGGAATAATTGCAGCATGGCAAAATTCTGCCAAACGTGTGCAGTGATAGTCGTTAGGATTGTTGTGGTTAAAATGAGTGACACTAACAACTCCAGAAGTGTGTACTTTCAGGCAGTGTTTGAGAGGATACAAATACATAAATCTAGAGCTCGTCCACAGCTGTGGAGTTGTTTCAATTCATAGACATCAGTGGTTAGCCATATGAGTAGCTGTGCTGAGGTTTATTTTTATGCTAAACTCAGATTTCTGAATTGATTAGGTTAGATTTAAGCAGGAGTAGTTTGGTCTGATGTAGATTTCATTTGGGATGGAAAGGAAGGAGGGCTGTCGTCTGGGTAATTGCATCACATCAGCAGTTTCAGTGACGGCTTGGTATTGGCTAAAATTCCAATTAAAAACGTTTTAAAGATGGACCTGTGTTTTGCTTCTTCCTTCTGTATAGGGGTCTTGAACAGCTGTTTCCTGGGTGTGATGCTTTAAAAAAACCCTTTACTTTTTAGAAGTGTCTGGTGTATTGAAGGAGGCTTAGCTACAGAGGTTAACAATGTCAGCTGGGGCTTACACAAACAATTGCCTGAATTGCTGGAGTTCAAATATCTGAAGTATTTGTTACAGGTGGTGTTTGCATGCCTGCTCTCACTTTGTGACAAATCCTGGGTAACCTGTCCGCTCTTGTATGGTGGTCAGTTTTGCCACATGTGCTGAGATGTGGTGCTGAGTAAGGAGCAAGTTTTAACCTTACGTCTTCATCTTAATTAAGAGGCTACCACTCAGTTCTTTGCTAGTCATCTGGGCAAGACAGAACCTGCTGCACATTTAGCTGGCTAAAAGCAGAAGGTTTGTTATTTAAGTTAGTTAAGTCATTGGAGAACAACTCTGGAACAGGTGGGGTGAAATCCCCCTCTGTGGCTAGAGAGGGACCAAAGGCTAAGGCTAAATGCCTGTCTTTTAGATGACTCATGTTAAACAATGTTCACCCTTGCTTCTTTGTGCTTTGCTTTCATGTTTATGAAATGGGAGAGTGGCTTGGTGCTGCCTCGCATAATAACCATCCTTTTGCCTGCAATGGTGTATCCCACTGGCATGTTCTTACTGTGATTGGTTTCCACAAGTGCGTGGTACTTGCTCGTGGTGTTGAGCTTTCCATCTGCCCTGCTGTAATTGTGGCTTCTGGTCATCTTCTGAAACCTATAATAGTTTATGGGGAAGACTGCTGTGAGCTGTGGCAATGCATTTAGCAGATGTTTTGTGACATCTGCTAGACACCTTTTCTACCTGCTTGTGATCTTTGAAGTGTCCAGTGCTGCTTTTCCTCTCTGAGGAAAAGAACCTATTGGGAACAATGTTCAGAGATGTCGCAAAGCAACTACAAACAACCATGGATTTGATCAAGAGCAGTTTACTTGGGTTGCAGATCTCTTGAGTTGCAAGGCTCTCCTTGACCATCTTGTTGGAGACCTTGGATATCCTACCCCAGTATATATGGGAAATGGAACGAGTGCTTTGGCAGTCCCCTTCCTGTGGCCATGCTGGGTGCCTGTTGTGTGGTCCAGGCATGGCTGAAGTCCCACCACATGCTGGAGAAGGGAGATGTACCTTTCTATTTGAGACAAATGCCTCTCATCAGGTGTCTCCCAATGCCTTTGCTCTAACCATGATACCAGAAGTTTTCCCTCTGTTTCTGAAAACAATTCTTCCAAGGAGCCAGTGATCAGAATTACTTTAAATTAAACCAAATCACTTAGAAGAGCTGAGGCAGATGTTCTTAAATCAAAGATGAACAGAATAAATAAAAGTGTTGTCTAATCCATCACCAAAGCCCAAGTGAACTAGATAGAACAGTCTTGAAGGGAAAGTCTCATAGGAGCTAGGAATTAAGCTCAGGGAATAACATAAGCTTGTCTTCCTCTCCTCATGCAGGAATTTCTTGTTACAGTACTGGTAACAGGCCTCTCAAAATGCAGCCCCTGAACTGGTGGATTGCACTGCTCTGATTTAATATTATCTTGGCAGTTTTTGAAAGTCCAGCTGTGAGTCTACTTTATTATATTAGCCATGGGATCCTATTTTGTATTCGCAGAATGTTTGCTTAAACACAATATCCTGGGAAGGGTAATAATCCATGGTAAATATATTATATAGCCACTGAGTGCCTTATTGCACAGAGCTCCTTGTCTGTGTCCCTTCCCCCAAGAACTCTTAATTATTTTTCTAGTCTCTTCATGCAGTTACTCTCTGTAAACATGTGGATTTATTTCTGTCTTCCCTTCCTCCTTTCCTGCTGTTGTTTGTTGCACTGTGATCTCTGGTCTTAAATGTTGAAAGCTTTTTTTTGTTGGGAGCAGTGTCTGTATTCAAGCAGGACAGTGGACTCTCACTTCTAAAAGGGTTTGTAGATGCTCCTTGAGTGGAAGTAACAACAAAATGTGAACTGTTTGTAGTGATGTGTTTAGCTTGGGATAAAAAAAAAGAGAAAAATTTAATGACTAGCTATTAAAAAAGCCATGGAAGAACTCAAAATGTCTGGAATCCAGAGCATTTTTTCTTGTATGAACATTTCTGGCTTATGTTTCATCATGGGCCTTGAGCTTTGCTGTTGTCCATTTGTGGTTGGTCCATGTGACTTAACTACCACAATGTCAGAGTCTTCTGATGGACAGGGCAACTGTGGTTGTTTGTCAGATGATCAGTGTGTCAGGGTGACTTGGGTGACTGGTTGCCTCTGCTAAACCAAGTGAGCCAGGCTGTTATGAATGTGCATGTTGCCAGGATGTTTAGGGTGATCAGGGTGATGGGGAAGAAGTGGAGAGAATGTGTTGTCTAGGATTCTGCATACAGGGTGTGAGAGGCATCTGAACAAAGACACTTTTTTCTGTGGTTGAACATGATGTGCAAGGATGCCACATACATAAGCCATTTATGTAGCTATTCATTGTCTCTTTCGAGTGCTTCAAATAGGTGTCTGTTCCTACAGAAGTACTAATAAGCAGCTTTGCAAAAGTTTTCTTGTATACATGCCCTGGTCACAGAAAAAAATTACCACTGTACTAATAGGCTGCTAAGATTTTTTGTCTTTTCCTTTCCACCCAAGAGGCAGATGTTGTTTTCTTTCTCAGCAATTTTACTTATGTCTCAAATGCAACATCTCAGCAAACCATGTTCCAGTACGCCATCACACTTTCCAGAGGATTTGGGCTAGAGTCAGCAGGTATTGAAAAACTCCAAAATCCTGCAAAACCTCCTGAGCTCTCTAAACCCTTGCAGAAAAAAGAGCATGGAGCAGTTTGCATGAAGGATTCTTGACTGCTTTTGCCTGACCTCTGCCCTAACAGGAATGCTGTCCAATGGAGAAGCTGTTGCTTGTTTGCCTTCCTTTCTTTTGGAGAATGACTTTCCAAGAGTAGGTTTGTAATGGCCCGTATACTCCTTCTCTTGAAGCTTCCTAGGGTGATTTGATCTTTAGATGCCATGCTAACTGTGAGGAAAAAGCATTTGTTGTCTCTCAGTATTTCTTATGCCTTGCATTGTTTTGAACACGGTGCAAGCTGCAAGTTGTGCTTGATGAAGTTTAGTAGAAATGGTAGACAGTTCCAAACTGAAATAATGGCAACTTTCTTCATCCTCCAAGTGTAAACATACCTGAGATAATTAACTCCATAGGAATGAGCCCTGAGGTACGTCCCTTCGGTGTGACTGCAGGCGTACCTGCCTCTGTGTTGTGTCAGGTATGATGGCCTCTAAACCCAGTGCTTAAGGTCCTATTACACGGTAACATAGTCCTAATAGGACAGGTGTTGAGTAAGTGCCTAAACACTGCAGGGCAAGAGACAGTGGTTTTTACTTTAACTGCTTTGATTCTGTGGCTGACGTGGAAGGTAAAAATGAAACCAGGAACCTTGCTCTTGTCCTTGAGTCCTCCTGTGTGGCTCCTGTTCTCTGCCCCTGCTCTGCAGTCACGCTCTCCAGAGGGGCTGCACTGGAGCTGCAGAGTGCTGCTGCAGTCCAGGGCAGGGTCTCTTGGGAAAGAGCCACCATGTGTGTTACAGCACATAAGCAGAACTGGGGGGGAGCTTGACTAACCCTACCTTGTGCCGTCGCACACCGGGACTGGAGGTTAATATGGGGCCAGAAGGCAAACCTGGCAGGCATGTGGGAAACAGAAGTGTTGCCCACCACAACAAACTGGGATGACAACAGGGGATCTGCTAAAAATTCCATCAGAAACATTAAGTGTCCAGCAGCTCTGTTACAGCTAGGCCTAACATGGCCTGAGCAAGTTGGGATTTATTGGCACAGCAGTGGAATTGAGAACAAGGATTGAGGCTATTACACAATACTAAGTTAAAAAAACAAACCCACACAAATAGGAGAGCCTGTATGCTGTTAGTAGGCCTCATGTCTGCTCTAGTGTATGGCACTTTGTAGTCCCACTAAAATTACTGGCCACCTCCTGTTGTTTTCTCTGATGGAAAATTTCATCTTTCAAAGTTTTGTATCAAGGCGCTGTTTTTAAACCTGACTTAAAAACACAGTAAATGTCTCCCATCTTGTTTTAAATCTGGAATATCTCAAAGAAGAAAATTGTCAGAAGAGAGCGCATCTGTGACCTCAAAAAGACATAGTTAAGAAGGAATGATAAACAAATACTTAATGTTCCATTAATTTGTCAATATTCACCCCACGGGAAGACCCTAAAGTGTTCCTCGTTTGTCACTTTACCTCTCTGAGTGCTGGTTAAATCCCGATTTTTCTAATTCATTGATGAATTATTTTCAAAAGATAGACATATTAAATGTACTATATACCCTAGTGGAGCAAACAGAGAGGATCACTTCTTCTGTTAAGTGTTTCCTGTAGAAAACAAAGAGCTATTAACTAAGCAGTGATACTAACTAGGTGTGACAATATGTGTGGATAGCACTTTGATAACAATTCCACATGTTTCTTGCTGCTTTAATTTTTAAAAAATATACATGTAGGATTTTCAGACTGTTAAAGTAAAGGTCATTTTCGACCTAACTTGTCTAGACCTCTTGAAAATCCAGTGAGTTTCATGGCTATATTTATAAGCATACCTTTGAAGAACACCTTTGAAAACCTTCTTGATAATTGATATCTGCTGGAAATCAGAGAATAAATTCTATTTATTTGTATTCTTTGTGAAGATTAACAAAGTGAAAGATTCTGGGAGGAAGCAACATTTTCTTAATTATTTTTCCTATGGAGTATTTTATGGAAGTGGCATGAAAGGTTATTTGTAGTGATGAATATGTAGCCAACACAGTGGAATCAAATCTTGCAAACCAACACTTTTTATTACCAGTTATTCGTTTATTGTTTCTTTCATTCTGAGATATTTTAGAGAACTCATACATATTTCTAACTGTGATAAATAAAATCCAGGTAAGAAAATGAATGTGTTTGTGATAGAAGGCTAGAGCAGGAGGGGTAAATGAAGCCACTCAACTTTGTTTTGGTGAGGCTCCCTCTGTTCCCAGTGTATAGATACAAGGGCTTCTCCAGATAGTGACTGAGAGAATCCAGGTTAAACTCTTCTGATTCTCTTTGTGGAGATTGCTGTATCTCTCTGTTGATTATGATTTACCTCTGAATTCAGTTACTTAGTTACCCATCTGCACCTAAGCAATATGAGTATACTCGTTTGCCATGATCCTGAGAAACATGATTTGCAAGGGATGAGGTTGGTTCTAAGGGAGTAAAAAGGGAGCACTAGAAAAGTTCAGAATTGCAGTATACAGGAAGTGAGAGGAATAGGTATGTAAAAAAAAAAATATATGGTGTCAAGTGCAGGGACTTTAAACTTTCCTTGGAATGTGTTGCCTTGAAAGTTCATTAGTTTTATTGCTCCAGTTTTGGCAGGAACCCAGACACAGCAGTATTATGTCTGCATGGATAATGAAGATTCCATTTATAATTGTTAGAATAAAAACCTATCAGTGTGATTTAAGTGGGCTGTATTGGTAAGTGTGGTTCTCCATCTCTGAAATTGCTCTGTGGATCTATCTTAACCTGCCCATCAGTTCCTTCTAGAAATTTTCTTTCACATATCACTTCATGTTGCTTCCAGAAGGTATCCTTCTAAACTTGTAATACAGTAGAGGTCCTCTTAGAAAATGTTGTGAGGGGCCATATATGTTTGGTTTTGGCACTTGTTGCACTGTCAGTTGATGAAATGATCACTTGTGAGTATGTTTCTGGATGACCACATCAGACACAAATGCCACCAGGGGGGTGGGGGAAGGATGTTCACTAACCAGCAGTGGCAGAATGGTGGGGATGGTGGAATTGAACTGAACTAGTACAATGTCCCCTTTTCATGTTAATTGTGTCAAGAATTGAAGTAATAGCTCCCAAAGCTTGTAGAGTATAGGAAATTTCTTTCCAGCATCTTAAATTCTGGGAAGAAGAAATGCTTTCCTTCCTTTTTTTTTTTTTTTTTTTTTTTTAATAATTATTATTTTTTAATGATAAAAAAAGTAAACTGCATGGACTGGCTCAGTGAATATATAATGAAAAAAATAATAGGTCCTTGTTTAGTAGCCATAGTGTTTTCTAGGTAATAAGATGAAGCTATTAAAAACTTTTTCTTACATTTAATTATGTATTTTTATCCTTACAGCTAAACATGTCTTACATCTTCGGCCTCAAACTGTATTACATGAAAGATTAGTTATTATTTCATGGCTGATGAAATCAGCAGAGGCAGATTCTCTCTGGCTGTAGAAAACTGTTGATGCTCCTTGCCCTGTGTAGGTGAGGAGGCTGACCTAATGATGACCCATCAAGCAGTATCATGATAAGGTGTTGTGTATCCCAAAATCTGAAGTTTGCAGCTGGACTGTGTGACTCATGGAATGTGCTGCAGGGTTTCTCTGCCTTCCCAGGCTTTGCCCAGGAAAGAATCACACTGAGTTGCCACAGTGGATGTGGTGGAGAAACATGTGGTTGGGATGCTTGTTTTTATTCAGGTGTGGTAGCTGTTGTTTATATCTGATAAAGGCTCTCTGGAACTGAAGGGTTTGCAGCTTCTTGAGAGTGGTGCTTCTAGGTACTTTTCTTCCCCCATTTAATTAGTAATAGGTAGATCTTGAAACAGTGCATTTTTCTAGAGTAGAAAAATGTGATAAAGATGAGGAAAACATAATAAAAGGGAGCAACAACAACAAAAATTGCTTTTAGAAGATGGAGCAGGTTCTCTGTAATGTTTGGGAAATAGCAGTGGGTTACTGCCTTGTAGGCACAGTTGAAAATAAGAAGAATGATTGCAGTTATCCAAAAGGACTGTGTGTTGGCACACACTCAGGAATCCTCTCATTGGGTTCCAGGGAGGGTCAGCAGGGTAATAGGAAGGGAACCAGGTGTGTCATGTATAGGAACAGGTAAAACAAAGTTTTCCAGGAGAGCACATTTCTTGGTCTATGCCCACAGTTGTTTTATCTGCACAGGAGAAGCAGCACTGTGCTCATGTAAATTTTTTTTTATTTTTTTTTTTACTATTGAGATTTAAATTTATCCAACTTGGAGAAAGGTTGGATGACACTCTGAAAGGAATATGATGCATCTGCCTCTGTTACCTAAGACTTTGCCTTTTCTAATTCATGTGAATATCTGTTTAACCAGCCAGCTTCCTGATAAACCTTAAGTTCTGTATCTCTTGCTTTTAATAGCATGTTTCTCAGTTTACAGCAGTGAAATAAAAAAGATTTTAAGGCTTTGTTTACCACAGGTTTGCAAAAATTGTCATACTGCAGAGGCAATTTTTTATAAGAGTAAGCTATACTATTCAGGAATTGTATGGGTTTTCATTTTATTTGAAGGCCAACACTGATGCTGAATACCAGAGACTTTCTTGTGACAGCCATCCCACAAAATGGGAGTGTTTCATGGGAGATTTCTTTTGCATTTTGTAGAGTTACTGCCTTGTATTTGGGGTGTGTGTGTGTGGTGTTTTTGCACTATATCGGTTCTATTGGGTAAAGATGTTTGTTCAAAAGTTTGTGTGGGCTGTGTGATTACTTTGAGTTTGGGTCCCAGAGATCAGCCAGCATTAGGTACTGTATGGTTATATGCAAACATATAACAGTAAGATTAAATAATCCCCCAAGTCATATCTGCTCCTGTTTTGTCCCACCTCTCCTGGCAGCTGGGTGCAGAAACACTGCCCATGTTGCAGCAGTGGGTGTATGACAAGGAAGTGACGTGTGCCGGTGATTAACACCAGGCGGCAAGAACAGGACGTTCAGATCATGAAGGAACATGAACTTTCCTAATTTTTTTTTTTTTTTTAATCTGCTATTGTTTAAAACTGACCTATTGCTTTCTTAGCTGGTGTCATTTTTCTAGAGGAATGTGAATTCTGTGATTATAACTTCAAAGCAAAGAAGCAAGCGATAATTTCATAATGACGAGGAATCAAAACGTATTTGTTAAGATGAGGAATTTTGCCTCATTCAGGGGGCAAAACATGTCAGTAAGGTCGACAGTGATAATGTATTCACTGTCAGGTAACTGAACTGAAAGCAAGCCTCTGTTTATGCTTTGTTTTCATATTGCTGGCTTGGCTCCTGATTTTTCTACCTTTCACTTGCTAGCATGTTAAGCCAAGTGAATATAGTCTTTGTTTGGCAGTTAACTCTCCATTTTCCATCACTTTGGAATATGGATGTTTGTAGTGCTCTTAGGAAAAGCCTATTTCAAGGAAGGATTTCTCCATTCTTAATTAGCTTTGCAGTGAAAATCACTAACTACTTAATTGCAACTCCTGTTCATCAGTAGATACTATTTTTCTATTAGAAAAGAATGCATATCTGTACAGCTTTTCACGTTGTATCTTTGCAGATGCTTCACTGTTAAACGTTTGTGTTGAAATGCATGTAAAACTCAGCTAATGAAAACAAACTTGCACTTGTTTTATAATGATCTCTGTCTTCACATTTAAAATGGGACTCACAGCAGTTCATTTTTACTTCATTTTGTCAGTAATAGGACAATTTTTACGTACCGTTAATACAGCAGGACTAAGAGCGATATCACTGCTCTAGTTCTGAGATTCTTTAGTCACCGGACAATAAATTTGTAAAGTGAAAGTAATGTGTTTATGAATTTTGCAGTTTGAGCTCTTAAGTTTTGATTTAATGGCATTATCTAAGGCAGTGTGACCTACCTCTTCTTATGCTCATGCAAATGCTCTCATGCTTTGCATGATAGGTGATTTCCCTGCCCCATTTTGCAGAGGAACATCACCCATGTGGTGAGTGAAGTGGCTGCTGCTACTTCATTATCAAATCAGTCACAGTATTGTTGGCAGGTAAACAAAGACACAAACATTGAATGACTTGCTCAGGAACATGCTGGCAGGGGAGAAGTCAGGCAGGGGAGAATTCAGGTGTCAGAGCCTGGTCAACAGTAGAAGATAGGACTGGAAAACATCAGTTGTGCCTTGGGACTGCATAAATCATTGTGAGATGAGGAAGTGTGAGATTCTGTGCCAAGGGTGAGACTTGTGGCACAGACCTAAGTGACTTGTCTGCAGTTACAAAAGAGGACATCTGAGGCAGTTCCATGTTTTGAACTGACATCTTAATCCCTGGTATCTGGAACTCTTTATCTGGTTCCATAAAATAGTCAGTATTTTACCTGATTTTTTTTTTTGGGGGGGGGGGGTGTAAGGTATTTTCCCTCTGTTTTCTGCTGGCAGAATATTATTTCCTGGCAAGTATTGCAGGCATAAAAACAATATCATAACTTCTTAATGCTGGCTGTTGTTGCAGGAAGAGAGGAGTCCTGGTAGCTAATGGAGGAAAGAAAATGTATGTAGTAGCAACCAGGGTCTGAGATGGGCTTTCTGAGGGCTCTCCTGGTTCCTTGGATCTGATGAGCAGCAAGCCATTCTCAGGTGTTGACAGCCAGCATTATTTCTTTCACTTTGCAAGCTGGGTGTTAATGAAGGGAGTCCCCCCTTCTACACTGGTGTGCCCATGCTGAGAAAGGCAACTCAGCCATCCTCTGCTGCTGGGGTTTGGGTTGCTGCTCCCCAACTGCCCCAAGTGACCACACCAGCTATTCTGTGCCTGGGCTGGGCTGCAGCCGCCTTCCTGTGGGCCTCCTGCCTCCTCCTGGCCATGTTTTCTCCAGCACTCTGGGCTCAGCCAAAACTCGCCTTGTAACCTTGCATGAACTCTTTAGAGGAGGGCTTCCCAAGGAGGACAGCACTTTCTCATTATTAACATAATCAACACATATTTATTCAGCTGAGAGGCTGGATTGTAATAAATGCTTAGAATACTCCAGTAGAAATGCTGTCGACTCGCAATAGGAACAGCTGATTGCTTATGGGCAATAACTATCTGTGGCATAAATTATTTACAATGTGCGTAAATTGTCAGAGCTCTCGAGAGAATGGGAGGTTGGTTGTTCAGCCTTGCAGGGAGACAGGTAAAAGATGAATGCAGTAAACATGATTTATTTGAACAAAATGAGTATGGGTGCCCACTCCTAATACACATTGCTGTCCCAGTCTGCTGTCCCACTCTGGCTGTTCATGGCCATCCTGACTTCATAGGTTGCTTGGTAGTTTTTGCTGGAGCAGCAATGCTCACATCCCATCCTTGGTCAGAGGAGACTGCATGTCCTTGAAAAAGCTCAGTTTTACATATCTGGGTCCCAAATGTGTGCACACATGACATCCTGGACTACTAATAAATTGAGTTTAGTGGAATTATGTGTGTGTTGTGTTAATGTGTATGTGCTATATGTAAAATAGAGCCTGCAATTAAATGCCTCCTAAGATTTGATCCGTAAGTGGTTAACTTGTTTGTAAAACACTTGGTAAATGTACAAAGCATTGTGGTTTTGCACAATGCAGACATGTCTATACTGTGCTGCAGAGTCATGATGAGGTCACTCGTTGAAAATCAAGGTGCTTAGCATCCTGCCTGTATGCTTTTTAACTGATTGGGATGGAGAGCTTAGAAAACTGTTCATAGGTCTATGAGATGGTTTGAGAAGATACAGCATTGGAGAGTTTTAAATCACCACAGAACAGAAGTGACCCTTGTAAACATGCTATAAAAGGTTACGAGATATTTGGGGAAAATACAGTGAATTCCCCCACCACAATCACCTCTTCTCCCCCATTCAGCAAGGTATAGGTATACAGCAATGTTGTGCAGTAATGTTTTCAGGTTGGTTTTTAGATGCTGGTATACTGTACTTTAGTGTCTGGAAAGCATTACTAAACAGTTACATCATATTTTCTGAAATTACTAATACTGTACTGGTAACTACAACACCCCATTAATTGTTTATCTAACCTAGAGTTATTTCCTCCAGATGAAAACATTACGTGCATAAATATTTTCCTTAATTGTGCAAGCCATAGAGGCATCTATAAAGAAAACAAATGCTATGAATGCATAGCCAAAAGTTGAAAGTGTTTGCAAGTTACTTTAAGGTTAAGGCTGTCCAGGAATAAGGCTCATGTGAGAATTCTGCAAAGCACCTCCTTCTTGAAGTGCTTCAGCTTTCATAGGGTGCTGCTGCTTCTCTCTGGATGGTCTAGAAGTCTGTCACCTTTTCCCTCCTTTTTGAAAACCCTTCTGGATTAGACAGATACACTGTTTGGATGCCTGATCAGTAAAGGGTTTGAAGGTTTGATCCAGGGCACAGAAGACTCAGTATACTATAGGAGTAGGAGCAGTGTCAAGGGATCCAGGGCTTTGGTGGATTACGTGACTGGTAGTATTGCTCACTGAAACTTTAATCTCCTGTTTTGAAGCTGGAATAAAGCAACGGAACAAAACGCTTACACTAGTGACATATGTATAATTCTCATTTTTTTTGGCATTGACAGGGTGTTGTGCAAAATTATATGCAGCACTACAGTTTGGGTGGTTTTGAGCAAAAGAAAACATGCACTGAGGTTAAACAGAGCTTGCTATGGAAATGAGGCAGTAGTAATATTACAGCTTCGTGGAAGAATTGGAAGAAACGGCTTTTATTCCTTAGGTTAATCTTTACTTTGTGTTACAAAACAGAACATGCTTCTTAAAATAATGGAATTACTTTTGCAGCAGTAATGCCTCAAACAAGGCAAAAGGAGATGAAGTATTGCTGCAGAAGACAAGGATGTGAGAGGGAGCAATCCAAAAGTCAGAAAGAGTGGTTATAGGACATAATAGTGGTACATATAAGTTAAAACATAGGTTGGCAAAGTCTTTCCAGTTCCATTCATACAGTAAGAATCCAATGCCTCAATCTTGCTTCTTCCTTGTTCACTGAGAGTCTGAAGATTGGCTGGAAAAAACGAGCACAACCTAGGAATCCAGATCCAGGAGCCTGGTCTAAGAAGGGCAAAAGAGAGAAAAATGGAGCCCCATGCTCCACCTGATGTGGATAAATTGGCTCGGGAATTTGTGCCAAGCTTACTGTTTGAGCTTCAGTCTTGTGCATATGGTGGCACTGATTTGTCAGGCTCAGGTGCCTGCCTGTGAAAGCTGCTCAGCTGCAGAAGTGTGTTGGGACTGACTGAGGGGCAGGGGTAGGCACTTGTTATCCCTCTGGATCAGAGAAGACTGGGCAGCAGGGACTGTGCCTCACAGGCAGCATGTGCAGGCCTGCTGGACTTGGCTGCTGCTTTGTCCTTTGCCCCTTCCGTGCTGCCTGGGAGTTGGGGATTTCCTTTGAGCTGGTTTAAATGCATTCTCCTTTCTGTTTAGCTGAGCTCTCATGCCTCATCTACACAAACACTCTTATGCAGCTCAGTGGGGAAAGTCTGGGCATTGAGCTGGCCATCAGGCATTTTACTGGCTTCAGCAAAGTCTTTGAATACCTCTCTGAGCAAACCTAAGATAAGCATTCCTATAATAAAGTGAGCCGAAATTCACTTGAGTAACTCCTCCACTCCTGTTGTCTGAAAGTGTAAAATAAACCTGGTGAAGATGTGCAATGTAATTAACCCTAAACCTCTCCTGCCTGTGCCTGTAATATTCACTGGTATGAGCTGAAGGCCATGAATAGCAGAGAAATGAACTTTGGGTTGTTTGCTGTGAATGTTCCTCATGATGAGCTTTACTACTTACAGTACTGCCATTCATCATCTATTTTTCTTTAACAGTTCATTCACAAATCTGGCATCATAAAGTTGTTAGTTTTGAGAACCAGCCTCTTCCTGTTCGTACATAATGAATCCAGTGACACTCAGCGTTCCTTAAAAAAAAAACAACAAACTTAAATTCAGTAAAGTATTTCTGAATTATATGGGAAAAACAGCTATGTAACTCATAATTTAAAAAAGATTTTAAATAATCTGCTTGGAGTTATGTGCTCCACTGTCTTTTCATAGTTATTGCTCCATTATTAGCCATTACGATACATTAAATATCACATGAATATTTTTTCATAATAG
>JAWWLV010000088.1:91886809-91905837 GCA_035041135.1 Platyrinchus mystaceus | reverse complement strand
GTGGTGTACACACCCATACTCACCCATTTCTTAGTTGGCCAAGGATGAAGGCTGTTAAGAGCTGTTTTATTAACCTCTGCACTTTCAAAACCACTTTACTTAAACTCTCAGTGACTTGGTAAGGATCTCTTGCACAGATGTGTCTCCTGCATGTGTCTTTTCCAGTGGCCAAGCCCTTGGAAGTGTTAAGTGAATCCTAACAAGAAGAATCATAGGCCTTTCTCTTCACAAGTATGTAAGGTTCCGGCTTTGATTTCAGTATCATCCAGTTTCTTAACTGGGGAATTCTTTTCTGTACTTCTGGCTTTTCAGCAAATGGTAGACCTGCAGGATCTATGAAATAATTCTTAATGAAGATTAATGTGTGCAATTGTATTTTGAGTATTTCCTATTGAATTATCATGAAAGCACTCTTTCAACACAATAGGGGAGAATCTGGTCTTACAACCCATTTGCTTAAAATTTCTCATCAATTAGAGTAATAAAATGTGAAGTAAATGACTGTTAGAAGAAGAAGAACAAAAACCAGTATCTGAATGAAGATCTGCATCAAGAACTTTTTTAGGTAAAATTTTGGCTTTGGGAAAAATTCTTTTAAAGACCTCAGGAAAAAAACACCTTTTTTTGTAAGAAATTTAAATGGTAAATCCTTGCAAGAAGCAGCAGTGTCATGCCCCAAGCATATCTCAAAGTGTTCTAATAACAAGTGAAGAGCTTTTGTGTTTTATTTCTGTATTACCAGTGCTGAAGTTTATAGAGAAAAGTCATCAGAGGATAAAATGAGTAATACCTATCATGAGTAATAATTTTCATTTTGCTTCATCAAATAAGACACTAATTACATTTTAAAAGCATTGTAATTCTCTTATTCTCATGGTAGGTTTTGTTTCTTGTAACACCAGTTACGTACTTGAGTTGATTACAGTAGAGCAAGGACTACTACAGTAATGCTAATCGTATCTTATTCTTTTTAAACCCAGTAGTACTTATGTGACAGAATCCTTGTATTTTTTCAGTCTACTTCCTGAAGACTTAATTCATATAACAATTTGTACTGTGTTTACCCAGTGAAGTATGACAGTGTGAAATATACAGTTCCAAAACAAAATTGTATCCCCCCAATCCATTTCTAATTATTCTGTGTCTGTTTAACTGATTCACTATTACAGAATTCAGTAGGAAATAAATGGTCTCAAAGAGCCATCTTGCAAAGTTTCAGTGAATGCAGAGGTGGGCTCACTATAGGTTGTGTAAAATTAATCACAACTGGACCCTGTGGATTAAAAAAGTTGTAGGTTCAAGACATTCTGATAATGTGAGAAGGAAAAAAATAAGGTACAAAACCAAAAAGTGAAAAAGAAATTTTTTTGTATTAAAAATCATGAGTAGAGAATACTCTTGACTTTATTTCTAGTTCTCACTGCAGGAAAACTTGGCTGACATGTCCAGAGAAAATTAGTGACTGAATTGTCCTAAATAGAAGAAATTTTTGTCTACTATCTTGTCTTTCCAGAAAGTAAGCAATGTTCTTAAAATTAAGCCATTGTTTAAATGGGGAAAAGGGAAGATTCAGAAAGACACACAGTTTGAAAATACAATAAAAGATGGAAATTTTGAAAATGGGAGAAGGGTGGGTTGACAGTTTTGAGTTCTATTGAATCCTTAGATAGGGAGTTACTTCAGTGTTTGAAGTTAGCAATAGTGTCTACAGGACAAGCAGGTGGTTTTAAAGGGATTATGTTATGTGACAAGTGCCAATATTAAAGATTGATTCTGTGCTGGATTTATTCATTTGTTGACCTACTAATTCTGAAAACTCTTAAAAACACTAATGAACTAATAGGGTTTTCGTTCTTATTTAAACTGACAAAGACTTTGTGAAGTGGCTTTCTCAATGAGTAGCTGAACATGAGTTTGAAAGAGACCAGCACCAAGAGTGGTCTAAGAAATTAGGTGTTTTTAATGCTAACAATTAAAAAAAAAAAAAAAAAAACAAGCCTAAATTGCATAACACCATTAAATTGTTCAAATGTAGGTCTGGCCACCCAAAAATTTTAAATTCCTCAAGTTAAAAAATTGTTTATGACAATAGTGTTAATGTACAACAAACTCAACAGCTCTTCTCTAGCGAGTGATAGATGACAAAAGTATGGGGTTTTCTTTGAGAAAGAGCTGAGTTAGCAAAAGAAATACTTCCTCCTTCTCCAGCAAGATGGGGCTGCACAGATCCTGCCCTCTTAGTTCTTCAAACTGGGCTATTTTAATTTCAGCATGCATGCTGATGTTCAGCTGGTTACAAGTGTCTAATTATTGTGATTATATGCATGCAGTCTTCATCACTTTTTTTTTTTTTTTTTTTTTTCTCCAAATGGGAGCTGGCAGTGTGAGAGAAGCTTGGCATTTTATCTACTGTATAATTTGCTTGTTTTTATGCTTAGTGTAACAGCTTGCTGAATGAGTGCCGGAGTGAGACATAGATAAACAACAAGGGGAGGGTGGGCACCCAGGCTGGCTTGTTCCAAGTGGTCATTGCACATATCTGAAGAGACCTATCAAACAGGCAAGGGAAAGCCAAAATAGTGAGGGCAAATTCAGAAGTAACTTCTGCTGCTTGCTCACGTACACCTGTTGACACCTGTGTCTTTGGTTTTTCCCTCATGGAGGTAATTTCTCTGGGGGTGAATGACATCTGTTGATGAAGATAGCACTGCAGTGGCGGGATGTGTGCTCAGTTGATGTTTTCTTGTGGGTAGTGGCTCCTTGCCTGGCAGTGGCTCCTTGGGATGCACAGAGATCTGTGGGGAGAACATCCATTACCTGAGCTCACGTGCCCCATCATTTTTGGGATGGAAGCAGCCAGGGATGGTGGCATTACTCTAAGAGCAGACCTGGCTACTACCCTGCCACCTGGGCTACTGCAGGCTTGTTTGCTGAGATGTGGTTATCACCATCTCTCTGAAAATCTAAGATGGCTTCGGTCAAAAGGAGATATATAAATGTCTGTCCCACTGGGACAGAGTGGGATGCAGAAGCAGCCCTAGGGTCAACTGCTGTCAGGACATGGTGGTGTCTCCTTGCTCATCCTGTAGTTGCACTGGTGGAGGGTGCTCCCTGGGTGCCTGGCCTGGCTCAGCTGAGAGCCTCAGCAGCCCTTGCTGCTGCTCTCCTTCCACAGCCTGCAGGTGCACAGCAGCCCCCACACCTCTACAGCCTTGCATGCCTGTCACAGAGCATATGCTTGGCTTGAGTTTTGTGTACACTTCCTTGGGTAGCTGCATGTGGTTTACAGTTTACATGGAGAAATTTATTGGAGGCCACTGCCATATTCATTTCAGCAGCTTCCTTCTGGCACAGATACCAGATGACAGGTAATCACTAGATGCTAAAGTCTAATGGTTTTAGTTTCTGGCCCCACAGAGAGCTTTTGACCAGTTCACATTCATAGATGGGGGTGTGCAACTCTAATCAGACCAGATGTTATTCCTAGCCAGTGCCTCAAATAGGGGTGAAGGCTCTCCATGGCCATACTTGCTGCTGCTGTGCTTGCTCCACGTAGGAGAGCCTCTCTGCTTCTTGAATTCCTCATCCACGTTCCCCCTGCTTGGCATACAGCAAGTTTGCGGGGTGATGCGGTGAGATCTGGGTTATCTCAAGACTCAGCCAAGTTGTTTCCAGCCTGAATTGTGGCAGGTAAGTATTCTGTGCAGAACACCTTATTCCTTGAGAAGCTGACTTAGCTGGCATGGGGTCTGTGGCAGGCCAGGAGGCAACTTCCATGACCTGTGCTAAAGTGCTTTTATACTCTGCTTGGGTGGCTCAGCACTGCTTGTTTTTTTACACTCTAAAGACTATGCTCTAAAACAGCCTGCCAAGGGCTGTTACAATCAAGTGACAGTACAGCACGTTACAAAACCAGTGCATTTCGCTTTTTTGGGCATGTCTCAAAATTGACCAAGTAGAGTGAGCTGTGCTAGGAGCCTTCTTTCTCTCACCAATGAACACCTGTGCACCAAGATCTCCCAAATTCTGTTTTTCCACTTAACCTTTTTCTGGGTTTTGAGTTGAAAAGTTTGTGGTTGTTCTTGAAGCTGTGGCTTGGTTTTATTTGTGTTCTTTGTAACTTTTGGAGAGAACTTTGGTGATGTTATCCAAATTTTTCTTTTCAAGACTGAAGTCTGTGCTCAGGTGGTTTGGGAGAATAAAATAGGCTCTGATATTGGTACCAGGATGTGGGTTTTATGAAAAGCACTATATATTGTGAGACTTGGCAGTAAAAGGGTGAAAGGTAGGTTCATTTCACAATTCTGCCTGAAGTGAGGTCATGGAAATTCTCAGTTAGCTCTAAAAGGTCACCAGGTTCCAGTAAGAATCATTGGCTTGTGATGATACTGCAGGCTATTCATACTTTGTGTTTTTGAAATTTCTAACACTGCAACAGGAAATTAATGTTTTTCTTATCCAAAATGAAAAAAAACTCCAATTGAACCCAAACAGTATTTGGCAAGAATTCCCCAATAATTCTGAAATACTGTTCTGGGTGTGGGTGTGAGTAGGTGTGTGGGTGTGGGTGTGTTGAAACGTTGAATTTCAATAATGGTGTTAAATTTAAAAAAAATAATTAATAGTTTAAGGTATGAAATAGAACTAAGGCACATGTCTACTCTTGTGAATAAAGGGATAGAGAGCAAAGCAATTGACATGGAAATGTCAATGCCTTTTTAGTTTAAAATATCTACATGTCTCTACATGTTTCCATGAAATGCTGAGCTCATGACAAAGTGTTTTGGTGGTGTGTGTTCATGGTTTTTTTCAGATTTGTGGATTTTTTTCCCTTTTTTTCCCCTTTTTTTTTCAGTATTCATTTGAAGTATTTTTAACAGTCAGTCTCTTTCTCTCTTCTGCCCCCTACCCCTTTTCTGGTGGTTATTTTTTTTTTTTCATCTGCCATATGGTACATATCTTCTTGCAAGATCACTGGGAATAGATGATATCTAAATATACTTTTTCTCAGATTTAGCACAATGTGGCTCTGATCCTGACTGGGACTTGAATGCTCCTCGGGATAAACATGTTAAGGAATATGATGCCATTTGTGAAATGGCCTCTTTATGAATATGGGAGGTGCTTTGAGCCTTCACAGAATCAGCATTTTTCCAAACTGTCCCAGTATTTCAGCTGAATAATGTATCAGCCAAAATCACAGGATATTAAGTAATACGGTTATAAAGCAAGTGTTTCTGCTTTTTAATCAGATTTCAGATACATAGTATATTCTCATGTTCTGCTATAAGTTGGGTATCCCCTGAATAAGGATTTCAAGGCAGATAGGTTTGGACTGCATTTAAAACTATGAAGTAGAATTAAGGTAAAGAAATGTTAAAGAAATATAATAAACACATCCAAACTGCCTTTTAAACTTTCTCCTACACCAATAAAAGCAGTTCCTCCAACTGTCTGTGATTTCTCACGTGTGTTAATGCTGGGACATTGAAGGAGCCTGGTCTATGGGAAGTGATTGGCTTAATGGAGAATGTCTCACAGATTTGTGCTGTATTGTCTTTTGATCTTGAGTAGAACTTGTGTCTGCCACTCGTCCCTGAAAGCAGGTGAGCAAGAGCCATAAACTGAGGCAGCTGTTGGAATTGCTGAGTGGAATCAGAAGAGCATATGTACACTGCCCAAGTATTTCCTGAGTAGATGAGAGTAAGCAGGATGTTTGACTGAGCTGTGTTTTGTCCTGGTCTGAAAAGCCTGAGAGTTTTCAATGCAATCTGTTCTTTTGTTATTTTTAATTACAATGGGGTCCTAGAAATCCAAAAGCAATTATCCACAGTATTGAATGTATTGGCTATGGATTCTTGGGCAAGCCTAAACCATGCTATCTTGGATACTAAAAGCTGTATAGTACAGAAGGGAGGGGATGATAGTGAATAGTGGCTTCGTAGTACATACATTCATACAACAGTACTGTAGCTGGGCTGCTTCCTCAGCCAGTTCCTGTTTTTCTGTATGGTGCACTTCATGCTGTCTGGGCATAACTACGTATTGCTTACAGCACTGTCCCTTTCAAAACCTGTAAAATAGACAAAGTAAGGAAAGATTATGAGGATACTCTGAAGTATGGGGACTTGCTTGGATATACTGGCTAGGTTCTAACCAGACTCAGTTTTCGTATTTCTCCATCTGTTAGACAATACAGCCCTTTTGTAGCTTGTTCCCTAATCATTCAGTAGATGAGGGACATGGGAGTAAATAAAGTAATGTCAAAAACCGTAAGCCTCTTGACAGAGTGGTATGTATAGTAGTTCAGGGAATGGTGAGAAAGTTTCCTTTGTCCTCTTGGGATGTGCTGCAAATCACACAAATCAGACTATGGAAAGGGCAGCTTTCTCTGTGAGATCCCAAATGCAGCCAAAAATGGTTTAAACTCTAGATTACAATTATTGCAGCCAGCTGGAGAAAAGTGCAGTACGTACCTAGCCTTATGGCTAAATTTATAGTATTTCTGTGTATACAGAAGCGTTTATATCTGGCAGTTGTGTGCTGCTTGGGACTGCACAGTACTATTTCTTTGACAAAACTAATAAGAGATGGACTGATAAGAAATAGAAATCTGCTTGCACTTACTAGATGAGCACGCTTTTCCGCTTCTTTTCCATTTTGTGCTTTTACTTCCTCTGTTAGTGAATGTGAACTATTGTTAGTGAATGTGAATTAGTTTGTATTTGTAGGTATTAATTTCATTATATTACACTTTCCTGGCAGCAGTTTTTTCTGCAGCAGGGAAATCTAGCAAGTGCAGTGGGTTTTTGTTTAAAATATTAGTAATTAATAAAAGAATTAAAAATTATTCATTTTAAAGTGCACATTATTTCAGTGTAGGGTTCTGGGCTTAGTGTTTATATAAAGTAAACAATAACTTCCCGTTTGGGAATGTTATTGTTCCTGTTATAGCAATTTACTGGAATAAATAAGATCAGATTTACTGACTCATTTTAAGGATTTTTATTTTTTTTAATAAGTTGAGCAACTGTTGTGGGTTTTTCTTTGTTGTTGTTGATTATATTCTATTACTGCTCACATCATACTTGGCAGCTAATTCTGTCCTCCTTGTATATCATGCTATTCTGGATCTGTCGTTGTGGGTGGGTGTTTTTGCAATCCATTTTTTCAAGACTCATATTAAATCTTTTTCCCATTGCTACATCTACCTTTCTCCATCTTCATGATGAAATGTGTTGGTGGGAAGGCTCTTGTGTAACTGCATTGGGATATAGAATTTTGCTTTTTATATGTATCTGATGTAAATTCTGTAGATTCAGTCTGTGAGAGCTGAACACTGCTGGACCTACTGCAAAGAGCTGGGACTAGATTACACCTTCAGAGTCCCAGGTGTCTAGTAGTGACTGCACAAGAATTTAATAACCTCAATTCCACTGGACTTCCACCAAAGATAGCCAGATAGTAATAGGAAAGGCCAGTCTGCAGGGACTAAGAAATCTGGGCATGTAAGTAGAATTTAGATGTCTAGAGGTTTATCTTACAGGAAAATCCAGACCTTATAGTGTCATTATTAAAATTCACTTTAACTAATTCTTATTAGAACTCCCCTTTCCTCTGTAAGACCTGTGATTGTTGTATTTCAGATGTGTAATGTATTAACTAGACTAGTGCTACATACTCTATATTCAGCCACTTTTGAGGAGAAGGTTGTTGTCCTCAACCTGGTCCCAGAATTGTTCCTGCAGATTCTCAGTGCTTTCAAGATTTGCTCAGAGCAAGGACGCTTAATATACTTTAAAACAAACAGAGCAACTCTCCTTTTCTTGTATTGTCACACTGTAGTTGTGTGTAACTGAAAAATTAGTGCAGCTACAGTCTTCTGACATGTTTTACTATATGATTACCTTTTTGAATAAGCTCTTTTGGAAGAGGAAAGAGGCACCTGTATCAAGAAAGGACTGGTTCATTGAGTCCAGTTCCTGCTTTTACACACATACCACATCATAATAGTGCTCATATATTAAGCAAACTCTGTCTTTGAGGTTCTTGCCTCTACTGTGTGCTACCCATGTGATGTCTTCCTTTCCTGGTGATGAGGAATGTTCAAATTTCTAACAGATGTTGTCACAAATTGAACCATACATGGTTCTAGTGCCAGCTAAAATAATTGCAAATTTAAGTATTCTTGTCTTTTTCAAGATTTACTGAGTCAGTAAGAGGGACACTTAGAGTCCTCCCAGAATGCAAATGCACTGAGCTCTTTCTGGCACCTTGTCACACAAGTAGTTGCCTCTTCCATCAAGCATTTTGGTGCAGCCTTTATTTTTTCTTGGTGTCCTAGGTGAAATGTGGACTTATGCAGCAGTCTGGTCTTTGTATAACCCACATTTTGTCTCTCACAGCAAGTTTCCTACCTTAAAGTTCTTCATTCCTGCCTCCAGTGTCCTCAGCAACACTCAGATGCATTAAAGCTAACATTTCCTTCATCTAAAGCTAATACTTGCTTCATTTAGAAAATGAGCTACTACATTGATAAATCATGTTATGTTAGTCAGATATAATTTTTTTCTTTGGTGCTGGCAAACTGATGTTGTGTTTTATTCTGTTTTCCTTTAGCCTCTTTCTTTAATTACGCCTCCCACTGCAATATGTTCCAACACTGTATGTTTCTACTGAGGTGATTTTTATGAGCAGTAGTTGCCTGGATGACTTGGTTGGTTTCTCCCTTCCTCTGCCTTATTTTTTAAAATCTAGTTACTGTGGTTATTGAATATTTTCAGATCATATACCACCCTATACTTAGTAATTTTATTAAAGCCCTTGCACCTAGCACTGCAATTTCATTTGGCAGTTCTTTAAGAACACACAGATGACAATTACTGAGGTTTTTCTGGTTTTGAGTGGATTGAGCTCTCTGAGTTTTGCTGTTGTTTTCATGCTGTTTGCCTTACAGGCAGCTTGAATTTCCCAGGCTGTAAAATAAGAAAGTTAATTCCATTTCAAGACTATTGAAAGTCAGCTGTAGGGCACGTTGATGTTGGATGCTCTGCACAAGTGTTGTGGGATGCCTAAGTGAAATTTTCATTTTATTGTTTAAAAGTAAGCATAGCAATGCCATGGAAAAGATAAAACTGTGTCTTCATTTCTGTTTTCACCCTAATGGAGTATTTCTCCTGTTCTTCCTCTATATGGCTCTGTGTGCTCCTTCATGCCAAGTAGGATTTGCAATAATTCCTCTTTGCAGTGCTTACCCCATCATTCAGTGATGTACCATCCGACAGGCAACCCTGCCCAGGAGCAGGGTTGTGCTTGTGCTGCTGCTGTGTTGAACCCTGTCAATTAAAAAAAAAAAAAAAAAGAAAAATGAAAATAAACAATTTTTCCACTATCTCTCAGGATTTTGCAAGGAAAAACAAGGCAAACCCACACATCTGGGTAATGAAATATGATATTTCTCAACAGATAATAAACCCTAAAAGATGCTCTCAATGTGTGTAATAAGGCTAGGGAATAGGTTAGATGTGAATGATATAGAGAGCTGTACTGACTCACTTTGATACATTTAAGTAGTTTGTGCAGTTTCCAGTTCATGGCATGGTAAAATCCATTCAGATTCATAAACAGCATTTCTGCAGCTAGTAAGGTGAGCGAAACCATCTCATCTCTGGTTTTCCCAGGGAACTGCAGGGTGGGTAAGGACAGATAAGATAAGAAGAATAAGCCACCACAGAAAAAAGTGCATTTGAGGAAGAGTTGTGACTTTGCGTGGTGACAAGTTCTCTTAAAATAAAAACATTTGAAAGAACTGAAGCTCAGCAGATGGCCACATAATCTGTTGTTGAGACTGTAAAGATGGAGGCTGAGGGGACTTCTGGAAGAACTTGACACATCCTGATAGAGGAACAGTACAGCATTTCTCCTTTCCTCAGGTCCTTCCTTGCCTTCCATCTGCCCTCCCCAAACCCTAGAGAGCAAATACAAACCCCATTAAATTCAGGCTGCTGTTAACAGAGGGAGGCTGCAGGGATTTGAGCAAGTACCAATTTTTGAAGTTCAGGAAGCATCAATTCAGTAACAATGGTGTTTTCCTATGCCTTCTTCCTGCTGAATTTTTCTGGGGGTTAGGACTGAATGTTAAAAACTTGAAAATCTAAAAAAAAAAAAAAATTAAAATCTTAAACTTTTTAAAATCTAAAATTATTTTGAGATATTCAGAATCAGTGGAAGTGAGGAGGCAAGGACTCTCCTTCTGAACAGGAGAATTTATGAAGTGGGGATGATGTTATTGATTAAACAATTGCCTGCACCTAGATGCTTCTATTTGAATTGCTCTTGGAGAGGCTTATGTGACTCTAATGTTTTTTGTCATTGCCAAGCCAACTTCTTTTAGCCTTTCAGAGAGCAGAAAAGGAAAGCCTCGCTCACATTTTAAGAAGTATTTGAAACCTACTGTTGCCTCAAGCTTTAGCTTCCTGTGCTGTGTGGTAGAGTGTCTGATAATGAAAGATGAAAGCTTTCTATTTTTGTCTTGTGGATGTAGCTCATGTTTCATGGGCCAGATTGGTTGATTTTTGTGTGTTCCTTTTCAGTCCTGCCTTTATCGTGGGGAAGGAGGGAATAGCAACTTCACTGAGATGCTAAATTTAGAGTAGGTAGAAAAAGTAAGGATGTGTATCTGGGGTCTTTCCAGCTTTTCAAACTCAAGGCACCTAAAGAGTCTGATTTGTAGCTGAGCATGTCAAGTTGAAAGGACAGTGCCTGGGCACCAGAAACCCTTTTGCTCTTCACCCCAGTGAATATCATGTGGCAAATCTGTTCACCTTGTGACACACAAAGATAATTTTTCTCTCTTTGTCATTTGAAGTATACACTGCAGACATAGCTGTTGGTGGTGTGTTCTGATCTAGACAAGCTTAAAAAAAGCATTTTAAAAAGTTATTATTGATTCTGGGTGTTTTACTTCTGTATGCCTGGTGCACTAAAGAACTTGTTGTAATAATTTTTGTTTACATAAAAGTATTCTCAAAGATGAGGGACAGTGGATTTGTGGGTTTCATTTCTAGCGCTATGCATAGTACAGAGATGATGTTAAATAGAAGGGGGAAATGCAAGAGGACATGGAGGAGAAGCCATGATGTTCTGAGCCTTGTGTGTCACAGATTTTCTGCCTTAGATTTATTAGGGAAACTTGCTTATCTGAACTGAAATTATCCAGGTGTTTTTACTGTATAAGTATAAAAGCAAAACATGATTTGTATTTTCTTTCTCTAAGACCTATAGCCTATTTGTAGAATTAATATGTTTTCCTCACAGTTTTGTGTATTGTTCTTCCAACTCACTTTGCTCTCAGATGTTGATATTTCCACTTTCTGTTTTAGGATTGTGGATACCTTCATTAAAAACGTCTGCACACGTGTTGCAGCATGAAATGCCATGTCTGTTCACAGGATGTTCCCGCTGTAGGAATTTTTCTGTGGAGACAGAAAATTTTTCTGTGCAGACTGCATACCTGTGTGTGCAGTGTGAAATGCTTCAGAGCAAATACTACCCATGCTCTGCAGGAGGCCATAGTCCAGCTTGCAATTCTGTCTACAAACCCCAGCCAACGAGTTCTCTGGCTCTGCCTTCCCTCTCTTTCTCCCTCAACTGTTCATTTTCCAACCTGCTAGTGTAACTGCTCTGCAAGTGTGATCTGTGTAAGAGAATAACTGCTAAGCAGTTTTGGCAGAATTCATGTTAAGTGAATGCTACTGGATTGCACCTTCTTCTGGGCACATGTAGACATCATTCCATGCTGAGGATGGCTAAGATCCCCTTCAAAATAGTGCTGTTTTCATTACAAAATAATTAGAGTTGTTAACATTTATAGTAGGTACTGCTTTTTGTGGTGGTACACCAAACTACAGCTTCAGAGTCAGAACGGCTAAGGTGTTCAGTACCATGCTGACCTGTTCATTATGAACTGGCTCGTATCATTAGCATATTTACAGTGGGTCTTACTTTTTCTGATGGCATTATCCGAAATACCATCTTGTGAGGCCAGGTGTCGAGTTTGTTTTTTTTTTAAAAAGCACTTTGGCAGCAGCTTCCAGGTAGATCTGCTGTGTTGCAGGTGAGTGTGAGAAGAGTTCAGCCTCCATATGCTTTCACGGAGCATCGGCGGCAGCTCCTTGTCAGGCTCTGCGTGCATAGTACAGAAAGAAGTGCTCAGCTGCTTGGGCAGCCTTTCCTGCTGAGCAGGGTGGTGCTCTGTGGAAGAAGACGTGTCTCACATGAAAGCCTCTTTTTCGGCTTATTAAATGTACCTTATTTTCTAGAAAGCGAGAGCTGTGCTAGGGCATGTGCAGCTGTCAGAGGTTTCATTGCTTTGAGTAAGTGAGAAGGTCCATGTGTTTGGTTTTTGATTTTATTTTTTTTTTTTTACTTTTCTATGACAAACTCCCAGGCTGGGAAGATGAGAATAGAGTACAAATGATGAACAAGGAGGCTTTGTACGAGAGCTAACTTCATGTTTGTTCTGCAATATCAGCTCAGTGCTTGTTTTTACCTGGTTATGAAAATATGAAACATCTTACATTTTGCTATTTCATACTTACAAAACAGCATAAAGGGCATCTTCCAGCCTACCTTTTCGATTCTGTTCGCTGTACTTCAAAGCACTGTTTTCATATTCATATGTCCAAAAGACCTAAAAGTACATTTTAATCCAAATTAAAATGACTAAAAAGAGTGTAATTTGGATATCTGCATTTGGAGTATACTTGAAGTGAGTTGCTGCTTTATTCTCCATGTGCTCTGAGACAGAACAGGCTGTTAAGTGGGACCTTTGTACACTGACTCCCTGCCTCTCCCCTGCAGTTTAGGAAGCTCACTTACCATGGTCTGCTACACGCTTGAACTTGCATCTTGGTAAATAAGACAGGTTACGTTTAAGTCATTGATAGCAGTCAGAGAGGGAGTATCAAGTGTGTGGCTTGTGTGAAGGGTACAAATAAGGAGGCCCTGTGCCCTGCAATGGAGGGACAGCATTTGCAAGTAGCTGTGCACAAATGTGCATGCATGCGTGCATTTCCTAAGTAATTGGCCCCATGAAAGGAATTGCAGAAAGCTGACTAGATATCTGGCCAAACAGTTACTGAATCTGGTTAAGCTATTGCAGGTAGATCATTCACAAAAATCATTGGTTGTTTTCACAGTCAGTTGTCTGCCCTGCTTACTTAGTGTGAGATACAGAGTTGCTCTGCAGTACATTGCAGGCTGGTTTTATTCAGCTTTGTACCTGCAGCTGTTGTTTTTCCACGTGTGCAGATTTTTTCAACACTGATGGAACTAAATGTTTTTCCTCTTAAATATGTCCACAATTAAAAAAAAACAAATTCCTAAATGAGCCAGGTTCCTGGTGGCTACAGGATTGCTGGATGATGGCCAGTGGGGCTCGCTGACTGAAGATAAGAATTGCGGGCGCACCTAAGTCTAGAAATGGGAAGTGCTGGTACTTGGCTACACACAGCTAGAACTGCTTTGTGAGAAGAGTCTGAGCACCATAAAACAGCTGGTGACAGGTCTCTGAAAGATGGTTTTGGCTTATAATACACAGCTACTTTCCATGAGTTACAGAGCAAACTTCAATCAGTGTTTGCGTTTGGTTTGGTAGGCGGCTCTTTTTTAATGTTGCTTGGTATAATTTGTGCCCTTCCCTTTTTCCTGTCTTCCTTCCATGCTACAAGATGTGGTGCAGTTATTTCCCTGCACCCCTACTGTTTTCTGTCAGCTTTCTTCTTGTCCTGCTTGCTCCTTAGTCCCATAGGGAAGGGTCTCAGCTTCTCCACCTGTACCCTGTGCTGGTAACTGAAGCTGCCTCTTCAGAGCAGAGCAAGGAAGGGAAAAGGTGGTAGCAGTAATGGTATCTATAAACTCAGAAGCTGACAAGATCCTGTGCTGCATCAGTGTGATGTTTCCACTGTTAAAAGGGGATTTCTAGAGTGGACAAGAGCCCTTTTGGACTTCTCCCTGAGCAGGAAGAAGGGCTGTGTAAAATCGTAAGCTGGTTCTTATCAATCGATATCTGTTTGTTCATGGTTCCACCTTTATGACAAGTTAGATTTGTGGAGAGAGAAATGACTGTAGGAATCAATGTGGAATTACTTTTAAGTGGAAACACCCACAATCATTAATGAGTTTTCAGTGTGACATGTCTTTATTAAAGAAAGTATGCCCCTTTTTATTTATTTTTTTCCTAAGAGGCAATAATAATGAACAGCCGTACCTGTAATATTGGATAAAAAGTCCAATCAAAGGCAAAAACCATGCACAGCAGTAAATGACTGCTTTGTTATTTTATTTTTTGGTTTTGTTTGTCTGGGTTTTTTTAGTGACACCCCTGATCCTGTTTGGCATTGCAAATCTCAATTGCTGTTTAAAAGTTTTCCCACAGAACTGAGAGAGAAATCATGACAATTCGGCAAAAATTAATGCATGAAAAACTTGAAATGTGTATTTAATGTAAGAACATTGGAAGCACATCCGGATGGAGAGACGGTGCTGCCTGAAATGCTGGCCTTAGTAGGAAGGAGATTTTATGGCTGCCCTGTTAAGAAGTGAGTTTTTCTAAATGTTCTCAAGGTTTTGAAATAAGTTTTGCATTCTGTAATGTACCGTGGCATAAAGCAAAGAGATGAAACATTCTGATGAAAACATTTTCTAATTCACAGAGGCACATTATTTAATGTTTTTGCTTAGCAAATTTGTTTCTGATGAAAATTGGGAAGTTAATGCTTATATGACCTAAGGCAGACAACTTTGAAACAAGCCCATTCCTGAAGTTTTCAGTTTTAGCAGATGCCTCAAATCAGACAAAACTTCAAATACCCATGATTCATGGCCACCAGCTAGAAGCGTTTTGTTGTTCCTCAGGGTACAAACCAATTTCTTTTATGTTTTGGGCAGTGAGTCATGGCTGAAAAGCAGTAGTGCCTCTAAGCAGTAAGCAGTAGTGCTTCTAAAGGTAAATTGAATACAGTGATTTTGTGGACAACAAATGGAGTTCATGCACCCTTCGTTATTTTTGATGATGGACTGTGGTTTGATATGGATTTACTCATGGAAGATGACCAAGTGGTTCATAAGGTTTATTCTGCTGGTCTGTTTGACCTTCTCTGGAGTCACTGGTGACAAAGAACTGTGAGTTTCCACAGTTTGATACTGGTTGCAGATAAGACTGTTGATGTTATGATCTCATTAAAGATAAACCATGGGATTGTGCAATGAGCTGATAAGGCCTGGCCTGATTCAGCATGCTCTTCTGTTCCCCACGCACCTATCAGGATTTGCAAAATGTGCAGACCACTGTTGCTTCCCCCCGACTCCTCAACAATGCGCTGTCATATGGTTGTGTGGAGTGTCCAGCCTCTCCATCAGCCTAGTTCAGCATCTCTGCCATTGAGTTGTGTCTTTGTGGGTTCTGACTTCTCGTTGCATTTAAGATAAAATGAAAGTGCCTAGCCATCACTGCAAGCTCACCTGATAACAGCTCAGTCTCGTGAAATTACAGAAGTTTTGCAAAACCCCTGACGGTAAAGAAGGGGGTGCCAGCACTTACTCTAGCACAGTAGCTGTGGACCTGAAAGTGAAGTCTAGTTCTCACCTGCTCCTCCAGGTGAAACACCTCTGCCTGAGTGTAAGTGGCAGCAGCAGCCATTGATTCAGGCTGCCCGCCTGCAGGTCTGAAGTTGTTTCTTCCTGTGTTGGAGGGAATTTTATGCTCTGGGATAAGTATTCTGGCTGCATAGGTGTGACTGCCTCTCCATGTCGCCCTCAAGACCAGGGGTGAGTAGGGCATTTCAGCTTCGTAAACTGCCACACATCGTGTTTCTCTGGTTGTGGTAACATCTAGATGCAAAGGTGTGGGGATTCACAGAGCCGATTTCAAGTCAGGGGTGGAAGAGCGTAGCTGATAGCTGGCATGTCTTTGTAACTACTCTCTTGGGCACTTCTTTGCTCAGGCAGCAGGCATCAGACAAGCCAAAGCATGGAAGTTACCTGGCCTCTGGAGTGCAGGTATTTCACAGGTAGTGGGGCAGCTGGGCAAATGACTTAAGGTGCCTGGTGTCTCCTTCCTCAGAGGCATGAACTTGATATTGTGAAGGGTGTGGACTGCAGCTGACTTCCCTAGTGACTCTGCTTGTCTGCTCACAGCGTTGTAGATGGAAGATAAATTGCTCATCATTGCAGTCTGACAGCTGCCTAGAGAGCAGAGTAGAATTAATTCCTGAAGTTCTTTCTTAACCATTTCATTTACCTGGGTGGATTCAGTTCACTACTGAATTTCTAACTCCTTTACAGGAATTAATAGTAATATAATTATCTCCCTTGTTTGTTTCATGTACTCTCAGCATCCTAGGTAACACAGCAAGTATGTTGTTGTTTATCTCTCTCAGGAAAAAAAAATCTAGATTGTTAAAATAAGCTGGAAATGCAGTCTTACTCTATTTGGTAGATAATGTTGCCTTGGGCTATGGCTTATCTCATTAACCAACCATGAAAACTGTGCAGTTTTCCATATTTGCTTTCCATCGGGTATATTAGCCTTCATATTATGTATCTACAGTTGTTCAGAGCAATAGTGAGTAGGGTATTTGTGTATTTCTGCTGTATTTACAAGAACAAGGCTGTTCTCTGATGATTGCAGACTCTGCAGTTGGGTTTTTTAATGTATGTGTCGGTGGACAGCTGCACTGTAAGTAAGAAAATGCCCTATTCATTCGGCAGGGAGTTTTGCTTACCTCATATTGTGCCATTCAGTTACCTATTGAGGTGTTACCCTGTGAATGTGCTGTTGTAACAACATGCTGTTGGGAAAGAAGGTAGCAAAACAATAGCCTGAAATAAAATACTTTCTGGAGGCCTCTCAAGGGTGGTTAATAGACAATTCCTGAGCTTTTAGCTGTTAAAAGTCTTCTTGAAGCTCCAGCCAAGTTACAAAACATGTTTTGTCTGGCAGTAGTATGGATCAGTGAGCCAAAGGGTTATGAATAGTTAAAAAAAACCCCTTTCTGACTGAGCATGGGCCCTTGTTTTGGAAAAGCTGTTGAGAGAGTATGAAGGAGGAAGGGTTTCTCGCAGGTCTCCGTCATAGGAGTTTGATAGGTAAGTGGGGTTTGCGGTATGTATTTGTTGTTTCCAACCTGTATTTCTCTATTTTGTTTTTCTACTGATAAGATTTGTTATTGGTTGGAGAAGGCTGCTTAGCTACTTGATTTAGTGTGGCCACAGCCTTTCAGGAGGGAGAGTACGGAGTCCTGGGAGAGAGGTCAGGGAGCTGTGGGTGCCACGGGCTGGAATCAGGTCTGAGCAGGAGCAGGCAAGGACCCACCGATAAGCTTGGGAGCTCCTAAGGGTGCACCGACAAGGGCTGGAGTGCAATACAAATGTGCAGACTCCAAACAATGCCACTGTGGCCACCTTTGCTATTTTTATTAAAATTGTATGTGGTGCTCTGTGAATGTATAAAGAAGAGACCCTGGAAAATGTTGTACATTAAAATGTCTAGTTTTAGGTTGTCATTTGTTAGAGTATTTTTCTGAAGACAAGACTCAGTTGTTTTTTCAGGATGTCTTTTATTTGGTACCTTGAATGGAAAAATTCTTTTATAAAATGAAACTTTATTACTGTGTACAGTTCTGGGACAGATACTGTATGTTGTCATGTTGCTCTCATTGGAAAGCAAACATAAATATGGTTATACCAGTGTTAAACACTGTGACTAACCTAGTATTACATACTGTTTAAGATTTTGTGCAGCCAAGCGTGTTATCTTTCACTGAAAGAACATTTGTTACAATTTTATTTTGGTAATCGGGAAGGGGTTGCTAAGTGTACATGACAAATGGATTGCTTCTTGCAGTATTGTGAAGGATATTGCAAGAAATTCTTGACAATGCTTTCTGCTCCTTTAGTGCCAAAGAAGTCCTGTGGAAAAAAAATCTGTGTATCCTTTTTGTGTACTTTCTCCCTCCACTGCATACCTGTATGTGTGTGTACGGGGAGGGGACGGATGGAGACAACACTCAATCTGAAAAACACGCTTGTTTTGTTTTCCTCTATTTTGTTGTCGATGTCTTCAGAAGTAAGAGGACTGCTTTCATGTTTTTCTATTTCACCAGCTGAATAGCTGATCTCTACTTCTGATTGTATTAGATAGGGGCCTTTTCCTCCAAGTAGGCACAGTGTCTTCTTCCGTGGTGCTGTGAAGTTTATCATGTAGGTGATCTGATTTTTAAATTGCAATCAAAAAAAACTTAGTGTGAGCATATTCAAGCAGCATGAACCTTTTAGAAAACTGGCTTAAGTACAAATGTACATATCTTGGCTGATGCAGTAGCTAAATGGAAGCAGAAAGAACTGTTTGGAAACCACTTGTGTATTTGTGGATAATAGGAGTGTCAGAATTACAGCCAACTTGACCAAAATGGCATACTTTATATATGTTAGGGCATATGAATGAAGCATGCTACCAAGTTAATTTGCCCAAAATGGGAGCTGATATTAGAGTGAACTCATTTCTTTGCTTCAGCGTTGTTGAGTTTGCTTTTTAATTCTGTGAATTAGCATTAATACACGTGGGAGGACATTTTCTTTGGATCCTGCATTAAAATATTCTGAACTGTGTAAAAGCCCTGTGAGAGGAGTTGAAAGTCTGTCTCCTCATCTACCCTGTTAATGGGCTTTGCACCGTGTATTTTTGCACCTATTTGAAGCAGTGATACTAGTTTTCCGATCACTGTTGGAGCTGTTTGACTGTGCCGATGAATAGTTATGCAACATGTCTGAGTTGCTTCTCTTTTCCCAAGAGTGAGCAAGGCCTGAAAGGACAAGTATTGGCTTTTTTGTGCAAATTAACTCTTAAACTGAAATTTGGAGCTGTGGATGCTTTAAACAGCTCCTTGACTAATGAAGGTGAGAAGCTACTATCTCTTAAAGAATGGATGGGTACTAGCACAGTGTCAGAAGAACTGTATTTTGTTCTG
>JAWWLV010000088.1:91859848-91881188 GCA_035041135.1 Platyrinchus mystaceus | reverse complement strand
TACAAGAGTGTTCACTTGAGATTGAAGCCTGGCTTTCAGGTACTGGGTCTTTCAGCTCCTGAGGTTGGGAATTTTGCCACCAGCTCCCAGGGGCTCCTCAGCCCAGCCAATGTTGCTGTTCCTCATGGTGTTTCATGAGCTCCTCATGCCTTGTGTAACCCAGCAAAGAGCTCTGGAGAGCGGATTGACTTGGTCAGCAGAAGAGGTTAAGCAGTCCCAGAACAGGCCAGGGAAAGGGTTGTCTGAGAGGAACTAAAGGCTTGGCTACCTGGAAAATGGGGAGAGAGTTGCCTGCAAACCTACCATCTCAACAGAGGAAAGACTGTTCTCAGGTTTATTTTCCTTTTTGGCAGACTGTACTATATACCTCCATAGTGAAAATTAAGATAGTCCACAAATTGAAGAACTTGCAAATCATTATTCTGGATAAAATCATAAAGCCCAGAAGGATCTAATTTACTTGACACTTTTGTAGCTTGCTCTGACAAGCTGACTCAGTTGTGAATTCACAGTAGTGAAGTAACCTTTTAAAAGCTCTATTACTCTCTGTAAGATTGTGTGCTGAAATGAGCAATGGTTAAGCAACATTAAGTGTATGGATCAGTGCTTACAAATCCAAAATTCACAAACAAATTGTTCTGAGAAACTGTTTGATTTAGAAGACCTTTGCATCAGAATCTTGTGAAGGCTTTTTGGAGAAGCAAACCGATTTTTCTCCCAAATTTTCAGAGACATAGGTAGCTCACAAACCACTGAAATTTTCTGTATATCTAGAAGCTGTCTACTGAGTGTTGAGTACAAGTGTAACAGTTGTTATACTTAACTACTAAGTTTGAAGAGCAGAATTATTTGTTGGGTTTGCATTCAGTGGCTTGTAATTTCCTTTTTTTTTTTTTTTTGAGCCTGGTTTCTGACATTTGGTTTTGGAAGTTTGTTTTCCATTTGACTGTTTGAAATTGATGTTCTCAGATAAATGGGGATATTTTGTTACTACATGCATTTTGTCAAGTTAATATACTATATAAGAAGCTGTACAAGTAACACATAGGCAGTATTAGTGTGATACATTTAAGAATCCTCACAAAACTGGAAGTTATGAAAATGGCTTTTATATTAGGAGCATATTAATTTTTAATAATGAACAATATTAGATAATTGCCATCATATGACTTAAAAATGAAAAGAATAATAGCTCTCCATCAACGGTTATGTAGTGGGTTTTGCCCTGAGTATGCAGCTTGCATTTCTTAGGCAGACAAGACAGTGTGCATTTCAGGAGTAGGCTGAAACTGCCAAGTATTTTTTTTTTTTTTTTGCAGCATGTTGGAGGTAAAATTGCTTGTCTGGAATGTGGCAATTCCTGAATTTCTGTCTAGGGAGAAGCCAGATTCAATCAGCTGTATCACTTCCCAAAACTGGCCTGGCCTTTGGGTTTCCTGCCTGCTAGATATGGAGTGGGAGCAGGGGACGGGGAGCGGGGATGGGAATTCCAGTTGGGATTTGTCATCTGGTACAGAATTTCCTAAGAAGGAATCTATCCAGCTTTCATGCACCTGCATGACAAGGGAGTAGGGACATTGTTCACACCTCAGTTATTTAGTTGCTCTGACTGTAAGAGTTAAGTATGTGACAGAGAAGCTTTCATGTGATTTCCCCAGGAGACAGTAGTTACTCATCAGCTAAACTGGTAGAAGGCTGCTCAGCACTCAGTGAGCCAACAGAGGATGCCCCAGCCATTTTCAGCTCCCACCACTTGAATAATGAAGTGTGGGAGCTATGGGAAAGCTCCGTACTGGAAGGGACCTCCCTCTCATTTCCCATTGCATGTGGGAATAGCAGTGGGCATTCCAGCCCTGCTTTTTTGTGCAGGGACAGGAGAGTTACTTGCTCTCTTCTTGCCATTTCTGACAGATGTTTTAAACTCTGAAAGAAAAGGTTTCTTTAGCAGAGGAAAAATGTGAAACACTAGAAATTTAATAGCTGTAAAAGAGATCATCTTACAAAATGTAAAACAGTATAATAAAATATCTGAGTTTGGGGGCTGGGAATATGGTGGTGGATTTTAAGGATTTTAAATGGCCAAGTAGCTGGTTCCAGCAGTCAGGCACCATTCCCCTCTTGAGAGATTGATGGTGTTAAGATATCAAAATATATGAAGATGAAGACTTGTAGTGTAGCTCAAGGGATTAGAGATGGAGAGGTTGTCACAGTTGTGTTAGGTCCAGCGGGTACTTTGTGTTTTACAGATGATAGAGATGGAAATAAGGTTCTTTGGGGAAGCAAGAGGAAGAAAAGGAAATCAGTGCACCTGAAGACAGCAAGGAGGCTCCTGCAGTAGTGTAGAGGAGAAGAGCTTGAGTAAACCCCTCTGGACCTAATGAGGAAGAGTGTTTTGTCTCGTACCTGTTTCTTTGGAAAAGAACTGCCTAGGCTTGAAGGTTTTTATAACTCTCCACCCATTGGTTTGGGTTTGTGTTTCAATTTGTATATACCATGGAGAGTACAAAAATGACTTAATTCTATATATTTATAAAGCTGACATCTTTCTCTGGCCCTTAGCTCTTGGGATAGTCCAAGGTCAATATTTTTGTAATGGTGGTTTATGGCAGTGGCTATTGAGGAAAATGTGTTATTTATTTTATTTTAATATTAAGTGGAGGTAAGTGCATTGCACTTTGCTAATTGAATGTTTAATCTTTAATCATTTAATTGTTGGTAGCTAAAAACAAATACAATGGTTGTAGAAGAGTTTCTTATAAAGTGCTTGCATTGTGGATCAAATTGCATTTCCTCTGTACCTGAAGCTTTTGTTTTGCTTCCTGGTCTTTAAAGTTCTTCTTTGTGGTTGCTGTGACACACTTAGAGAGCAATCCCGTCAACAAGGATCACTGCAAAATGTTTAATCTGGCATTTCTAAGTGATGAAATTAAAGAAGATAAGAATAAAAGCACTGCAATAGCAAAATCTATTTCCAGCTACTTCTGCATAGAAACAGCGTCATATGAAACACACCAAAATGCTTCCAGTCGTAACTGCTGTCCATAAACACAGAAAGAAGCTCTGTGTAGGAAGAGGGAAGGTGTATGGATGTTCCTTGTTATTAACACCATGGATAGGTAGTGGGAGAGCTTTTTTGAATGGTGCCTGTATGCTCTTTTTATGATGGAGGGAAGAAGCAGAAGAGCGTAAAAAATTTTTGCTCAGAAAATGCTGGAGCCCAGGGCCTTTTGAAGTCAACGGAATGTTCTCAGCCGGTAATTTAACCAAGTATTGGGGGGCTAGAACATTGTAAAAGCCTGGTACATGGGGAAGGTACCCTGCTGAGGAACTCTGTAATCTGAATTGTTACAGTGAATCTGCGTAATGGCTGTGTACAGATAAGAGCGAAAGTGGGAAAAAAAAATTTGAAATAAAGGTATATTCACACTAATGTGCTAGTGACCTATTTATGTGTAATGTAGGTACAGAGAAGGAAAACTGCCTTTGGGGTGATACGCCTCACTGATGAGTTGAGTTACAAGTGACGGTATGTGGTTGAACGTGCACCCCTCCCACTCCCCTCCTCTATCCTGACTGGGGTCAGCCCAGGCTGGGTCCAGTGCTGTGGAGAGGACTTTGTATTGTTGAAGTGCTGCTGCTTCCTATTTCCTATTTTCATGACTGAGACCAGGCTTAAATAGTGCGGTAGGTGGGTCTTCTGGTATTTAATGCTTTACTTTTAGGGGTTTTTGTTGTTGGGAATTGTGTAGTTGTGAGCAGAATAACAAGGAAGTTTTGCAGTCTGCAGGGGATTGCATCGACTTTAGTGCACTATATTGGATAACTCTCAGAATGTCATGAAACTGTTTTGTGACTGACTGTTTGGAAGAACAAGGGAGCCCTGTGCACATATGCAATAGATGTCTACCCTTCCATAAGCAGCTCTGGTTAATGGAAATGATAGGATAAGATACAAAACTTTTGAGTGTAAAGTCTCTAAAGCAAGGAAGTCCCAGCCTGAACCACTGGTGATCACATCACAATCTACTTCAAGTGACAGAGGTTGGCAATCCATGGCTCCTGTTGCTGTCATTGGTAATCTCTGGACAAAGGTGAATTTCTGACTCAGTTCAAATCCCACCTTTACTGGAGTAGCTGGGTCGTTTGCTCATTGCAGACAGGGTTATACCAAGTGTACATGTTTCTTTGTGCTTCAGGTGTTAAAGACACACAGTTTGATTCATGTGTCTTTTATAAACAGTTCTCAGGGCTAGAACACTGCTTGTAGGTGGTGGTGGTAGTGTTGTGAGAGCTGTTGGAGGAGGTAATGAACAAATTTGGTTTCGTCTGGAAATTCTGTCTTAATTTGCTGATAAACCTCCAAGCTGTGTTGTTTCTTCTCATGCTCCAGCATTAGGGCCCTTTTACTCAAAGCTTCTCTTTTAAGCTTTACCACTTCATTTTGCCTTTTTGTTTTAGGCAAATCTGCATGTCCGTGCCTTGATTTTCATCAATTCTGAAATGAGGATAGTTTTCTCTTAACTATTTTCTAGGCAGGGCTTGTTTATTGTTGCCTCTGTAGTAGAAACTGCTCTGCAGATTTGAACTGCTCTCCAATAGCTAAATAAGCATTTCTGCCAAAAGGGTCCTGTAACTTAGACTGAAAGGGAAATTTCTGTGAAGCACTCCATTGTGCCATCTTGTGGTGTCCCGTCTTTTTGGTACATTAATATAAAAGGTGCTTCTCTTCTCTTTAAACACAGCAGACTTATTGCCAGATGTTTTGATATCTGATCACACAATTTTTATAAAACCCCCCACATTTCAACTAAAACCTATTCCCCATACCGTTCTTTGCCATCCAGAAAATATGGAAATTGGTGACCCGTAACAGATCAGGCTTGAGTTTTTAATGCAGTGTGATGGAAAGAAGGACCAGGGAAAAACTGTGCTCTGCACAGCATGCCAGTGGCAGGCAGGCTTGCTCTCTGTCCATGGCTCTGCTAAGGGGACCTTGCTGGAGGACCAGGAAGCAGTGGTTGACTTCAGGAATAGAGAAACATGTAACAGAGCAGCCCTTCATGGGGATGGCTGAGATAGTTACTTGAGCTGTAGAGCTTTCACAGGAAAGAGTTGTACTGATAGAAATAACAGCTCCCCTTACTGCTGCTGCTGGTCTGCTCTGGGATGTGTTTTGGTCTTTGGCTGGCCACACAGGCACCAGCCACTTAGGCAAGCCTGGGAATGTGTTCAACTTGGCTCAGGGAGGGAGAAATTCTTTTTTTGTGTGTGAACTGAAGTACACTAACCCTTTCAAAAGGGATCTTCTCCAGCTCCAAAGACTGTTTAAGTATTGGTGGATAAATAAGTAGACATTTGGAATAGGAGTGAATAAGGTTTGTCAATGGGTTTATCATAGATTACACTTTAAAAGTAGCTGAGACCAAATGGTGAGAGACAAACTCAACCTTAGACAACTGAGAGGGCTGTGTGGGTAAAGGTGGTGATGCTGCAAGCCCTCAGGTTGGGGTTGAACTGGGCTGCTTTGCTGGTATCAGCACTCTGCAGAGAAACCCACCATATGCCAAGTGATGCCACCATTTCAGATGATGCAGCATACATGTTTTCATTGTGCTTGAGCTAATCAGCCCTCCAAAAAGCCCTTCAGGATGTCAGCTAGCCTCTTTGTGTAGGGAGGCTCAGTGCTTTTAGCAGGAACTGCCTCGCTCAAAACCAGCACTAATATCTCTAACATGTTGCTGAAAGGGGCCTTTTATCTAATCGAACTCCGGTTGCTTCAGGATGAAGCATTTACAGCATCAGGCATGCAACCCAGGAAATGAATGGTCGATCCTATAGGGACTGAGAGAGACTGGATGCTCTAACATGTATTGATTCATCCGTATTTTAACAAAACAAAAACTGTATCAGTGCTGCTGCTTTACCTCACATTATTGTGTGTACATCAGATATTGAATTAGCAGTAGCAATGGAAACCTTATGATAGAAATCATAAAGCAACTAGTAGGGATGGAAACTTAAAAATGATGATGTTTTGGATAATAATGGTAATGAGTAATGATAAAAATAGAGATGGTATAAGTTAGAGGTATAAACAGAAAAGCAGCTGTCTTCTGGTTTCTAGGCATTCTCAAAATGATGGCTATCTAAATCAGAAAATTTTTTGCAAATGCTTCCTTCCTCAAGTAAGTTATAATGGAAGAGACTGAATCAATTTTTAGGCTGACAAAATGGCAAATGCTGGGGGCAAAAGAAACTACCATGAAAGGAAAGGTACAGAGAGTGTATTTTAAGAAATAAAATTGAAGCAGTTGATGAAAAAAAAGGACAGAGTTGATTATTGGGGCGGTGGTGTTAAAGTGTGTCAATCAGTTTCCAGCAAGAGCATTTGTTTAACCCATAATTTTTTTGAGATTTCAGGAGAGGGGAGTTTCAAAACATCTGTGGTAGTGAGTGGGGTGAACATGGTGCAACTTCCCACGGCCCATGAATTGCTGAGGTGGTTCCATTTTATTTCATGTTTAGTCACGAAGCCATGTATGCTCACTGTGTTTTCCAGAGCTCTTTATTCCTAGGCATTTTAAAAAGGGTAGTAGTGTTTTTTAAAAGATTTTTCATTTGCTTATGAATTTGAAACTGCTTTAAATATAGATAAGGTGGCTTGAGTTACTGTGGTCTGTCTGGCAAAATAGATGCAATTAGCACAGAGCTGTGTTACTCTAATGATCTTCCCAAGAGTGACTGCCAGGTAAGGTGCTGGGTTAACCCAGTGGAGCCCTGTTAATTTAACTTACAGTGCTAAAATGGATAATAAAGCTAGGATTTGACAATAAATCACAAATGCATCTGTATGTTTATGTTTTATTGATATGCTCACTGAGGATCTGTGTTCAAATTAGTTGTATTTACTGAAATAGATTATTTATTCTGAAGACGACCTTGTTGGTCATGAGTCTCTGGAGAAATAATTTGCTGGGTAGGTTTTTGGTAAACGTTTCCAAATTTGGATTGATTTTGTGTACAGTCTGGGCAGTGCAGGGAGCATTACGGAATTTGGAATGATAAAAACATTAAGAAATCATCAACTCGGGTATATGTGTGTGAGTTGGAGTCATTTAAAATTCAAATCATAACCCTATTTTATGCTTTAAAAAGGCGGAGTAGGAAGACAGACTGAAGCTTCTGTTAACTAAATATAATTCTCTTTTATCGTCCCTTCCATGGAGCAACAGCCAGGTTATGTACCCTGTATTAAATTCGCCTGGATGTGTTTGCTGCCCTCATATCAGTCACTTGCAAACCTTTTGGATTACAGGTGTGTTAAGGTGTGAATCAACTCCTGAGTGTCTTTCTTCACCCTGCATGTGTTTTAATTTCAGTGGGATCTTTTAGCTTTATTAATGATTGAATACTACTTGTGACCAAACAAAATGGTTATGGAGGAGCGGGGCTGTGTCGCATTATGTGGAACAAGTGAGATCATTTTCTTATCAGATGATAAGGTGAATTATACACTGTGCCCAGCTGACCTTCCTGATAGGTTACGAGCAAAGGAGTGCTTTGTTCAGAGTTGTCCCCGGAATTAAGGGTTCTGCTCCTCTGAGTCTCTGGTTTTCAAAGTGCCTTGGATCATGACACTTCTCCTGTACTCAAGGTTCCTCCAGTGCAAAATGAATATAACAGCGGCAGAACCTTCTCAGTAGAGGTGCTTGAGGATTGCTAGAGAGTAATAGTGGCTGCTTCTGCTTTTATTTTCTTTGTATGAAGAAATTAAAAACTCCAAGAAATCCGGATGCTTCTGAAAGCCCTAGATAATTGTGCAGTTAAGCACACACTCATTATTCATGTCAGATAAATGCACGGAGACCTGGGTCTTCCTTCACAAAAATAGCTCTCTTCTTAGAAGGGGACTTGAGCTGACAAGTGTGAAAACACCTCTGGTGCCTCTGCCTTTGGCGACAGCATCGTATATCTCAAGGGAAGGCATAGAGTGATGCGTTGTTTTAGGTAGTCTGTAATACATGTTGTGTTGTCCTTGCAGTTACTAACAACCATGCAGAATCCTATTGACAGAGACCTGGGTGAGCCAGTATCTTATTGGCCATTATTTGTTTATGCACTGCAGCCTTATCGAGGAGAAGGAGGTCACTGAAAACCGTTCATGTTTCACAGCTTATTCAGCAAGTCTCAAGTTGAATTGACACAGGCTACTGTGTTTCTAAACGTGAACAAAAATGGTGGTGTTAAAATGCAGATGTCGCATAACGTTTTGAAAAAATAGAAAAAAAATCAGAAAGCAATAAACTAAAGCTGATCCTTTCAAATGTCATGATGCATACTCATGGATTTTAGGAGCTAAAATTGTGATAAATGCAAAGCCTCCTCTTAGCGAATTCTGCCATTGTAAAAAAACATAATAAATAAATAAATAATAAAAAAAAAATCTAGTCCTGCTGTTGTCAAGATGGGATATTAACTTTGCAGTAATAATTGACCTCGTCTTCAATTGATTTTATGTGAAAATCAAACTCTTACCTGTTTGTGACAGTCTCAACTGTGAAAATTGTAGAAACCTTGGTGTTATTGGATTAGAGGGCTCCGGCTTTTTTTTGTACCATTTTATTGCTCAAGATTACCTCTTTACCTGCTGAGTGGGGAGTATCATCTTACAGCAGTCCTCTCCTTTGTATATAAATGCATCGTAAGGTAAGTGGGTTTTTCAGCTTTGTTGGTTTTAGAAAGATCACTTTGGGATCATTAGTACATCTACCACAAGAGTATACACTGACATGTGCTCTGTTGGAACATGCTTTTCCAACCTGATTCTGTTAGAGCCTTCTGGTTATCTGGTCTGCATTTAACTTTGTTATTTGGACTGCTCATGTGTACTGTAATCATGTTAAATCGACCCTGTCAATGCTCATAAAGTAGCTTGAACCCATCTATGCAAGCAAATGTTTTATAACAAGACTGTGACATGATTTTCCTGCAGCCAGCTGTCCCACTGTGGTGGCACTGACATGAGCATTGATCTCTCTAATGTTGTAGGCTACTACCTAGATGGTAAATATGGAAAGCAGTTCTTCAAAAGGTGTCCTTTTCCCTGACTGTCTCTCTTGCGCACCTGAGATGTGGTGACCAGAAGCAGATCAGGAGAAGCTGTTTGCACTGCTCTGCCTGCTGCCCTGGAGTGGTATTTTTGGTGGTATTTTGGGAGGGTGCCTGATCACCTACCCCTCTTCAGAGCTGAACAGCTTGTTTGTGGGTGGGTTTGTGAGTGAGTTTGTGAATAAGAGGGGCACTCTTACTGATTGTGAAGCAATTCTGGGAGCGCATAGGGGTATGATGTTCCCCAGAGGCTCCCGGGAGAGTGGTGTGCACCAGCTGTGAGTGGCTGTCCTGAGGAGGTGGGTGAGGGAGGGGAAAGATCAAGGGTTTATTACTGTGAGAGAGAGCCGCTGACAGGCTCAACTGTGATTGTGCAGTGAAAAAAACCCCTCAGGTAGGCCCTTCCCCTTTCTTCTCTTCCTGCAGGATTGTGGAAGACATACTTGGGATAGGTGCAGCTAGGAGGAGAGCAGAAGAGATTCTTTCTCCCCCACGTGTGAGCAAGGAGATGAGGCAGGTCTGTCTGACAGGGCCTGGACGTGTCAGGCAGCATGAGGGAGCTTCAGTGTAGGGCTTAGCCTTACAGTAGGCATTGGTTGTTTTACAGTGGTTTGGCTCTACATCAGTGGTAACCAGAGCACCAGGTTTAATCGCATCAACCCTGAAACAATCTGCTAATATCCAACACTGGTACAGAACTTGTGCATTTAGGTTTTAGCAAGATGTGATTCAGCTGAGATACTAAAGCTGAAATCCAGCCTCTGAAGTGTTTGAACAGTGTTCGGAGCTAGGTGCTGGGTTGCCTTCTCAGGCAGGTTCTCCCTCTCTGAGTGAGGAACACGTTTTTTTTTGTCAACCTGATGATGGCTACTTACTGAGCAGAGCTGAGTTCAGGAGGTCCTAGCTGTGTGAAAAGCTCTGCACGTGCTGTGGGATTTTGATGCAATGTTCAAATCGAGTTTGTTTCCCCTCCGCCACCTTTTTTTTTGTTTGTCTGGGAAAAGATGTAGACAACAGTAAATAATTCTGTAGGCAGGTAAATCAACAAAGAGTACCGTAGTTTTGCCATATGAGTCATCCCTTCTGCAAAGTGTAAAATCTGTGAGTGGGATGTGCTACTGGAGATTGGAGTGATATCATATAGAATCATTATATTTTGATTGGCAGTAGCTTCCAAAATACAAGTTTTGTTGTGTTTTCTTCCCAGAGTTACTGGTCTCACTAGTCTAACTGTGTTTTTGCTAGAGAAAAAATGCGGGTGGTATCAATGAGAAATCTTGTATTCTTACTCTAGAAATGTACCAAATGTGTCCAAAAGAAAATGTTTGCTTACGGTTTCTTACATCACCAATAGCATCATGTTTATGTTGTGTATTTTTTTACGTTTAATTACATCCTGTGTTCCTGGTAGGACTTCTTATCCTTGCTTCTATTTAAAATGTCACTAAGATTGCTATTACGTGTGATTAAACAAATTTCTTCAGTTCAATGATGTGCTAACCAGGTTATAGCTGATCAGATTGCAGAAGTCTCTTCATTGTGGTCTACTGGATCTGATTGCAGTTTTGCTTCCTTCAGTGTATGACAGCAAAGGGAGTCTGTACTCACATTGTATATAGAGGTTTTTTGCGTCTAGTTTCAGGATTTTCCTGGAAAAGATAATTTTAATTATGATATTTAGTAATATTAAATATTTCTTACAAATTCTGTTCTTTTTGTTTTTGTTTTTTTTTTTTTCCAATAGGTGTTGGCATCATGTCGGGCATTTCTTTTAACATCTCGGATTCCCACCAAGGTAAAATCACTGTGTTTCTGTAACTCTTCTGGGGTTTTAGATACAAATGTAAGCTACATAAACTAAGTAGCAAAAATTCAGCATATTTTAATTATACTTGTACATCTGCTTTAAAAAAAAAATAATTGAGGGATGATAAGTTCCATGGTCTTGAGTTAGAATGGTGCTTCCATTAGTGTATGTCTTAAATGAATTTGTCACTAGAGATATATATATACACACACAAATTATATATATATATACACACAATTTCAGAGGAATTTTAACTTCTAGAAATGCAGTTGGCTGAAGAGTTATGTTGTAAACTCCAGCTTGAAGAACTGTGAGATGAGCCTGATTATCTTTACAGAGGGACAGTTTATGTGCAAACAAGCATTATTCCCTCTAGTGTTTGTAGTGTCAAATAGGATTATATTGGATTTGGAGGTAGAAACTCTGTTGAGTTTTATTAAATTCTGATGCTTTCTAATGATTTCCATGGTTCATTTTGAGAAGCATCTTAGCAACCTGCCTTGCCAATGCCAGTAAATTATTTTTTCTATGCCTGTGACAATTTGTAATGATTGTTGTAGCAGAGAAAGATAATTTCCATATGAATAAAAATGACTGATGTGGAAGAGCATCTCTTGTCCAGCTTGGAATCAGTGAATGGGAACTTGGCACATGTTCTATTTGTTGTATTTTACACATAAGTATGTGAGTATATATATGCTTTATAGAAAAAACAGAATCAATAACTGGAATGATTGATACCAGATTTTCAGTTATGGTCACTGGTAAATGTGACTGTCCCTACCTATAATTTGAAGATGCTGACTGACAGATAGGATGACTGTAGCTTGAATTTCTGCTGAAACTTATTTTCCTCAGTTGATTGCCCTGTCCCTGCAGCACAGATGTCTCTGGTTGGTTGTCTGTTGGCGTTTGGATCACTTCAGTTTTCAGCCAGGGCTTTTTAAGGCAGGGCTTGGTGATTGCTTGCATGGAAACATAGATGCAGTTAATGAACAGCTCAGACATCAGTGCAGTGGCATCATGAGACAGGTGGTGATCATGATCTTGTTAAATGATAGCAAAGCCATTGTAATTCATCAAAAAGCTCTTGAAGGCTGGGGCTTGGAATACTAAAAGTGATAACTCTGGGTCTAGTTTAGCGTTTCAGGCAACTCTGAGAACTCCTTTTATTAAATAGATTTTACCTTGTTGAAAAACTTGTTTTAATTTTCATGAAAATCTAGAATATGTATTCTGTACTAATAGAAGTGTGACTTTAGTGACAGAAGGAAGATGAAGAGAAACTGTGCTTATGATTTATATTTCATTAAAATTTGTACATCTAAACAGCTGTTAGGATGGTTGAAAATGCATTTCTAGCATGGTTAGTCAAACATTGAATTTTCTAATGTCTGTAGTATTTTCAAAAGCTGCTCAGAAGCTTTCTGAGCCCAAAAACTTCCATGCAACTGTCAGGCAGTAACTCCTAGAAAGACAGCTGAGAACATTCAGCAAAGACACATTATTTCTTTCACAAAATTGAGGGGGGAACCTCTCACAAAATGAAGTATGCCGAGTGATGGCCAGTTCTGAGTGACTGCTATTGCTGCCTTCAATTCCAAACTTCACTTTTCCTTAAACAATGATGTTGAGATGTATCTACTAAACAAGGATCAAAACTAAAAGGAGTTAATGTTAATTAATACAATATCAACTCACATCATTATCCTTAGAGCAAAGATATTACAATGACTGCCTCTTAACTTCACACTCTGGCCCAGTTAGTTCTTTCCCACTAATCTAGATGGACTGATAGGGAAGGAAGGGCAGTATATAAAGCCTAATAATTTTTGCTAGAGTCCATATAAAACGTAGTTGCAACATTAGTAAATGTTGGATATGTTATCAAGCACACAAATAAGTGTATGAAGTATTTGTGGGAATATAATTCAGATTTGTGAATGTATTTCTAGAACAACTTTCATTAAGTTTTGGTTGAAAAAATTGAAAGCTGTGAAATTAGCTGTCTAGGTAATGAAGGGTTCCTAAACAAGAGGCATGCATAACCTTTTAATAGGATTTTTAAACCATATAATTTTTGGTAATAAATGAGATTATGCTTTTTAAAGCCTTGTAAAAATTATTTCTTAGTTTGAAGTAGAAGATGTTTAGAATGTGTTCTATCTTTTTGCTGCAAAGCAAGGACTGTAAAATCATATTTTTGAGTTAGAAAAATGAACCAAAGATGAACTGTAGAGATATTGCTACGTTTCCTGGTATTTGTTAAGTCTAGTCAAGACGATTTTTGTAAACTGAATTCTTGAGTCTGGATCTGTGTAAACTTTTCTTAGGAATAGAAATGTATTTTTGATTGTGTGTACATATATATATGTTTGCACATACAAAATACATTATCAAAAGAAAAACCTTCAATCTGATAGGTAAATAATTTTCAAAATATGAAGGATTTCAATCACAGAAACTTTCCCCTTAAAATTTCATTGTGATTTAGGTAAACAAATGTTGGATAATCTCACACGTTTGATTAATTTGACTAGCACTGAAGAAAAAGAGCTTTTCACTTCTCTATGTGTAGTCTAGCTTATTCCAATAGCCAACAAGAGCTGCTGTGGATTTTTTGTGGGGTTTTTTTGTTTGTTTGGGATTTTGTTTCATGTGGGGGGAGTTGTTTGTTTGCTTTTGTTTTGTTCTTGTTTGGTTTTCTCTTTCTTTGTGGCCTATGCAAACTGCACAGGACCACATCATCACAAAAGATTGCCAGTCTTAGCTCAGAAATAAAGCACTGAGGAGAAGTGAATGCCTTTACCCCTGGGAAAATGCAGGGTGTTGATGTGGGCTCTGGGAAGATGCTCGTGCTGGTTCTTCCTCTCCTGCCTCAGTTCCCTGTGCTTGCCTGCATCGGAACCAGATGCAGTGACACCCCTGTAACTGCCTGTGTGCTGTGGATGCTGCCCCTGCAGCAGAATGTGTGAAATGAAGCACATGAAGTCTAAAAAACTTCAGAGTAAGGTTCAGTCACTAAATTAGGTTTTTGGCGGAAGGTGAACTTTGCACAGAAACTGGAAGGGTGCTTATATCTTCTGATGCTGCCAAATCCTGAGGGTGACTGAAGGGATCAGAAAATAGACAACCAATAGCAAAGAGAGAGTAGTAACAAAAGTTTTCTGAGAGCTTTTTGCTGGTTGTTATGGTTGGAAATTACGTCCTCTGTTCTTCCAATATGCTGTTGCAGCCTTTACAGGGAGGGAGTCTTGAGAGCTGTGCCTGGGTTCTGAGCACCTCAGTAGTCATTCAGGGTTGACTTTTTAAAAGATTGTCACAAATGCAGAAATAGAATAATACGGTGTTTGCCAGTTAACCTGGGAGCACCCTGACTGTGGACCTAGGATAAGACAAAGTACAGGAAACTGTGCAGTTTAGACAGACTGCTCAGTTACAATGGTTTTAATGATAACTAAAAGGAAATGACCAGGCTAATGTCTCGCCCTGTAGTTATGACTCAGTCCAAGAGGTTTGTTTCTTTCTCTGTATCTCAGCCGTAAAGATGTTTGTCTACAATTCAGATCTTAGCATACTCCCTGTAGCCCTGGATTTGCCCTTGGAAAAGAATTCCCCACCTTCTTTTAAGCTTCCATTTGGATTCAGTATGATCTTCCCTGCCTGTTCTGACTGTTGTCCAAATACCCCACTCAGAGAAAGCTAATGTATTACTTCCTCTCATACTTAAGACATGCTAAAGCAGTCTCGAGCATTTATGTGTTTATATCTGTATCAATCTATTAATATACAGTATTTTTATTCTCATATATATGTGTGTATATATATATAATTGTGTGTCCCTTCAGCTTCTGTGCAGTAAAATTTTTCACATCTACGATCAGTGTAACTAATGAAAGAATAATTGTGAAGCTGTAAGGATTGTAATTAATGATTATTCAGTCACAGGAGTACACATCAGTAGGGTATTGTATTAATGATGCTTTTTATAGTAACACTTTGCCATAAAAATTATGATATGCTTATGTGCTTATAGCTTGCAGTAAAATGCCCAGTATGGTATTCCTATAACATCTAATAATGATTTGAACCTGTAGCAAGCACATGTAAGTATTCTTTTAGTGAAAAATGCGATCAGATAAGATATTAAAAAATATTTAGTGTCAATTACAGAAACTGATGTCAAATATCAGTAGCCTTGCTCAAGGTTTTCTTAACCTCATTGAGAAATGTAAGTGCTCTTTAAAATAAGATGATGTTTGCACTAATGTGGTTTTCTTTTTTAACTACAGTTAGAACTAACTTTCAGCTACTTGGAAATCCAGGGAGTAACTTCCAGTAAACCGGGTCAGGTGAGTGTATTCTAGATAAAAGATACTTGTTTACTCATTGCCAAATATGTTCCCATCAAGGAGGTAATACTCTAACATGCAGGTGTCCTCATCCACTGAGTGCACTGTGCATTTGCATTCTTGCATTCATGCTGCTCTGAAGCCTTAACAATAATGACAAGAATTTAAAGAGTCCATTTTAGGAATGTGTCGTGCAGTGGGATGATGATAAGAAATTGGTTTTTTCCTAATTCAGTACGGTACAAGTTTTCCTTTGTATCATAAGTGGATATTTTTTCTCAGAGGTGATAAAGCAATGGTGGCTGGTATGCAGTTATCACCACACAAACTGCAATGGCTTCTCTGGTGTATACCATTATGGGCAAGCCAAAAGCTGGTGCTTACATCACAGGCAGAAATGCTTTTCTTTTACCTGTTCTTGGTGCCGTTACTTTATACAACACATAATATATTTGACAGCAATTATGTGCCCAAAAACGTGAATGTCAAAAAAAAGGTGCTGAAAAGAAGAATGCCTTTAAAGTGGTTTAATTCATATTATGAGCATATTGACAAGATTTGACAGTTCAATTATATCAAAGTCTTCATGTGTTTCATGTGTGTTTGTCTTTTAAAGAGCTTTTTTAAGAATAGGAGTGCCTGAGACACTATTTGAACTCTGAAAAGCTCTCATTGTATTAATATGTCATTTTTTAACCTGACTTTTGAAACTTTCCTTAAAGGAGGGGAAAAAAATATCCAGGTGTTTTAATAGGGAGACATTTAGAAAATTCTATGATTTTGTGGCTTTTTTTCTAAATTAAGTCACTAAAATGTCTGGGTTGCTATTGCTAATTATTCCTGGAGGCATAGACAGCCACTGTTGTAGCAGAGTTTATAAGAGATTATCAGCAGCCTCACTGAGCATACGTATTTTCCTAAAATATTTTTTAAGGTGTTTCATATTTGCATTCATTTGTGGTTTAAATGAATAAGGCTTATAGCTGAAGGCAGGCAGAGTCCTAGATTATTGTTTGCAGGGCAAATGGTACTGTTGCAGCTTTCCTGCAAACAGCATGTTACAGCCATGATGCCAGAAGGATGAAGTTTTGTGCTAGGCATCTTGCAGAAGCCATGAAGAGCTTCCCACTGTAAGATAAGTGAACAAATGGACAGAGTAATATAAGAAAATGTTATGTTAATATTGAAGAATAACAGTAGTGAGTTGGCCACTCATTCATCATCAGGGAGTGATGGCAGCAGGTTCAGAAAGAAGTAAAAGGTGTGAAGATTCTCAGTGTGCTTTAGGGATAATACAGCCTCTTCTAGGATTATCCTGGTGGTGACCCTAGACATGAATTGGGAACAAAAAGCGCCCTGGGAACCAGTTTCAATAAAAACCAATCCTCTGTAGCATACTACACAGTGTCTCCTCTCCTACTGTCTATCAGTATTTATTCCTAATGTCACTTTCTTACTGTGCATGCATAGCTCCTCATCTAAAAGAGCTTTATGACTTGGGCTGTGTTAACTGTTCACATTGGAGAAAACAGAAACATTGCACTGCTTCCTGTGATGCAGCCAAAAGCAGCAGCAGACCTGATGTGTCAGTCATACCATAATCTGATTTGACTCTGAACACTCAATATCTAACGGAGACAGGTTGCAAACGGCTTTATTTTCCCGCCTTGCTGAAGCAGGTATCCCCCAGACACGCTGTTACCTTGTCTCAGTTACTGCTTCATCTGAGCTGAAACACCGTATCAACACAGCATTTTCTTGAACGGCATAGAACAAAGCATTAGAGCTTTTCCAGAGGATCACAGCCATTAAAGACTTTTACTTTTTGCTGGAGGAAACAGGCACCCTGCTCGTTCAATAGTTTCCTGTCAGGCTGCGGTTGCTTCTCCTGGTGTTCTGGGACGTGTTTCAAATGAGGACAATGCTGTGAAAAGTCCTTGGTTTTCAAAGTGTCAGCTGAGGTCGAGATCCTTTGAAAATTGTATTCCCGTGGGAAGCAGGGCACTCTTAGAAAAAGCAAAGTTTGAGTACGGGGGTCTTGTACATTCAAGAACAACTTTTAGAAACTTTACCTGGAGCGTTGCCATATCATGTCTTAAAGAATAACAGATTCCTATCAGCAGGCCAAGCATTCAGCTGGCATTCAAAATGTTCTCCTTTTTAAATGAATGTGAATTATATGACACCCAGTTGCACCCTTTTGCACTTCTGTTTATAGTTGATTATGGAAACTGAGAAATGCAGCATCTCCATGAAGATGGCGTCCTCAGAGGATGTGAACGAGGTGCTGGCACACATTGGGACCTGCCTCAGGAAGATATTCCCTGGACTCTCACCTGTGTAAGTATCTTTTAGGGCACCTCTAGTGGGAACAGATTGTACGGAAATTGTGACAAGCCACCTCTTCTTGTCCACTGGTCTCCCCACCCTGACCTCAGAAAGGCACTGAGGATAGGAGAAACACCTTGAGGCAAGCAGTAAGCTTTGGTCCAGGTGTATGGAAGAACCAGGAGACAGTGTAGAGCACAGGTAGACTATGTGTGGTCTTGTAGGATCGTAAGAGCCTTTGGTTTGAAGGGGGCTGCAAGTATTTGAAGTTTTCATTTTACCTTGTTGCCTCTCTAGCCTCAGGTTCTGTCTTTTTGTTGTAACCTGCTCCCTTTTTGTTAATTTTATCCCCCCCCCTCCCCCAAAGTAAAATCAGAGGTGGGAGAAGAGGGAAAAGTTCCATTTACTTTTGGTGTTTGTGAAACAACACACATGATTGTGATCCTAGTTAGCCTAGTTCTTCAAAACAGAGCCCTGGGCAGTCTTGCTCATGCCTTTTGTTTTCTCTCTTACCTATGCCTGGATTTTGTTGTCTTGCAGCAATTCTCAGTACTTTTTCTTTATTTCTTTTTCTTTCTTCTCTCTGTTATTGCCTCATCTTCTTCGCTGTCACCGAATCATGCAACTCTACTTTATTCTTTTCAGCTCCTGGTTTTCAGCATTACTAGAGAAAATGGGCTGTGGAAAAGAGTGCTTTCAGATGTGTTGATTTTTATAAGTGAACGTTAGTAACAGACTTTAGATGTGAATGGTCAGGCTCAAGTTACATGTTTTATTTTGGGTGCATGTCTTTATTATTCACCTTTCCTGTAGGTGGAGTAGGAAATCAAGTTCATAAACTCTGGATGGCAGATTTTTTTTGTTTTGTTTTGGGGTTTTTGTTTGTTTTGGTTTTGTGTTTTTGTTGGAGGTTATGTTTGTTGGTTTTTTGTGTTTGGTTTTGGGTTTTTTTTGGTGTTTTTTTTTTTGGATGGGGGGCAAGTGTTTCTGCTTCCAGTTTTCCTCTCTGGCAGTGTTATTAACTGCCTTAGTAGAGACTGAGCTCTTCCTTCAAAGAGAATGCATGCGACTGAATATTTGTGATCAGGTTTGCTATAAAACCACAGTAATGCTGTGAGATGTGCAGACAGAAAGAGTGAAGAGGGCTGTGAGGTTATGTGTGATTGTCTGAGTGTGTATGAAGGCCTTGAGCTTTATACATGTTTTCTGTGTGCTTTCTTGAGCACATTGCTGAAGCATTTGAGGGAAAGCGGTTTCTCACGTTAATATCACTTATTAATTCTCTACACACTCCACTCTCACCCCCTCAGACCCCATCCTCCTTTATGGAATTCTGCAGTTTATGAGGCAGTCTTGTCATTAGAAGAACAGATAATTTTATTTCTTAAAAGGCAGGAAGGGATTGTGTTTCTTTTTTGTCCACGGAGGAAGAATACTACCAAATTGCAAAGGTTGGAGCAGGCTATCAAGAGTGTAGCCTAGAGGCCAGATGTAGTGGCTCAGCTCTTTGCATCATGGTTCTTTTTCTGCATAAAAGCAGTGTATATACCGTAGTAGTTTCAGGGTAACTATTAATACCATGTCTCTCCCCTATTTTGGGCATCCTGGAGTTAGATGAGTGCTGCAGGTCTCCTTAGTACCAAAGGGCTTGGTTCTCCAGTAGTCACAGGGTTAATCAAAAGAGAGACAGTGAGAGAGAGAGAGAAAGAGAGAAGAGACAAATAAATGTCACTCCTGCTGGGCTGCATAATGTTGTGTGTGACTTTTAGGTAGGAAAGTGACTTGTATTAAAAATGGTAATTCTTCCTGTAAACTCATTTGAAAATACAAAAGAAAAAAAGATTTATGTGCTTGAAAATACTTCCAAAGCCATGAATGATGTTTTTCCCCATCTTTTGCATCTAGGAGGATTATGAAAAAAGTAACTATGGAGCCTTCAGAAAGACTGGCTAATCTCCAGGCCCTGTGGGACAGTCAGACAGTGACAGAACTTGGACCTTGTGGTGAGAATGAATTTAAATGCTCAAATATAAAAAGGCTGGAATTGCAGTGTCAGGAAGTTTAATTCTATTTCTGGCAGAAGCTTGTAAAGGTGTAATTAGTTTTAAGGTGTAATTAGTATGAAACAGACTTCTGATTGGTAGGTGAAGGCACTATATTAAGCTTTCTTGCAACTTACCAGGCAAAGATAGGATAGTCTCAGTTTGTTTCATGAGCACAATGGACACTCTTCGGAGAGAAAAAGAGAGTGAGTTTTGAAAAATTGGATCTTTAAGTATTAAAGTATCCTTTTTGGTGTATGCTTGTTGGCTTGTTTTATATTATGTTAAATACTCTCCTGGGTTGTTTGTAGGAGGCTTTTCGCAGATGTATGCTTGTGTTTGTGATTGGCTTGGATTTCCCTACAGAGAAGAAGTACAGTGGGTAAGTACATGTCTTGTTCTGAAGCTCTTTTCAGCTAACTGTACAAATGATGAAAGAGCAGGTAAATTAAAGTGCTTGAAAAAAACCCACTATACTTCTGTAAAGATGTATTTGATGATGTATTTTTAACAGGATGTTGATACAATTTACCTGACACAAGATACCAGAGAGTTGAATTTGCAAGACTTCAGCCACCTTGACCACAGGTAAACCATATGCAGTAATCGTGCTAATATTGATAAAGTGGGATGGTCCCATAGTTGTTACTGGAATGTGTAGATCTGTGAAATGACCATCTGTAGCATTTCTAGTTTTCAAAACAAAGCTGCTGTTTTTTGCACAAGAGCCCCGTGGAAACCACATTTCATTCAGGTGGCTGAGAAGATAAATATATTTTCTTACTGGAAGCACACTGAAAAGTTAGCAGATAGATACTTTTCCTGTGATGGTGGATGTAAGAGCTCAAATTTGGGAGATAAAACATGCAGCTACATCTGGTGGGCAAAGCAAAAAAGGAAATTATACAGTCTTTACTTACGCAGAATCTTTTTCTCATGGTGTAAAGGAAACTAGTTTTTGTCAGCAAGTCAGTAGAGGGTTTAAGTCATTCAACTGAATTCCAGCCAGTAGTCTCTTCACTTATAATAGATGGTATCAAAAATGTGTACTTTCAGAAGGGAACTAATTGAGGGTAATTTTACTAGGAGATGCTGAAACTTAGCTAAGTGTTATATTTGGTTTACTGAATTTAGCTGGCTGAGAAAATTGTATTCTGAGAAAATTGAATCAGAAGATATTACAAGTAGGAGAAAACAGGAGGGAATCTTAACTAAAATCCATCATTATTCAAGAAAATTACAAATTTAGGAAACTGTAAATAAGATAAAGCTTTTGTTTCTTTGGGAAAGACCCATGAAAGAATTAAGAATCTGTCAGAGGTACAATGTTAGAATATGATAACAGGAAGGCTGAACTTGGAGGTGGGTAAGTAAGAGTATTTTGCCATAGCATTCTTTGCAGCTTTAAGCTATCTAGTGTGTAAATTCACAAAATATCCCATTCAAATATTTACTCAGCTTCTATGATGTGTTTTCACAGTCTGCACTGCATCCCATGGCAAAGTTACTGAGGAGTACCTGTGCTGACTAACTCAGCAGTAACTCCAACAAGGTTACAAGGCTGCAACTAGTGCATGACAGATGTAGCCAAAGACTCTTTCTTTGGTTAAGCCTTTGCTGAAAAAAGATAAGGGGAGGAATACTATTCAGCAGAAGGAAATGTGGGACAAGAATTTAAGAATGCTTTAAACATAATTATTGCA
>JAWWLV010000088.1:91843135-91859748 GCA_035041135.1 Platyrinchus mystaceus | reverse complement strand
ACCTAAAAAATCCATTGCGCAGGCTTGAAAGGTCAAAAGACCTTTCCCAGATCTTCGTTCGCGAAGACTGGCCACTTTACTTTACTTACCTGTGTTGACTAACTCAGCAGTAACTCCAACAAGGCTGCAAGGCTGCAACTAGTGCATGACAGATGTAGCCAAAGACTCTTCGGTTAAGCCTTTGCTGAAAAAAGATAAGGGGAGGAATACTATTCAGCAGAAGGAAATATGGGACAAGAATTTAAGAATGCTTTAAACATAATTATTGCAAGTTGGAAGAGCTGAGGAGACTGTGAGCATTCTTGAGAAAGGGACTTACTGAGCTTCAATTGAAATTAAATATTTTAACAATTTATGTGGAGTGAAAAGTATTACTTGCTAGGAGGAAGTAGATAGAAGTGTTTTGAATATTTAGAGTATCTCAGCTGGTTCAAATGAGTTTGGCTTCTAGAAAGCGAAATAATGGGTTTGTTGCTTTACAAAAGCTTTTTATTGAAGTATACCTCACTAAATTGATGCCACTGAAGAAATATATTTGTGTTGTTAAGAAATGTCTTTATTAAATATCTCATGATTATCTAAGTCCAAAGATTCAAAACCATTTACATGCTGTGGAATCCATCTTGTGATGAGAATTTCTACATGTTGTGGACTAAACTGAGGAATGTTTTGAATTGAAATTTCAAGAAAACTTACATTTTTAGAAAGCCAAAACCTTATGTTATTCACTAAAAATACAAATCAGGAATTGAAATCCCAGTCAATTCAAGAATGTGTGTAAGCATTTTACAATGTATTTAGGACAGTGAGAATGTTACAAATGCCAAACCTATATACTTCATGTTGTGGAGTAGCTATGAAGTAAAGTAGGAAGGGTACAGCAGTTCTCTAAATCCAGGGGCTATGCATTGCAAAAATAAACATTTTGTGTTTTTCCAAGTAAAACATTTCTGCTAAAGGTCAACATAAGGTGACATGAATTATAGATGAACTGAAGTTCCCAGAGCGTCATAACATGGTTTGCTGCATGGGAACATGACTTCCGAGGTTTTATCTGAAGTTATGTTATGCTGTGAACCATATAATTGTTTAACAACAAAAAAAGACTCTAAGTGTAAAGGGCTTGTTTAATTCTGTTGCATGATTTTCATCTGTGTAGCATACGTTCTAGCTTATTTGGGCATTCAGAAAATTGTAAGAAAAGTGTGATTGTTTAGATTCTTTTTTATTTTGTGCTGTTTCAATTTCTTGCTGTCTTAAATACATGGGGGGACAGAGGTGTTGAAAAAATGTGAAGGCATTAGGTGAGATTGAATGTTTTTGAAGCTTGGAGAGATTTTCTGCATTCCAGAAGAAAAGAATCTGTTTTCATTTTAAGATGGTACAGATTTATAATTTATAAATATTACGTTATTATGGCTGGTAATTTAATTAATGAATATAAGCAAGTCAATGTAACTCAATGAGGGAAAGTTAGGAAAAGGCCTTGCTTTTGGAACTGGTCGTTAGCATTCTTTCATACTGTATTGCAAAAGAATTCAAGTAATTTTTAATACCACATCTAGAATTTAATAGAATAAAGTGAATAAAGCAGCATATAATTTGGAAGAGAACAACTTAAATATTTCTTGAAGATGTCATAACTTTCCCACTAACTCTAAGCACCTGCTGTCCTTCAGCCATTTCCCTTCCAAGCCAGGGGAGGAAAAGTGAGAAAGGTACAGCCTCAGGCAAGTTCTGTCTGCAGCCACTGTCCTGCCCAAAAATTACTGAGCTCTTGACAGCCCTCCAAGCTGGCTTAGCAGCTCCCTGGTAGTGTAAACACTTGCAGACAGTGATCCCCGATCATCGTCCCTCTGTTCTTTTGAAGGAACTGGGCTGCTGCTGACAGCTGAAGTACAAGTGCTGGTGGTGCCTTCTGCCTCTTTTAGGGGTGATGGTGCACAGCATGAACAGTTCGGCTCCTCCAATGTGATGGTGGTACCATCAGCCTGTCCAGTCTTTGCCCTGTAGCATTTACAACCAGCTGTGGCTGGCTGGTTACCGCTGGGTGGATAAGCCAGAATTTCACCTGAAATGTTACTCTTACATTCACTTCAAAGGCAAAGGCACTGGCAAGAGGGACATCAAAGCTGCTAATTCATTACCACCTTACTGGTCTCGCGGGGGGCCCACAGAGAAGGAGCAAACCTCTGTGTGTGGACGTTCCGCATGGCAAAGCTCCTCCCTGCCCAGCCTAAGGGGAAAATACCTTTGGGTCGCTATTTTTTCTCACCTAATATTTCATTAGTTAGTGAAACTAACATTGCTTTACATGGAGATCAAGTATGTGTGTGTGTGTAGGAACAAAACATGGTGGACAGAAATAAACCTATACACTCAATGAAGCTGCCAAGTCTCTCCTGTGCCAGTGGAAACGAATCCACCACAAGACGTGATACGTGCTGTAAACAAGATGGAAAGATGGCTTAGTCCTTGAAGGGCACCACATACTATTTCCTCTGCAGGAGTGTGAAAACAGTCTATTTGCATGAGCTTCTTGGCTGGTGGGCTACGGTCTTTCGCTACAAAATGTTGCACCTTCGTACTGTTACCTTAGTGATGGCTTGTACTTCCAAATCTAGCTACTGCAGTTCCCAGTATAGCCTACTGAATGCTGCTTGTCCATGTGATGTTGCCTTGTCTCTTGGCTTTCCTGTGCGTTTAACAACCACCCTGACGTGTCTGAATGTTTGTAGAGGAAAACTGAAGGGAGGAAGAATAAAAAGAAGATGGGAGAAGGGGTCTGTGTGTTTGGTGCAGACCTGTGCCCACTGGTGTATGTCCTGAATGAAGAGACGAGGGGGGGGGTGGGCTACCTTATAAAAGCCAATACTTTTAAATTTCTCCCTGCAAAGACTGCAGCTTGAATGGCATTGTTTTGCTGGTTCAATAAGGTTATGTATATTACAGCTCCTTATTTCACTATATAAACAAGGGCTTTCTAAGTTGCTGTTAAGCTTCTGTGTAGGTGTATATATGTATTTAATATGTAGCATCAAAATGATCCAAGTGCTGCACTGCTAAGTGGTGTGATAGTGCTTGATGAATGATTCTGCTGGGGAGTGGTGTATGGACATGATATTTATCAATGTCTGTTATTGGAGAAACTGAACAGAGGGAGAGCAGATCACGTTAAAGAGGCTTGGAATGAAGAAAATGGGAATAATTTAGAATTTCATTTGTGAAATCCCTTTTACAATTAAGAAGGGTTTGTGCTGAATGTCGCATTATCCTTTTGCAGGTCTCCTGCTTCCTGAGGGAATTTAACTATAAGAGATAAGGCAAGGAGGTGTTCTCTAGAAGCATTCAGTCATGGAATTATATTAAATCATCAGACTGCCAAAAAGCTTTTTAGCGTCATGCTAAATTATAATTAGAGGTGATTAAGAAGCTTAAACATGTCACAGGCTGAAGAAAAAGTAGGAATGGCAGCCCAGACAAATTCCTGATTTTAAAATTCATGACAGAATGGATGTCAGTTGGCCAGTCAAAAATTTGTATTAAAATAAGAGAAAGACACACTGCTGCTTTTATAGAATGTAGAGCTTTCTGTAATGGGGATGGTAGACAATTAGCATTGCAAAAGTATGGGGAACGAGATATGGAAGAACATTTAAGAGGTTGTTTCAAATGACAGTCATATGAAATGTGTGTAAAAGTGTTTTTCTTTTTCTAGAGACTTAATACCTATAGTTGCTGCTCTGGAGTATAATCAGTGGTTTACAAAGCTGTCCTCCAAGGATCTGAAATTAGTAAGTAATAAATTTAAACAATATACCTGCTTCTATCAGGCTGTGCTGTGTTTTAAAGGATGCTTTTACATTTTTTAAGGTGAAATTTTTTAGGTGAGTACAACTGGGCAGTCTATTGACAATTTTTTCCCTTAATCATATCAGGAAAATAGAAACTGTTGAACAGTCAATTCATGCCGTAAAAACACTGCTGAGAGTCAGGTCTTGTCAAAATTTCAACCAATAAAGTCTGAAAACTTCGTTGGGTGATGAGAGTAGCCCATAAAACTATTTCATTAGGCATTGCTGACTCCCACAAATAGTATTAGGTGATCAAATAGGAAACTTTAAAGCAGCCAGAAATCTTAGTTGCTTTTTGGAAGTGAAAAGAAAATGCCAGGATTATGGTTTTTCTCTTGCATATAAAGAAGTTTTTTTTCATTGCAACTTGATGATTTTCTCTCCCAGTTGTCTGAAGTTTAGTCTGCGTAGCAATAAGTATGTCGTGATGTGTGGCACCAATATTTTTCCATATCAGTTTTCTTTCTTAAAGGCAAAAAGGGGGCAAATCTAAACAAGTTGGACTCCTGAGAAAAGGGCCAAGAAAATCAATAATTAGGTGACATTTTAAATATATCTAAATACACCTTTTATTCTAAGCTGGAAAGTTTATAGCCACAGGTGGAGTTAGTGGTTTGCTTGAGAAATTGCCTTCATTGCTTGCATCCAGAATCTTTTGTCTAAAAGTGAAGGTAAAGACTCATCTTGTTTAACTTGATGCAATTTTATTCATCTGAAAAGCTCTCATTACATTCCTAAGCTATCATTTCCCATGAAAATTCAATAGAAAGTAGCTTATGTGATTCTCGGCAGAAGAGTAAGCAAAACACTTTTCTTTCTTCTGGAACATCTTACACAAAGTTATGCACGGAATGAAACTGGTGGAATTTTTAGTACTGTTGCAGTTTACTGTTAAAATCATTGTTAAAAAGTACAATGCAATTAATCAGTTTCTGCCTCAATGAAATGAGATAGTTTGCTCAGTTAGAAGACTGCCTGGTATAGTTTGCTTAGAACAAAAACTGGCCCTATCCTAGCCCTATTATCTATCTCAGATATATCTATGTGAATGTTTGTTCATTGTTTTTTTTTCCCCAACAACTTTTCTGTGGAAAATAAATAAACTTTGTCAATCTTGAAAATGCATCAGTTACTCAAAAAAAAATCAAAATCTTTTATCTTCCATGAATTCAATTTTCAGTCAGAAATGAGGAAAATGTAAATTGTTGGACTGTAAATCCATGCCATAAGAACGCTGCCGAGGGTCAGTATGAGGTCAGACATATCCGGAGGCCATTGAATCCATTGTGCTTCATGAGTCCTGCTCTGACATTGTGTTTGATAGACAGTATCCATAGTGTTTTTATAGTACATGCATGAAACTTTCCACTTGCAGTCACACTATTGTAGACCCATTGTGATAATATTCTGAATTAGTAAAATATGGAAGGTAAAGGTAGATTTAGGAAGATGGCTGAGCTTACAGTCTTCATAAATAATTGTCACCTCTACTGTGTAAAGGATTCATAAGATTTTATGTGTGTGGTAGAGTAAGTTTGTTTTGTTTAGGGTTTTTTTTTTTTTGGAGATTCAATTAGTATAAAAGTAAAAAAACCCCACAAAACCCAAACAAAAATTCACAAATAGAATATGTGAGACTGTCATTAGAAGCAAAGATTTCCCAGGTATGAATGTCACATTGTTTTTTCTAAAGGCAGATAACAGAATAGTTTCAGCACTTCATGACCATTACTGAAATTTAGCTTTGGATATCACAGGAACACTTGTTAGTGTGTGCTGAGGGGGGAGAGGGAAGTCAAATCCAGGAGAAAAATAAAAGTTTATAATTAAAGGTGATGAGGTAAAGAGATCATGAGATGGAATTTGCTTCTGCAGAGGTTGGAAGAATTCGTATTGAAATATACTGGCCCTTAAACACTAGTCCTTGACAGCCTTTGGAGGACCTGTAGCTAGGGTACCTTTGCTCCTGAGGTTTTTGTTTTGCTTTTTTGTTTGTTTGTTTTTGTCTGCCTTATATCATCTTTTTTTGTGTTTAGTTGTCATTCCTGGTCAGGCTTTATTCTCCTTTGCACTAGTTGCCACTTTCTTCTGAAGGATTAGCATGCATATGAACAAGATTTCTTTAAAAATTAAATCAGTGTTTCTTCTGAATCACAGGATTTAGGGTTTTTTACTGTCATTATAAAAATTCTGCCCCTTATGGTTAGGTGGTCTGATTCATTAATTACTTGCTTTTAGTCTGCTTCTTGCTGCTCTGAGTCTTTTCCAGAACTCCTCTGTTGCTACCGGACTCTCTTGGATGTTTCTGGCATTTTTAATTACTATTTCTTTATAATAAGAAGATGGTTGTGGCCTGGATCCTGTTCTGATGTACAGCTTAACTCAATAGCTGTCTGTTCCGTGTTTGTGTTCTTTAACGCTGTTCTGTCTTTTCTGTGGCAGTCCACTGATGTCTGTGAGCAGATACTGCGAGTGGTGAGTAGGTCCAATCGATTGGAAGAACTGGTATTAGAGAATGCTGGGCTTAGAACGTAAGTAATTCCTTTGAAATGTTGCTTTAGTTACTGCTTACTCCCAGTAAAAGGGATGTGTGATTTGTGTTAGCTGGAATAAGCATTAAAAAAGCTTGTGCTCAGTGTCTGTCTTGTTCTTAGGAGCCTGTAGTCACAAGCTTTTTGTCGGGTTTTCCAGAGGTTTCTCATTTCCAAGAAATCCCTTTAAAGTGATGTTTTTTAAGAGTCTGCCTGGCGAGTTGGGTTAAGTGGAGCAAAATGATTGAATGAGAGCATAAACCCTAAAACAGTTTGCAGTGTTCCTCTCCAAATATGGCTGCTGATAGAAGTACGAATACCTTTTTATCTTTTAAAAAACAATGGTTTATGTTAAAAAAATGCATTGTTCCATCCTGAATAACACATTATTGTTTCATTCTCAAATGAGCTAGTGTTATCTTAGTGTGGATTGTGGTCTGCTCAAATATAACAGGACTTCTGCATTAGCAACCTTTTCAAAAAAAGTAGATAATTAAGTTTAATGGCTTACCATAGCCTTAAAAGAAAGATATATAGAAGTATGCCATACAATTTAATCATTGCATATGTTTTAAATACAGTAAGTTGTAGTTACTAGGTATTTGCTTCTTTCTCCTTCACATGAAATAGAAGCAAAGTTGGAGTTGCAAACTAGCACAGTTGGAAGTATTTCTAGCTTGTTTTAGTGTTAGGTTAGTGTCCAAGAAAATGTAGACAAGATTAAGTCTAGAACTAATGAATCTTTGTTAATTAACAAAGCAGTGGAAGGGTGGGAGAAGCAGAACACTATATTGAATTACAAATAGAGGGAAACAAGCACAGGGAAAATATTTGATGTGCCTTACACTGTCTCCTCTTCCATTGTTAGGGTCTTTTTCTCCTTTTTAAAATGGACTTTGCATTAAAATACCTTTATAAAAAATTGCCTACAAGACATGGGAATTTGAGGTCAAGTTTGGAATTCCACCCAAACTCCTGATCACTAATGCACTGCCTTTAAAAGCTGTCATTCAAACATAAGCCCCTGATTTTAATCCCGTTTTTCTTTCAATATGTTCCACAAAATCCAGTGATAATCATTAATGTGAAAGGATACATTGACTACCTTTGCATGTTGCCTACCATAATTTATCACTGTTGGATCAATTGATTTCAGTTTTAACAGGACTTGACAGATAATAAATGTGTGACTTTGGTTTTCACGTCTCCATCTACATGCAGAGTGTTTGGCATTGTGCCTTGGTGTGTATCTGTTCTGGTCAACATTGTCTGTGTTTGTCAAGGATGCATTTGTCAGTTTTGCCATTTATCATATCTGCTTGCTGGGAGGAGATCCTGTTGTTACTGGGCATCTTCCTTCACATAGCTTACAGACCAATCATTTTTAATGAGCTGTGACAGAATGCTAAACGAGGGTTAAGAAAGAGCTACCAAGAATAATGCTGTAAGAAATAACCTGAGCAGCTGCAAGAGCATATTTCTTCCTGCAGCAGAGTCATTTTAAGATGATTCCATTCTTTTCTACTTCCAGCCACTCCTTTCTGTGATTTGGTTTGGGCCACAGCCTCCCTCATAAACACTTGTCATCCTCTCAAGTGATGAGACAGCAAACTATTGTGCAGTAACAGTAATAAGGACTCAGGATTAGGGAAGTGTGAACTTCCTGTTGGGGAAAACAGGATGTCAAGTGAAAGCTCCTGTTTGATAAGATTTATGCCAGTTTAGATGCTCTTGGAAATTTTATCCCCATTGCTATTTCTTTAACCAGACATAGAGGGTGCAGTTTAGATTACATTGGAAGGTTTCAATGCATGTAGCAAACACTAATGTTTTGATAAGTGTTTTAACTGAGATAAATGATGTCCAGATTTCAGGGAGAAGAGAATCATTAAAGATGACTCGAATAAATGAGCTTAAAAAGAGAGTTATATCCGTGACATATTTTAGAGAAATGGGACAATATGTGATAACCAGAATATTAATTTCCATGAAACTGCAAGACAGACTTTTCAGTCTGCAAAGGCCTGTTTTTGGGAGCTGGTGTAAGCAATCTATTCCTTGCATTTACATACTCTCTGAAAGCCGGCAGAATGTCCCTACCTCCTTTCACACTGTCCTCTGCAGCCCTGTTCCGAAAGGAGTGGCCAGCTACAACACAGGGAACAACAGAGATGCCTATTGCTGGTACCCAAAGGGCCTTTGACAGTCATGTTGAATCTTAACTTCCCCTTCTTGATAGGCCCTGAGTGTCCTTAGACCTAATGGTGTTATTTCCTCCCACACATGTCCTCTTATTTTCTGTTGCAGGGATGTTGTCTAGACACGTCTCAAGGAATTGTTTTGTTTGTCTGAGATTTCCAAATTGGTGGTGTTCTTACCCTTGATGAAATATCCTTCCTCTGCCATATGTATAGTTAAATTGAATCTTTTTAGGGTTTTACCTTCAAGCCCAAATGTGCCCGTTTCAAGCAAGCATGGCTGTGCAATGCATACAAAGGAAGTTTGATGCTTTATAGAAAGTTTCAGACTTACATTGCATGCTCTGTTCATGAAGAAAAGAAATAATAAAATTTATGACTTGAAATGAGGTGTGAACAAAGGAGGGGAAGGGATGTTCCTCAGTGAGCAGAGCCCCGGTGCCTCCATTTATGGTAGAGGTTGCAATAGGAGTGGGGAAGTTGTATTATTTTTTTCCAAAATGAACCTTTGAGCCCCATGAGCCCAACAGTGATAATCCAGTGCTTTCTGGTGGCAGTTGCTTTACTGTGCCTTTGTAAAGTAGTTCACACACACTCCAGTTGTCCAAAAAGTACTGATAATCCTGTCTATATGGGTGGCAAAAGCTGGAGCAGAGTTTGTAAACAAGAATGAGGGTAGGGACAGAGTCCTGTATTGACAAGAATCTGTTAGGGATAAAGGAAGAGGAGAAAACTCCTCAAGAAGAAAGGAGGATTTATAGTTGTTTTTAACTCAAAATCTCATTTTTCTTGGCTGAACATAAGGAGCTTGATTCAGTTGCCTAAGCACAGGCATGTAGTGCCATTTGGAGTGCTGGAGGATATCCACAGAGTGCTGGCAAGTGTAACTGAGGACCTACAGGAGACATGTAATCTGCAGCAGCAGCAAGTGATAGTAAAGCAGGAGACCCTGAGGCCTGTCAGGTGGCAGAGTTTCAAGCCGAGAATTTCTTTTTGTATTCACATGTTCCTCGCATTTTAGGAAAAGAATGTGCTTTTCCTAAAGGCAGCCCGTCATTATGTATCTGCAGTGCTGGAACCAGTTCCAGCTCCAGATGTCTTGTTTAAGGACATGGTGTTTCAAAGGGAAACTAAACTTCCGTGGAACATTTCTGTGCTCCCCTACACTTGGCAGCCACAGATAACCAAAACTGTTGAGGCTATTGCTGTTCAGCCTCCACTGTTTTCCAGATACCAGAAGAGGATGCTACCTCCACTGTGGTTCTCAGCACAGAGACTGATCTACTACTTTGATGGTAGGCAGGATCTGCCCTCAGGAAAGAGGGCAGTGTTATTTAGAACTCTGGTAGTTCACCTCCACTGGGCTACAGAAGAGAATATGATGAGGCAGAGAGAGAGAGAGAGAGGGAGAGAGAAGGAAGCTCAAGGCATATTTTTGATTTCTACTTTGCTGTCTAATTTAGATGAAGTAAGAATATTGAAATCACAGTCTCAGTTTATCAAAAGCACACAGTAGGTCTGGTCCCTTATTACATGATAGCTTCCCAGTAGGTATGAGAACAGGTTTGAGGACTTGTCTTAGAGCTGATAAGACAACACCCTTCTGATTTAATGCAAGGAGTGTGTCTCCACCAGACAGTGTCTGACAGTGTGGTCGTGCAGGAAAATGCAAACTGGCTTTGGACTTACTGCTGTGGGTGGTGGTAGTCCAGCTTCAGCAAAATGCTTTCAGACAGGGCAGTGTTCCCTTGCCTCTCCAGTGAATTTGGAATAGAGGTCATACTGCTACAGCTGCGTTCTGTGGTTGGTTAAGATTACTTCAAAGCCATCTATGCTACCAGGCCTGGCTGTTGTGGGCATTGGAGAACTAATATACTGTAATCTCTCTCAGGATCCGTTCCTGGGACTGTGGTCAGCCAGTTGTGTACTTTGATGCTTCTCATTGTAAAAAGAAGCAAGCAAAGACCAGTTCATCAGTGTGCTGGTGTTCTTTTGTTCTTTGAGAGAGCTATTCCTGCTATTTTATAAGGCTGGAAATACTCCTGGTTTGTTGACACTCTGGATATGCTGCAAAGCCCATCAGTTTGAGTGTCTCTACCTGGTAGAGAGCTGTTTCAAGTGAGGGGGTTGGCTTGTGAGTGAAGGAGGTAGTGGTATGCAAGTTGGTGTATACATGCCACTTGTGGCATGGAGGAGATGGAAGATATGCTCAAGTTCTCAGTTATTCTGTGTAACTCCTATTTTTATACCTTCAGATCTCTGTCAAAAACATTTTGGGCTTTGATTGAGTGTTCTTCTGTCTCTTAGGTCACAGAATAAATAAACAATGAAGTAACCCTCTGTGAAAGATAGCAAATTAGCCAAATTGGCATTGTTTAAAATTGAGGAATCCGTTAGTACTCTGCAGTAGCATAGGCCACTTGTGGTTAGTAATCCGCTGAAACCTTTAAACCTTTGAATGTGCTGTTGATAGAGGAGATAACAGGATTCCTTCTCCCTCTCTTCTCATTTCTTGCAGAGATTTTGCACAGAAACTAGCCAGTGCCCTAGCCCATAATCCCAACTCAGGACTCCATACGATCAACCTTGCTAGCAATCCACTCGAAGATAGAGGTACTGTAACATTTATGTTTTTCTCTTTCTACAAACGTAATAGGAGGATTATTGCTGCTCTGTTCAGCTTTGCCCGAATAATAGGGTGTTGTTTTGTGTGTAATGCTACTGTAAATATCTGTTTTTCACAAATGGCTGGGTATCACTATTGTTTTTGATATATACATATCCATTAGCTTGTTGAGAAATACTTAAATGTCTTAAACCAACTCTGGATTTCATCAGATTTCATTACATTTTCATATTGGTTTCTTTTAAAGGAAGATAGAACGCAATGATTGTTTAGGAACAGAGAGTGAAAAAAAAAGAAGTGATGTGCATTTTTAAAGGCAGTGTAATCAGTTGAAAGATGAAGCACAAGGCAGCTTTGTTGCTTGGATTAAATTTTCCTGATGGTTTTGTGTTTTTATTTCAGCCATAATTTTGTGTTTATTTTCAATATGGAAACTATTTCTTTCTTTCACTGAGGTGCTAGCCTATCCTGTTGCAAGCTTTTGGTGATGTTCAATAATACTGGCATAACTGGCATTCTTGTGTAGCAAAGTGCTGTTAACTCCGTAAAATGGAAAATCAAGCTTAACAGCTCAGCTTTTCTCAGACTAGGCACCGCTAGGCATGGTTTCAGTACATATCAAGTCATTCCCCTCCTTTGTCTATTCTCTTTCCACCCAAGAGGCGTTTATTTTTAAAATAAGGTTACATTCTTTCAGTCTGGAGTTGACCCCTCAGCACTGCCCATGTGAGATTTCCATTTGCTTCACTTGATGCATTCCAAGCACACAGTGTTCTGGGATCACACTATCTTGTGCTCCTGTTAGGCCAGAAGAAAAATAAGAATTCTGCACAGTGATCTTTTTCTTGTGTATTTGTTTTGTTTTGGGGAAATTTTCCATTCTCTTTACTTTCATGATTCAAAATGGAAAAGTGGTTCATTTTGATTACAACCTGATGGAACTTGAAATGTTAACACAGAATTTTCAAGGTATTTCTCCTTTCTTGCTGGTTCAGTGAGAAAAAAAAAATAGATTTTTTTCCTTTCCTCTTCTGTATCTCTTTCATTTCTGGCATCTTGTAAGACAACAAGTGCGACAATAGTTTTTTTTTAACCTATTCTGAGTAGTTTTTTATTTGAAATTATTCACATGAATTACTTTACCTCTTCTGATTACCTCTTGCCTGCTGATTACTGCTTGTCCTTGTTAAGAATCCATATAACATGAAAGCCAGTTCTTTGTTGAAGAATGTTATTACAATATGCCGTAGGCCTCACTGCATTCTACAAAAATTTCTGTAGTAAGCTGAAAAAAAGACTGCTACGTTGTGGATTCTGCTTTTGAAGAAGTGTCTCTAGGTTGTGTTATTTGCAAGGTTTTTTTCAAAGGAACTCATTTTTATCTTGAAAGCAAAACAGTGACCAAACACTGGGTAGATACTCTACAATGATGATGATTTTTTTTCGTTTTTTTAAACATATCCATGGGTGTGCTTCCTTTGCAACAAACCTATAGATTCAAACCACTCTGCAGTATCCACATAGAAGATACAAATGAAATGCAGAAACTATAGCTTAGAGAAGCTACCAGGGTTCTTTCATTATCTCCTATCAAATATACAATTAAGATTTGACCTTTTCCGTAGAGAATTAGAGCACTTAAAGAAGAGGTAATGATAATTGCAGTGTGCAGATATTGCAACTTTCTAATTTTAAAAAAAATTAAGTGTGAATTAAGTGTGCTGTGAACTGATATTCACTGAGTGCAAGGTAGAATTGACTTTTATTAAACTGGAGTAGCAGCAAGGCTTTCACAAATAAAAGCTGACATAGTGGAGATTCATATAAACATATGGATTTCGGAAAATACCTTTTGAAAAATCACCTGCAGGAACTGGAAGTTCAACCAGATTATTTTGCTGTTATAAGGGAATTCACACACAATTGTATGTTTTCTGGAAAAGAACATATTATACCTTGTTTGAACAAAAACATACCCTAAGCTGTTATACATTGTTGAGTAGCAATAAGTAAAGGCATTCTATTATTACATTAATGCAACTGTCTGTATTCCAATACCACGGGAAGTATGTTTATTTTTTACTAAAGCATAGGATCTGGCTTCAGTTCAAACCCAAAGTAGTGTTTATATGCAGTGATTTTTACTGAGACCAATCTCTTAATTTGTGCTTGGCTTTCCTATATGGTACTGTCAACATTTTTGAGAATAATACCTGTAAAGTTTATTATCAGTCTTGTCTTTAAAAATCTAACCATGCTAAAATGGAGTTTTGCTTTTGGCTCTACTATAATCGTAATTTAATCTCATATTTTGTTAAAAATAATGCAAAACAAACATTCTCAAGCCTAGAACTACTCAAATTTGAAACTGTGTGCCTGGATGCAGTTAACTGTACTTCTGCCATTAGAGCTCTCACCTCTGTTATTACATTAACAGAAATCAGTGGCTAAAGTGCATTCAAGGGCCCAAGTGACCAGAAGCACTTTTTCTTTCCTGCATCTGATTCTTGTATCTTGTCACTGGGTGGATCCTTCACCCCCAGTGGTAGTAAGATTTTAAAATTGTTCAGCTTGGCTAGAATGATAACTAATCTGCAGATTGTTAGCTAAATATGAAGATGGAGAGATAAAATTGTTTGCTGCATGTCTTACTCAAAATACCAAACAGTAAAAATTACATTTGTGATATCCTTGTACTTATTTTTTTCTTCTTTTGCCAGCATAACTCTAACTTGATTTTGAAAGTATATATTGTGACTAAACCAGCTTAACAAATGTGGACGGTCAGCCACAGAATATAAATTCTGAGGTCAACATAAGATAAACTGAGCCTCTTGCTTCAGAGTAGATAAAAACTTATTTTTTATAATAGAGCTATGAAAGAAAATCCTATTAATATGACTTGATTCATTCTTGCTGAAAACATTTGGCTAACATTGTGCTTTACAAAAACAATGCCAAGGCCTCATGGGGTCTAATGTTTTGGCAATATAAATGAAAAACTGTATGTTGTCTTGAGCTGCATGGGTGTTGCACCTACCACCAGCGTACAGAACATGGTTTTACAGAGAGCATTAAAAAACCCCAAAAAATCTGCTGCAGTATCTGCAAGGTAGCTGTATCTTTCCTTATGAATGATAAGTAAAACATAATAAAAACAGAGTAAACATATATATATATATATGACCTGCTAGTGGACTGTTTCATGTCTGGGTATGTGGAGAAGGGCATCAGCCTTTTAATTTATTGTGTTTTGAATCAAGTAAAAGGCTTTACCCCCTTTCTTTTTGCCTTTTTCTCACCAAGTGAGTTGCTGTAGCAGACTGCATTTCACACCTCACATTAAGCCTAGAGTTTCTGTGTTAATTTTTTCTTCTAATAAATATTGCATGGATTGGTTACACTATTATTTAGGATGTACCCTCTGAATCAAATTTCAATCCTTTGCTTAAATGGGGGATTAAATTTATGAATTGGGAACTTGAATACACTGAGTAAAGACTTTAATGAAAAGTACCCTTTTTTTTTTAGTTTTTTTTTCTTTTGCTGGATTTGTGCTGAGGTAGTCCAGTCTAAGTCAGTGTCTTAATAGGTTTTTACTGTTTAGGATTGCAAGAAGTTGTAGCATTACCAGCCAGGACACAGGCTTGGAAACCTGTAGGCTACTGTAAGGGAGATAAATGTCCATTACAATTTGATGGAGGTTTCAGGCTCCTAGGGTTTACCTCAGAAAAAGAGAGCAGTGTTAGCTTATGTGGGCATCTTTCTTGCTTTGGCAGCCCTTCCTTTTAAAAGAAAATAAAAATAGTTCGAAGTTTCATGTGAAGTACCACTGTTGGGTTTTATTTAGTGGTTAAATTTTTTAATTTATGTATTTTTATTGAACCATAAAACTTCCAGATTTCCAAGTGCTCACTATTTGATGTGTATAAAGCTTCCTTTTGACTCCTTCTCAAAAGTATGTGTGTATTATATAATTTTTAAACTAACTAAGGGGGTTTACTAATCATTAACAGCAAAACTCCATATGTGTTCAGTAGTTAGCAAAGAAGGGATCTTGATTACATCAGTCATTTCAAAGGTTTATGGTCATAAAAAGACAGGGCCCCCCTGCACAGTAAGTGCAGTTCCTTCCTGTTGTTTCAGCAGTGCAGTTTGCCCCTGCTGTGATTTGCTCGGAAAACATGAGATCACACAGGTAACCTAAAAACATCCCATTTGTCTTTGCTCCCTCAACAGGTGTGTCATCTTTGAGCATCCAGTTCGCCAAACTTCCAAAGGGACTGAAGCATTTAAATTTATCTAAAACCTCCTTGTCACCTAAAGGTATGTTTTATAAGTATGCCTCTTCTTCTGTTCTAAAACTTGCACACTTACATACTAACAATTCATACTTACATACTTTTTCTTACCCAATTATAAACTAATTAATTCTGTAAATTATTTACATGTATTTTCTCAACAGCACAGCTGCTTTTTGTAGTCATGGGTTGCTGAACTGTGGGCTGGGTTCCATATCCCCTTCAGCACTTTGATAAACTATTAGTCATTTCTGTAAGCGTTGGGCTTGAACCTGTATTGTAAAGGAAGATTGAAAATAGAATTGGCATAAACTGCGTTTCATATATGCTTCAAAAAAACAGCTGAAGCAAAAATGCATAGGGAAATTTCCAAATGTTTTGCACGTAGTTATTTTATGAAACCAAGCAGTGTAGCTGTTAAGTGGCTTTTTCTGACTAAAGACTTACTTGTTTTATAATTTACAAATTTCTGATTTGATATTGCAATTGAAATATATGTGTATTTTAAAAGCAGTAACAGTACTGAAACACAAGTCAGAAGTTTTCAGGATTTCCTGCATTTCTGTTTTACAAGTAGTAGAAGCCGTGACCTCTTAAACAGACTTCACAAACCCAGGGTCTCCTTTATAGTCAATGAGTGTTAAAAATAGAAAAAACACACTGACATAATGGTTGCTTTTTTGTAGATGTTGATGACGTGGAGAAGATAAGTGAGTTATGGTCTCTAATTAAGGAAGGCCATTAGTTGGTAGGAGAAGAAACCATACCCTTTTATCCTCTTAATTATTGCTCTGTGAAGTGCAGATTCTGTGTTTTCCTTAGTGTCAAGGATTGACCTGGGGGAATATGGGTGGGGTAAAGGACTTTTGTTGTTTTAATATGAGTGCCTATAGCTCTTGTTATGCTTAAGTAAATAGTAAACCCTAAGCTGAATTTAGTCAATCATGATTTTCACTAAAAAGACTTCATTAAACTCTGGGGTTGTTGTTTTCCACTGTTAACTCAGTTTTTGGTGACAAGCAGTTGTTTAAGAATCTTGACTAACCATACATGTACTCTTGAAATGAGTTATTTGTGAATTTGGCAGAAATTCATGCAGTTCG
>JAWWLV010000088.1:91815716-91843035 GCA_035041135.1 Platyrinchus mystaceus | reverse complement strand
GTTCGTTCATCCTGTGCTTTTCTTCATGTGATCTGATGCCTTGTGATGGTTGAGTCAAGAGAGCACTCTTACTATACTTCTATCTTTGTGAAGAATAAATGCCAGCTTGATGAAGTTTATCCACACATCCCCTGTCAGTGAAGGTGAATTATGAGGTGGTGGAAAGAATTCAGAATGTTTTTAACAGGCTTTTTAAAGATGATGTTTAAGCAAAAGCTGAAAATATTTTCCAGTATAATACTGATGTCACATGAATGACCTCCAAAGAGTAATGTGTCACCATTAATGTTGTCCGATGGCAGCTCCTCAGTATTCCTCAAAAAAGTGTATGTGACGTCTTAAAATGGGAGTTCTTACAACCCTTGGGACCTGAAGCAACTCAGGTTGTCTGCAAAACTGTCATAGTCAGATTTTCTTTCATTTAAGAAGACAGTACTGATTTTGTTTTAACTTGTGAGGCTATTTTTGAACTTGTAATGCTTTCTGTCAGGAAAATCTAACAGAGACCTTGGATTCAGTAGACTCCAAAGTGCATGGATTTCCCCCCCAGCCTTTCTTTTTGTTTTCATTTTTTTTATTTTGAGCTTTTCAGAAATTCTATACAATCCCTCACTGGTTTTGACCTTATTTTAAAAGTGCTTTCTATTTGAGATAAGTTTCTAAGATTGACAAGTGGAGTTCAGGTGGTAACTTCCCGGCTGATCTTTCTTCAAATATTGTATCTCAAAGTTCCTGAGAGCTATTAACAGTCTGAGCCTCCTGAGAGTGGTAAAAGAGCATAAAAGATTGTCTGCAAATGAAAGTGAGATTGCTGTTAGAGTATAGCATGAGGTAGGGTGAAGTTCAAACATAAATTTATTGATTTGAAGATTCTGGTTAAATGGAAAATTCTAGTATACTCATTCAAAAATAGGGCTTTCTTTTCTGAGCCCAAGCCAGGGGCTAATTAAAAAATCCCTCATTCACACTGTTTGCCTTCACCTATGTGGCTGATTTTGAGCAATCGGCCTTTTTTTAAGCACGAAACAAACAACAACGTTACGAATTGTTTGATAGCTCTTCTTCTTCTCTAAACTCAGACACTGCTCCTGAATTCCCACGTTCTTGCTAGTATGTGTTGAATTGCTGATAGTTTAACCCTGGCTGTAACCCCAGCTGACAACTAAGTACTGTCCAGCAAACAGGACAAAATTGCATTTGCTTATAAATGTCGATGAGAAGACCCACTAAAGTGAATCCAGAGCTGTAAGCTCTGGTGGTTCAATAGAGCTTTTAGTTCTTTTAAAGTTTCAAAAAGTATTAGTTTGCAGTTTACCTTTAGCAATAGGGTGTAGATTCAATAACACAATGTGAACATAAAAGAAAAATGACATTGAGCAGAAAAGATTTGAGATTTGACAATGGTGTTCCTGTACTTTGATTCCTTTCAGTATCAAAAGCCTCCTGAAACCAGGAGCCATACTAGTAACACGGGAGACTTTCTCAATATTTGAAAGCTTGAAAAACCAAGGCACTGGCACAGGTATTTTGGTCTCTAGTAGCTTGCTGGCTGCTTCCTCCACATCCAAACTGATAATCAGTTTCATAATTGTTTTTAATTGAAGACTGGAAATGTTCCATCCTTTGAATGCCAGTCCATTTTCACTGACCAGTAGCTTTGGGAAATGGCTGAATAATGTGTAGTATTAACCTGCCTGCTTTATAGCTTTGGCTGGGAACTTCCAAAAAAACTACTGCATCAACTAAAGGGCACAGTGATGCTTAGCATGTAAGAAATACTTGCATGTAGTGCTTGAAAGGCAGCAGTGGCTATCTATAATAAATTGAGAACTTGATAAGCTGCAGAGCTCTCAGATAAATGTTAGGTAAAAGTTAGATTTGAAGGAATCAGAATTAGCCATGTCCTGCTTTGTATTTGGAAAAACTGAAAAATTTCGGTGGAAGGAAGCTCTGACTGGTTTATTCCCAATGTCAGCTTTTTAATTTTAATATGAAAAATTTGTCTGTCTGATCAGGAACTGAGAGTCTTTATGCATCTCTTGATATTTTAATTAACTATTTTTATGAAATTGCAGGCAAATACATCAATTGAAATATTTTTCATTTCTAGGTCTCATCAGTTGCTTTTGAAGTCCTGGCAATTATAATTGTTAATGTACTTGGTCTTCCACAGATACTTTCATCTACTTCCAGATACTTTTATCTAAATATTATTGTTTTCAGGAAGACACTGGCTCAACATTATGGAGTAAACTGTGTTTTAAAATTCTGTTTCAAAATGGGATTACGTCTTTCCTGGATTTGGGACATATAACACACTGTGGCTCAATCAGAGCAGCTGGGAGAGTGTGGTCCAGTCGTAACTGGGCATGCTTTGGCAGGGAAGAGTCTCATATCTGCCTGGTGATCTGTATTCCTCTGTTGTAGTACAGTGATAGTAATAGGAAGTCATTAAACATTTGTGTATGTTTGTGTGCACTGAAATTGTGCACTTGTGGGGTCTGGGCCAGTTTTGTGTAAAGTTGACTAAGTCGAGTACTGACTTTTGTTTTGTCAGGGGTGAACAGCCTTTCCCAGTCACTGAGTGCCAACTCGCTGATCGCGAACACGCTCGTCTATCTCGACCTCTCAGGGAACGCGCTCCGTGGTGATGATCTCTCAGTAAGCACTTTCTTCTCTTTTGGGAGCTAATGAATGCATGTCTCAATTAATTGTTAAGAGAAAGGCCTTTTTTTGTTTAGATCCTTTTTTACCTTTATTTCTGTGCAGTTACAGTAGAAATATAAAATAACATTTTTATCTCTACTCTTCAGTCAAAGAATTGCCCCACACAACTAAACAGATCCACATAATTTTAGTTTATGCTTTTAGTCTTTGGTTTCTATTGATAAATGAGAAAACTGCAAGGGTACCACTTTTTTCAGTGGACTTATCATGATCTCTGAGTTCTGTTTGAAAGTGACCAAAACACAGTTAAAACCCCCTTATTTTTAGTGATAAGTGTACTACAAATTTTTCATTGAAAGGCTAGAAACAAATTATTTCTTTTGACTTGGAAATACTTAAGTTCTGGTTTTCAGTATTCTTGTTTTTATAAATAAATCTGTGCACCTGCTTGACACATGCCGTTGAAGCTCATGATTCTTTAAAGAATGTAATTATTTTTAGACTTCTTTGTTCATTTTATCAATTGCCACAGAGGTGCAGCTCTATTTTCTTTGTAACGAAATCCACTTACTTCCCAGTTTATATGTATTCACTTTTTGACTGTTACATCTGTATTTCTGTCTCACATCAAAAGTTGTGTGCATGTAACTGTCAGGCTTTGAATTCTAAGTATTGAACATCTAGAAGATGAAAAACTACAGTGACTCAGTCTCATAATTTATAGTGCAATCAGACATGACTGTGACTTTTTCACATATCTTACTTGTTTCAGATTCATCAGCATATTCAAAGAACTAGTCTTTTCAGACATGAGGTGAAAGTTTCAGTGGAACAACAGGGTTTTAAAGGTAGCAAACAAATAGTTAAATGTAAGTAAAGAGAGAGTGAATTACTCTTTGAGAGAATAACATAGCAAATAATGTAAAAACGAGAAGTAAAATAACATGTACAACTTTGGTAGTTAGTGCTTAAATAAATCTAAGGTCTACCTACAATATTATAAGAGACATAAATGCAAAAAGTGGGGCTTTTCTTAGCCTGTCAGAGCGATAGAGAGATGGTTCAAAGATAAAGATTATTCATACTGAGGTCTCTTTATCTGTGGAACAGTTTTCCAACAGGAGTAAGGAAGTCTTGTTATTTATCAATTAAAATAAACCCTAACAAAGCACAGAAATTTTTTAAGTGGGGACCTTTCTTGCATTGTAGGTGTAGGGGCTCAATGACCTAATTTTTAGAAAGATGGATCTATTTTAGAAATGGTAAGCGTGCACTGTTTGGCTGGATTTCATGTGGAGTTGAGCTTTCCACATTTCTGTGAATTAGGTCATACTTTTATCTTTCTGTGTTGCTCTCTGAGACTAAAAAGAACCCAAAATGAAACAGTGCATAGTAAGAAGTGCTAACATTTACGTGACATATCCTATACAGTACTAAGCCATCAGTGTAAAAAATCTTGTTACCTGTTCTGTATTCTCCCTTAAACGTATAATGTGCAGCTGATATTAAGAAATAACCATGGGCTTCAGGTGCAAATTAGTTGCTTCCCTCATGCTTAAAGGGCTTTAACTTATAAACCAAAGTCTGGTTTATAAGTCTGGCTTTAACTTATAAACCAATTAGCCTTTCTGAAATGTAACAGCCAATCTGAGTGACATTGCAAGGTAGTTCTGACTAAATTAATTATCATTTGCTGTGAAAGTTAATTGCAATAAGTCAAGACTTATGCATTAAGAGGAATCTTGGGTAAATGTAGTTTGAGCACCATTTTTCCCCTGTTATTTTTAAAAATTATAGCCTTCAAAAGTAAAACACAGATTAGGTGAAAAGAAGTTTCAGACACAACTCGTGTAGTGCAATTTTATAGTAAAAGCCTAAAATGTAATGAGAGGTAGTGATCCAGTAATTGTTGTCATAATATAAAAATTAACATGGGTCATTTTTTTTTCTCCATATAGAGCCTCTACAATTTTTTGGCCCAGCCAAATGCCCTTGTTCACCTGGATTTATCCAACACGGAGTGTGCGCTAGATATGGTAAAGACTTTTTTAGTGGAGCGTCAAATACCAAGGAAACATTCCCCACCTTGATCCCTAGGTACTTTTGTGGGTTAATATAAAGTTAAATCAATCTTCCTTATTTTGAACCAGGTGTGTGGAGCCCTCCTTCGTGGATGTCTTCAACATCTAGCTGTCCTTAGCCTCTCTAGGACTCTATTTTCTCACAGGTACAATTTAAATGTCATTACTCTCAACTCCTGCAATATTTTGTTTTATAATTCCTTTTTCTCATGTAGCAGCTTTCTTTTTAGGAATAAACCCATGAGTTTTTTGATAAAGTCTTAGGAGTACTATGAAATAAGTATTGTTTATTCTAAGCAAAATATATTCCTTCCCTTTCTGTTTTTTGCTAAAGGTCTGTAAAATTAGCTACCTTGTCTAATATGTGTTTTTGTGATACTGATGCAGCAGAAAGTCTATATATATCTTGTCTCTAAGAGGCATAACATCAGGCTTTGAAGTCTGACTAACTTGACTGCTCTTTAAATATGATTTTTAAAGTTTGTATTTTTTAAGATTTAATGATGGTTACAAATGCTTTTTTTCGTTTTTTGTCCTCTACCGGGAGGAAGTCCCTTTGAAAGTCTGAGATTGAACGTTTACTTTTTAGAATGCTTGCAATGTAGGAAATATTAGCTTCCATTTTCTTCAAATTGGTGCCCTGAATCCATATCAGAGATGATACTTCATTGATGCTAAGGTACTCCAGCATTATTTCTAGTGGTGAAAAAGCAATTTCAGGGTTTTTGTCAATGTCATGTTGGATCTCGTGCTTGTGAGATACAAGTATGTTCACTTTAACCAGACCTAAATGATCATTCTTTGTAGGTCACCAAACAGAATTAGATAGTAATGTCTTCTGTGCAGCAGCGCAGTGCTGAGGAATGTTTGTTGAATCAACATTTTGATGACATTATAATTCTAAGCTAATTGAGAGCCACTGATTACAGAACTGCTGAAGGTAGAGCAAATTAAACATGTAAAAGATCATTACATTTCTGTTGGCTTTCATTCACTCTTTATTTGAATGAGAAGTGTCTAGATGCTACTTCTTAATAAATTTGTTCATTTACAGAAAAGGAAAAGAAGTCCCTCCTTCCTTCAAACAGTTTTTCAGCAGCTCACTTGCTTTGATGCAGATTAATCTTTCAGGAACTAAACTCCCTCCCGAGCCTCTAAAGTAAGAATTTAATTTCATTTTCTCCTGTGCCCTAAACCCTGGTTTGCATTGTTGTTATATGAGTGCCTCATATGAAAAATGAAGGGGAAAGAATTTTGCTTTCTTCTTTTTTTCCCCCATTGTACATTATTGAAATTAAAAGACTGAGTTTTGTAATGGTCACACATTCAAAAAATGTTTCCATCTCACAGTTGAGACTATTAATCATATTTTGTTCTGTGGGAACGTCACAGTTGTTTAGCTTCTGTCAGCGTTTTTTTGTGGTATATTTCTTGCTTTGTGGCTTATGAACAAAACTGCTCCACAGTGAAGTGGGATTATATACTTGTGTGAGTGCCATTCCTTTGAGACTGCATTATTGCAGTGGCCATTATGAAACTGAACCTGTTGCAATATTTGGAAGGAGAAACCCATTACACGGAGCTATGCTCTCCTTTTGGGGGAAGAGACAATGGCAGCAATTTCTAGGAAAGCTAAGTGGAATACATGTCTTTGTTCTGTGTCACCCAGCCTGTGGCTAACACATTCTGCAAGCTGAGGGTAATTGTGAAGCACTGTGTCACCCTTCCTGTGACTTGTGTGGTTTTGAACTGCGTTGAAATTTTCAGACATAAAATTTAAAAGTGTGTTTTAAAGTGGAGATAGGTGTAAATAGATAGGTCTAATCTAGATAGAGCATTCTGTGATTCTGGCAGAATCATTGTGTTTATTGGGCTAAATTAAAGAAAGGACTCTTTCCATAGTGTCATCTTCCTAGCTAATGTGGATTAAAACATACATAACCTTTTTCATACTTTTTTTTTCTTAATATAGTTCAGTATTGAAGAGGTCAGTACAATATCACAGAATCATAGAATGAGTAAGGTTGGGAGGGACCACAGTGGGTCATTTGGTCTAACCTTCCTGCTCAACAAGGTCCCCTAAAGCACATGGCACAGGATTGAGTCCAGGTGGTCCTTGAGTATCCCCAGTGAGGGAGACTCGACACCTATCTGGGCAACCTGTTCCAGTGCTCGGTCACCCACACACTGAGGAAGTTATTCCTCCTATTCAGGTGGAACTTCCTGTGTAACAGTTTCTGCCCATTGCCTCTTGTCCCACTGTTTGGCACCACTGAGAAGAGCTGGATGCTTAAGTCAGATGCACTGGATTGAAATCCACATTCAACTGCAGGAGCCATTTTAGCTTTGTTCTGTGTGATGCTCTTAGTTGCTCTCTTGCTTACTCAGACTTTGCTAGGATTAGCAAGGTGCGGTATAGATGTGTTTTCAAACAGAAGGTGATTTTTGAGAAACACATTGGTTGATTCTGATTAATTTAGAGCTATTGATTCTGTGGTGGAGGGCAGCAGGGAACTCTGTTTTATGAAGCAAGAAAAACAGAGGATGTATGTGACTACTACAGAAGACAGTATTGATGCCACAGGAAAAAGAGAATACTGTGTGATATTGAATATATCCACACAAATTAGGAAAGGTGAGAAGCACAAAAAATTGAGGTTCATATTTAGCTCTTCTCCTTGGAGTGCTGAGTATCTCTGGGGGTATGACGAGTTCTGGCTGGTGAGAGCTCTACAATTGTCCGTGCTCATGTGAAGATGTTATTGTATTAATTTATCCCAAAAACTTGGGACCCCTTGATCTGCCAGCTGTGCAGCAAAGTACATAGTTAATATAGTTAATGTTCCATTGCAGCTCATTCTTTTTTTCATCATTTTTAACAGTGAGCCAGTTTGTACTCTTTTCCTTGTTGAAGGATGTATGTTGGCATTTTTGTTCATTTACAGACATTGCCAAAAATTGTATTTTGATCTGTCAGTGCTATAACAGGACAAGTTTCTGATATGCTTCTCATGCAAATGCTAATTACAAGGCAAGTTTTTGTGTTCTACATCTAACACAGTTGACAAGACCTCTCTATGTATTGCCACGCGTGTGATTTTAACAGAGTGGCCAAGTATATGATATGTCTGGCTTTGGTCCCTTTGAATGCTGGTGATTTTTCATGACAAAGAATTAAAAAATCATGGGATTTTCTTAGTATGAGTTTATAGGAAAGAAGTTAGGAAAAAAGTAACTCTTTTTTTTTGCTTCTTTCTGTGAAGAGAGTACACTTGAAGCACTGTGTCTCTTTTTGTAATGTGTATTTTTTTTACATTTTTTCATTTCCTCAAAATGTTTAGGAAGCTCTTTGCAAAGTTATCATTCAGACTGAGTTTGAATGGAAAAACATATTTGTGTATGAAAGATAGACAAGATCATCTAAAAATTTGTAAGAACTGTTGCAGAACTTTCACCTGTTTTTTGAAGTCTCTATATTAATAGCTTAAGAAGTAAATAAGCCCAAGATATTTGCCTTTGTTAATAGCAAAGGTCTGATTATACCTGCAGGGCAGATATAAATAGGTTTAAATGAAAAACCTGCTCAAGGCACACACATTTTACATACAGCTTTGACATACTACTTGCATAGCAGATGTGTAGGCACATGGTTCAGCAGAATGGATTGGTTTTTATCTCCATGTATCAGTCACTTGGATTCTGTTGGCTTACTTTTGGCTGAAATGAAGTTTGGGAAGGAAGTCCTTCTGTTTCTCTGTTGAATTATTAATTCAAAGCTGCATCTATTCTAAAGATACTAGAAGGTATACACAGATTTTGTTTGCTGCTTCTCCATGACACATACAGTTGTGCTTTCTGATTTGACAGTATTAATGCAAATATGACATTAATACTAACTTTTATAAGTGGAAGCAAACTTGTGAAATACTTTAAAGGTGGTTTTATCATAGTCATAATCAGTCATTACTACACATGTCTGTCATCATGCCCAAAGACAAAGGATACCATTGTCTAGGAATATAATTTTGGAATCTGTAAATACTTTTGGGGTTGCAGAAGTGGAGAACTGTGTGATATTTAAACACTTGATCCAGCCTTTGAGAGTTACAGGCACTGTGGCTGGCTGAAATGGCTGGCTCCATGGCACCTTGCATATAATAAAACCCCATTTATTCCTGAATTTTTGTTAAAATCAGAGAGGTGGTGTGGTCGTACAACTGAACACTCCTTTTTGTAATCATTCGATGCTCTTTGAAAGCAAATGTTGAAGAAAATTAATCTCTGATGAATGTTATTAAATTATGATGGTGCATTAGCTTTATAATTTCTTCATTAGCTTTGCATCCCTGCAGTTTTTGAAGCTGCTGGGGTATTCTAAAGTGTGGCAGTTTTGTGCTGCCATTGTCATTTAAGAAGTAACTGCTCAGCTGGTGTTGTTTTGTTTTGAAATGGTTCTTTGCATTATAGGTGTATTAACCTGTGATCACTTAGGTGATGATGATGTAAAGCTGCCTTTTTTTTTTTTTTAAGTTTCTAAAATTGATCTTTTTCAGAGCGCTTTTATTAGGCCTGGCTTGCAATCACAATCTGAAGGAGGTGTCTTTAGACCTCAGTAGCTGTGAGGTAAGAAATATTTATCAGGATATGTTCACAATATGCAATGACATGGTATTAGAATTCCTGTGCAATCCACTGGGCGAGATATTCCTCCTCTGTAGTCAAAAGTTGTAGGAAAGGTGGAACTCAGAGAAGCAGTTATGGTAAAAGTCAGCTGCTGTGTGTTACAGCATCCTAAATAATAAGCATAGAGGTTCAAAGCACCTGCAGCACCTGATTGGCAAAACCCTCCTTGCAGTGCAGCTGTTCTGCATACTGAGCCAGCATGCTTGCTGCTTGGCATCTTCTGCTCTCTGGTGCTGTGATTAGCAGCAGAATTTTTCAAGGTGCCCAAATTTGAATGGATTGAAGGAAGATGCATGCCTTCAAGTCAGGTCTGTAGTTTGATTGTCTTCCTCTAAAACTGAAAACATGCTCCCTCTTTGGCAAGTTTGCTTTTCAGCCTTGGGAGAAATTCCACTTTCCTAATCAATTAATCAATTCAGGCCAATAAGTAACTTTGGTAAAAGTTATTAACATAAGAGGCACTGTGAAAATGATTTTAAATACCTGAAGAATAAATAAAAATTATTGTGGCAACTTTAATTTGTCTTATCTTGTTTCCTCTTGCTTCTCTGTGCTTTGCTGTGCACTTAGTTTCTCAGGATTGTCCATACTCTTGCAGGGTGATACCCGAGTGGTCACAGCTTATGACAAAAGATCAGACACGACCCTGGGGAGATAGTTGAAGCAAAGTGACATAAAGAACTGTGTGGTGGACTCTTGCCAAAACCAATGTGAACCAGTTTAGGCTCAGGGCTTCTCCAGCTTTTCCCTTTTTAATCTGCAAAGAAAGCCTTTCACTTACTAGAGACATCTTTCCAAGTCCACCTGAGTATTAACTGCTCTGAAAGTGCCTTACAAATGCAATGATTTCCCTTTAAGCAGAAAACATGCACTTTGATGAACATATTGAGATGCAGTAATTCTTGCCTTAGGTTCATGGTCAATTGCTTTTGAAATGTGCGCAGATTTCCTTATGAAGAAGAAAACCTAAATCAGAAATGCAATTCATACTTTGTTTTGATGTTTTACACTTTCTGAAGAATGTTATTACTTCGAAGAGCACTACATGTAAATTCCAAATAGAACAGCTTTCAAGTCAAGTACACATGCTTCTGACTTCTGAGTAGAGAGATCAGATGGATGATAATCTATCTTCCAGAGGAAGGAAGGAAAAGGGAGGAGTAATTAAAGTAACAAAAATGAAGTCCTGTGATCATAACCTTAAATGAATAAGTCAATAAAACACAAATGTAAGTAATGAGAGGATAAATTAACATGTAAATCAAAAAGGGCTGGCAGGAGAGAAAACATTATTCTTTCATGGAGTAACATCCAGGATGAGATATGGAGGAGTCCTTCAAGGGGTGATTAGCTTTATTGGACACCAAAGCACATGTGGTCATGGCTGACTCTCATGACAGAAAGGAAGGAATCCTGCCCAACTCAGTGTTGCATTCCTTTAGCTGGTCCCTCTAAACTGACAGCACTTCCTTGGATTCTTCCCCTAACATTTTTTTTTCACATCACTGAGCTTTATCCATTCTCATGTGCTTTGGAAAGAAGTTATGCTTCCACCAGCCGGGAAGTTGATGTGCCAGCAGCTGGGAGTGCTCTCAGTGGGCCCAGCACCTCAGGGTCCTGCTCCACCTCTCCCTGACCCTCTGGCATCTGGGCAGGGTAATCTGCACCCAGAAACAGAGCTGTGGGAAGCTTGGAGCCAGTGACCACTACTCCCAGTTCCTGCAAGCACACACTGTTAGGGGTCTAGAAAGCTGATGCTTCAGCTTTGCCCTCTTCTTTCCTACATCAGGCAAGCTGTACTCAACTATGGAAGGATAAATCTATGTTCCTTCCCTCTCTCACCATTTTTCATTTGCTCCCATAATAATTTTCTGGTATATTAACTCCAAGCTTAATCATTTTATATTGCTTGTTTGTTTGTTTTTTATTATTTTTACTATGAAAATTACATTTTTATTTCTACCTGCTCAGCACTGATGTATTTCACTCTTTTCCCTTCTGCTTCCCTTAGCTTGGTCACTGTGTAAGTACCCTCCATGCTTTACCTTAATTGTTAAATCAGTAAGCAGCTTTGTTTGCCCTTCCCATATTGGTACCTCATAGCTTTGAACACACTTGGCATTTTTAATTGTAGAAGGATTATTCTTCATTTTCTGAATAAGAGCTTCCATTTGTAGTCTCAGAAGTATATCGTATAGGAGATGTTGCAGGAGGTTTTTTCTGTCAGTATCCCAGTCCACGTTGATGAACGGCACTTCAATTATATTTTACATATATTTATATATATATATATGCATCATATTTTAACACAGTTGCAATAAATTATGATCCTAAAAGTCAAGTTGTTGTCATCACTCTCAGATTAAATAGATATCACCATTTGTGCTCATGAAAAGTTTATATATTTAAAATTTTGAATACAAGAGTTATCTGGTACAAGATTGAAAGCTGCTCCTGAAAAATTGTCCATGTCAGCCCTCGAAGTATATATAGCATAAGCATATGGATTCTATTGTGAGTATAATTTTAGTGTATAGAACTTTACCATACCAACAACCAATCCACTTCTGTATATGATCTGCCACTTCCATCGATTCTGCAATGATAGATGTGACACTGTGTAAAATGGTTGTCTTGTGGTGGCCCACACTGAGCAGCATAAAGCTAAACTGAATGATTTTGGCTTTCATACAGCAAATGCTACAAATGCTCTTACAAAAATAAAGTTGAGTTATAATTCGCACCACTTCTCGCCCCAATACAGCCTGTAATGTGACTACTTATTGAGAGGATAGGGTGAAGGGTAGGTAGGCTTTGATTTATGGAGAGGAGAAGTGCCTTATGTTCTGTACCTCTTACACTCCAGATGTGACTTATGATTTAGATGTTATCTCTGACCACCGTTCTTCAGTTGCTGAGGTCAAGTTATTGAGCTGCTTGTCAACCAATCATATATCTCAAACTTTCTAAAAAGTGCCAAATCAAGTCTTTATTGAAAAATACTTCTAGAAGGCACTTGTGGTTCTTTAATTAATTATAGCATGGATAAAAGTTGACTGTCCACAGAAATAACAGCAGGCTGATTCAGGATATATACCCAAGTAAGTCATCTAGGTAAAATATTACACATTTTTAATGCGCAGGAGGTGAAAAGGTTATTTCGTGTTTGAAAAAGCTTTCCATTTTCTTGAAGCAAAGAAAGTAAAAGTGGAAAATGCAAAAATAGAATTTTCATTGATATTTTTCCCTCTTTAGCTTAAGTCTTTTTGGGGGAATATTAATGAAGTGAAGTAAGAAAATGTTTTTTCTTTTTTTGAGAAAAAAAAGTTTTGTTAGTTCAGTAGCATTAGTAAATAAGTGTGTAAGTTTTAATAACTTTGGTTGTTAATGTGGATGTTTTCCCCTAGACCATTTCATTGTTTTTCCATTAACCTGACATTTCTTTTAAATTCATGTAATATTTCAGAGTAATATTATCATAATTGATACTTTGCAGCCAGGCATTTTTGTTATTGGTGTATTTTTTTTTCTTTTATGACTGTTTTTAAATTAAGAATAACTAAATTACTGTTTTCTCTTGTTTATGGTCTTTTTTGGCTATTTTAGAATTAGATAACTTGCATTTTCTTTTCCATGACAGGGAAACGTAATTTCATTGGTTTTTTTTTGTTTTGGTTTTGGGTTTGGGGTTTTTTTTCCCCCCACTCTACTTATCTTTGATCTGGACATCCTAGCTTTGTGTTAAGGTCTGAAAGAAGATGCTCACTATAAACCTTTACTGTAGTGAAATTCAAGGGTGACAGTGTTGCATGCTTATGGGCTGTTTACTTTTTTTTTTTTTTAATCCCCGGACATTGGAAATGTCCTGGCCTTTTCATGTAGAGAATGCACAAAAAAATCCTGCAGTCACTACTGAGCACAAGTGCTGAAGGATTTGCTGTGTTTAACCATTTAAATATTTTCCCTATTTAACTGCTGAACAGTAGTTTTAAGAGAAAGGAAAGGGAATCCCTTTTCTCATTTGTGTGCAAATACTGAGAGTGAGGATGAGAACAGTAGGAATGTGTTCATAGGCTGTCATTTTGATGTCTATAACTTCTTCTGTTGCTGTTGTTTTTGCCGCTGCTAGTGCCTTCTGTATTCACAAAGCTCCTACCACTGTCTTCTGTGTGATCTTGAAACCATAACTAGTTTGCAAAAATGGATGATGTTTTGTCTCTAGTTAAGATCTGGAGGTGCACAAGTCTTGGAAGGATGCATAGCAGAAATACACAATATCACCAGCCTAGATATTTCAGACAATGGTAAGTACACAGAACAGGAATGGAGGCTCATGCAAGCTAAAAAATGCTTTTTGTTTCAGCTCACAGTGTAATCAAGGATGGTTGCTTTTGCTTTATGATTATTGGCCATGTTAGTTATGGAAATGTCTCAGACCAAGAACTCTTATTGCTATAAAGTGTATAAGAGATATTAATATACTAACTGTACCCTCAAAAGTTTATGTTGTTTGAAATTAATGTAACACAGCAGAGTAAACTAATGGCACAAAGCTCATATTAGATCCAGAGGAAATTGGGTTTATGTACAAGAGAATGAGAAGCAAAGTGAGAAATGGAAATGTAGTGAAAGAACAAAGGAGAGCACCGGGTACAGAATGAAGCTGAGATTGTAATACAAGAAGTAGGAGGGGGAAATTTGAAGCAAAGAGTCAGCCAGCTTCAGGTTATAGAAGGTCTGTTTGAATATTTCTGCTTTGGAGTCTCTGTGCTTCCTAGCATAGATATTCCTGGGAATATCATCTGGCTTCTCATCTTGCAGATTCAAAGTGTAGGTGTATGAAGTGGAAGAATTCACTTGTTGTGTTTGCTCCTTTTAACAGCCACATACAGAAGTATTTCAGAAGCAGGCTTCCAATATAGTTGAATGCCCAAGAAAGGTGGGATAGATTGAAAAGTGGAAAGCTTTGAGAGCTACTGATTCAGCCCAGATATGCAAACAGATTTATTATTATACATAAGGATAGATATTTGAAATCTAAATTGTCCCGTGAATCTGAATCCTAGGTTGTTGTAATCTAGCTAGTTAACACTTCAAATAAATCACTAGTTTGGTGATACTAAAGCAAGTTTCTTTTTTTTACTCAGGAGTAGAATAAAATTTGGCTTATTTTTCAGGTAATTTTATTCATAGCCTATTATGTTAGCCTTTTTGCAGGTTTTTAGACCTTGGTGGTACACAGCTCTACTAATATTAAACAGTGGTTTGCACAGTTTCAGAATTCTCAAAGGAACTTCAAACTGTACCTGATAGTGCGAGGAACTATTCTTGGGTGGTTGGACTATGGATAAGGAACTGATTTCTCTTCTGTGTTTCTGAGAGGTGCCTTCAATAGTTGATTAGGATGGAAATTTAAAGGGCTTCTTTTAGAGAAAGTATTTATTCTCATAGAAAACAGAGGCAGTAATGAGAAAAGTATTTAAAAATAGAAGAATGCAAAGGTTCCTAGACCTTTTGGAAATTAGTGCACTGATATAGTTATTTGAATATAGCATTAATAATTGGACCTTGCTTGAGTCTTTTCTGAAAATGTATTTTAATTCTTAATTTAATCTGATTCTTTACAGGCCTAGAATCTGACCTTTCAACCCTTGTAGTCTGGCTTAGTAAAAACCGATCGATAAGGCACTTGGCATTAGGCAAAAACTTTAACAACATGAAATCCAAGTAAGGATTTTCTTTCTTTTAAATAACAAGAGAATAGATGAGGAGAAGCTGCTGATTTCATCACCTTCCTAACTTTTCTTCCCTCAGAAATCTCACTCCAGTACTTGATAATTTAGTTCAGATGATTCAAGACGAGGATTCAGTGAGTATCTTCCTGCCTGCTATTATGATGTGTATTTGTACTCTCACAGCCTATTTCTGATAATTGTCTTATCTGTGTTAATTTGCTGCATACAGTTTGATCACAATCCTGCACAGACACATCCGACATTTTGGGTTTGGGTTTTTTCAAATAGTAATTTGGATTACTTGTAGCATGTAGGTGAACATTTCTGAAGATAGTCTTAGAATCTGTGCTTAATGAAAAATAGTCATTCTAAATAGTTGGTTGTATATAACCTAGTTGCTTTAGGTCTGAATTATACAGTCCTGCTGGTACAAATTTTCAAAACTTTTGTGTCCTGATAAGATATTTTAATGGTAGTTTTCACTGGCTAATGATACTCAAAACAAAAATTTTATTTTTTTGGCTCTTTTTTTTTTTGATTAGTAGAATGTACTATTTCCTGATAGCTGTTCTTTGGTATTAACTTCCTTTTTTTCTTTACAAAATGCAAGGTCACTTCAGTGGAACTCCTTTCTCCTTCAAAAGATGCAAATAAACTGTTCAGTGTGCTGTTATTTACTTCTCTTAGTATATTAATCATGGAAGCAATTTCATAAAACCCTTTTAGAGTGCCTTACTGGGATGGTTGCCCACTTTCATAATTGCTACACTCCTTCCTGTTTCTGAAAGACTTTTGTTGTTGGGTTTGTATTCTTGCTGTTCCTGGCATCCTCATTTTGGTTAGAAGGGGATCTTAAGATGCTCTGTTTTTCTCATGCTTGTCAATCTTTAAGGAGTAAGAAAGGACTAAGAATAGATGAATAATTTCCCATGCAACTAATAAGCAAACTCTGCTTTCCTCATTCTCCACAGATAGGCTGTAGACTTCACTTTTCTGAACACCTGGTATTCCTGTTGTCTTTATTGTCTCACCTCCAAGTTCATGGTCTCCACATTAACTGCTTTCTTATTTTCTCCTCCCATCTGTGTCTGTACCCTGGCAATTTTCACCAGGGTTTCCAATGTCTCTTTCCATGCAAGGTCATTAGACCCATATTCTGTATTACCCTTTATTTAGTGCTTAGTTGTATTTGAAGTGATTTATTCAACTAGTCCTCTATACTCTCTGAGTCAACTGGGATTAGTGGTGCTGGTTTTTCTTGATTCTTTGCCTTTATCCTCATTTTATTCTTTAAAATGTGGGTTGTCAGTGTGATATGGTGAAGTGCTGCATACAGATACCAGAGCTGATTCTGAGTTAACACCTGTAATGAAAGCACCTTAATGAAAGTCCTTGTTTCCACAAGTTAGATGTTGAATTGTGCTAAGTAATGTATTGGTAGAATTCTGTATTACTTCTTGTACCAAACCAGCCTTTTAATTTTGTGCTGTGTGACCACCTCCTGCTACACTTATCTCTAAAAGGAATGCTGCAGGACTGTCTTTCCCTCCTCTCCTTTTGCTTTTGATATTGTACTGAGGGGTATCATTTAATCAGATAGCACCTTCTTCTTGTCTTTGGACATTTACCTCTGTCCTGCCCTTTTTCTCATGCTTATCTTTTCACAGCTGTCCTGAAGACTGAATCACAAGCAAATGTAATTTAGTATGTTTTTTCTCAATTTCCTTCATCCCTTTGCTCTATTGCAGGTGAACATTTCTTCGTACTCAGACCATATCCTAAAATACCTCTTCAGCATACTCTGTGTCCTTTTAGTACCCAAATCATCTTCTCAAATATGCTGTTGTTTTGGTTTTTTTCACCCTATTTTATGACTGTCCTTTTCATACTATCTGTTCTCAAGGATAAAAATTTTCAACTTTCACCTTACTGTGCTCTGTTAGGTGTTACAACCTTCTGTTTGTCTTTTTTGGCTTCTGTTTTTGAAGCTTCCGGGTCATAGAAAAAGTAGCTGCTAAATTTTGCATGTATCATTCTTGCAGGTCTCCCTCCTTTGCGCCATTAGCTTCTACTTTTTGCATTCCTTTTCCTTTCTGCTCATGGTGATGTCAGTTGTTGTTCCACTTTCTGCCTTTTCCACTATTCAGTGGTCAGATGTGCTCCTGTAATTCTTACCCACCATGTTTTTCCTGACATAACCTACACAATGTGTTCTGTAGTCTCATCCTGTTTTCAAACAGTGTTACAATGAAATAATCTTCCAAAAAGTTATTTTATTTAGGTCTCTCCTTCATGTCACACAGTAACATTTGGGATATAGCATATGATCCTGTTGGGTTTACCATGTCTCTTCTTTCCTCATGTTCTTTTCTCTTGTTAATCCTCTTCAATGAACAAATCTTGTTTCTTTCTGTCTCATCAAATACTAAAATCAGTCTGAAGCATCTTCTAGCAGCTAAAGAATTCAGGACAGATGCTATAGCTCTATGGGAAAAAGCTGCCTGGAATTGTCCTTGCTGTACCTTGATGGTCCTCATTCTACCATTACTATACATTTACTGCCATGGGACATTAAAAAGTTAAGATGAATTTGGGGAGACCTGGGTGTGATGTTGCCCAGAGCACACTGCTTGATCAGTGTTGCCTGCAGGCTGGCACATTGTCTGCATGAAGCAAGAGGCTTTAATCTGAAATAGTCATCTGCCAAATGTATCTTCATGCATTTATACACACTTTAAATAGCTCTGTTGCTGTGTTGATGTGAGTAATGAGTAAAATTATTTGAACAATCTGTAGCTTGGTTCTATGACTGTAAAACTAGAGCGATGAGCAAATATAATTCTGGGCAATTTAAAAGCAGTAGTAGTAGCCTACACAGCAAAATTTCTCAGGTGTTTTATGTAAACAAGAATGTAATATTTAGATTAATTTTTGGGGTTCTTTTCATGTCTTCTTTCCTTAAGTAGGTGCTGTACCATGCAGACTATAATAATGTATTCTTACTGTGCCATTTCTTTTCTTGTTGCAAAAATTGATGTTACACTGCAGGTACGTGGTATCATTACTCAAAGTGGTAATCACTCCTGCATAGGTGCAGTGAATTACTAGAGTGCTGAATATCTTTGGTTGCTAGTTCAATGTTTGTTGCAGAATTGGCTTTTTGAGGGTTTTTATAGCATTTTTGTACTTAGGAAAAACAAACGTAGCTTGATTTAATTCTTAAATGTGTATGAGTATGGCAGAATCAATGAATAAAATCATAGAATTTCTAATTCTGGGGTTTTTTACTTTGAGAATTCCTCTTCCTTAAAAAGATTGTGTTAAGGGATCTTCTCTGTATTGGCAAAGTATTTGTTTTCTGCAGCAGAGACACTGAAGTGCTCCTCAGACTTCTGTTTTCTCAATATCTAGCTAAACTATGAAGTTGTTATGAGAAATAAGTGCTTGTAGGCTATCTAGAGTATTGCATATATTTGTGGGGAATTTTGTTATTTATTTTTTTCATTTGTTGTTGTTTGATTGGGTTTTTTAATATAATGGTCAGATAATTTAATGAATATTTAAGTGGTATGAAGCTGTCAATCCTTGCAGAGCACAGTACAGAAGCATTTTCAATTGTATACTGTTTTGTCAGTGTTGAATGTGAGAAGTGAAAAATCCTTTCCTGGGAGGATATTTGAGGTTTAGAGAAATCGGTATGCAGGAGGGATCACCTGCAGCTAACTTACTTGAATGCCCACTTCTAAAGTGACACATGAGAAACAGAAGAAACTTCACATTCACAAGCTTATTGCTGATTTGTCAGTGCTGTGTCGTGCTGCTTTTTTGTGAATCCGTTGCAAAAGGTCTTCTCAAAGGGGCTCTTGTGCCAAGAGCTTTTAAATGACATTCTAAATGTGGTGTTAATATTCTTTAGGGTACATAGTGTAATAAAATTAGAAAACAGAGATTAAGGGCATTAGCATAGTAATTTAATAACTCTCATTTAAAATAAAGCCAGCATGTGGCTTGTGTTATTGTTCGACTTTTTAATTATAAACCTGCTGTGCCTCCAAATTTGTATGCTTTTCCTCATTTATAAGTGCATTTCTTATTGTTGCAAGCTTTCTGGTTATCACTGTAATCCAGTGGTGTCTGGAGGCTAGAATCCCATTGTATAACAGGTACCATGCAAGCACCACGGAACCTGGAAGGGGTGCACAATTTGATTGGTTTATTCTCATTAATCCAAGCTTAAGCATCTAATGTAGGTGCCATGGCTCATTGTTACGAGATGCTGATTTTCCTTTGCTGGCAGTCTGGAGATTTTAGGCTCCTAAAGTTCATCCTCCAGTACATGCTTAAGTGGGTGTATAATGACAATACACTTCTCTGTATGGACTCACACTTGAGCAAGGGAAATCTTTCGTGGAGTTCTCATACGTCACCAAAGACAAATTACAATTTTGGGAGCTGTAGTATCTCTGCAAGACGTGGAGATAGACAGACTGTAGTTCTTGAGCTCCTGCTGTTGACTGTTGGGATACTGAGAATGGAGGGAATACAGGCATTTTTAAAAGAAATTTTCTTAATGCTTAGAGTGTGACTTACTAGAACCAAATAAAGTATTTTAAGCTTAATATACTACATTAAAAAAAAAAACTTACTGAAAGATATTGCAGTTACAGATGTCAGAATACTACTGTGAATAATATCTATTGACTTATTCATTTTAATAGATACTCATTACTGTTCTGAATTTCAAACCTGCTAAAATTTTCTGTCTCCTTCTTCCAAAAGTTCAGGCGCTTTGTTAAAGGAACAGAATCACTCCTAAAATTGAAGTAACAATAATAAAACCCTTTAAAGAAAATGTTTGTTTTAACAATATCTCAGACCATAATTTTCCCTTGGGTAAATCTCTCAGCCTGAGGGAGAGGAGGGTAGTTGTAGATTTTTTTATTTCTCACTGAAAATGCGAATGCTGATTAAGCAAAACCCACTGGAGACTGGAAGTTGTCTTGTGAAGCTGGTTGTTGTTGTCTTGCCTCTTTTGAGGTTCTCGCTGTATTCTGTACTTAATAGGACTGGGGAAGTTGGAGGTGCTGCCACTTAAAAATACTTTATTCACAGGGTGTTGCAGCTTAATCTGTGAGTGTGTATGTGTTTGACACCTGTGCTGTAAGTTGTTGACTACCAATTTATCACGTATTTCAGGGTCTGCAGCAAACACAGAAATAACTTTGATGCTTACTGCTCTCTCCAAGAGTTTGGGGAACTTGTAACATCTTTTGGTTGATGTTTGAGGAATGAGTGCATTATCAGCTGCTGTTATCAATGCCTTTTCTATGCTCCACAGCCTCTACAGTCATTGTCCCTCGCAGATTCCAAGCTGAAGACTGAGGTCACCATCATTATTAATGCCTTGGGCAGCAATACTTCTCTTACAAAAGTGGATATTAGTGGAAATGCTATGGGAGATATGGGAGCAAAGATGTTGGCAAAAGCCTTACAGATAAACACCAAGCTCAGGTAAGGGAAACATATTTGCAGTAAACAGTAAAATGTCTTAATAATACTGAAGTTGTTGGCTTATTCTCAAGCTGTTTCTTTTCAGAACCCTTCTAGGTACAGACACTTTGTAGTGTCTGGAAGGATTCTCATCATTTTTTTCTTAAAAAAAAAAACAACCCCAGCAACAAAAAAAACAAACAAGAGAAGCAAGTTGTCCCTACAGAAACGTTTCCATAACTGAAACTGGAGAAAATTGCAGTTTCTAAATTTAAACATAAAGACCTTTTGTTGGAACCAGAAGGGTTCTAAATTTCCTAGAATTACAGAAAAAAACCCCAACCCTACATTGTTATAGAGTTCTGGATGTCATTTAATCCAATGTCTTTCTCAAAGTCTGGCCAACTTTAAAGCTATATGAGGTTGCTCAGGGCCTTGTCCAGGCAGGTTTTGAAGATCTTCAAGTACGGAGATTCCATGATGTCTCTGGGAACCCTGATCCAGTGTTTAGCCACTCTCTTCTCTTCTTCTCCTCTCTCTTTTTTACTAGAGACCTTTTCAGCAGAGAAAATACTGATACTTGGGTAGGAAACTGAAGTAAGTTACTCTTTGTCTTCTGGAGTATCAGTTTTAGAACTAAGAGAGTGTGGAATTCAGAATGGGTAGCAGCATGGACCATCCATCCTTCTTCTCTCCCCTGCCTGTCATGTTGATGGACCTTGGCATCTCTTCAACTCCATCCACCCGACAACTTCACTGCTTTTTAGCATGTCTGGCACTGATGGCTTGAGAGTATCACTTTTTTTTCTATCCAGTATGTGATTTGCCAACAGTAAAAGCCTTAATCAGCGCATGAATCTGGATGAGGACCTCTAAATATGTCACCCTCATCAGGAAACTAATCCTTGCTCCTTCTCTTGTCAGACTGTGCAGATGAACCTTCCTCAGTATACTGTCTGTGTAAAGAGACCACTTTGTGCTTGGTCTCCAAGTATTTGATCCCTGGATGGTAAGAAATTCTCCAAAACAGTCTTGGCTATTTTGTTCAGAGTCAGGGATCCTGATCTTTGTGCCACTATGCCCAAACTGAATATTAAAAATGTCAAGAAAACACTGGAGGGATGGCTTAGCTTTATTGAATGTATTAACCTGAAATGACCACAGTATCTGAAGAAATAAAGCTTTGATGGATTTCAGGATGGCAGACTGAAATGTTTCACAGTACACTGAATGTCACTGTTGACATAATGTCACTACAGTCTGTGGTGTGATTACAAACTGAATAATGCAATGGTAACTTTTTGACTCTGCCAAAAATGTTATAAAATGACATCCAGGTAGAAAAATAAACACACTTTCCAGTAGCAGAAATATCGAAGATTTGACCCTAAGCATATGACCTTTGTAGGGTGAGTGCAGAATCTATCTTCCTCTCTTCCTTACCTCCATCATTCCATCTAAAAAACAGAGGGATTACTCTGCAACAACAGAAGGATGTCAATACTTGTGAAACCCTGCCATCTCTTTTTTTTCTCTTTTAAGCACCACAAATCTTTGTTCATTTTTATGACTTTTTTTTTTTCAAAACAGCTACAACTGATACTCTTGCAGAAGCAAGATTTATCTGCTTGTCTGTCTCTTCTGACTACTAATGAGATCTTTGAACATGTGTTTGCGAATTGCCAGGCAGTCTGCTTGAGTGGTCTGAATTGGGGGAGGAGGGACAAGGTTTGATCACTCTTATCATTATTGTGTATTCAAAAGAGCTACAATTTATGCACCTGACTTAATGGTTTATATTGACAGCTACTTATGTTGCATGTGGAATCATAGGAACTGTATGATAAGCCTAGTGCAGGGTTGAATATGTAATAGCCTGCAAATTTTGACAACCAATCAACACGATTTTTTAAAATATATATAGCCTGTGTAGAGATTGTTCACTTACTGCAATTGTCCTGGTTTTCGGTGGCGGCTTGCAAAGCAGACATTTGAACTTTGTTTTTGATGCTATTACTTGAAAAAGCTGGAATTCGTCTCCAAATCTTTCTATTAGCTGTATTTTAGAAAAGTTAGGTTTTTATGTTAATGATGGAAAATACAGTAGAGTCCCCTTTAAAGTAAAGGAAACTGAATTTCATAGTATGTTTGTCCATAATTTCTGTCATTTCAAGGTTTTAGAATATAACTAGACAGGTTTTTTAAATGTTGCCTTCTGCTATACAATTTTGAACACTCAGCACTGTGTTATTTCAATATGCAAAATTTAAATATAGATTTATTCTTGTTTAACTTTTATTGTTCTTTCCTTTCCCCACCACTTCTCAGAACTGTAATATGGGACAAGAATAACATCACTGCGCAGGGCTTCCAGGACATAGCTGTGGCACTGGAAAAGTAAGTTCTCAAGCAATTGAATGACTCGTGAAGAGGCCGAAGACTTAAATCCTGAATGATCTGAGCAGCTGCAGTTCTCACCGCACTCAATATGATCTTGAAAATGCTGAGTGCTCTCAATTTTAAGTGTCAGGGTGTTTAATCTAAAGGCAAATTCATGATTTCACATCCTTCAAAAGGATGGGAAAAGGCTCTGTGGCTCTTTCATCCTTACTCTGCTATCAGCATTAAGGCCCTTCAGTTCTGCTGTTAGCATTAGAATTCTGAGTTTGGTAATATTTTCCCTTTTCTTCATTCTCTTGTGTTGATAGCATCCAGAAATTCTATTCTAGTCAGTGAATGAAGCTGTATATAATAACAGAAAATTACTGAAGTGTGCCTTTGTGGTCTGACTTTTTTTTTTCCCCTCTAGCAAGTTGCAAGTAATAGTGATGATCTCAGGAATTGCAGTTGTTATATGTAATTGCTCTGGTCTGGGTCATTTTGCTTCCATGAGTTTACTCACAGATGCAGCTGTTACCAGTGATGGATGCTAAATGGCTTTCATCTCTCTCCATCTCCATCACATTTCTTTATATGTTATTATTACTTTTCTTAAGAGAGAAAAAATACAGATTTAAATTAAACAGCAGTTAAAGTTGTTTCACATCATTAAATCCCTCAGATAGGAACAAAGACTCTCTTTAGAAGGTGAAGGTAACCTACAATTGCTAGTTTTTAGACAAGATATTTTGTAAAACTGTATAACTACTTAAGGGACCATCTTAACCCTTGGAGGGGTCATGGGGCTGGAGCTTATAAAGTTACCAGTTTTATGAAGCTATTGTAGTTTATATCCTTGGTTTCAAAATGAATTCAGTTGCACTGATGTGGGAAATTAGATAAGTGATGTATAATTAAGCAAATCATCTTGCAGTGATTCCACTGGTAGTAGTGAATAATAATTTGCAAAGGTTATTTGTCAGCTTGCAGACACTTCTCTTTTAGAGAGCGATAGCAGGGGGAAGTCTGGTAGAAAAGGGAATATGCTTATTTTCTGCTTAGCATCAACTTTACTTTTCTGTTCTGAAGTGTTTGGATGAGTAACTAAAAAAAAAGGAGGAAATACTGAGGCAAAAGCAAATGATCTAAACAAAAAATAAAAGAAATGCTATAGATAATTGTGTGACACTGAACTTTGTTGGGGTAGCATCTCATTTATTTAACTTGGAAGCTGAGGTCATTTTATGTTGCCTCAGACATTTTTAAGCTGTCAGAAGAATTGATAACATCACAAACTAAGCCACAAGCAACAAAGGTTTAAACCTGAGAGAGGGACTGTCAGTACTGGCTGAAAACAATTAGGCTATAAACAATCCATCTTGAAGACATTTTGAGAACATCCTTCACCCTGTGTTTCCTAAAAATACCTGAAACCATCAATTTTCTGTAGGAAAGAATCGTTGCTCAAACTGGAATGAAATATACTGAAGATGCTTGGGGATATGTGTTGTATGTGTTATTTTGATCTTAAGAAAAATAGTCATATACTAAACAACAAAAAAAAAAAAAAGAAGAAAGCTAGACTTTAGTAGTATGGGAAGAAGGGTTAGGAGAATTGGGAGGGATTGTAACAGTCTTCAAAACAAGCGGAAGTAATCAGAATATTGTTTCTGTCCTCTTCTCCCAACTTTTCTTCATCTGTTTATAGTTGTATGAAGATGTTATTCCTGCAAGGGAATTCTGGAAGCATGGCTGTTGACAGAATTTGCCCCAGGGGGGTCCCAGACAGCTGATGGGAGATGCTGAGAGTTTCTTCTGCAGAGTTCGGTACAGGTGTCAGTTCAGGGGAGCATTTGAGAACAGTGCATCCTGTTCAGCCTGGCCATTAAAATCAGAGACTTGTATCTCTTTAATTTTAATGTAAAGATAAGCATGTGCTTTGCAGCCTAGAGCAGTGATAGGACTGTATAGTATTGTCCCATGTTCATGCTTAAAAGATTTTTTTTCTGTACGGACTGACTGAAGAAATAGCTTAAATCTCAATAACTGATGAAAAATGCTGGGGTTTATTAGAGGGCTACAGTTCCTCCCATAGCAGTGACATGAAAATCACACACTCTGACCTGCAAAACAGATGATCTTATTCCTGTTTTTTTTTTTTTTTAAAATAGGCAGTAAAATCACCACCACAGCAGAGAGTGTATGTCATGAAGTTACTGTCATGAGCAGAAGTTACTACAAGGGAAATAACATATGTTATTAACAAATGTAGGACCATCATCACACATGTATGTGGAGAGAGAGGTTTTTGGGACATCCTTTCAGTCTTTTCAGCACCTCTCTGATATTTATCATCCTTTAAATATAGATATTTTGCTGCGTGTATTGGTGTGTTATGAAATCACAGGATTATTGAATTAGAAGCAAAATGTACTCCATTACAAGAGACAAGTGGAGTGTTAATATAAAGAATGGAGGAATATTTTAGTCTTCAAAGGAAACAGAGAAAAACCAAGTGTGAAGATAAATACTTCTCTGGTGATCAAACTTGAAAAGCGAGCTTTAAATTCCTGATTTTTTTCCTTTAAGGGCTGGTTAATTCTTAGATGAAAATCGAATAGCATTTTGAAGAATTACTGTCTGTTTGGAAGGAAACCAAGTACAGAGGATTTCCTTCCTTCCTTAGGGTAGTGGTCTTCTAAAGTTTTGCCTCTGTGATTGTGTCTCCATGAAATCTCCTTACCTTTCACTTTCCCCCCTTCTCTCGTTGTGTCCATGTGTGTGAGGAAGGGTGTACTAAGCCTTTGACTAAATTGAATTTAGGATATAATTACTAGCATGAGAGCTGGCAATTATAGGTTTCAATGAATGGGATGCTTTAAATGTCAAACAGCTGTAGTGATCCTTAGAAATCTACTTTTTTTTTTTCCTTTTTAACTAAATAAGTACCCCACCTGCCAGGTAGTAGTCAGGCAATCAGTGAGTTATGCAACTATTATCTGTCTTGGAGCTCGGTATCTTTGTCATTTAAAAGTTTTCCCCATGGTGGTGGACAGCCAGTTATTCACTGGTTAGTATTACATGAGGACACATTACAGGGTCTGTATAATTTGCAGTGTTCTTTTGAAGGGCAAGATAACTCGAGAGAAGAACTAATTTCCTGACTGTGATGCAGCAGACAGTTGCACACTGTGGAATCACAGGGACCTTGCTGAGTCATTATGAGTAACTGTCTGCCACTGACAGCTGTACACGTTTGCATTGGGGAAGAAACAGAAAACTTCTATTATCACTTCAGATAAAATGTTGGGTAGTATTGACAAGGAATCAGTAAGTTTGGCAGTTCTGAAGACCACTGTCCTTTAGAAAGTAGTGTTCCATGTGGCCAAGCAACTGGTGGGAGAGGATGTGAAAGAAGCTTGGAGTTTCATAGTATTTAAAGTGTCTGCTGTTAGAGTTACTGCATTTAGTGAGGAATGGTGGTGACTCACTTGAAATGGCCAACTCTAAAGTGCTCAAAAATAGAGGGTTCCAAACATATTTATGTAGCTCTGGATGGAATAGAAACAGACAGTGGGACATTTGCAGACAGCTGAAGGAGGAGGAGAAAGATATTTGCAGGAAATTAAGGATTTATTGAAAATAGAAAGAATCATTTCTTTTCCAGGTTTTACAAACTTCTTGCTCTTTTTTTTTTTCTTCCTTTTCATTTATTCAAATCTTAAGGTGTATGGACATACCACTGCATGTAGCATTTTAGGTGTAACTGCTACAATAAATGCAAGGCAATTTATGTTGTCAGAGTTTAAATGCAATTTTGACTCAGGACCCCTTATCTTTATTCTCATATGGCAGCAGATGGACAAAACTACAGAAAAATTTTGCAAACAGATAAGTCAAATGCAGGGAACAATTGTCTGCATAAAGCAATATGGAGATGCTCTGCTTATTTTGTCAGCTTTTATTAAAAATTCAGCAAGTGTCTTCAAATTGTTGTAAACACAAGAAATTATTAAATAGTAAATTTTCAAAACTCAGTCTCTTAGTTGCTATCTGTCTGTTACTGAATATTTCCATTTAGTCTTAGATCTGATAAAGTCGCCAGCAGGCACTGGTGCTCTCTGTTCTGTTTAGATATTGGAGAAAAATAATCTAACCTTGTGTACAGAGGTACAGAAGGCAGCCAGGCCTTTAATCAGCAGCCACTGGGCATTGACCACATAACTGCATTTTTTGCTTTTCAAAATATGCCCCTCTGTCTAGTGGCAAGGAATAATTAACAGC
>JAWWLV010000088.1:91792171-91815616 GCA_035041135.1 Platyrinchus mystaceus | reverse complement strand
AGATTCATGCCTATACCGATGAACGATGCCTCCCAAGCACTCAAAACAAACCCTGAGAAAACAGAAGAGGCGCTGCAAAAGGTATTGCATACACCACCAATGCACAGACATAAAATCACTGAAAATAAAGTAGCAGTTCTAAGTGACTGAGCCTTTGTGCTTGGCTGAGAAAGAATTCTAGGCTAGATTCATGAATTGTTTGATTTGTATAGACATATACGTGGTAATCAAGTGCTGCAAGAGCTTTTCATTCCACAGAATGATTGGAGTGAAGACTAATTTGTAATGCAAGGGTGTAGCGTCAAAAAGTCCTAACTAAAAAAGTGCAAGCTAGACCTTGTATTGCTGTGAGCCTAACTATGAAAGGGAGAGTTAGAAACTGTATGTTTGCTGCATATGTGCTTGTGCGTGTTTCCATATGTTTAGAATTATTGGTACACATTTTTTGTATTGGCATAAAAAGTGCAGTCAGTTCTGTACAAGACAAAGGATGCTCTTTAATTTGGGCGAGAATGAAAACATTTACTGCCTGTGTTTGTATGTATAAAACTCACACACTATGTTGCCCTAAATAAGCAACTGCACCAGCATGTTCTTTAGGATGAAAAGGTGTTGACAGTATCTGTAGCTGTTCCACTTGCATGAGTTATAAATCTCCCAGCTGACTTTTAATACAGTAAATCTAGCAAGCTCCAAATGAGCCTCCTGCTCAATCAGAAAGCATACAATTCACATCTCTTTAATGAGTAGTCTACCTTCAGCCAGGGTAAGGTCATAAAAACCTTATAAATAGTTCTTACAGATAACTGATTAAAAACCAAATCATCCTTATTTTCAGTAAAGTGATTCTCACAGGGAGAAGGGCTGGTAGTTAGCGCCTTTTTCTTTGATGCGTGAAAGCGATCTAAATTCTACTTTTAAAAATCTGAATCATAGGGGATGGACTTACTTCTTACATCTCATTTAGTAAAATTGGCTGGGTTCATATCTAGAATGATAGGTGCATTTCTGAAAAAAATATTGTGAAGCTTCTAGCCATGGGGATTTAAGTTCTGTGTGTTAATTAGGTGTTACGTACAAAGAGCATTTTCTTTTGTTCATATTAAAATTGCTAAAGCTGTTAGGCTCCGAGTTTGTTTTAACATGTGTGGTTCAGGCTTTCTTTACACAACACAAGGAAGTTCTCTCCCCAAAAAAGTAACAGTCTCGGGAGTGGTGCTGGGAACGCAGCTAATTCCATGCATATAGGAATGAAAGCCTGTCTGCATGGACTGAGCTGCCATGTCTGGTGCAGGGACAACTGAACCAACTGACTGACATGTCAGTGAGCTTTGTCACCCCACAGCTTGAGTACAGTGGGAGTGCTCCTGGCATTGGTCCAACACCAGATGGACATAGCAGCTAACCTCCCAGGCTCCGGTATCTCCGCAGCACACTTTACCTAGTGTGGGCAAACTGGATAAACCCTGTGTTACTGTGGGGCTTTGGTCAGAATGTTCCAGTTCTTGCTGCAGCTGCTGGTTCAGAGCTCTGCATCACAATCTGTATCACAGTCTGCTAGCCACTCTACCCATCCTTTTCTCCTCTCCTCTCTTCTCTTCCTTTCAAACCTTTAATGAATCTTAAACAGTTTACTAATAGGTTTTTTTTATCTTAACTAAGTTTGATATAGTCAACTTAGGGGGTTACTCTATATGCCATTAAGCTGGTGATGGTAGGTGTTTACCTGTGAAGAGCACTTCTGTACTGCTTAGCCTTAAGCAACTTTTGAACTGAGGCACTTTTAAATAGTTTATTTTCTCTCCAGACATACTGATGTTTAAATGTATCTTTGCAGTGGGCTGAGTGCATCTAAAAGAAATGAATTGACTGTCTTGAGTAATCATGGTCTCTACAACATCTAATAGATAGGAGTCCCTTCAAATGCTTGTCAAACCAGGATCTAATCCTTTGTCAGAGTAACTTACTAAATTGTTCAAAATAGAAGGCTCAGAAAACACTGGCAAAAGCACAGTGTTTAAACATACTTAACTTGTCTGTGAGTGAATGAATATTTATTTGGCAGTGTGATTATTAAGCGCTGAGATACACAGAATAAAGTTTGCAGGTGATAAATAATTAAGCAGTTTTTCTTGTCAGTACCCAAGTCTGATACAGCAGCAAAACTGAAAGCAAATTACTATGTGCAGAATCACATCTATTTCCTAATCTGGCTTTTTTTTCTGGTCTTTCTAGATAGAAAACTATTTGCTTCGTAATCATGAGACCAGGAAGTACCTACAGGAGCAAGCGTATCGGCTGCAGCAAGGCATTGTCACCAGTACCACTCAGCAGGTGAGAACTTGTTCCTTACTGGACTTCTCAGTGCCTAAAATCTGCCTGGGGAGAGAGTTCTCCCTCATTCTGTCCAAGTACCTTACTTTATTGGTGATAACATATTTGGAAGGAAAGAAAGCATTTGTGAGAGGGAGGTCTTAGTATAGTAGTACTGTGTAGAGAAAGACCTGAGCTGTTAAGAGGTGAACTACTGTTGAAACCAGAAATAGTTTGCTTCACTGGTGCTCCACAGCCTGACTTTTCAGCAGGCTCTCATCAGTGTGACAAGCATGATTAGGCTTTGCCAGTTCTGGTGTCTGAATCAGTTGCAGTCTCTCTGCTTAGCACTGAGCACCCACATAAACATGCCCTTAGCTACTGCCAGAGCAAACAGCCTTAGAGAGTAAGTCATCATCTGCCTTATACCTTCAGAACTGTGAGTGCCCACTGGAAGCTCTACTTAGTGGGAAGGAGCAAAGGAAAGTAAAAGTCTTCTGTGCTCTTTACAGTCTGCACAGCTGGAAAGTCTTCCTGCCTAACAGAGCCCAAAGTATTGCTTTAAGCTGGGAAGCTTTTGTGTTTTGTCAACCACCACCAGGTTTCCTAGATGTCACGTGTCGCTCTGGTTTTTTGTCCTTGAGAGGTCTACAGGAGTTTTCTGTGGTAGCCTACCATTCCCTCTGTACTAGTGTGTTTCTTGCCAGAACTCCTCAGGGCAGTTTTCACCTCTGGTACACCAGTAAAGAAGCAAAGTGGTGTAAGAAAAGTAAAACGTGTCACAGCCTTTGTTTTAAATTTCCTCATGTGTTTGTTTGCACCAGCTGTGTTCCCATGCAAATGGCAGACTCTGGCAAATGGGAGAGGAATATCTGTTTTGCTCTTCAGCTGAGTCAGTGGAATATTTCTCTCTGTTTTCTGAGTCAATGGAATTTCTCCCTGTTTTCTGCATTTTTTGTGGTGAATCTTAATTTCAAGTGGCCTTTTTATACGTGTGTTACTAAAATTTAATGGCACAGAGTTTTATTACTGGAACCTAAAATTGTACTCTAACCTCTCAACAGAGAAAATGGTACATGGAGTTGTACAGGCATTAAAAGCTGCAAGAGAACAGTATCACTTTGTTTTATTCTAGTAATTTAGCTGTTCCAATGCCACTTTTTTCCCCCAAGTTAATCATCTCCATATGAATTAAATTTAGATCTTTTTATAGCTTGTTGGTTTTAATTGTGTTTTCCTCCAACACCACACACACATAAGTTTTAAGGAAATGTAATTTATTGCTATTTTGAAAGTAAAGTTGCACATTTCTACATTAAATTGTCTACAGTAAGGATGGATTTTAAAAACAGTTTGAAAAGAGAGCTGGAAAAAAACATCTAGGATGGTGGAATTGCATTATTATTCCCAGAGTGTATTTTTTTTTTCAGTCCAGATGCCCCAATGAGACTTTCCACTGTCTAATAATTAATTAGCTTTTTGTACTTGTTCAAAAAAAACCCACCCAAAACCCTTTGAAGAGAAGGAGTCATGTGGAGCAGAAAAAGGAGCATGCTGTGAAATTATTTCAGTTCTTGTTGCTAATGATAAAAGATGCTAGAACTGTAGACTTTATAAGATGATGACACATGCACTCAGATGTTACTTCAAAATGTCAAATAGCCAGTTCTAATGAATACTATGTGGGCTGATAAAGACTTTTAACTATTATATCTCCCTGCCTCATATATCTTAATCAAAGCTGACTATATGTCTGGCATTCTTATTGGTTTGTCTTATAAGGATACAGATATACCACCTGCCCTGTGTTTTCAGCATGTTGAATGAATTGTGTTGCAGATACAGATTAAGTTCAATTTATCCCACTGTGAAAGGTCTGATGGAAACTTCTGCTTTGGTAGTTTTAATTCCCCTGCAACTAGGAATATTTCCATTTTGAAAGAATATTCCAGAAGCCTGTGCAATTGCATTTTGCTTAGATGGGAAAAATATCTGATAGTATTTGTTGAATGGGTAGTGGCAGAGCTTTCTTTTACTGTCTGAATTTCTTAACAGTTCAGTGATTTCTAGACCTAAGTCTTAAATATATCAACAATATTTTCATCATTTAACTTACTTCAAAAAACCAGAGCAACTTGAACAGGATAACTTGATTATTGTCACTACAAATCTCATCATGCTACTGTTGATTTTCTACCTGGACTGGATTAAGTTTGTGTTTGACCAACATTCTGATGTTTTATCTTTTGTATTTCTCTTGTTCAAATAGATGATTGACAGGATATGTGTAAAAGTGCAAGATCATCTCAACTCTTTAAGAAACTGTGGCGTGGATGCTGTACAGGAAGATGTCAAATCTGCAGAACGGCTTATGCGGGATGCTAAGAACTCCAAAACAGTAAGACTTTCCCAGCATACTGGTAATGCTGAGAGCAGTTCTGTGTATGCTTGCAGCTTTTCTCTTTTTGGGGAGTTAAAATAACAATGTGTCACAAAAGCGTATTTTCTTCAGATGATCAGCTGTAGGAAGCATTTAATGTGATAAGCTAATTCTAATTTATAAAGACTTTGATTTAGCCAAAGAGGTTTTCTCCTATTTGTCCTGATTTGAAGGTTTTCTGAAGACATTCTTCCTGTCTTACAGCTCTTACCAAATCTGTATCACCTTGGTGGAGCTTCTTGGGCAGGAGCAAATGGTTCACTCTCCAATCCAATCCAAGAGACACTTGAATCCATGGCTGGAGAAGTCACAAGAGTAGTGGATGAGCAACTTAAGGTCTGTGGATAAATGTATTACCATCTGTTACATGCAGTAATAACTAAATATGAGGTTTTCTGTTGCTAAATGTAAATGTGCGACACTTTTTTTTTTTTTAACTTCTCAGTAAATTTGTATGTAAGCTATTTTTTCATTATTAGTTTTTTAAAACTTTGGGCTGCATTATCTGGATTTTTGCTCAGTTGGAATTAAAAGTTGCTTTGGTGTTTTCAGTGGGCAGAAGGAGCACATACTGTTTCTTATCATCTTATTTTACCTTCTAAAAGGTGAAGAGTAATAAATTGCTCCTTCCACCCTTTATAAAGGCATCTCTCAAGTATCCTAAGAAGCCTCATGCCCCAGAGAAAAGTGCTCAGTAGTTAAGGTGTCCCATTGGAGTGAAAACTGCATATCTGTAGGCTCCATTGCAGAATTTTTTCCCCAGTGACCACTTTAACCTGATGCAGATTTTCCACTTTACTGTTTGATTTGGGTATCTTGTATGTATCGAGAGTGCCCAAAGAATTAGTACAGGCAGCTTTGCAGGAAGTCTTTTCACAAATTGCTTGTCAAACCTCAGTTCTTGAAATAGATGTCATTGATATATAACTGTTCTCACCTGTGTTCAGCCAGCTCCTGCTCAGAAACTTCAACCTTCAATTATGTTAGTCCTTACTGTATAACAAGCAAAGAAGAGTCATCCATACAGCATGTGCAAAGGTATCAGTCCAGAAAGAAGACAGGATGGGGAGATTTTAACAACATTTGGGATCTGTATGGAAGCTGGTGAATTTAAGAATATGACTGGGGCAGTTCAGATCAACCTGAGTTTATGACTAAGCTGCCTTGCCTGTGTTCTGTTGAATTTAAACTTTTCAACCTTCATTTTCAGATTCTTTGATCTTTCAGTTGAAACAACATGGAAATGCTTTAGTCAGTAGGAATATAATGAAGAACAATAATAATAGCATATTACTAGTTACTTTTTTGAAATTAAAAAGTTAATGAGGAGGAAAATGGTGCTTGATTTTTAGTATGTATCTCCCTTTCCCCATTTTATGAAATAAGGTGAAGATTTCTGCAGTCGTGAAAGTGATTTATCCATAAGACTCTTCCCAGTGGAAATTCTAGGCTAATATTGGAATGGGAATAGTTAGGTCAGCACTTCGTTCTGGGCTCGTGCACTTTAATAAGTTCGTCTTGGATACTCTTATAGAAATGTAGAAAAATAAGCCTTATCAGCGTTTGGAATGTTATTTATAGTTCCTGGCGTAAGATTGAGTTCATGAGTCTTCCATTTACACTTTTACACATTTACAATGAAAGGCACTTCAGCTCACCCATTCTAACTTCTATGTTTACTTTTGATTTGTGTTGCCATTCAAATTTAAGTGACTTACAAGAAACTATAGAGTCGTAATTCTCCTTATATATTCTAACTCTTGTTTTTATTACTTTTACACATCAAGCTGAAAGGTTTCCCTTTAAGTTCTCTGGTGGTGTACTTTGCGTGGAGGAGAAAATGTTGGACATGGATTAGGATTATTTTTTCCCAATTGTTTACGTCAGTTCAAAACAGAATGAGCAGTTTATTTTTTGTAAAGATAGACAAGGGAGCTCATATAAGGACAGTTGTTTTTGTAATTGTTGGGGGAAAAACATCCTGTGTACCGTAAATGGAATTTTGATTTTTAGCTTCCATAGCAACCACAGCCTGATTCTAAAAAAAAAAATTTGGAAGTTGTATAAAGCCAATGAACATTCTTCAGGCAAATATGAGATTTTTTTATTTTTGCAAGACTGCAACTGTAATTCAGCATAGCAAGTCTTTGTCACTTTTGTAATTGGGATACATTCGTAACTCTTGAGGGGCTGTGGAATTTTTTCAAGATAGAATACACATTTGCACCCAGAGAATAAATGCCATGATAAAAAAATGGATGTGTCAGGAACTGTAATTAGTAGTGTACCTGGCTCAGTTATCTCTATCGTTTAAGTTCTTTATCCTCCATGTGAATATGGCTGCAGGGGCTTGAAAGGCTCTTCCTTAGTCGTACTGTCCCAGAATATCTGGGGGATTGAAGGAGGGGAATACGGGAGGGTTAAAGTGCAGAGAGCTTGGAAACCCAGAAACAAGCTCCACAGTGGCAGTTGTCCCTTCTAACTGTAAATCAAATGCTGTCAAGATCAGACTTCCCTGTGCAGTGTGGCTGCTTCATGTTCCTTTGTTGTCCTTGTGAATCTACGCTTAAAAAGCAGGGGGTTTTTTTCCGTCTGTTTTTTTTCAGACTGTAAGATGCTGCTTTGAATCACTGAAATAATTATGCAGTAATGGTGTTTTTGTTTCTTGCTCAGTATCTGTATGTGAAAATTGCCAGTTATAGTAGGGCTGTGGAAAGAGAAGAGAGCTCTGCTACAATGGAGTTGAACCTGAGGTCACTTACCTGTGTGTGAGGTTGAGAAGAGAAAGGAAGTCTGGTAGAGTTTTCAAGGGGTACAATTCATTATTTTTGTACAATATTTACAGGTGCCTGAGTTAAACCTAGGCTGACCTAGTATACCATTCCAATGAAACTATTATTTTCTTTCCTTTTTTTATTTGTAAGTGCCTTTTTCTGTTTGGTTATCAACCTCCAGTCTCACTGGAGACATGTTGGCCCATATCAGTAAACTTGCCCCTGTCCTGCTCCTTTCTTCTTTCCAACTTCCTTTGGATTTTAGAAAACTGCTCGAAAGCTTCATGTGGTGTGGCATGTGGTGAAAAATCAGGTGTCTGCTAATAGTTGCTGCTTGTCCCACTTTTTTGAAGGATTCAAAGTTTGGGGAAATGAGTCTTACACTGAAGCATGAACCCAGGACAGTGCATTTGTATGTGCCACTTTAGAAGCACTGTAGGCTGGGGAGACCTCACAGTTGCTGGAGTGCAACAGCATGACAGCAGCTTCACCAGGCAATGGGACCAGCTGCTGGAGAAAAACACCTCTTTACTGGTCTTTCCAAGTAGTACCTCAGGCTGGGAATGGACATAGAGAGTTTTGAAATCTTGTGCTGATGAGCTTGGGCCTTTTGCAATCTCTGAAACAAGTTATTTGATGGGAAATTAATGGTGGTTGAACAGCCTTCTGAAGATACCTAATATAGATTTCTTGCATTGCTGGGACTGAAGTAAGGTGGATATAGGAGAGAATTTGAACAAACAATGGTTTCCAGTCTTATCAGAAAACACTGCTTTGTGTTTATAAATGAATGTGTTTTACTGTACACAGGGCACATTCATGTAGTAAAACCTTATGAATTTAAATTTTTTTTTCTAGATGACCGGCTGTGTAGGACCACAGGTATCCTAACCTTTTTGGATATGAAAATGGAAAACAATTAGAGGAAAAATATTTCAGTGACAGAGGACACTAGTTCTGGTCCTGTGACTCATCCTGATTCCTGTGTGTGTACATTAGAGCTTTCCTGCACTTTTCATGACAAAAGTTTATAGATGGATGATTATGTGAAGCGCTGTGAGTCCTCACCCATGCCTGTAGTGAGGGCTCTTGAGACTTGTAGTCATAGGTGGGGTTTGGAAAAGAAAACAGCAGGTGATAAGAGAGGATTTCAACCAGAATTACTTTTTTCACAGGCACAGGTAGGGAATAAATCTAATGCAATTGAAAGGGGCTTCCTACCATAACTTCGTAGCATTGAGAATTTCTATGAAACATTTTTCTAAGAGAAAGCTTAAGAGGGAGAAAGTTAACTTTATACCCTCAGTATAAAGGGGGAGACCTTAGGGTAAGAAAAATAAAGTTGAGGGAGTTGAGGGGTTTGTTACATGGTCTTATTTCTGGAGTGTGTATGGTTTTCTTCTAGTTTGGGATTTTGATCAGTCATTTAAAAAGAAAGAGATGTGGAACTCCAGAAGCAAGTCCAGCAGAGATAGATAGAGGACTGGAGCACCTCACTTATGAGGGAAGGCTGAGGAAGCTGGGCCAAAGAGAAGTCTGAGAGGAAATCTTATCAATATATATAACTATCAGAAGGGAAGGTGACAAGAGGATGGAGCGAGGCTCTTCTCAGTGGTGCAGAGCAATGGGCAGAAACTGATGCACAGAAAGTTCCACCTGAATATGAGGAAGAACTTCTTTACTGTGTGGGTGACCATGCACTGGAACTGCTTGCCCAGAGCAGTTTTGGAGTCTCCCTCACTGGAGATGTTCAAAAGCTGTCTGGACACAATCCTGAGTAATGTGTTCTAGGGAAACCTGCTGGAGCAGGGAGGCTGGACTAGATGACCTCCAGTGATCCCTTCCAACCTTTCACCCATTCTGTGATTCTGTGTGAATAAAAATTGTTGGCTGCACCTAAAGTTCCCCGTGGATTTAAGTGTATGTAAATGAGATCCATATATTAAATGCTTGCATGCCCACTGCAAATCATACTTGTAGCTACTTCTTAATATTTGACTAGTATATTCAGCATACTGAGTTCTCAGTAGTCTCCTTTCTTCATATGCTGGTGCTTCTTACAAATTAGCATGTCTGGAGTATTGATGGAAATTGGTGATTCAGGGCACAGTTTAGAGGGAAGGCAGCTGCCTCAGAGCATCCACTGGCAGTGGTGGGTACACAAGAGAAGCTAATTTATTGTTCTGATAGTTAAACATAGAGAAGTTTCATATTTGAAAAGGCAAGCAAGTATAGTTGCGGGATGCTTTCTAAACAAGTAAGTTGTTTTTCAAACCTGTATTCTGTAGAATGTCTTATATTGCAGCTGAGTTGCAAAATGGATTGCAAAGGAGGAAGAAGAACTGTAAAAACTACAAGTCTCAAAGTGTTGTAGCGCTTTTCACCAGAATAATGCTGTCATCTTCAGGCTTAAGTAAATCCCAATATGTAATGCTATTTTTTGCTTACTGTGCTGCAGACACTCCTTGAGTCTATGGTGGATGCAGCGGAAAACCTTTGCCCAAATGTAATGAAGAAAGCTCGCATCCGTGAAGACCTGATTGAGGCCAGCACTGAGAAGATTTCCATCCCACGCACTTTTGTGAAAAATGTCCTCTTGGAGCAATCTGGAATTGATATCCTCAATAAAATTAGGTACTTTAAAAGATTAATCTGACAAAATTGGTCATAGAATTTCGATTTGGGGTTTATGTGTCTGTATGCGTGTTTGTGTAGTAGAAGAATTTTGGAATACTTTTGTGACTCACAAGAAACTGTATTATGGCATTCAAAGAGCAGGAAATTGTCCTACAGGTCTGGTGAACTTAATTCAGGAGACTCATATACTCGGAATCTCTAGGCATGTTAGCTTAGATCATTGATGCATGTGCTCTGTTTCATTTTGTAAAAGGTTTGGTTTCTGGTACACAAATAATGTTTTCACAATGGATACATTTTTTAAAACCTTTTTATGTTTTTGGGTAACACTGAATTAATGTAATAGAAGAAAACTGCACTATTTGCTTTGACTGGTAGCAGTGCTTTGTCTCTTGCTGCATTTGGTCTTGTTCTGTAGCTGTAGCAATCACTTTAAAATTTTCTATGGGAGTTTTGCACAGCAGACAGACGTACTTAAGAAATGGAAACTTGGATATTCAAACCACAAACCTGGAGCAGAAATTGTTACCCTAAATAACTCTTAGTTTGTCCTTTAAAAAAAGAGGCTTTTACCTGACCTTTTACTGCTTTTTTTTTCATATTAAATGTAGATATTTATCATTTCATATCAAAGAGAATATATTTATGCAGTATAATGTGGTTGACCTGTACTTAAATCTTCTCAGTTCCTTTCTGCTTGATGGAAAAGCATGTAGTTTTGTATTGTGATGCTTATATCTTTGCAGAAGAAGAAAACAGTAAGACTTGGAAATTATTTTTGCAGAGTACAGCAAAATAGGCAGGAAAAGGTGTTTAAAGCCTTTAGCTATGCCTTCAGAGTGTTTAAATTGGTTCAGGGAGTAAGTTTTCTTCACTTCAGTCCTATCAAACAAATCTTGACCCCCAGACAATCACACTGGCTTTTCCACTTGTAGGAGCTGGAACTGTCAGTGGGGTGAGGAGGCCACACTGTCGCCCTTCCTGCCTTATATTATTTGAAATTAATATCAGTAGCTGAGAGAGATCCCTTCACTCTCATTCTCTTCCCACTGTGGCTTGGCCACTATTCTACCTCTGTATTGCCTTTCCAAGGAGTTCCTTACCTTTTTCTCCAGGCTTTTTGCAGCAGTACTGATAGCCCCACACAGAAATAGCTTTGTTAATCCAAGACAGCTCAGTCCACACATAAAAAAATAAAACAAAATCACGTTACATGCTGCCAAGTGTCAGGTGAAACAGTTGGCCTTGAAAGCAGAGGCAGGAGAGGTGGAGCTTCTGGCTGCAGCTCAGACATTTCTGCTTGTCAGCTCCAAATCAGCTGCCCTTCACAGCCTGAGCCTTTGGTACTGTCACCAAAGATGGGACTCCAAGGGAGCAATTCAGGACACACATTTCCTTGATAGGGAGTTACCGGTGAAACTTAAGTTCGGTGTGCGGGGTGTGTTGGTGTTCCACATGTATGTGTGTAGGTGGAATGGCTGGCATGAAGTTCTTGAGACAGAAAGTGGTTACCTAGAGCAAAAGAAGAAGCAGAGTTGTGATGGAGAAACAGCATTGTACACTTGTCCTTCAACTATCAGACAAACACAAAAAAGGTATTAAGGAAATGAATGGATTGTAGTTGTTCAGTGTAGTATTGTTAAACAGGCAGCACTGTCCTAATGCCATTCGTCTGAGACTCATGTTTCTCTGACTTCGGTGGCGGAGTGTTCCTTACTGAGTTTCACTTCTGATTTTTATTCAGCTCTCTTACCCAGATGTTTTCATTTCATCTCATGGAAAACTCTTAGAAGCAGGTTAAATATGGTACAGAGGCTCCTGTGTTTATTGTGTGATTCATGAGTTTATTTCTGAAACCTGCAGTCATGTATCCTGACACCCTCTAATGTTTTACTTCAAATAAAGTGACAGCACTATGGATAATCGTCACACTGTTGAACATGTAATAAAGACAAAATTCTCCTGCGTGAATTAAAACATTCTCTCATTTTTAATCCTCACACAGTGAAGTAAAGCTGACAGTGGCTTCTTTCCTGTCTGATCGAGTTGTAGATGAAATCCTGGATGCACTTTCTCATTGCCATCACAAACTGGTGAGTATTTGCCTGGTTGATATCTAATATGCCAGTCCTTAACAATGCCATTTACATTCATAACTTGTTCAGTTTCTCCTTTCACAGCTCTGTTTTGAAATTGGTCTTATTTTCGTTGACAACCTGACACCATTTGAAATACGATGTTGGGATTCTTGCCTCTTTGCTTTAAGAAAGATGCATCCTTGGAAGAGACTATATTATAGATTTGTCCTGTCATCTTTTGAGCTGTTGTCAGACCTAGAAGTAAAAATGCCATCAGGATGCAGCATTGAGTCATAGGTTAAGAACAATGCCAGTATTTGCCATGGTGAGATGATAAGGGTTGGTTGCTCATGAAATGAGAGGTAAGATTTCATTCTTTAGAATTCTTTAGAGACTGCTGAGACCTTGTACCCTTAATATATATCTTGAGGCTACCTCAGAAATTTAGGTATCCAATTTGAAGAGAAAGGAGTAGGAATGTAGGGAAGGAAATAAAGTTTGCTACTTGAAGCTGTCAGGAGGCACAGATACTTACTATTATAAAGGTACTTGTTTCATCAAGAGTAGAAGAAATAACCATGTATCCACAGAAAAACATTTTTGCTTCTAGTGGAATGGGGCTCTGTAAGGACAATCCAGTACTGTTTGTCATTCTCCTGCTTAAAGTTGCTCTTCCTTTCTAATTGAAATTTCTCTGGCTTCAGCTTGCAGTCATGAATTTTTTCAGATGCTTTTCTCCACAAGATAAGGGAACCACATATATTTCTCTTTATTTCCTCTTTATGCAAGTCCTCACATAAAGAAAACAAATCATTCTTTCTGTTCCCCCTTCTTTCTGTTTTTTTTGTTGGTTTTTTTTTTTTGTTTTTGTTTTTTTTTAAATAAAAGACTGTGTTATTTGAGCATGGATCTCTGTAATACAGAGCAGCATTGTGTAAAAGTACAACCTCTGGTCTCAGGAGATATGCAGTAGCAGCCTGCTGTGGGAGTGACCACATTATTGAGCTCCAGTTTGTCCTGGAGGAGGCTCAGCTGGCACGAGCAGTGGGCTGTCTCTGTCCAGTGGTATTGCACAACTTGGACATACCCTGATACTTACATAGTACGTCATTTTCTCCAGCCTTTGAGTCACTTCAGTGACAATCCTCTGCAATTTCTCCAGCTGTTTTAAAAGCCTCTTTTAAAATTATGGTCTCCAGAACCAGACTGACTATTCCAGTGTTTTAACCAACACTGTACACAAGAGTGAAATGGTTTTTCTCCTGATATTCCTTACTTCTTGAATTTACATAGCCAAGAAGATAAGAATTCCATCCTTTCATCACAGTTTCAGTGGCAGCTCCTTTTCAGGGCAGGGTTTGCTAGACTCCCTCTCACTAGTGGCTTCTGGATGCTTGGCACTTGTGTTTCAGGACTGCGTCCATAGCTAGTTGCTAGTGCTCTTGGTTCCTAAGGAATGATTGTCTGTACATTTGATTTGAACTGATTTACTTTATGATCCATTTTGGCCTGCATTAGTAACATGTCTCTATCTCCTATGTTTCTGTTAGCTGCAGATTCGTTCAAGTAGCATAGCACTGGTGAGAACACTGAAGAGTACAGATCTCAAAAATGCTGGTAGAGGAACTCCTGTCTAATTTAACACTGTTAATCTTCAATTGACAACTGCAATCTGAGAGCTGGCAGCTAGTTGTTAATACAGAAAAGATTAAATGCACTGAAACAGTTCTGAGCCAGCTCCTTAAATTGGAGTGTCACCTACTACTAATTCAGCCACCTACAAATGTCTGTATGCATTGACATAGTTGAGTTTGAAGCAACTTTTTGAAAAATAAACCTTGTTTGACAAGACCTCAGTTTGGCTATTGTGATGATGATTAGCATTAATTATTATTGTAGCTATTTTATTGTGCTTGAAGATAAATCCATAACAGTTCTCCAGTTGTTTTTTCCTGAGTAGACACTAGACTCAATGAGCTGTAATTGACTCAGGTCATCTGTTTACCCTTTTTGATGGTTAACAAAACCACAGTCCACTGGTTGTTGAGAGTTGTGCTGATGTTAAACAGTGGACTACAGCTCTCCCTAGCTGCCTCTTTGAAGGCTTCTGCTGATTTGGGCCAGCTGGTCTTGAAATACTTGCTTTTGACAGGTTTCTTTAATATTCTCTTTAGTTATCAAAAGTACTAGAAAATATTTCATCATTTTCATGACAGCATGAGCCTGCTCGATTCCAAGTACAATCCAGGATGATTCACATAACGTTCTCTGTGGTCTTAGTAACAGTTTTTGCTATGCAGGTCTAAAAATGGATTCTATTGTTGTTAGAGCTTTTCCCTGTCTATTTTTTCAGTGAAACAGAACTGAGGTATTTAATAAAGCTGTCCTGCTTTTCCTATAGCATTTGGCCTTTGAACAATTAGGAAAATTATATTAACTGAAATTGTACATGCCTTTTTGTTTGTTAATTAAAACAAATGGTTTAGGAGAAAGCTTCCCTTCTACGCTTTTATTTTCTTTATAAAACAAACCCAGTGTGAAGATTAACACACACAACAGAGCTTGGCTTTTGTACTTGGTCTTCCAGGTTCCTGTGATCACCGAAGTTCTGTAAACCTTCTGGTTGGGTTCTGTTTGTCTTTTTAAAATTTGACTGATGTGTTCTTGTCTCTGTCTTTGTCTCCAGGCTGACCATTTGACCAGACGTGGCAAACCACTTCCACAGCAAGAGTCACTGGAGATTGAGTTAGCTGAAGAAAAACCAACTAAACGCTCTATCATCACAGTTGAGGAGTTGACAGAGATAGAACGTTTGGAGGATCTGGACACTTGTATGGTAAGACACATTCCTCAGCCCATTTAGTTAAGTATGCAACTAACTGGAGGAAAAATTCTTTTCAAAATATCATTTAGCAAATTCGTGGTATCAGAAAACTGAAGTTAGGAATTGGTTTCTAGAAGAAGTAAATGTTTGCCCGGAATATTTTGTGTGAATTGCATATCGCTGTTCAGCAACAAAAAGCTTTTCCCATTTCTTCACTTCTCCTTTTCTTGTACCTTTTCAAGGGCCTTTCCCTTGCATACACTGCTACAGTCACACTAATACAGTAAACATCTCCTCCACTGGCCAGTTTCACAGAGGTTCAGATGCAGTAATTAATTGGACCATATTATCCTTTGACAACATGCTGCTTTCTGCCTTTGTCTTCCTTCTTCTTGACATGGATTCCTCTCACCTGTGACAAGAAATGTTTCTGCCTGTTATGTTATGTTATTGACATTGAACAAAAGTTGATTTTTTTATTGTTTTATTAGCTTTTGAATGTGTGGAAGTCTAAAAAACCTTGAGTCTGGGCTGGAAATGATCCAGTGAGATCCAGTAAAAATCCTGAACATAAATTGCCTTATAAAGTCGCATGTGTGACTTTATAATAAGAATGGCTCCATGCCATAGCATGATCCTGTACAAGATGTGAATCCACAGGATTACAAATAAATGGGTTGATAACTGCTTTCAATCTCAAATCCTCCTCTTCCCAGCTCAGTCTGTTGAAGAACTCTACTGCGGACAGGAACGTCAGGGAGCTCTTCTCTATTACAAATTAGTCTGTCCAATAGGTGGTCATGTCTACAATGGATGAGCTTTTTTCTCTACCCTCCTACCTGGCTCCTTGGCTTTCAGAAGAAGCTAAAATGGCAGAAAAACTGATTGCATTGTTTTTGTAGAAGGTTTGTTGATTCAGCTTCCTGAACAGACGTACTGCAGAGTCAAACAAGTACAGCACATGAGAAGGAGCAGCAGGGTGGCTCCTTTCTGCAGTAGCTATCTGTTGGTCTCACTTAGCTATAAAACAAAAACACACCTTCCTTGGAAACATCAGCTTAAAATAGGTTCTGTCTCTTCCAATCTCCTTCTTCACCAAGAGTTGATTTGATACAATATTTGTCTGAGCATCACAAATCCTTGTCAGACTTTTGGTGTTGATTGCATCACGTAGCTCATCACTGCTACTATCAAGTTCCAGAAACTTTCTGTAGCCAACATTCAGTAATAATTTTAAGCCCTAACTCCTAAGGGAGAGAATCATCCCAGTAAAATATGTGGCATCTGAGTCCTGTACCTGTAAATTAGTTTTTGCAGGCTGGCTTTGTATATAGAAAAATAAGCTAAGGGCTCATTTTGACACCCCACCCTCCACCTTTAAATTTATTCCTGCAGCCTGTTAAGGATAATAATACTGGAAATCTAAAAAATAGCTCCTGTTTTTATCTCATATCACCATGGTTATATGAAAGCATCATATCAACTCTGCTGTTATCTTTCATTTTGGTCATATTAAAATAATGGAAATGTGATGATGCTTACACTCTTTAAAAGATGCATTAGATGCTAACTGTACTTATTTTCAGAAGTGTTTATATCTGTCTTCATTCTCTTCATTCACCCTCATCTTGCACAGAGATTCAAATACTTTTGTGACACAGATTCTCATCAATATCTGATTTCTGAAGAGAATGAAGCATCAAATAAACATGAGACAGTAATCTCAGTCAGTGCTAAAGAATACATTTATTAAAAACTGTAATCCATATTTGAGAGCTGCTTTTTACATCTTGGCTGCAAATTCTGTTGGATTGCTGTTGTAAAAATATATAGATAAATAGATGGAATCATAGAATAGTTTGGGCTGGAAGGAACATTAAAGATCATCTGGTTCTGTGGGCAGGAACACCTTCTACTAGACCAGGTAGCTCAGAGCCCCATACAACCTGGCAATATGGGCCAGGGTTGGGGCATACACAACATTTCTGGGCAACCTGTTCCAGTGCTTCACCACCCTCACAGTAAAGAATTTCTTCCTAATATCTGATCAGAACCCACGCTCTTTCCGTTGAAGCCATCTCCCCTTGTCCTATTACTACATGCCCTTGTAAAATGTCTCTTGATGGCTTTCCTGTAGGCCCCCTTTAGGTACTGGAAGGCTGCTGTAAGGTCTCTCAGGAGCCTTCTCTTCTCCAGTCTGAACAACTCCAACTCTCTCAGCCTGTCTTCATAGGACAGGTGCTCCAGCCATGTGATCATCTTTGTAGTCCTCTTTTGGACTCACTCCAGCAGGTGCATTTCCTTCTTATGTTGGGGATTCTGCTGCTGGACACAGCAGTCCAGGTGGGGTCTCACCAGAGCACAGCAGAGGGGGAGAATCAACTCCTTCAACCTGCTGGCCACGCTGCTTTTGATGCAGCCCAGGACATGGTTGACCTTCTGAGCCGTGAGTGCACATTGCCACATCACGTTGAGCTTCTCAGCCACCAGCACCCTGAAGTCCTTCTCCTCAGGCCTGCTCTTAATCCATTCTCTGCTCAGCCTGTGTTTGCCCCCGACCCATGTGCAGGGTCTTGCACTTGGCCTTGTTGAAGTTCACACAGTGGGATAGCCCCAAAATGCTGAGCGAGACAGGGATTTTTACTGAGCGGTTGCTTTCACTGAGTTTTTTGCAACTAAAAGCACGTTAAGAATGTATCTTCTGTGCCAAGTTAGTACCTTCAAAGACATCACTTCTTTCCAAATTATATATTTTAGCTGTGGAAAAATCCTATGGATTTCAGATATTCTCTTGATAAAAATAATACGATTTGTGGCAGCATTTAAGTGTTGCACAGGTATTTGAGTGGAAATGAGGAACCTTCTGAAAGGAGCATCAGTGAATGCTTTGTGAATTGGTCAGCGAAAGAAACAGATATGTTGCTGAGAAATTCTACTAGAAAAAGAAGCATATGGTTTTAGGAAATATAATTATGGACCTAACTTTCTTTGATTATTTTTAATTTTAAGTGAAAAATAGCTATTTAGATCTTACTTCCAAAATGGCATTAGTCCAGAATGCTGCCTTGTTTGGTCGTTGGAAGTCCCTAGCCCTTATGAAGTGTGATGATAAAGCAGATCTTGGCCTTTTGAGTAGATGGTGCACCCGGCTGTGTGTTCTGCAAACCTCAAACCTGAAACCTTGAATTGCAGCTTGGTATTATGCTTGTTTGGGAGTTTAATCTCGTATTACCAAAAAGAATTTGGAACATGGGATGAGTCTGATCGTGTTACTGGGATGCCGGAAAAAACTCGCCTATTCTAAACCTGTCTATCAGCTTGCTCCAGCTAACTGTCAAGATATCTTGGGAAGAAGGGGTTTTGGTTGTATAGGAGAGACACTGAACTTGGACCACCCTTTGGGGGAGCTGGGTTTTATTCCATTTGCAAAATGGGATTCATTGGGATCCAATGGGATTCATTTTGCAAACCCCATTATCTTCAGCAAGGCTGATCACTTTGTTCTTGTTTTCTTCAGCAAGCCTATTTAGCATCAGTATTCTGGCTGAGGTAATGTATACAGCATAATTTTGTTATTCACCAGCTCCCCTTGAAGAAAAAAAAAAACCTGGATCTGGGTTCAGTTTTGACTCGATGGTTACAGGTAGATTATATAGCACTGAAGCTAGGTGAATGACTGTGAGTGAGGTAGATGTATAGGTAATAAAATGCTTATGAGCAATTTGCTTTTATATGTGGTTTGAAAGTGGAACAGAGAAAAGTTTGGAACACTTGGGCTGGCAGCATAAAGATCTGAAACCTCCAGCGCTGATGAGAGAGTGAACAAACAGGCACTGATGTGTTTCAGAGCCTGCCCACCTACTCTTCAAGCAGGGTGCAGGGTGGCTATGGCAGGATTTCCCTGACATAGTAGAAAGTTGCTATCCATCTGCTTCAAAGTTAGATATAAACAGCTCAGACAAGACAGAATGAAATATTCCAAATGGGGCCATGAAATCCACCACCGAAAAATAGACTTCTAAATGTTGTTACTAGTATTTTCTGTTGCGGGAATTAGGACTTTCTAAATGTGCAGTTAACACCTATTAGCTTCAGCTTAGGGTATGTTTCTCATCCAGCCTTTAACAGTGGCCTGAGAGCCCATAATATGAAAGACTTGTCAGTCGTGCCAGAATTTGCTAGTCTGTTAAATGAGTTGTGAAGAACGCTGGGAGCAATTGAGTTGGTCCAGCATAGGATGTGAGTGCTGGAACATTATGCATCTGAGAGTTTCTGATCTCTCTGAGCTACGGTACAGTAAATTGATGCTTCCCTAATCTAAAGCTGTCTTAGTTGTCTACGTTTAATTAGATAGAAGTTGTGTGCAAGTAAGATGGAAAGAAAAATCTTTATGCAGAAAATGACTTACTGTTCTCAGATTAAAGGAAAAACCATGGCCTGCTTTTCAGAGCTTAGACTCAATCATGAATTAACTTCATAAAATAGTCTGGTTTGTCTACATTTTTCTGTGCATATATAACAAGTATGAGACATTTTAAACTCATACGTGCATTGTAAAGCTTACCTTAAATAAAATACCCTTTTTTTACTGAGAATGATTATCATGTATCTTGTTATATGTAATTGTGTAGGTAGATACTGATTTTTATTTGCATAATACTTCTAGTTGTATTTTATTCTTTTATAGCCGTTAGTTCTTTGCAGAAGTAAGAGATATTAAATAATGCTCAATTCGCCATCAAAAGGTAATGGGGCATCTTTGTTAGATTGTGTTTAACAGTTATATTGTCAACCTTTTGGGTTTTTTTAGCTATTTGAATGTTATTTTGGCTTCCAGGATACTAAAGGGAGACCACTAGAGTTGAGCCACTACTTAAAGACGTTGTTAGAGAAATAGCTTTTTTTACTAAAAATCCATATACACATCATCTTCTAAATATCCATTTCAGCAATATAATTTTATTCCTGTGGGTAGTAACAAGCATACAGACAGGATACGTATTGGGTTTAGGGCAAAGAAGAGGTTGTTTTTGTTATGAAGAGGTATGGTAGGAAATAGTTTGAAACATGTAAAGGAATTGTAGCTTGTAATACAGAAGTTTGCTTGTAACTCTTCTTTAAAGCGTTTCAGTGTAAGATTGAAACACTTGGATAGTAAATTGTGTTTGAAAAAAAACCACTTGTGGCTAATAGAAAGGACTGCCTGCAATGAATATTGAATCTTAGCCATTTTTCATCTATTTCTAATTTCAACCACAGAAATTGTTCTGTGACTTTAATGGAGAAAACGTTTTTTTTAAAAAATAAGTAACATATTAAAGTTTTAGTTTTCATTGATCAATAGATTTCACCTGTACAGTAGAGAAGAAAATTTGCAGAAGTAACAGAACACTGGTAGGTTGGTGGTGTACGTTTTTTCCTGGGAATGTACTAGCTAGCCATTGTCAAATATTTAGCAGATGAGTCCAGTACCTAGATGAAGACTTAGCATCCTCTGTGTTCTGAAGGACAAGGAGTGTATGGACCTCAGTGTTTTCAGAGAAAAGGGAGAAATGGTGCTCACCACACCAGTATTAAATTTATTTTTAAAAAACAAAGGAAAAAGAAAACTCCTAAAGCACCACCTGAAGGATTTTCTCTCCCTTGCCTCCATAGCAAATTAGAAATAAAATAACGGAAACCTATTTTGTTGCTTTCACTGGCAGAAGAAGATCATGGCTCAGACTCAGGCACAAGTGCAGTAATACTGTAGGAAGAAAAATTAAAGTAGAGGTTCTCTGGTGTGCCCTGACATACTACCACATCTGATTCTTGTTACTCATTTTTTACCTGCAGCAGAATTGTCTCAGGCATAGTGAGTCAGCTTTTTGGATGAAAGACTGAACACCTACTGCAATAAAACCCCATTTCCTGTTGGACTCAGTTTGTTCTCCTGCGCTATAAATAAAGCTCTAGCTCTGTGACTGACTTAATCCAGCAAAAATCATTCTTTTTGCTGAAAAGAACATTTCCACTTTCCCCTGCACACAGCTAGCACTTTTCTGCCCACACCCTCATGGTTGGTGTTCACACACCCTCACTACAAACTGGCTGTGGGAATTGATTCAGCTACAACTAAGCTTTTTACGGAGGATTTCTTTCCCAGGTTAGTTTACAGACTGACTAGTCCTCTGGCTGAGTCCACAAAACAGATCCTGAGTGGCAGGAACAAGCAGACAGGGATGAGGGCAAAGGCAGCAGCCTGGATGAATGCTGGATTAAATTGATTGTGACACTTGAGTTTCTCTCTTGTATGCATTAGCAGAAATGGGCCTTTGATGTGTAGTAAATACAGCACTCTGTGGGAAGCTAGAAATTGGCATTATGGTATGTGAGAGCATTCTTGGCTTCTGAAAAGGCTCCATCACAGGCATGCAAGCAAATCTACTGCAGTGGGAGTCCAGTAATATTTGACTTACCCTGAACTAGGACAGTTTATAAAAATATTACCAGGAGGAGCACAGCACGGTGCCAGTGTCCTCCCCAAGCCCTTTCCTACATGTGGAGAAAATAAAATTTTCTCCCTAGCTGAGGAAACAAAAAGGGAGCCAGTGTGGTCCTTTTACAGAACATGTGAATATCTTGTTTATTTGCAAATTGTGTGTTGGCCTCACCATTAGTATTATGAATATATTAATTTTAATTGTGAATATTTGTTATCTGTCTTTTCCTGAGTTTCTTTATATATAGTTTTGCAGTTTCCTCACTGCCTGTTGAGGTCCTTATCCATGTTTATTCAATGCCTGTTACGTGTCTAGAGAGCAGAATATAGGCTTATGAGAAGTTACATGTTCACAGCTTAAATGCTCTAAAAGAAACATGGCTTTCAATGTCTCTTCTTGGTCTCGGAGTGAAAGGAGGTGATGGATAATTGATATATAGTTTGTTTTTCTTAAACCAACTGAGATTTCTTAGTCAGAATTCAAAACTGTTTTTCGTAGTTTAGGGTACGTTATTGGCACATCCTGAAGTAAATGAAGAATGTGATAAACTGCCTTTAATAACAGCACTGCATGCTTGTTTAAGAAAAAAAAAGTAGTGTAAAATTGGAGGCTGTTTTCTGCTTGAGTTAAAATGAGAATTGTGGAATGCAGCTGTTGGGTACTCTGTGTGGTGACACTTCTGTGTCAGGCACTTGCCTTCCCATAATTCTGATGCTTTGTTTTGCTCCAGTAGACAGAGATTTGTGTTGAAGATGGAGGGGAGGGTATGTAGTTGTTGCGATTAAAGCCTGGCAGGCAGCTAAACACAAAGCTCACTCCCCCTCAGTGGGATGCATGAGAGAATCTGTTAAAAGGTTAAACTTGTTGTTTTATATAAAGACAGTTTAATAGAACAAAAAAGGAAGGAAAAATAGTAGTAATATTAAAAGAATATACTAAACAAGTGATGCACGATGCAATTGTCCACCATCTCCTGACTGATCCCCAGCCAGTCCCCAAGCAGCAGGCCACCACCCCCTGGCCAACTCCCTCCCACTTTATAAGCTGAGCATGATGCCATAATGGAATGTCCCTTTGGTCAATTGGAGTTAGCTTTCCTGGCTGTATCTCCTCACAACTTCTTGTGCACCCCTGGTTTCCTTATTGGCAGGGCCATACGCGAAGCTGAAAAGTCCTTGACTTAGTGTAAGCACTGCTCAGCAAGAATTAAAAACATCAGCATGTTATTGACATTGTTTTAATGCTAAATCCAAAACACAGCACTATACGAGGTACTAGGAACCAGTTGATGTTCAGCACAAACAGATACAGAATAATTTTGCCACAGCCTCTCTTTTTAAGAACCTTCTTGTTATTTCCCATGGCAGATTAGCGAGAGCTCCTCTGGAGTAGTTCTTGCCAAAATCTGTACTCTGGGATCTTTGACAGAGGCACAGCAGCAAACAGCATGAGAATAATCTCTGATAATGCTGTCACTGTAGCACACATCTGTCCACAGCCTTGATGTGTCTCAATTCAGTTAGTATCTGCCAACTACTGTCTCAAATGGTTGAGATGTTTTCTGTATAGGTTGCATGGTCCTTTCTACTGCTTTTCGATTCTTCCAGCAACTCAAATGAATAACTTGGCATGAGGTAGTTATCCGTGTTGTATGGGAATGTCTTGTTTACTCAGAATTATGGAGAACTTACTGAAAATAGCACATGCATGAGTCTGTCTCACTAAGAGTGTTTCATGATTCTCACTTCGTGCAGAAGAACATGAGGCTTGCAATTTTTTGCTCTGCAAAATTTATACCTCATATTGCAGGGATAAAGAAGAGTTGGTCACAAGAAGAGGTGAAAGAAAGTCTGTGTTAGGGCAGGCAGTTATAGAGTATGGTTAAATTTTGCTATGT
>JAWWLV010000088.1:91775666-91792071 GCA_035041135.1 Platyrinchus mystaceus | reverse complement strand
AGTTGGTCACAAGAAGAGGTGAAAGAAAGTCTGTGTTAGGGCAGGCAGTTATAGAGTATGGTTAAATTTTGCTATGTTTTGTCAAGGAAAAGGAAGTTAGGATGAGATGGGTTACCAGAATGGGAACTTCAAAATAGATAAATAAATAAAATCAAACATGCATAGTGCCAAAAGACTAGAAGACAGCTTCCAAGTTATCAAGTCTCATCCCTGCTGTCATTGACAACTGCATCACACAGTCCTATTCATGAATCTGTCAGGCTTATTCTTAAACATTTTTCTGTTAGACTAGAAGTGAATTTAGAGGTAAACAGATACTTTCTTCTGGTGTTATTTAGGTCAATTAAAGCCAAAGTGGTGGATATATCTCTGCAGTGAGATCTTATCTCATGTTAGTAAAGATTGAATTACTGTGAATTTTTGAGGTCAGTAGTGACAGGTTTGAATACTGATCTGAAACCAAAAGCACTTAAACTGGTGAAAAAAATCTTCAAGTAAACAGATATTAAAGAAAACTAAAAGAAAAGAGCAAGAGAAAAGGACCAAGTGATTGAAAACTCCGGTCAGTTTCATTCAGAGTTGATCAGAACCTCTTTTTATTTTGCACAGTTTAGTGGTGTGTCATTTCCAATGCCATATTTATTGGTATTTAGATATACTGTATTTAGATACTCCTGGGGTAGCTCATGTCTAGTATTCTGTGAGAAACTGCAGAATCCAGTGCCTTGTTGCCAGGCAGCACATAATTCTATGCTTGTGGGTGAGCTGTCCTGCTTTGCAGGGTAGGCTTCTTCCTCCTCTTCCATGGTATTTCTGTCATTCCCAGGCTCATGTGCTGTCGCATGACTGTCTGACCAAGCAGCATTATTTGAATCATGTGTTACACTTAGGTGCTGTCACTCCATAGATCAGTTTTTTAGTTTTGCCATCCTCTGTTGGATAAATATGATTGACTTGCTCTATCAGTTTGTTTTAGAAAAGAAACTCAAATACTCTACTCAAGTATTTCTGTTTCTCATACAGGGTCTTAGAATATTTGCTAGTTTCCTGTCAAGATATTTCCTGTTTCCAATGGGGAGATCTCTTGATACAGTAATTCCTGACAGGACTTGAAGTTCAGAAAGTTGAGGGGTTTTTGGTTTTTTAGTATATTTCAAAGTGTCTGAGGAGTAAAAAGATTTACTGTGCGTGCTGGAAAGATGTCTGAAGCAAACTTCAGTGAGAAAAGAACAATAGCTCAAGTATGCCTGGGTTTTCAGGAGTAAAGCTTCCCATCATAATTCTAAGCACAATCTACTAGTCCACTTCCCCATCCAGGGTAAACTGTGTCTGATTCACTGTGATAAGTCTCCCTGTAGCGTTTCTCCTATCAAATGTCACTGCAAGCAGTGCATCATCTGCCCCCAAAGGGTCCAACAGTGTGGGCAAGATGACTGGTGTTTTCTGCATGGATGACTACTTTTCCTTTTGGTAGCTTCAGGCTGTTGGAAGGAAGGAGAGATGCAGAAGCTGTGTTGTTTCTCAGTCCTGGGAAGCTGAAAGGCAGATAGGTACAACAGTTCTTGTTCACAAAATCATAGAATGGTTTGGGTCGGAAGAGACCTTTAAAAATCATCTAGTTCCAAGTTCCCCTGCCATGAGCAGGGACATCCTTCACTAGATCAGGTTGCTCTGACTGACTTGAACTTGCATTCAGGAGTATGTTGCCTCAGAGTTGCTTTAATTATATGCTTGCCCAGGGCACCTGATACATGTGGTAGCTGTTTTTAAAGAATTGCCTAAGGATACCTTTAACAGTTGTCCACCCCCGCCATATTTGCAGAGTTTAAGAGCTTTTTGTTTGTACTGTATGGAAGATTAGATCATGAACAAAGTAATTTTTGCATCAGTGTTTGCCAGCTGAAGGTAATGAACAATGACAAGCAAGCAAGTTGTGGTGGCTTGAAGAGGCAGTTTGTGCCATCAGACCTGCTGCAGCTCTCTCTTCTAAACTCAGGTTTTAACTAAAAGAACTGTAAAAACTAAAGTGGTTGGAACCATCCTCTTTGATTATCTTAAAGCCCAGCTGAGGTAGAAGATGCTAGTGTCTTCATGAGCAAGTAGAAAACAGAACTGATAATATGGTGAATTGCTTTTTCTCTTGCTGGTGGTAGTTGCAGGCAGAATTCCTTGCAGGATACTAATTCAGAACATGAAATTAAGCATTCGGTTTAATAGTTTTAGGAACCACTCAGTTTAGTTTGTGCATCTGATTTTTTACTTTTCATAATAAAAGATTTGACTGTTTATATGCAGTTATGTTTATTAGCGGGAATTTTACATGACTTGAAAGATGCAAGCACAGAATTATTAATTAAAAGAATATATTAAAATGCTTGGTGAAATATCACACAGTACATGAGCAATATCTCAGCAAGTAGAAAAGCAAAAGTTTCTTTGCTAGTAAAATAAAGCAAGCTCAAGGGCAAATCTGTTGAGCTTATCTTGTTGCAGTGCTACTCCTTTTCTTTCAGAAAATGTTTCTGTACAAAGTAATTCTAAAGGTCAGGCTGGTTTAGATGAGATGAATTGAATTAATTCAGAACCATAGCACTGAATTAATTCAAAACCATTTCTCTAAAAATTCAACTCTTGGGGAAGGGAAGTAAATAAACAAACATACTCCTGAAATTCACATACGGATCATTTGTACATCATATTTATTTGCACTATATATATTTATATATAGTATTTGCACATAGAGGGCAGAACTGAAAGATAGAGTTAAGGACTAGATCCTCTGTTGATGTAAAAATGCAAAGCTGCTACATTCAGGGCAGTTGTATCAAAAAACAGTAGCCTATTGCAGCTTGGCCTTGGTGTCAAAACAACATGTTAGGGGTCTTTGCTCTCCTGTCTACTGTGAAATACTTCATTAGCTGTCATGCATTTAACTTTCCAAGGACAATGGCACTCAAGGGGCAGATTCTAAGGACACTGATTCAGGTTACCATCACTGCTAGTGGGAAGTATGTAGCTGAATTTTTGAAGCCATGCTTCAGGGTTTTACCTTGGAAATCAGGTCATAAAATCTTCTGTAATTGAAGTAAGCAGTACCAATTTTCTAGTTTCCAAGAACCATACAGATGGTGAGACACCTGCATGTGCAAAGATTCATATGCAAAAAACAGAGTTGGTCAATTTACTGCTCTGCTTTATAAAATATACCTGAAGATTTATTTTTTTTTTCAATGAGACAGCAGATGTGTGACAGCTCTGTCAAAAGGAGTTAGACTAGAAGTAGCGTGGGAAATGTTGATTGACTGAAGGGGTGTCATGGCAGCTTTACAGGTCATTCCTTACAGCAAAAGAAAACATCAGGATTTGTGATAAAATGCCCTGTTTTCTTCAGTTTCTTTCTTAAAAAGACATACCCCACAAAATACATACAGCTGAAATGGTATAGCACTAGTTAAAAATGTTCTGTAAGAATCCTTCAAAGTATTTTTTCTAACATCTCAATTCCCAATGACACGTTGTTATGATTCCCCAATGCAACTTCTGCTTTTGTTTGGGTTTAGTTTTCTTGGGGTTTTTGGTTGTGGGTTGGTGTTTCATCTCAGCGATGGCCCAAGTACACTGGGAGGCAGACCACCTTATTTTCAATTATGCTGAGAGCAAACAAAGGGAAGGGTTGAGTGGCCTCATGGTCTGTAGCACTTCAGGGGTCCGAAGACTGGCATTAGGTTCCCTGAAGAGCAGGCAGATTCCTTGGGGACTTCAGGCAAGTCCCTTAGTCTTAGCTTTGCTTAGTGATGCTTCCTTGTCTAACCTGTTGCCTGCTGTGTGCCTCCTTCTCCCTCCTTACTCCCCACCCACAAGCTATTAGCACCTTTTAACTTTTAAGTGACTCAGTAATGGCACTCACTTTGGTGAGATCACTGAAGTCTGAGAGGTAGGAGTTTCCATAAGCCCTTGTTGGATCAGGACCATAGACTGTAAACTCCCTCAAAACCTGGGAATGCTTCCATTTTTATGTGTGTTACTTTGCACTTTGGCCCTCATCACATTTCCAGCTGCTTGTAGAATATACATAACTTTTCTGCCTATGCATTAAATACACAGAACTCACCGAGGTATTACCATGAATGCTGTCTTAAAGAGAAAATATGTTGCAGATTTATTTTTTAAGTGAGCTGGAGACCTTTTTTTAGGATTGTTTCAGTTTTCAGATGTTTGTCAATGGATTCTACAGTCTTCCCAGCAATCTCTGAGCAGCCATAATGAACAGTAGTATAGAAGATGGGCAAGAGAAAAGAGAACATAGATTCTGACAGAGAAATTGAGTAAGAGTGTATGTGTACATGGGTAGCATACAAAAATGAGAGTAATGAGGTTTGCCTGAATCACTGTTAGCTGAGAACTCTTGTATAAAGCCAAAGTTTTGAAAGTAAAAGAAAATAAAGACAAAAACAGGACAGCAGGAAAATAAGGGAGAGGAGCTGTGTGCAACAATGCGCAGCACTTTCTTGTCCAGAAGTTTAATACAAACTGTGACTGTTGATTTCTGCCACAAACACTCTGCACTGTTGTTATAGCAGCAGTTCCCATTCAACTTGGAGACAAACCCACACATCTAATAATTGTTTTTTTCTCATTCCAAAGAGGACCATGACTGGTCATGAGCCATAGAAGAGTGTCTCAGTTTCATGAGATACAAGTGTTTTGCTAAGGATGAGTTATGAGAAAGACCCAAACTCCTCCCTCTAAGCAATTGTAAATTCGACATTAAGAGGCTCCAACTGAGGAAAAATGTGGAAAAAAAGGAAAAATAACAGCCCTTTATTAAAAGATATATATGTGTTGGCAGAACAACAAATAAAAAACGCAAATACAACACCCCAGCAATAACCTTATACCCAAAAATAAGCCCTTTCAAAACAAACAGATAAACAAACAAAACAAAAAAAAAAGGTAAACAGTTCAGTTTGTGCCCTTTGGTGCAATTCTAACCACCATCAGCCGGGGGCTCTGTTGGATCATCAGAGATGCAGAGCTTGTAGTGCCCTATGCTTAATTCCGCTGAGCAGGGGGCGATGTTGGATCACTGGTCGTTGCCAGGTGGGGAGACACCATCCTGGGTGTACTGGAGAAACCAAAAAATGGAGGTCTTCCTCTCCCCCTCCCACCAGGAAAGGGGAGAGAGAGAAGGGAAAGGAAAAAACAATCCTTCCCAGCGGGAACTCAGTCCTTCTGGTTGAATCGTGTGGGACAGCTTCCCTTCTCCTTTGATGTGCACAAAAACTGCTGCCAGGAAGGAAAAAAACGGGAACAGAGGAGGGGAAAAAAACCCTCCCAAAACAGTTCCTCTCCAATGGAAAATCCAAGCAGAAATTCTCAGCTGGCAGCCAGGCCAAAAGCAAAGCCACCTCTGAGCTACCTGCTGCCTGGACCCCGTCCCCGCTCCGGCAGCCACCAAACTCCTGTCCTAGCATCCCTGCAGCCAAAACTCCTCCCCCCATTTCCCAGGAGATGAGAGGAAAAAAAAAAAAAAGTAAAAGAGAACTTCTTACCCCTCCCCAAGATAAGATCTCAAAGGCCATCAACTAGGAATGTGGTTTTACCTGCCAGATCTTTTGTGTTATTTAACTGCCTAAGCCACAGTGAATATGCCCATTCAACACCCCTTTCACACAGTGGTCAGGGGAGGAAGAGAGAAATTCCTCCTTAGTTTCTAAGAGCCAGCAAAACCATGACAAAGAGGTAGGACATGGCATTGCATCATTTCATATGATGGCTGTGCTGCTTTCTTATCATTTTTGAAGGGAAGAGCAAAGGTTGTGCATTAGTAATGGAACAGCATTCTTCTTATGTGCCAAAAGTGCTTCAAACTCTGTGCCTCTAAACCTCCTTATGAGAAAAAGAAATACTGTTGCTTTGGAATAGATTTATTTAAACCTCAGGACAACAAACTTGCATCCTTTTCATTCCTTCAAGAGAAGCTTTATTTTATTTTCCTTGCTTGCCTGCTTTCACAACAAACTGCCAATTTTTAATTCAGAATCTTCCTTCAGACTGGTAAATAACAGAATAACATTTTTTTTTTATCTCGCTACTGGTGCCAGCAAAATGAAAAAAATTCAGCACATTGGGACAGCAGGTGTCAGGTTGGCACCATTGGTGAGTGCCATATATTGGAAACAAATGTCAGAAAACCTGAATTTGTCCCAATATAGATCAAACAAGAGAGATCGCATCCTTCTCTGGTTGTCCTCTGGAAATACAAAATGTGTAGCACCTCCAAATAGAAGGAATTTTTACCTCATTCCTGCATGTCACCTTTCCTGCTAAGACTTCTGAGTGTTTTGGCTTTAGTTTTCTTTATTTTGGTGGTTTCTGGTTTTGCCTCCTTTCCTGAGAACTGCTATTGCTTGGTCTTCCCCATTCATATTCTTTTTTCTTTCTTTTTTGCTGCATGGAGACTCTCTGCTGTACAAGTGTAAGTATTTTTTTAGCTCTGCTGTTTCTGGCCTACTTGTTTATGTTTTTGTGCTCCATTTGCCTCTGTACTGCCTTGTGAGTCTCCTGGGAGACTGTAGTGCCATCCATCTGCACCTAAAAATGAAACAGTCAGTGGTTCAGGGATGTGGCTGGATTTACAGAAAGGTTCAGCTAACATGGCATCTGAATTTAAAGGATCCCTTGGCTTTAATACCAAACCAAAGCAGAGTGCTGATTTTGGAGGTATAAGCACAAATGTTACTGCCCAGAAGGAAAATCTATTGATTCGGTTTTATATTCAAGCATCATCCAGTTTAATGAAAGAATAGTCCTTAACACATTCTTGAAGCTGAAAAACCATGCATTGTTTTGCAGGAAGGAGCATTGAAGGGAGACTGGTTGGGGAGCTCAATTTGAAGAGGGAGCAGCAAGTTGCTCATTAGTTTGTTTGAAATCCTTTGAAAGGGAAGTGCCAGGAGGGTCACAGAGCTTCCCTGTATCTGATAGGATTGAATATAAATTACTTTGGAGTAGGAGGAGAAAAACGTGGAAATAAGCATATCCCTCAGCACTGAGAATAATTTCAATTATCTGTATAAACAAGGAAAATAGAGCATCTGAGACCCTGTTGCTAAAAGTACATTATTTTCTAACATTCAAAACAGAGTGATTTTAGTTGGTCTTTTTAATTCCCAAGGTACTAGTGTTCCTTCACAGTTGGTAATATAATTTCAGAAAACTCCAGAGTGCTCAGATAATTTTGAGGGCAAGGCAGTCAGAAGGTAGGAATCTGGAAAAGCGATCATGGGAAGAGATCTTGGGAGTTTAAAGTTAGCATGGACACATGACAGTGTCTAAATAAGCCCTTATTTGGGAGCGTGGTAGAAATTTGCTGGCTCCCATCTACTGCAGAGGGGTACATTCATGAACGCATCTCCAGAGACCTCTGTGGCATAGGTGTACCCATCCTTCCAAGAGGTCCTCTCAAAATCCAGAGATGCAGCTAATATTTTTATCTGTTCTGCCAAGCAACCTACAGTGTGCTCATGGAAAAGTAGTCAAAACAAGGAAGAAGTTCAGGAGGCGGTCTGCTAGAATGGCAAGTTCCTGGGAGTTGTGGAAGAAGTGAAAGAGGGGAGGTTGATACTAACAACTATTTCTCTGTAAAAGCCGTGAGTGAAACATAAGGCAGGAGAGCCATGTTATGCTTGTGGGGCAAGAGGTGGTGGGAAGGCAGAAGGTCTGCCAAAGCTGAACTGCTTCCACGAGCTATGGAAAATGGGTCTCAGGCTGGAGGGTTCAGATATCTCCTTTAGTAATGATATGGGCACTGCTGCTGTAGCATACTGTGCAGTGGCTGAGATATTAAGCAGAGATTAATCCTAATATTTTGTAAAAAGAGCGCAGTGGCCTATTTAAATTAATGCTTTGACCCATTTTGCTCTGTGTGTTATCTAGAAATTCACTTGGCAAGAAGCCTTTCATCTGTGCACTTCCTAAACAGGCTAGGAAACAGAAGGGTTTCAAATAAAATTGTACGTAGAGCTGTTATTCATGCTGTTAAAGCAAATGGGAAGCATCTCTATCCCTCTGCCTTTATCCCCAGCAACCAAGCTGCTGATGGATGATGCCAAGCTGACAGTAAGTTATAGCAGTGATCCAGAGACTGGCTTATGATCATCAGCACAAGCTCTTCAAGGTCATCTGGGGGCACTTTCTTGTCTGGGAAGGAAGATGAAATCACTCTGTTCCTGGCTGTTGGAGATGTATTGAGAGCATTTCAGTTCTTGCACAGGAACCTCAAAACTTGCTCTGTGCTGTTTTGCATTGATTCCCTGGGCTGATGCAGCTCTCAGCTTGTCTGTGTTCATCCAGGAGCCTCTTTGAACACTGGTCATGGCTGTGCAGTTACTGAGTGATCAAGAGGTCTCCCATCATCTTTGTTTTCTGTCCTGCTTTCTGATCTTCTTTAGCATGAGTTGTTGTATTATTCTACTAGATGAAACAAACCAAAATGTGTGCAAATATACCTTACCAAGGGAAATGGGCTATGTCTGGAAATAAAACCAGCACTACTGATAGTGACTCCTAGTTGCTGTTCCACAAATGCTGAGCTGTTTCAACTCTTCCTTACAAGAGGTGCAGATGCCTTTGGTTGTTTCAGGTTTGTGTGATGGATCGGCAGCTGTTGAGGTTGCAGTTCAGAGGCTGCCCAGCTGCCTACCTGTTGCACAATCCACTGTAGTTTTGTCTGAAACAGTTCAGAACCTCTCCAGCCACTTGTTGTTGAATCCATTGCGTTTAATTTGTTGGTAACTCTGAAAGTAGTGTCTGGCCTTTTGATGCAGCAACCATTCACCTTCTCATTAATGTCAGAGTAAATCCACTGAGGTTGCCAGCTACTTCCTGGCTGATCTTGAAACTATTGTGCCATTTACTGATGGTTATCAAATGTGGAAGTGGAAACCTGCAACAGGTGAAGGTATCTTTTTTCCCCAGTGATGTGCATGGCAATAAAACCAGACCTCTGTTGCCCAGGTAGTGCTATCACTGCCTGCTCTGCAGTCTTCAAGTTCTTTTCTCATCTTGAGAAGATGGGTAATAGCTGTTCTGTCACAAAATCTGCCACAACCCTGAGCATGTGAGTAGCGGCATAATAATCCTCGTGGCTACTTTGGAAATATGAATTCAGTACATGCAAGTCTATGCACTGAACATTCCATACATAAAAACTAGCAAGTGTTTACCTTAAACAATTCTTGATTTGTCTGAAATGTCAATGCCAACTCTGTTTTTTCTGGCTTATATAAAATTGATGCTACTAAATTTTATTAACAATTCTGTTAATGAGTTGCAAGGTATAACAGCTTCCTGACTGATACTCCAGAATTCGAAGCTACTGGGCTTCAAGACTAGCAAGTAAATGGAAGTATACGGATATCACTAAAGCCAGCATGTACAACTCTGCCACAAAAGGGGACCATTTTTGCAGAAGCTGAGTCATTTTAAATTCACTCTTCAGAAAACCTGCAGGTCAACTTTTAAACAAAAAGTCTTACAATGCTGAGCTATTTTAAGAGGTTCAGAATTGGTGATACGTGCATTTCCTGTAGCAAAACTACCTTTCTTGCCATGCCAACTTTCAGAAGAATTCAATCAAGGGAAGAAGGGCAATTTTCTTTCAAAATCAATAAACTTGGCTCTTAAGTCTGGGTATTTGTGCTTTTAAGGCAACACACTTCTTTTTTCTGGGAACGTGACAATGAGAAGAGTAATAGCACATAATTCAGTAACTATGTTGAGTGTATGCCAAAGTAACTTTCTACCTATTCCAAACATATCTAAAATCCAGGGAAGTCATATGTCTGCTGCAGATAACTGCTCACGCTGACGTGGTATTTTTGTTTTTTGAAAACAAAACAAAACAAAACAAAAAAAAACACAAAAAAACAAACAAACAAAAAAAAACAACCAAGAATGTGTGGTCCAAAGATCATTTTCTTAGGAAAATTTGGTGAGCTGTGTGGTGGTGTCCAAAAGCATAGATTCACAGTAGCATGTCACTGACAAACGAACTGAGGATGTGTGTCAGAAGTAAAAGCTAGTACAAGGGGGAGGCTATTCCTGGTATTGTCATGAGCTGTGCAGTACTGGACAAAATAATTAAGTCTTTTGTCCCTCCTGATCTCAAATACAGAGGTGAGGTTTTAATAGTTCCATTGTGGGGGTCAAAGAGTTAATGCTTGGACAGTTTCCGTAATCATCCTGGGTACGGCCTACAGTTTTAATGAGAAGACTAAACTACCTCTCTGATTCTGTTCAACATAAGTTGAACAAAACATCTATTTAGAAAAAGTTCTGAATGTTTAAGAAAGAGAAGAAAATACCCACTCCCTTCTGGTGTTAAACACAATCAGATCTTGAAATGATTCATAGACTTGAAGAACTGATTTGTTGTCATTTCTTTTGTCCCCTAAAGTAATTTTTGTTTTGTTTTATGTTGATAGATGACTCCTAAGTCAAAAAGAAAAAGCATCCACAGTAGAATGCTCCGTCCAGTGTCCAGAGCTTTTGGTAAGTGAGAATTTTATAAAACTATTTTGTTTCTTTGCTTGCCTGAGGTAGTTCTAGGTAGTTCTTGATTGAAAAGCACAGGTGATTCTCCCTCCCTCTGGACTGCATTTGAGGCCCACACTGTCTGCTTTGTTTTGTGACTCTGCTAGTGTGTTTGATAGTAAATAGTTGTTCACAGTGCTCTATCTGCTCACAGATGTGTTGTGGCTGAGTTCTCTAAATGTGCTTATAATTGTTTGCCACAAAAAAGAGAAATGGCATTGTCTTTTGTTTTAAATATCGTGTTAAATCTAATGAGAAAGTTTTGATTTCTCTTAGAAATGGAATTTGATCTAGATAAAGCACTGGAAGAAGTACCTATCCATATAGAAGACCCACCATTTCCTTCCAGCAGGCCAGACAAACGAACTTCTGGATTCATTTCAGAGCTACCATCTGAAGAAGGGAGGAAACTGGAACACTTTACAAAATTAAGGCCCAAAAGGAATAAAAAGCAGCAGCCCAGCCAAGCAGCAGTGAGTCTACATTAAAATATTGCTGGCAATGTCATGTGTTGATTGCTTTTTGCCATGAGTCAGGTCTTGCAATGTAATGAGGAAAACTGTTAAAGTTTTAAAAGCCAGAAGCAACTACTTAATTTTTCTTCTGGTATTCATCTCTTTCAGTGTGCTATCCCTATTACAAGCTTTTTGTCTTGTTTGACACAGCCTAAGTCCAGGATAAGTTTTATCCTTTTTTATTTTGCTTTTGTTTTTTTCATGGAAACAGTTTCTGGAGATACTTGGAGCTTTCACAGGAAATGCACAAAATATCATGAGACCTTTCAATTATATTGCAAGGGTTTGTTAAGTCTTAATCCTTTTTTCTGCCTCCATTAAGAGGTGGTAACTTGGCATGAATTCTTATTTCTATCAGCTCTTGGAGGAGCTATTCTGTGACACCCAGCTTCCCACAGCTCCTTAACTGAAGATGGTGTTTGGGCCAGCAAATCTGCATAGTCACAGATCTGCTTTTCGTGCTGAAACCTGCCTTAGAAAAACAAAACAGAAGAGCACTTTCTGTTTACGAAAGGCATTTGTATGAACTCAATATATGTGCGTGGAGTTCCCGCCGTTCCGTTTCCTTGGCGTACCACATCAATAAAGATTTATTTCTGTGATAGTGTGTCCTCGGGGTATGTAAGGACAGATCTGGAGGAGTTACAGAGTTATCTCGCAGCAACAGAGCACAGCTGATGTGATAAGTAGCCCTTATCGAGGGGCAGCCATTGCTTCTCTGAGTTAGGCTGCCTACTAATGAATGTCTGTGGCCTCTTCTGCTTCTTCTTGACGATTGTCAACAGGGAGTACTCTTAAAAATTTCCCTCATACTGGGAAAGATCATATCAGGCAATAGAGTGCTTTTTGCATCACTTGGAAATGGAGAAACCTTCAAGCAAAGGGATATTCAAGCCAACTTTCCACTCCCTTGTGCTTTACAGAGAAAGTTAGAGGTAGCAGGAGGATGGATTTGTCTCCACATAGTGAAAACACATCTGTGTTTACATCTTCTAATTCCAGTGCTGCAGAACGCACATGTTTTCCCAGTTGCTTCCAAAGTTACTCAGCTCATCCTGTGCCATCAGCACTAGGATGTGGAATGAGTGGAGACATGGGAGGGGCAAGTGCTTTGCTATAAGGCATGGAACTAGGACATACAGTTCAACAGAAACAAAAAGTTTACTCCTTGTAGAGGAGAAGTGTTAGCTTCCTGTGATAGTGGGATGTTGTGGGAAAGCTTATCCATATTGAGTTTATTAGGAAACTGGGAGTTTATTTAGTTGCAGAAATTGAAAGGAGCTTTTTTTTTTACTTAAACCCGTTTGTCCCTGTCTTGTTTTTGGGAACCATTTAGTTCCTTACTGGATCTGACCTCGTAACAAGTCCAAACAAATTTTTAAAGAATTAAGATGTTTGTTTTGATGCTTCTGATGATGAAACAGCCAAATTTTGAAGGCCAGAGTCATGACTGGATTGTGACATTGCTTGCAGGGTTGATTTGCTACTGGTTTTGCCACTTCAAGAATACAGAAAGCCGTAGTTAGAGAAAACACTTGAAACGTGAGAGGCAAAATCTTGACCTTTTCTGCCACTTAAAGCAGACCTGTTGGGTTGATTGCGGTTTCCATTATTTGTATTTAGTAATTTAAGGGGTCTCAGGTGATTATACTTAACACTTCTCTGGTTTTGCTGGAAATCAGATTTGTTCTTTGTAAGCTGAAAATTGTAAGAAAAGAAAGAAGACAATGGGGAAAAAAGCAAGAAATGCAAACTTTTAACTTGGGTTGGGTGGGTGAGCAGAAGAAAGGTTTATCGTTTTGTCAGAGTTTTTACTGAAATGAGTGTTCAGAGGGAGGAAAAAAGAGAGGCAAAAAAACCCCTCAGCACTACCCACCCCAAAGTAGCTTTAACTTTGAAGCAAAATGACAAAACAGTTTTTTATAATTTAGATTTTTGTGAGATCTTAACCTCAGGAGTTCTTCCCACGTGTGTGAAGATTTAATACAGCAAAAGTGATGAATCTGTAATGTATGGAAGAGACTGTGATTCACCTTTCTTATTTCCGCTTCAAAGCCCAGGAAGGCTTGCTTTTAAAAAAACTTAAGTTAAAAAAGAGATTAAAAAATTAAAAATTAAAACTTAACACTTTTTTTAACATTTGGACAGTAAAACACAAACTAAACCTGAGTTCAGTCTTACTGTTAAAGATGCTGATCACTAAAAGGCATTACAATAAACAGCTGTAAGAAAATTTTGTGCCTTGAGGACCTTATTTGGCTCTCAGTGTTTGTTTTCGTCTTTAGTTACTTTGTAGGAACTTGCTGCTGCTTCAGATGCAAACTGTTTTCTTTTTTTGAGGTAGATCTTCTCATTTGCTGTAGATCACTGGATTATGGAATTAATTCCTCTTCAGGAGATGCTCTTGCTTTTGATACTTAAATGTTTGTTCCTACTATCTGGAGGACTCCAGTATGAATATTAAGTGGTTTCTCATTTCTGTTAAAATGTGTCAGGCACTTTTAGTTTGCATGTTTTGGTTGAGATTCCAATGATATCTCCAGCAATAGTGGGCTTTTGATTGAGGTGGTCACTGGTGTGACCAACCCAGATGTTAGTACGTGCGCAGTGCTGCTGAGTGTCAGATGCTCCAGCTAAACAAGTTCTTTACAGAAAATACCAAAGGTGGCTGAACTGGAAATATGATAAATCATTGTGCTTCTTAGAATAAAACAGTTTTTATAGAAAATCTGTTTCCAGTTTGACTGTCAACAAAGAAGTTGTTACCAGGTGGACTTTTTTCAGATCGGTATTAGATTGCTACAGCAGGTATGAATAAAATATTAAATATTATCTTTGGTAACAAATAATAAATACTAGACTTCTAACAAGGTTCAGCCATGGAAAGTAAAAAGTTTCATGGTTGTGTCAAAGCATTAGTTCATATGAAGTCTGTCGTCCTGACTTAATGAGACTGGGTTTGATGTTAACAGCCACTTTTAAGAGTATTTATTTTTCTTTTTAGAACCATAGAAAAGAGTATGTACTACACATCAAAAGGGACGCTGGGGTTACTCTGAGTTATGGTGGCAACTCAGAGATTCCTTGATTTGAATTGTTTCAAATTATAAACCCTGCTATTTATGGCAAACTGATTCCTGGTCCTTAGTACTACCAAGAATACAACTGGTTTGGGTCTTGTGGTGTCCTCTGTAGTCACCTAAAAGGTTTCCATATAGCATTTAAATTGAAGGAAGTCTCTTTACTGATAATAGAGCTTTTCCACCTCAAAGCAGGAGCCAGACCGCATGAGAAATCCTCACAGGAGACAACCTGTTTCATCTTCAGGAGGCTGCAGAGTCACTAGCTAATCTTCACAGGGCCTTTGTGGCTGGCAGGTATTTCTAAGCCAGCCTGGTTTATATGCCTCAGGTCACCCATATTCAAAATGTGGACATTGAAGCCAAAGACAGGGAACTGGTTTGCCATTTTCAGACATGGAGCAAAAAATCTGTGTTTGGTTCCTAAAGTGATACACCTGATTCTGTATTTAGAGTCTCTGCTTTTGGAGGTGCTGGATTGAATGAATTATAAAAGACTCAGTTCCTAAATCTCTGAATGCAAAATCCAGAACATATGTTTTTCTCCAAACAGAGAAACAACTGGTTGTTGAAAGTACTTTCATTCAGGTCGCCACTTGATCAGGATTTATTTTTTTCTTGTCTAACTGAACTAGTGCTCTATTCTCACAAGCCCAAGGCATTTGATTCCTGGCCTCATGCCTTGCAGAATCCAGGTTGTCACTGGTGGTTTGGGTTACTTTGCATTTGATGTAATGCATCAACTGGCCTGTTAAAGGGGGAATTCCAGTGGTGATTCTATTGTCTGCACTGAGGTTTGGTTGGCACACACAATTTTTTTAATGTCTTAACTCTTCATTGTTATCACTGGAACAAAGATGCTTAGATTATTATATACCAGAAAGAGTTTTTTTCTTCTGTCAGGTGTCTGCTGGAGTACCTCCAGAAGGGGATCAGAATGGCCTCATGGGGAGAGTGGATGAAGGTGTGGATGAATTTTTCACTAAGAAAGTGACAAAAATGGATTCAAAGTAAGTTCAAAAATTTTTTCTGGAATGTATTTTTTTTAGGGGGTTAAAAAAAAGTCCATCTTAATGCTGGGCAAATAACCCCTTTAAACTGTGCTTGACTTCTGTTCCCAATATCCAGGGTTGGTGGTGTCAGTCAGAAAATACTTTAGTAGCCAAGACATTGTGAATTCAGTTACCCACCCTTAAAAATGGCTACTTTGAAATAAATTGCTTTAATATACCATGTGGGGGGATTAATGACTAAGGCGTATTTTTATAATTCAGCTGACTTCATTTTACCCTTCAGCGAAGCTCATTAAAGCTGAAGCAGAGTTTTGTATCGGTTGAGGATCTGTTCAGTGCTAGTTGTACATACGAGTGTCTCTGTCTAGTAAGGACTGCTGTTGGATACAGTGTTGTCATCTACTGATGACAGTAGATATATGCTGGTTTAGAAATATGTTAAAGATATGTTTGACCAATTATCAGTATTCCAGGTGTAAGCAAAACATTAATCTGAAATGTGATAATCTAACATGTGCCTTTCAGCTTTTCATAAGGGTTGTACAGTTTATACAGTTGCTTTTTAGCCAGTTGTATATTTGCAGAACCATGCATCTAGATGTTCTTGCATTCATGCGTGTTCATACACATGCACACACACGTACAAAAATACTTACGTAACTGAATGAGAATGCAAGGGTGATTTCCAGGCAACTTGGAATGACCCTTTCTGTGCTGTATGTGACATACATTGAGGAGAATAGTAGGTGTTAACTGGTAGATAGCTGTGTCAGGAAAAGCAAATATTTTAAAGTCACTATGAGTTATAAATATCTATAGTGACACATGAAGCCGTGTGTGATGTCCTATGTGTAGGGGTGAAACTATGGTGGCTTTGAAAAATGGATTAGCCACGTTAAGTTCAGGGTGCTCACAGACTACTGCATTCTTCTGTGCTTCCCTTGGGTGCCTGCCAGCCGCTCATTTAAGATGTCCCTTGCACCATCCCTGTTTGCCTGTCCCTGGCTACGACCTTTGCTGAGGATCTTTGCTCTATTTGTGACACCAGTGGCTCTCCAGTTTGGGTGCTCTTATGCAGATGTGTTATGCACCCAGCTTACCCCTCAAGTGTGAATACTCTGCTTAGAAGGTGCCTGTAGAAAATCCTAGTGGCAGGTAGATTGATTTGGGGTGGTTTTTTGTTTGGATTTTTTTTGTGGGG
>JAWWLV010000088.1:91739872-91775566 GCA_035041135.1 Platyrinchus mystaceus | reverse complement strand
AGAAGGTGCCTGTAGAAAATCCTAGTGGCAGGTAGATTGATTTGGGGTGGTTTTTTGTTTGGATTTTTTTTGTGGGGGTTTTTTGTGTTTTTTTTTTTTTTTGGTTGGTTTTTGGTGGGATTTTGTTTGGTTGGTTGGTTGGTTTTGTTGTTGTTTTTGTTTTGGGGGTTTTGTTTGTTTGTTTTTTAGAATGAGCATCTGCACTATAGAAGTGGCCTCTCAATTTCTTGTTGAGAGAAGGCAGCTATACCAAGTAGTTCCTATTTCAAACAGGGCCCTTAAGGAACAAGATCTCCCAAAAGCTGTGTTAACCATGTGCCTAGATCAGTTGTTCTTTCACTAATGGGCAGACACAAACCAGAGATAGTGTACTCTAGAAACGGAGGAGAGTGAAATCGTATGTTGTGGTGGGTTGCCTACCAAAGCTGCCTTATCACTCCCTTCTTCAGCTGGACAGAGAAGAGGAAATTATAAGGAAAGGCTCATGGGTTGAGATAAGGGCAGAGAGAGATGTCTGGCCAGTTATCATCACGGGCAAAAGAGACTTGACTTGGGGAAAATAATTAAATCAGAGTATGATAATGAGAAATAAACCAAATCTTAAAAATACCTTCCCTCACCCCTCCTTTTTTCCCAGGCTCGACTTCACTCCTGATTTTCGCTTCTTTCTCCCTCCCAGTAGCACAGGGAATGAGGGCTTCAATCAGTTCAGTCACACCCTGCTGCTCCTTCCTCCTCAGTGAGAGGACTCCTCACACTCTTCCCATTCTCCAGCATGGGGTCCTCTCTCCACAGGTTCATAGGTCCTACCACAAGCCTTATCCAATGTGGCCTTCCCCCGAGGTCGCTTCCTCCTTTGGGCATCCACCTGCTCCAACATGGGGTCCTCCCTGGGCTGCAGGTGGATCTCTGCTCCACCGTGGTCCTTCATGGGCTGCAGGGGCACAGCTGTCTCACTGTGGTCTGCACCACGGGCTGCAGGGGAATCTCTGCTCCAACACCTGGAGAACCTCCTCCCTCTCCTTCACTGACCATAGTGTCTGCAGGGCTATTTTCCTCATGTGTTTTCTCTTCTGTCTCCAGCTGTAGTTGCACAGGGGAATTTTTTTCCCCGTCTTATCTATGTTGTCCCAAAGGCACTGCCGCTATCACTGATGGGCTCAGTTTGGCCAGCAGGTCAGTCTTGGAGATGGTTGGCATTGGCTCTGTCAGGCATAGGGGAAGTTTCTGACAGCTTCTCACAGAAGCCACTCCTGTAGCCCCCCTGCTACCAAAACCTGGCCATGCAAACCAAATACATACATGCATAGACAGCTTTGCTAGAGCTGCCTGGTGTTGGAAACAGCTGGATACCATGTGTAGATGAAACAGTTGCCTGTCTTCATTACAGCATGCACAAGGCCAGCACAGGAATCCTCAAGATGGTGTGATCAATGCTAATTGTCCAGTTTTTAATTGAGGGATATCAGTTGATTGGGCATAGGCCTACATATGGATCATACAAAAGATTGGCTTTGCCTGGATGAAGTTTTTTGGTACTACTTAAAAGAGAGGGAGGAGGGGAGAGGAGAAAAATTTAAAATATCTGTCTTTTTTTAGGAGACCGTCAACTAAAAGTTCAGACAGCAGTGAGCCCACTGAAGCAGGTGATGAGAAGAAGAAAAGGGACTCAAGAAAGAGTGGCTTTCTTAACTTAATCAAATCAAGAGGCTCCAAATCTGAACGTCCTCAGACTGTGACAGTGGCAGAGGAGCCCTCCTCGCCCAAGGTTGCTACAAAAAGTCCAGCTTTAGACACAAGCAAGAAGGAGGTAAAGCCTGCAGAGCAGAACGGTGGTACAGAGCGATCTGAGGAATTAAAGACGCCAGACTCATTGGAGGAGCTGCAGCCAGATGATGTGGCAAAAGCTGAGAGGGGTGACAGCAAAGGAAGCCCCCAAGGGGGCCGGAGGTATGGCGTGCAAGTGATGGGCAGTGGACTTCTCGCAGAAATGAAAGCCAAGCAGGAGAAGAGAGCAGCCTTTGCTCAGAAGGTGAGGGCAATTTGATTTCTCTTGAGTTGTTAAAAAAATGAGCAAAAGCTATGTGTCTTCAGGAGAGGTGGGTTGGGTCTGCAAGGGTTGGTGGCTGGGGCTTGACACATCAGTCTTGCTTTCCAACAGGGATTAGGGTGTTCCTGCAAGAGGATTGCTCTCTGCTGTGGTGGTTGAACGCAAATACCCTGGACAAGAAGTAGGCTGCACACGTGGAGCAGGAGTTGCACCCTTAAGCCTACACTTTCTCTCCTCTTGTGGAGGAGGTGGCACCAGCCCTTACACTTGATATCAGACCATCACAAACACAGATGAGGACATGTACTTGTTTGCATGTATTAAAGAATAATTTCGGGATGCCTAGTAAGCACAGCTCAGATATCTCCATGTGTGGTTTGTTCACAGTGCATAGTGAAATTGTGCTTTAGAAAAGGTAAGGACAGACTTTAGAAAAAGTAGGACAGACTTCTTACTGTGCTCCTTGTGCACCAGTACCTGAGGTATTTGGCAGAGTTAATTACAGCTACCTACTCTTCTCTTTCAGAAGGTGATGTAGACAGATGGAGAGATGTTGTATTTCATATTATATATGCCATGCAAAGAAGTAAATCTGACTTCCAGTCACTGTTTACCACTATTCAGCATATACTTTTCTTGTTGCATTTTTTAATTTTTATGTCCTTTTGTACCACACCTAATAACTTTTGTGGCTTTGATTTCTGTATTTCAAATACTACGATTGAAAGGAAAAAAGCATGCATGAAAAAACATCCAGATTCCTTTTGCTCTCTGTAATTTTCTCTTCTGTGAAGTTCTGATGCTGGGCAAGAACTCTGCTTCATTTGCAGATGTGTAGAGTGGAATATCCTTGTGTTCCTCCAAAGCTTTTTGTACCAGACTATTTTGCCTGATGCCCATTTCCCTTTGGTCTTCTCCATTATTATCCTCTGTTTCCTGCCAGCTGCAGTTGGCATATTTCACAGTTACCAAAGAATCAGCCTTTTTTCACTTCTCTCTTCCTCATCTATGTTGAGGGCACTCAGATGCTCTCCATTCCCCACCACTGTCCCCTGTAATTTGGAAGGTGTTATCTTACAACAAAACTCATCTGCAAGCTCTGTTGGGTTGTCCTTCCTTTAACATGTGCAAAATTGTCTTGCTGTGGCCAAGCAAGGCACCCAAAGTTCATTTTTGCTTTTCTTCATAGTCTTATAGTGCTTGCCATGATGTGTGAGCCATTCCTGCAGACACCAGAGCCTTGTCATAAGCAGATTCATATTAATGCACTAGTCTATGGATCATTTAAGGGATCCTCAGCATGAAAATGATTTTTCTAAAGAAATTACCAATTCCCACCTTTCTCATTGGTTTTAAGTAATGCCCATGAATAGTCTCATTGATTTCTAAAGCACCAAGTTTTCAAGTAAAATGCCATATGATTTTAACTACAAGTATTATGCCCTGCCTGTAACTTATAAAATACCAAGCTACTCCAGACTGTATAAATTTTTACAACTGCATAATTGTGTATGCTTCGTGCTCTTTGGGTTCTTAACACCTGTTATCTTCGGTGAGTCAAATCTGGAAGGTCATGACTGAGGTAGAATATTAGCATGTGTATTTTTCTTTTAAGTGGGGAGTCTTTGACTGACAAAGTCCTCTTTGACTGATGAGCTTTTGTAGCATTAATTGAAAATTTAAATTTCATTCATCAAAATAGAAAGTTGTTGCCTTTTCCCAGTTTGGTTTTTTTTACCACCTTTCACTTTTTTACTGGCTGGAAAGGTTACTCCTCTTATTTCAGGTTTAATTTTCAAGAAAATAATACAACTGATTTTATTTTTTGTAAAAATTTGTATTTATAGAATGCAAAAGTATGTCTTTTTATATATTTTTATTCTATTTAAAGAGTGACAAGAAAACTGAATTGCAATAGAAGTCTTTACACAGCAGAGCACTGAATTATCTATCCTTAATGTTGCTTAGAGGACACAAAATTGAACTGCTGTTCTGAAGAATTTTTCACATACTTCATCCTAGGTCACAATATCGAATAATTTAGGTTTGCACTTTTATTCATGATATTCATGAAGGTGAAAATCATACAGTATCCTGACGCTTGAGCTGCAGAAGTCATCATCCCAGTGCTGTTACATTGTTTAAGATGGGCATGATATCAAGTTACATCTTCAAATTTATCAGAATTCCAGTATGATAGAAAATTGTATTTTCCTTTAAGGTACAGATGGCTGCTTATATTCTGAGCTATTTTACATGAAAACAAAGCCAGAAGGAATTTACTATTTCATTCATACCCTACCGCAGTCTTGTTGCAGATACAAGTGATGAGCAGGTGCACAGTAGATGGAAAGATGGTAAATGAGTTTTTGTTTTCTTTTGCTTAGAATACAACATGCGAATTGGCACTAATGGTAGAGTCAAGTATTTGCAGATTACTGTTGCCTGTGGGCACACATAAAAAGATCTTTTAGCCCCATCTAGTGTTACAAACTGGATTCTTAAATACCTGGAGCCAGGCCTATGAGCAAAGCATCATCCATAACCTGTTTATGCACTCTCAATGGCACCCAGCTTTGTGGTGTTGCCCAACCTTGCATGAATTCCTGTTAAAAGTAGAGTCTGCTCATTATTTATCTACATGATAAATTCACCTGCATTGATCTGACTCCTAAGAGTAAATTTTTGCAGGAAGTGTTTACTATTGTCCTGGGACCATAAGCAGTTTGGAATGCGTGTACAGTAGGTAGCCAAACATGCTGTCATCCTAATGGCATTTTTAAGTACTATGCTAATAGATGCCAGCACTGGCTTTTGTACTTGTCCCTGTTTATGGTCATATTTCCTCAGTGGTTCCATAACTAGGGAGGGAGGAAGGAGTTACGGTGAAATTAGTTTCATACTGTTGCACAGCTCTCTGAAGTCACTTACTGTAGCTAAGTGTTATGCTTGTATCTTCAGTATTTACATAAGAAAACTGCTTTTTCAGTGAAAGTTTGTGAGGATTTACATTGCATAAAGAGATTGCTGTAAAGCAAGGGGGGGTTCCAAGGTACAGAAGAAAAATCCAGTAAGTGGAGAGTGGTGTTCCTTTTAAAAATATATAGCCAAGACAGTCTTACAAAGAAACATGTAACTTTGGGAGGTGTAGAAGTGAGAATTTAGCCAAAATATCAATGACAGCCAAGAAATAGGAATAAAAACTGGGTTTCCACCCAATGGTACAAAGCTTTAATATTTATGTTAGCTTTAGAGGTGACTTTGTTTTGTCCATATGGGCACCATAGCTTAATATTGTGCCCCTGCAAGTCACACAATTTCTAGAGTGCATCTGTCCGAACACTTGATTTTATACCTAAAACCTGTAGAAATGTAATCCCTTAGAGTGGATAGGTACATCTATATCGAGGTAGCTTTACAGTACAGGAAGTTTAATGATGATTTTAATAGCATCCTTCTTATGCAGTGTGACATTTTAGGTGCTCACCTGTACTTAGAGAAGAGGTTGGGAGATAGAATCACCCTGCCAGGTCTTATATAGGAATGGCAGACACTCAGCATCTCCATCCTCTCATTTGTTGTACTGAAGAGAGGCTTTGTTTTAGGAGCTGTGAGATTACATGAGCAAAGTGGAGGTGTCAGTAAGTCTTTAAGGCCACCTACACTGTTTTCTGCATCACTCCCCAAAATCTTCTTCTCTTGAAATACCTGTACTGTATTGCCACTATAGGGGAAAGACATGGCCAGCATGGATATTTAGGGATCATTTCTTTATGCTTGTATTTAAAATACTATTTTCACTCTAAATCCATCAATTTTTCTGTAATAAATATGTAGTCCTGCTACTTGTAACCATTCTCTTCCTTCCTACATTTCGTGTTGTCCCATTTTTACCGGTGTGCTATACCTAGCAATCTTTTGGATCGTAACCTCCAAAGGGCAGTGGTCATGGTTGATGTGCGCTGTGTGGCATGTGGTGGAGATTTCTGAATGCCATGGGATAGTCAGATCCCAGTACAAGTCATGCAGAGTTGGTGTTGGAGTAGTAGTAGCAGCGACCTGAACATGTCAACATGACTTAAGCATGGGCATATAACCAAATGCAATGGTCATAAGAGCAAATCATTTGCCACACTAACTGTCTTGAAGTACAAATCAAGATCAATATTGAAGCTGCCTGCAGAAGTCTATCTATACTTTCTTAGTTTTAAAATAATCTCACTCTTATCCCTAGTCTTACCTTTATAAGTCTTTCTGTCTTAGTATATCCTGTACTTACTTCTGTGCACTTTTTGTATCCTCCCATTTATCTTTCTGCCTAAGCTTTGGTAGCAGGTAAGCCAATAAAAGGAGACTGATTCTTTTACAAGCTTCTGTATGCTTATGTATGCTTCTCCTGGTGAATATAGGGGTTTCAAGCTCACTTAGGCTACAGCTGTGATATGGCAAATGTTTCTGCACCTTTTTTTTTTGAGGCCAAGGTGTTAGGAAACCTAACCAAGAGAATGGAAAACTTAGGCAAAATATCAGCACATAAACAAGAAGTCCCCTTCCTTTAGAGGTGCTGAGCACCCAGCAGTGCTTGTGATGGCTAGCTTCAAACACTTTTCAGTAAGTAAGATCTGTTTGTTTTTAGAGGTATCCTGTAAATACATGAATACTGCTATTTCTGTAGCTGCAGTTTTATATAAAATGAGAAGCTATCCTTCAATGTAGAACGGCATAAGATCCATTCAGCAGTTATATTCAAAATAGATCTAGATCTTCAGGAAAAGACTCTTTATTTCAAACCTAAACAAGTAGTTTTTAGATACAGAGCTATCTTTGGAGGAAAGGCTGCTTTCATCTAGCACCTTAAGTTTCAATTCCTGTACATTAGGAGATCTGTCACATAGGAGGCAGGATGTCATTGCAGCTTTGATAGGCATGTGGCAGTGTTAGTTACAGATCAGCATTGTTTTCTTCCCACTTAGCTCTCCAAGACCTGAAACAGAAACAAAGGGAGAGAATCCACCATTTCTTACTATAACTGTTTTTTCTGCCCCATGGCTTCCAAATAAGAGGGGTTTTTTTCCCTAGCAGAACCACTGAGTTGTATTAATTGCAGGTGTGTTACTAATATGAGAGCTTTTCTCACTCTTTCAGAAACTTGGGAATGACACGACTCCCAGAGAGTCTTTTGACACAGCAATGAGCTCCGAACGACTGGATGGAAGTGGTACAGGTACAGTATAGGTTTCTTGGTATAAACTCTTTCTAAAAACTGCAAAATGCATAACAACTTCAAAAATCTGACTTTCCACTTCAGATTGTATGTCTGCAATTGCTAAGCAAAATAGGAGTTTACACTACATGAAAATGATTATAAACAAGCTTGCTTTTTGTGCTGTGTTGGACAGCATGTCTCATGAAGTCAGCTTTAGGGCTGAATTTATGGCTCACTTTTTACTCTTGTTGCACAGGAGAGGAACTATTTGGTGCATGTACCTGTGGCACCTTCAGAAGGATGCTGACTTTTAATGGGATCAGCAAAGCTGAAGCTCAACTCAAGAGCCAGCAGGAATGTCTGTGCACAAGGAAGTAAAAGTGATGAATATATCTGAGGACCTAAATATGACCAATTTTCAAGGTTTATAGTAGTCTGCACATACCAACTTGAGTAGTCTTGACTTTCACCTGTTTCATCTGGCTCATAGTCAATGGCAGCTGACTCTTCCCAGGATTTACCAGGTTTGATTGAAGCCAGGACTGTCTGCAAAGCAGTGGAGCCCCCTGGGCACTGCTCACATGCACAAAATTACTCTTCATTGTGCACAAAGTGGTGTCCAGCCTAGTAGTGCTTACAGCACCAATTCTCTCTGCCCCTGGTCTTTCTGTGCCCTTGTCAAGCTGTAGTCCTGGGACCTGACAAGGCAGTGCCTATATTGCAGCTATCTCAGGACAAGATGGCATTCCAGTCTCCATATATACTTTTGAGACTGGCCAGTGAAGCGTTCAAAAGGGATTCAGCTCTGGTGGTTTGCGTGTACCACATGAAAAGAGTGGGCTGAGCTAGGAAATCCAGGTCTGATTTCTCAGCAGCGGTGGTAGGTACCCTCCAAGCATGGCAGAGAAGATTGCTAAAACATACAGAAGCAAGGCTGGAAAAACGGGCTGAAATCAAAATCTAAGTGTGGCCATCTTGATTGAGCATTTTGGATATCAATTATGAAATTTTATACCTTTCTAAAGCAGTTTTTAAAAGCACAGTCAGAGCATGCCGAAATCTGTAAATCAATGCTTTTAAAGCCTGCTTATCTTTTGAGGAGGACCTTGTGGACTGTATGTGTCTCCTGATGTCAGTAAACTGAAGTCAGAGGAGTAAGAATAGTCTGCACTTGGGGCATTAGTGTAGCTGGGGGTGTCCGACCCCAACTTTTTTCTGGTCTTTGTCTCTGTATATGACACATTTCACCCCCACCTCACTGCACTGTGCTTGCCCTTCCTTTTAGCCTCCAGCTGTCAAGTTGTTTCTTTACCACTCTTGCTTGAGAGTTCCCCAAGGCTGCTTTTCATTGTTGCAACTACAATTTATCTTCATTTTGGGCTAATTTATTTCAAATTACTGTGTTCTAATAATGTTAACAGGCCTGAGGTCAGGAAGACAAGAAGGAGAATTAATGGAAAATTGCTGGATGTTGTTACAGAAAAACTAGAGATAGTCATGCAGAAGAAGAATAAGTTTTGGGGGTTTTATTCCTTGCTTTGTGTTTGGATGTTGCCTGATTTTTTTTTTGGTATGCGTACATGCACAGGTGGAGAAGGTGTCCTGCTGTTTCACTTGCAGCAAGAAAGTACTGAAAGCACACAGACACAAACTCTGTCACGCACTCACACAAATATATATGCGCCACACCACTGTCTGGTTTGCCAGAGTTTAACTCCAGCTGGGCTGAAAAACAGCTACATAAGCTGGAAAAACATATTGGAGATTGGCTTGCAACAAACTATGTCAACACTCCCCTCCCTCCCACTGCCATTAAAATGTCTGTGCTCAGCACTTTTGTATTCAGTAGGATTTCTGAATGGGAATAGCAGGTAGGCGAAGTCAGCATCTGTGAGCACATACTTGGTTTTGCAAATAGGGCTACCAGTCTGCATTTCAGTTAGTTTATAATTTTCTTCTGAGAATAAAGCCACGACAATTGCTGAAAGTCCCAAGCTAAAATACGAGTTCCAAGATTATCATTGAAACAGCTAGATATGAACCTTCAACCTTCTGAAAGCTGCAGAGTAGGAAAGTAGGGCAGGCTTTTTGATTTTAGCACCCTGTAATCCAGCAGGCTTTCTACTAACTTGCACAGCTAGATGGGACTGATTTATTGCTTGGAAGTCATTGTAACTTTATCTGTAAATACCTTGGTCTTTGTCTGGAATAAATAATACATTGGTAAACTTACTAATATGTGGAAACTGTAATCCATGTACAGTGTTATTAGATAAATCAAAATATAATATAAAGAATACTTTGATCTGGGCTAAGTTTCAAAATCTCCTCTAGAGCCTGCTAAAAGCAACAAATAAAAATATGTAACCTGCTGGTCCCGCGCTTGGGATTTATTTTCTGGGACAGGATTTCTCTGTTGATCTTGGAAACCCAACATTTTGTCTGTAGAGGCACAAAACAGTCAAGAGCTGCCTTTTCTACTGATCCATTGCTGTTTTCTCAGCAGGTAGGCTGTGCCATCTGCTTCCAGAAATATGAAGGAGGAATAAGGTCCAGCTAGCCATCACCTCAAATATATTAAAACGGGGGACATGCAATTGCCCCCTTGGGCAACTGAATTATGAAGCTTAGCATGTGTAAGAATTAGCACATTTGGATGCTTTTCTTGCAGTGATTTTAAATACAACATTGGGGTCTTCTTACACACTCACATAGCTGTGCAGCAGTGATATGTGAGTTAATGGTGGTATTTTCCACAGAAGCATATCTGTGCATGGAGCCTTCTGTGTTGCAGCAGACTTCATTTTATGTGTCTATTTATTTCAGTGCCTAAACAACAGCAGACCCTTCCAGAGACTCGGTTTGCATCGAATAAAGGTGACTCCCTTTCAGCATCGTCAGAAAAAAATTCGAAAGCTGAACCAAAGGCAGAAGCTGGTGCAAAGGCAAGAAGTTCTTCCAATACACCTACCAGCCCAAAACCCCCACTGCAGTCAACAAAGCCCAGCCTGGCAGGACGACCCACAGTGCCACAGAAACCACGCTCTGCCTCTCGTACTGGTGAGGAGCTCTTCTGAGCAGTCCTTGTCCCCAGCTCTGGGTACTTCTGAGTCGTGTTTGTGTGGCCTATGGAGGAGACACCTATTGCCACATGCTAAATGGAAGTTAAATGTAGAGGGGCGGGTTCTTCAGTGCCTTGCTCTTGACTTGTATCCTTCTTTTCCACCTCCTTTTGTCCTAATTTGAATAAACTTATTAAAATGGTTTAACCTATGATCCTTAATAGTAAAGAGTGAAATGCAGTAGTAATGGCACTGGCAGTTAGCCTGCTTTCACAGAAGAGATGAGCATAGAAAGCTACTTCACCATCAAAGTCCTGTTGTAGTAGCACTGACAGTAGCACTGGATTTTCTCTGAACACCTGGCTATAAATACTGAAGTCCTTGAGGCTTTACGGCAGGCTGCTTTTAGCCTTCAAGCAAATCCTGTTTTTCTTAATAACCTGCACAAACCAACTGTCTCTTACTGTCTTTTTCCTTCTTTAGCATTTGTTTCTTTCCTTATTGCTTTTGACTGGAAATAACTGTAACTGTGCTTTTATAACCCTGCAAGACTGGCAACTGAATAACTATTAACTTCTGTCCTAACTTCTTGCCCAGGTATTATCTTAAGTTTTCCAGTAGTGGGAAATACTTTAGCAGATCTCCCACACATTTGTCTGTCCACTGTCTAATAGGCCAATGTCACAAACCCCTGTTCCCAAAGTAGAGCAACTACAGTTGAGGGAAATTAAAAGCCAGGTACTGACTCCCCCAGTAGCCATGGCCAATACAGCTTATTAATTGCTACTGAGTGAAAAATGTGAGCGTGGCCATCTATAAGAGCTTGCAGCCCTCTTGGCTTTTCCCATATTCACTGTTGACCATAGAATGATGTCATTTCTGGTAAGGATAAGAGGACAAAGAGACGTTACAGCCTCCTCCCTGACCTTGATGTGTAACCTGAGCATTACTTAGTCTCTGTACTCCAGTGGACAATACATTGTTCAAATACAAATTCACCATCAGGTTTTAGATGGCTTCATTTTTATTTTATTGACCATTTTAAAAATGGTCATTAAAGTGGGAGATATTGGATAGCATTCTATCAATGCTACTGTATATTCCTAGTTCCTCTGTTATGCACATATGCCACTGTTTACTTCTTGGGAAGCAAACATACAAGTAGGTTAAGTAATCCACTGTAGCTGTACTTCCTTGTTGTCCAAGCAAAGGCTGTCTAGTAGAAGACTAAAAAGGTCTTTCTGTGAGGACTGTAAAGATGGTAGTCAACTTGCCATACATAATACACATGCAGCCTTTAAGAGAAACAAGAGATCCAGATGGTTTAAACTATGGGTTTGAATTTAAGTTTCAGATTTCCTCCCAGTCCAGAAGATGAAGTATTTTTTCTATTTAGCAAATCTTTACAAATGCCCCTGTGTTATGTATTGGGAAGTTATTCCTGGAAGTACAGAGCTCTGTAGGCTAATTTTGTAGTTTGTTTCCCTAGTTCACTTTTATGCCTTGTAACTGTGAAACAGGACATCCAAGTTGATCAGTTCATTATGTTTCTGAACAATAAAAATATAAATAGAACAAATATTTCCAAAAATCCATGCAAAACTTTTTTCAGCTCTTCTTTACAAATTGGATACTTATGTTTTGCAGGAAATTCAGTTGATCCATCAAATTTTTATTTGTGCTACAAAAGCAGTACACTTGAAAATGCTGAAATTGAGATCTTGCTTTGACTGCTAAAATCCTTTCACCTGGACTGAGGGCCATCATGCATTCTCTTGACATAATGTAAATTCCTGAATCCTTCATTTTCTGGCACAGATCTTAGCTGTTTCTTGTTTGTATATTGTGTTGAGGTTTGGCCCATCATAAACAGCACTGTTTCTGTGAGTTTAAGTGCAAATGCAACTTCTCGCCCTTTTGTTTGTGCTACTCCACAGAGGATGCTCCAGAGTCTCCCTCCGGCCCCAGTTCCCCAAAAGTTGCCCTGCTTCCACCCGTGCTGAAGAAAGTTCCTTCTGATAAAGAAAAGGATGGTCAGAGCAGCCCCTCAGTCAGATCATTTTCTCAAGAAGGTAGGAGTGTTGGTATAACTTGTTCCAGTGTGCCCGTCTTCGAGTGAAATTTGATGTGTCATTGTCCCCTGATTTGTTTTCACTTGAAAGGGAAGAGGGTTATTCATCTGAAGGTGAAAAGAGCAAGGAAAGTGTATCTGGTCACATATTCCACATCTCTTCACCCATCTTCCTTTGATCAAATCAAATGAAAAATTAATCCCTTAGTATTAATAATGTAACTGAACAATTAAGGGACTCTCGTATTGTGTATATTATGGTTAGTTTGGTCTGAACTAAGATGCATAAAATAATGTGAAATGTAGCTCTGTGGTTCAGCACATTTCCAGGGGTACAGCCATGACTTCTGTCTTTGCAGCCTGTGTCCCTGTTTAGCTTCCTTCTTTCTGTGGGGTCACTGCATGGGACTGAGTTCACCTTCTCCTCGGGCAATGAGTTTCTGTGTGCCAGGGCAAGGCTTGGTACCTTTTATGCACAGCAGTAGGCTGCTACCTTCTCTTTGCTGATTTTCACATGTGCACTGGATTTCTACTTCTGTTGATGCATTTTCTTGCCCATAGTTGGCTCTTAGAAGAGCTAAGATTTCCTCTGATAGCATAGCATAGCATAGGCTATGTGGAGAAGTACTCACAGAAATGTTGCTCAGCGTGGTGTTAGCTGGTGTTTGAAATCTGGGTGTGAGACCTATTTCCTTCCTGGGTCTCTCCTAAAAGAAGACATCCAAGGGGATTCCCATCACTTAAGCTGTGAAATAAAGGGGTGCTCTTTCACAGTCTGACAGCAGATTTTCATAGTGTAGGATGGGGACAGCTGAGTCAAGGCAGCTACATAATGCTGGGTTGTAAAGACTGAGAAGTTGTGCTGCCCACAGAGCCCATCGCTACCTTCTAGATGAGAGGTGGGGCAAAACCATCTGCAAAGCAGTGTGGTCTTTAGATACAGTTTGAGAAGCTTCTCCCTAAGGCTTCCATTTTCTTTATGAAACAACTTACAGTCTGGGTGTTGTGCTGCTTGGAAAATTGTTGCAGTGGTGGCTAACATTTGGTGACTGCATGTCAGCACGCATGGGGTATTTGTTTTGATTCGCGCTTCAGCCACCAGTGATGCCATTGGGCTGCTGTTGTGCCATAAAGGTACAGCAGAACTACCACAATCTCACTGAATCGTGTACAGCTAGCAGGACACAACACACCCCAGGACCTCTCCTGCATCTGGAGAGGGCAGAGTATTCAGATGACCCATGTTGCCAAAAGCAACAGAAGTCAGACACTGCTTTCTTACTCCTTGATCCCTTAGACCTCTCCAGACAATTTGGCCTAACACAGGGTTTTCCAGTCGGCTCTACGCTGCACTGTACACATTTTATCGAGCATAGTTTAGATTGGCTAAAGTTGGGTTTCCAGGTCCTTAAGGAGCTGCTATGCTTTGCATAAAGTTGTTTATGAAAGAGTAAATTCCGTTTCTTTTATTTTTTTATTCCTTTTCATGTTTTCTTTTTTCTTCATTACTGTTCTGCTTCTTCACTCAGTTGTTCCTCTGTCCTTGCTCTCTGCTGCTGTTCAGGCTAGCATGTTCAATTTATTTCTGCAACTGGTAAATCACTGCAAATCTGTCTAAGTTAGTAAACAAAATTATATTTCCTGTGAAACAAAGCTAAAAATTAGATGATACTTGATTATTAAATCGTTTTATGTTAATGAATGTAACTGTACTTTGTGGGACAATCTCCAAATACACCTCTTTGCAGCTGTAGGATCGGGCTGCAGTTACTAGCATAGCCAAGTATCTGGACTACATTTAATCAATCACCTGGCATACTGATTACTGTTGTTTGAATAATTGATTAAATGGGTTGGATAAGTGAAATTATTTGTATTACTTTCTGTACGTGGGCCCACAGAGCAGCTTAGGAGTATAAATGAATCCTTTTCCTTGCTAGAGCAAACAGGAGATTGTCAAAAAAGAGATGCAGCTCTTGACTGTGCCAAGCCATCTGGCAGCATGAAAACCACTCCGGGGCAGTATTCTACCAGTGCAGAAGAGGAAGCTAATGTGCTTGGGCAGAGGAAGGCACAGCCAACTTCTGGTTAGAAGTTTTCATTTGTCATCAAGATGGTGCTTGAAAGCTGGTACTAACAATTAAGAGACAGCAATAGCAAAGAAGCCACAAAAGAGTGTGGTTTTGTCATTGGGTTATGAGAAAGGTAAAAATCTCGTGGGATGCTAATCATCTTTCTATCCCCACGGGAATTGCACGGCATGAAAAAATTCCCAGATAAGAAATGCGTGTGCATTTTCTCCTTCGTGGCAGCACCAGTGACCAGTACCATCCAGTGCCTGCAGGCCCCCTGCAGAAGAGCACTCGTTACAGTCTGTGGTTGCTCAGTGCAGCAGCACTGGCACGCTGCAGGTGGGCTGCCTGCTGCTCTGTGTGCTTGCACACCTTTCCCTTCTAAGGTGCACGCACTTTAGTGTTTCAAAATATGTTTCAGCTTGAATATTGTTAGTGCCAGTTTCAGTGCATCACTCACAAAACCACTTGAGAACTGGGTAAATTCAGATTGTTTATTTTCACTTTGATTTTCAGTTGCATGAGCAAACAAAAAAACCACACCAAAAGAGCCCAAGCCCAGCACTGTGCTGCACTGAGGAGCGGCTTTGACTTAGTGAGCTCAAATCAGGAAGCTATAAAAATGTTTGGTTGCTCTATATGTTTTTAAAATATAAAAACTCCTGTTCTCAAATGGTACATATTTACATGTTTCCCTTTACATCTTCACTAGTTTGTTTAAACAATTATTCACATTTACTTTTTTTTCTGAAGTATTTTAATTGGGTATTTGAATATCTTATGCAACTCCATTTACTCACAGTTTTTCTACTTATAAGACACCACATATCACTTTTGTAACATCCTCACCCCAAAATTTATAAACTGATTTCCTTTTCCTATTGTAGAATCGAACTTGGTCCATCCAAACTTAGAATCTCCCCTCTCTATCACAATTGTTATATTTTAGTTCATTCTAAGACAAAATAAGCTTTGAAAGCTGAGATGCTGCTGCAGACCAATGGAGATCACCTGTGTGTGGTTTTGTCGGGGCAAGGGTAAACTCTTGAGGCAGAAGCCTGCTTGCACTACGTGGACTTTAATGTCTGATATATTTTTCAGTTATTTTGGGGGCAAACTACCTGCCTAGATTTATCAGGCCATAAACAGAAATAGCTGCTTCAGAGTGTGTTTTGAGTTTTGTTTGAAGAGTCCATGGGGGCCGAACAAAGGCCGGGTAATTACTAGGAGGTACAGGTGTCAAGAATGACTCAAAAAATTTCCAGGCACCTATTTCTTTGAAAAGCAGTGGTGTTTTGGAAAGTGGAAATGCCTGAATATTTTTTACTGGATTTAGGTATCTTAATCCTCTCCAGTTCTGTGAAATAGTTTTAAAATCCTTTCTCAAAATCCTTTCCTGTTTCCCAACTTGCAAAGCCAGCATAAGAATGCAGTGAGTGTGTAGCTGCTGGCTCTCATTTCCTCACATATTTTGTTTTGGCTCACGCAAATGAGGAGACAGGTAATTTGGACTCTGGAGAACTATTTGGCTGCCTCAGCAGCTCAGCAACATCTCCCCTGGGATCCCTCTCTGCATTTCCTTCATTCCTGCCAGTCCCTAACACATCCTGGCACAATTTTAAAACAGACACAGAGTTGCATCTGTGACAGCCTGCTGCTTGCCTACCTCTGCCGTGGCTGGAGCTGCGTGCCCATGGCAGGGCAGGCTGTCCCTTACAGTGGTGAGGCTAGAGGTGAGCGCTACACGGGGAAGGAGAGGTGATGCTTCATGACCAACATGGTTTCAGGTGCCTTTTCAAGAGAGGGGTTCGCAAACGTGGTCAGGCACAAGGATCAATGCGAATCAAAGCCAGACATCCTTCCCTGAAATGGTGGATCAAAGAAGGTCTCGTAATCATAGCATTTAATTTTGTGGGGCTAAAGTGAGGTAACTTGCAACAAAATCACATTTAAGTGTGTTTAAAGTTTCATTTTAAGTGGAAGTGTGAGATTTCTAAAGCTACTAATCGTTGGATAATGTTACTCTGCTTAATGTGTATAACCCACTTGTTTACCATAGCAGTTGTAGACTGCTGATTAGATCACGAATCTTAACAAGGCTTTACAACCAAATTTCCAATTTATTTCAAGGCTTATAGCTTTGGAGAAAACCCTGGCTTTACGGAGATTTTTAGAGTGCTGAGCAAACAATATGGGTGCTGTTTGCATTTAGATGGTGGGAAAGATGGTATTCCCTCCTGCTTTCCCTGCTACAGGGCACAGAAAGGCACAGAGCCCATGGTCTCATCTGAAAGAGATGATGGTTGGGCTTAGGGCCATGGGTGTCCCCCATATCAGGGAATAAGGAGTGCATCAGGACATGGCAGTGAAGTGGGGCAGGGAGAAGCGGTTTGGATAAGTTGGATGCCATGGTGAATGTCTGTGCTGATCAAAGCTTCTGAGTCAAAAGGGAGAATATAGAAGTGTCCTACTAGGGAGACATGGCTGCCTGGGATGTGCGCTGCTGGTCTGAGGGGTGCCCAGTGGGGATATCCATCTGAGCAGTCAGGAGTGTACTGTCTCAGATCCATCCCAGCTTGAAAAAAAGAATGCTGTTCTGTTTTGGAAATGGTGTGAAGAGAAAAAAATCTCCAGGTCATTTCTGACTGTAATGTTTATCCATGTCACAGTGAAGTGTCATATTTCAAGTTTGCCTGCTTGTCAACCAACAGCGGAATTAAGCTTGCTCAAACTCTCTTTTCTCTCTCGCCTTTTCTGGTTTGAAGAATTAATGGACCTATGCTACTGCCACTAGTGCAAGTTAAATGAGTAGGATCAGGAGCAGGTCTTGTGTGCACAAGTGACTTTTTTTTTCCTTCCTCTCTCCTCTACAATCATGTAAGACATGTTTCTGTTTTATACAGCTGCAAAGAGAAGCCCTGGGCAGCAGTCTCATGAGTTCCAGGAACTGAAGCAAAGGTCCTTAAGTAAAGACGGTCATCAGGGAAGCAAGTCCAGTGACTCTGGCGAAGAAGCAGATAAAGATTTTATTTTTGTTTAGCAATCAGTACAGGTGCTTCGTAGCGCAAGAGCTTTTTATAACAATCGGGGTTCAGCAATCAACAGCCCCTCTAGGCAGCTGCTCTTTCACCACAGGTACATTTCCATGCAGAAAACCTGATCTTCCAGTCATTATTTACAGTACACTTGGCATTGATTCGGTCCTTAATTTCTGTCCTGTACAATGCAGACGTTCTTTTCCATGCCTTTGCGTAAAGCCAGCCATTCTTTCATGTATTCTACTTGAATTTCTCTGAAGCAGCTACAAAGAGTGCCCTGCATTAGGGCATTTAGAAAGCAAAGCAAATTAACTGGAGACTGTCTTACACTAATACACTGTACAGCAGGTAATGTGTTGTACTGCTGAATGTAAATGTGTCAGATCTGCACGTGACTTACCTATAAATATATTCTTGCGGTATGCAATTGCACATTGTAATTATATTAAAAGAGCACACTAATAAAATAATTTGTATAGATTATATATATTAAATGCTTGGGTATGGTTTTTACATTCTCCCATAGGGAGCTTCTTTCTTCCTGTTCTCCTACTGTACATAAAGCTCCAACACTTACATTTGTGTACCGTCAGAAAGCACAACAGAGAAGGATTTGGATGACGTATAATCATGGTATGCTTCCACATTCGTATATTAATGTATATATTGATTGGAATGAGGGCAATTGAAATTTTATTAATATTGGTGTTTTCTAGAGGCCTTCCTCGGTTTTGTCTGCATATTAGCTTCCTTTCAATGTGTAATTCTATGAGAAACATAGTTCGACATCTGTAAAAACATTTCAGCTTTTGAGGGAGGGGATGCAAATTTCACAGCTACCCACTTACATTACAGGTTGAAGGGATTTTATTCATATGTATATTTGTAACAATAAAAAAAAATGATTTTACAACTGAAATACTAGTCCTTGTTTTTACAACATTGCGGTCTGATGGTCTCTTCTCTTTGAATCTGGCATTGTGTCAGGTTGACTAAGTGTGCGGTTAAGACAAAACCTGTGTCATTTCTCTGCCTCTAGTAAAGTGCCTGTTCCAGCTGAAAGGGACACATACACATCATCTTCATAAAACTGCTGAAGGAAGATCTCTGCTAATCTCCTCGCTTGGGTTCTTCAGCAAAGTAGCCTTCACATGAGCCAGAAACACCTGCTATCTGAATTCTCAACTTTAATCCAGTAGGACAAAGTTGGTTTGGTAACTCTCTCTCCGGAGCGTTTTCCCTGGCCTTCTGTGGCTTCTTGACTGGACAGAAATGCTCAGATACCTGCTTGTTAGGTGACCTTCTGTCTTATCCCTTTGTACATGCCTGTATTGCCACTTCTCCTATTGCAGTATAAAGGGCTGCTAAGTCAAAACGGAACATCTTAGAAGCACTTGGTAGAGGTTTACATATCAAAAGTAAGCTACAAGCCTGTGGGAAAAAGGTTTTGAGGTTTGGGGGTCTGTACCTGGGGTTTGTGCTGTCTTGAAATTCTGCATTTGTTTAAAGTCATTGAGAGAGTTCTTCGCATTCACGTATATATTTGTGATTTATTTGGCATTGGTAAAACAAAAGAAAAATTGCAAATAAAAATTAGAAATACTTGTATTAGTAATGAAAACTAATCCAGTCATAAATAAAATGCAATATTTATTCCCCTAGGACATGGAAAAGACAACTGCCTGAGAAGTGTAAGTATGCAAGAAGGGTTGCCCTATTTATAGGTTTTGTGAATTTAAGACAATTAACAGCAAGGGTTGTGGTGTTAATTAAGACAAAAATTTAAAATAGTCTCTAACTTCCAGAGAAGTTAGATGACTGATAAGAAGGACATGAAGCACAAGTAAGAAATTCTCAGCAACTGAGATACTGAGGTACTGATTCTGCTGTGAGAAATCAGGGCAAAAGTGTGTGCCTATCACCCTGGTATCAGTAAGCCAAAGACAGGGAGTCTCAAAGGCTGTAGACAAAGCATGTGTTTGTGCTGTTAAGAAGAAAAGCTCTAGTGCTGTAACATTTTTTTGCTGGACTGTAATGATTTCATTAGACGGCAGTATATTTCCATTAGTTATGGAAAGCCGTTGCAGTCTGTATTCCAACCCATCAGTGTGCCGTGGGCAGGTTGAGTGGTGGAGGAAGAACTTTAGGGGAGTGCAAATGAGAGCTCTTGAAGACCTAGGATTTGTTTTTTTGAGTATGTGGCTTTGGGTGTGGGAAGGAATGATGGTTTTCATTTCTTTACTATCTTTCTGCCTGACACACCCAGCCTGGAAACCACATTCAGCTGCTTTGGTGGAATGCCAATGGCAGAGACCCCTTGAGCTCCTGGGAGATTGAATAGAGATCAGCTATGGTACCACTGAAGGAAAGGGCTGGTACTCGTTCTCCCAGGGCATCCATAGCATTTTTGAATACCACTGATGCCCTGCATTCCTCCCCACGACACACTGGGTGCTGCCTGAGCACCTCCAGCAGTGCCGGCAGTGGTGGGAGCAGAGTTTGGCATGGAGGAGAGGTGACTTGCTCCCAGGTGTGCTGCTGGCCTTCCTTTTGAAGCTGAGGGCTTCTCCACAGTGCTGTGTTGTGCAGTCTGGTTGCACAGAAAGGGCTAACAGCATCCAGCTAGGGTTATGTCTGACACGGTGGCTTGGTCTCTGGGCTGGTGTCAGGCAAGACAGCAGCTCCATGTTACATTCATCATGTTTAGGGGTGACAGCGAAGGGGTGGCACTGTCTGAGGTGACAGCAAGGTCTTCTGCTTCCTCCCGTGCACATAAGCACGCACACCGTATGACCAAATGAGAGGGAAGGACCAGCAGCCCTGGCCACCCAGTTAGAAATGCTGCCATGGAAGGGTTGCTAGCACCAGCATCTCCATTCAGAGCTTCACCTACCTGATCGACCCTTGGTAAAAAAAGGCAAGAAGCTCTCTCGGAGGGAGCTGCCCTGCTTTTTTCTGCTCATAAATCTGGTTTTCAGGATTTTCCATTGAGGAATTTCACCTGTTATGTATGTAACAGGAGCACCTTCCCCTCTGAGATGCACTGGAGAAGGGCTGTGGCTTCCTGCCAGACTCCAGTGTGAACTCAAATAGCTCTGTACCACGTTTGCAGGACCTACTTCCCCCTCCCTGCCAAAGGAGGTTAAAAACTGACTGATAGATTTTGAGCTTTTTAAAGTATTCCCTGATGTGCAGTAACAACAGTAAATAGCTGCTTTCCAAGATGGGAACTGCAATTATCCTAAATCTTCACCCTCTGCCAGAACCAGCCAGCCAGGCTGAGATGACTTGGGAATTAATATGCCCCATTATTCACAAATCTGCACGACCCACCACACTTAACTGAGAGCTGCCATAGGCACGAGCTCTCATTGCCACTGCTTATTAATTGATTAATGTGGAGATGATTTCTTTCTCCTGTTGCACAGAAAAAAAAGGTACTGAGAATCATTTTTAGGAAAATGCCAGAAAGCTGAGATGCATGAGAGAGCCATGCTGCTTTGCCCACACCCGGGGATGCTAGTGCTGGTTTGGCTGTGCCTGAATCCCACCTCCAGAGATTATCCTCTGCTTGTGCTGAAGCCTGGGGAAGGTTTCAGTTAGTGACACTGTCCTTTGCTTCTCCTGGAGCCCTGGCCCAGATGATCTCGTAACAAACAGTGCAGGTGAGTAACAAAGATTCATTTAATGCTGGACTCCTGCTGATCAGGTCTAGAAAGCAGAGTAGTCTTTCCTCATCCCAAGAAATAGTCTGTAAATGGGGAGGATGAACATTACTACACAAACACATGGTGATGGCCTTCACTTTCTTTCTAATGTAGGAGCTGACAAAACCCGGCTGTCTGAATCATTCCCTTGCAGTGCCAACAGCCCTCACCCTCTCCCTGTGAGACCTTTCCATAGCTCCAGGGAGGTGGCCAGTGAGGTGGTGACCAGGGTCTTGCTGCCAGAGAGTCTCTCAAAGGTTAAAAACTGCCCACTGGATAATTAAAATGCCTTCACTTTGTCACATAAACATTAACTTGTGTCCTGATTAAGAGAGAAAAGTGCTGCCTAGGGCTGACTTCTACCTTCCCATCCTGGATATAAGAGATCATAGGAAGATCTGCCAGGCACCATTACAGCTTTACTACTCACCTCTGTGCCCATCCTCTTGCAGTCCCTTATGCCTCTTCCTAATATGAGCATCACGCCAGCACCACAGCAGGTGCCTCTAGAGCCACTTGAGCCTCCTTCCAATGCCTTCATGGACACAGGCAGAGCAGGACCTCACAGCAGCTGGGGTGTCTTCCCCAGGGCCAGAAAGGTGTGCATTCATTTTTGGTTAAGACCAATCAGCTTCATCAAACAAGTGATGGCACCTTGTTTTAGCAGGCACTGCTGGTGACTGGCAACTTAAAATGCTGCTCTGATCATTGTACTTGGAAATCTTCTTTTCCCTTTTTGACACTGAGATTTCTCAAGCTCTGAGGGGCAGTTTCCCAGACTTTAGGATTTGCTGACAGTGTCAAAGCTTCAGTGGATTTGGCCATGGAACTCCCACCATCTCACGTGCCTCATTCTGATCCCTTGAGACAAAAATGTGTGGAAAACTGACTGGAACACCTCGGCCGAAGGCACTGGTGCTGCAGGCTTGTCCTCATGGGGCAACTCCTTGTTCTGGCGCGTGGCCGGTCTGGAACAAGGGCAGAAGGGCTGTGGGGTGACAGAAGCTTTGCTTCATCATAGAGGCAGTGGTCCGGGGGCACATGTGGTGAGGAGAAATCCCAGCTGGTGAAAAATGACTGGTGCAGAGCAATGGCAGAGCTCCTGAAAAAACTCTTTTCCTCTGAGTTCAGGACAGAGCTGTCAGTTCCCCATCAGCACACAGCCAGGGACAAGTTGGTCCTTGGGATGAGGCGCTTGTCTGGGCAAGAACCAGGACCAGGCTGCCAGCTCATCCCCTCCCTGGGCCATCTTATCTGTGGTTGCTCCTGCTGCATCAGGGAGACGCCACAAGTGCTGGGGCTGCCACTGTCCTGGGGTTGCAAATTCCCTCCATACCAAGTGCTGAAGAGAAATCGCTGTAAGAGCAATGATGCTCATCAGCACCAAGAAGCTTAACAGTGAGACCCTGTATCTTCAAATAGAGAGAAAACAAACTGTGAGTCTCTGCACACCAGATGAAGGAGAAAATGCATTTTTTGGAGGTGTCATTGCAAGGGCTGGGTTATTGAAGGACTTAATTTCTTATGCTTATTCCATAGCAAAATAAAGAGATTCCTGCAGATTTGGGAAGAGTCTTTTCCCAATTAGAAAGCCAGTCTGCCTTTGACATCCCTACACCAGCTGATCTAGGGATTTATTAGATGCAGGTTCCAAGTGTTTGGAAAGCTTGCGTGGAAAAGCAGATATGCTGCCATGGTCCCTCCCAGCTCTGTGTCGAGGTCCTTGTTCCTATGCCACTGTGCTGATGCTGCTTTGGCAATTTGTGATAAGTTTTGCCAGCTGACTCCAGCCCAAGTCCTTCAGAGCCTGTTTTATCTGTTTTTCCAGTAAGCTGAATTGAGGAGAAAAAAAGCTGCGTGGGAGAAAGAGTATTTAATTAGATTGATACCAGCCAGGGAAGGCAGGAGAGGGGCTGCTAGCTTGGGAAATCCAATTTGGTTTCACTGAATGGAGGAGTAAAGTTAACTCTGTAATCTCTGCTTAGCATCATTCCAGGAATGCCTCCTTCCCTTCCCATTTGCTTAGGTGGGTAAGACCCAGCGAAAGGTTAGAGGAGAGTGCTGTGGAGGTTGTTCATTCGGACAACATTAAACTCTATCCGAAGACTGGAATAATGAAAGTCATTAACTGTAACTGAGACTGCAGTCCCTGTCTGGATAGCGAAGGGCAGCACGTGGCTGGGGGAAATGTCAGCTTTCCTTTGAGAAATCTCTTCTTAGATCCCTTCTGATGGTCTGAGTCCTGACTCCTCCTTTTCAGCAGCAGCCTGGTGGGAAGAAGTTGGCTGCTTCCCCGTAGCACTCAAGCGATCCCACTGCTGGTCCAAAATGGAGAATAGAACAGAAGACTGAAGCCTCACAGTCTGGGGGGCTGCATGTGGGAAGGCTGGAAAAACCTGGCCTTGGTGGGAATCTGTGAATGGGAACATCTGTGGGATGGTAGTCTGTGTCACACCACATCCATCAGTACCTGACATGAACTGTTTTTGCACCTCTTTGCACTCTGCACCCACGCACTCTGCACCAGTTAAGCCAGAAATGATGAAGCCAGCATCTAATCCAGCACAGGCATGCTGGATTTGCTGGGCAGAGGGAGGGAGTGGAGGGAAGGATGGGGCAAGATGGGGCATCCATGTTGGAAGGTAGGAGTTGAAGTCTGCTGCTAATAAGCAGCTTGTACTCATGTAAGGGTGGGTTTGGAAAGATGAGTCTTTCTTTTCTGCAGCAGACAGCTTCATCTCTGACTTGATTTCCAAGCAGTGGTAGGGAGGTTCACTCACTCTGTTATTTCCACTTTGATTTCCTTTCAGTTTGCCTTTCATCTGGTCTTCCAGCATTTTTCTTTGCCGGGATGCTCACAGATCCCTTGCCGGGCAGCAGTGCATCATCCTCACCCTCGGCAGCCCCAGCTGCACACAGCTGCTAAGCTGGCACACTTGCCTCCCACTTGTCCTAGTGCAAATCAGGCTCTGGGGAAAACAGGCCACACTGAAACTCCATGGTCTGGAGTTTTCTGCAGAATCTGTGCAGGACCCAAACTACCTGTGAAACAGTGCAGAACAAAATGCTGATGGTGCCAGTAGTGGCTTCCTCAGTATCTCTGGTCAGTTGAAAGCTGAGGGAAGCAGAAGCCATTTGATGAGGAAAATTATTTCCATTTATAAATCCATGTCTGTATCTATTTGGAATTTTCTCCTGAAAAGCAGAGAAACCAAGTTGTGCCACAAATCCAGATGCTGGATTTGGGGTTTTTGTTCCCTATTCTGTTCATGGAAACCTAAATGTTTTATTTCACAGCAATACTTTGAGTCTAGCCCAAAGAGTGAGGCATTTGTCAGCTGCCCATTCTTCTGTTTCCAAATCAGCGATCTGCACTTTTATCAATGTCTTCCCATTTACAGCTGCTTGATTAAGGCTTTCTACAAAGCTAGCCCAGCCTGGGGTTTGGCCACATGCTCCTTATTTTGCTCTTTACTTGGGAAAAAATGCCATTTATTAATTTATTATCAGTATCAACTAAATAATATATCATTGCTGGTGTTCCTCAGCTGGATGGCTCCCCAATCCAGCAGGGCCAGGAAATGCATCCAGCCTCAAGGTACCTGCTGAAGCACATTCATTTAAGAGCCAAATGCATCTGCAGTAAGGTTGAATTCATAGAATCACAGAATCGGAGAATCACAGAATCTGCTGAGTTGGAAGGGACCCACAAAGGTCAACAAGTCCAACTCCTGGCCCTGCACAGGACCATCCCCAAGAGTCCCACCATGTCCCTGAGACCTGAGAGTATTGTCCATTTGCCTTTTCTTTTTAATCTTCAGCTTTTTAAAACATGGATTTGAGACCTTCAACCTCGAGAGTTACCGCACAGGGCAAAGCTGAAGACAAAGTCCTTAATCAAAAGTGTTTGTTGCTTTTTAAAAGTACTGCCTACTTTTAATTCTTATTTATTCCATTAAGGACAAGCCAAGGCAGAATGGTTGCTGAGTTTGGTACATGAGCTGCACACACAGCAGCTGCCTTCAGTTTGTTGCTTTAATGCTAATGCCAATGGAGCCACAGTTCAACATGCTCCGCAAATTTGCAATTTGTCTGCAGAAAGTCCTGCTGGACAAGCAAAAGTTGCTCTGAGCTATTTTTTGTTTACTTTGGTGGTTTTTCTCATTCACGCTTTACTGAGTTGCCTAAAGCAACTGGAGAAGCTAAATGCCATTTTAGCCATGCAGAGAGATGGCCACATCCTCACTGCAGGCTGGGATTTCTCTCAGCTCTCCTGGTTCCATTTACTTTGAGCTAAATTTCTGCAATTCCACACCTAAGAAACCTCAATCCATCTTGTGTGACACAGGAGGCAGGGCAGAGCAGCTAAGCTGTGCATCTATGGGGTGGCCCCTGTATTTATAGGGTATTTCAGTAGAGGGTTTTATGGGGGGAACAAAGGCATAGCTGGTGCAAACACAGGAGGAGGCCATCACCTCTGATCCTTTTTCCCTCTGTTCGGAGGGATGGATACATATCATCCTCATGCACAGGTAACAACCAGTTCTTCTGAGAGCCCATTGAGCTTTAAGGTCCTTTTTTATCTCCAGCTTGGACCTGCTTTCACTGAAGTTGTGGGAGATGTTGAATAAATATTGACAGTTTAAATAAAGTGTCACTTCTTCCCTGCTCTTCCTGCTGTGAGGACATGGGGGAGAACCAGCTCACACGAGTTCTTCTCAATGACCTGAGTTTTGCATCTGTTCCCATAAAACCTCGCTGTCTCCATCCCTGTCAAATGGCTGCTTCCCCAAATATTTCAAAACATGGTTAATATTTCCTCTGAAGTTAGTTTTGTTAAAAATATTTCTTTTTAGTAAGAAACTAGTAGTCATGATCATACTGCTGAGGACCCTTCCTGGTACCAGCCCTGGCAATGTTTTCCAAAGCCAGGTTACAAATGTTGCTAGAAACTGATGCACAGTCCTTTCCTTAAAACCTGGATCAGGATGCTCCCTGTCTGGGTCAGATGGGTTCTGGGTCCTGGGAAAAGAAATGGGACCAAGAAGTGACTTTTATGCCATGGAGCAGTGCCAGGTAAACTCATCTCACACAGGAGCTCAGGCAGCTCCCACAGGGCACACGAGGCCACCACTGGCTGGGAAGCCATGGTGGGAAGCACTGGGGAGAAGAGGCTGCAGGAGAGGTTCCGTGGACAAGGCCTCATGCTTGGGGCCAGGATGCCTTTTGACATTGAGGCAAGGATATGTCCCAGAGAAACGTGGAGTGTCTCTGGTCATGCCAGCAAGGTACCTGGGCAGTGTCCCCTAAACTTAGGCTTCCCCGTGTGTCCATGCCTAACAAGCCCTTTTTCCACTTCTGTGCTGAGGTCCCCCATTTGCCCATGCTCAGGGAATGCTTTTGGCCTTGTCGTTGCATTAACATCCTGACAATAGTTTTTCTGAGTTCCAAAGGTGACCCCAGGTTGCTGTTCAGGGAACCCCATACTGAGCTGCTCCTGTGCTGCTGTTTGAACACATCAGCTTCACACTGTCTCCTTTTCCTTCACACACTGAAAAAGCTGGACATGGCTGTGTGCTCTCTGTTGTGATCTCTCAAAGAATGGGATTTGCAGACCTGATACTTCCTGACTACAACATAACTTTTATTTCTTCAGGAGTTTTTTTTTTTCCCCTCAGAACAAATAGGAGCCTGCTCAGGGCAAACGTTAAATACTTTTTAAAAACCTTTTCTGCTCTACTTCTGAGAGCCTCTGTAAAGCAATCAGCATGTACAAGAAGTTGAAATATGTATATATTGAATCAAAAGCAACCTGGAAGAAATTATAAGGGATCTCAAAAGAGATAATAATGGTTCTCAGAGCACACACAGAGACACATTCCAGCCCCAGGTACCTGAAATCAATGCAGGTGACATTCAAATCACATCTACCCCCAAGCAGGGCCATCATGAATATGGTGCTCTATCAGCACTGACACCTTGCACCCCACAGTTTCTTCTTTTGATTAGTATTATAGGAGGAAGAGAGCATAGATTTCTGTCCGTCTTCACTCTGTGGCTCCCCATTCCTCCGAGGGAAACCCTTCTGATGGATGGGAGGGATAAGAAGGCATCGCTGCCCGATGCTGCTCTGCTTTCATAAACAGAGGAGAGTTTCCGTTTTAGAAAACGTCTCTTTTCTCCCTCTAAACTCCACTTCTTCTCCGAAGTCGCACGCTTCCCTCAAGCACTTCTGCCTTCCTTCGGGGAGGCTTGAAGTTTTAAAGGTCGTCTGCGAGCGGCTCGCCCCTGCGGGGTCGGGTGTCTCCGGCCCCCCTGGAAGGCTGAGAGGTCCGTCCTCTCAGCACCTGTGCCCGAGCACACTCCGGGCGTGCGGGCGGGATCCGCGTGGGGAAGGGGACTCTTCGCCCGCGACCCCCGCCCGCGGGGCCGCCCCGGGGCGGGGCCGCCGCCCTCAAAGCCGGGGCGGCCGGCGGTGCGCGGGCAGAGCCGGCGGTGCGGGGCGCGGAGGGGGCGCGGGGCGGGCGGGCAGCACCATGGAGAGCGGCGCCGACGGCCGCCTGGACGCCGCCGCCTTCCTCGGGGCCTGGCGGCGCTTCGATGCCGACGGCAAGTGGGGGCGGCGGGTGGGGGGACACGCGTGGCTGGAGCCCCTGACGGGGTGTCCGGCGGGTGGGCGGGTGCGTGTCCGGGTGGGCGCCGCGTAGGGGTTTGGCTGTGCAGGTGGGAGCGGGGACCGTGCGGGTGTGGTGCCCGTCCGGATGCGCGTGCGGGTGGGCGCGATGTGGGATGTCCGGGCTGTTGCACGTGTGGCCGGGAGCCCGCACCAGTGGCTTTCTGCCAGAACGTCCAAACCTCACCCCCAAGAGGTCCTGCGGGTGTTTCCGAGCCCACCTCCTCCTCCTTATTGTGGCCGAATATCATATCTGTAAATCCCCCTTTTCACCCCTAAGTTTTTGCCTTTTCATCACCTCCCCATTCTGTCCGCTGTTCCCTCTTCTGAGGCCAGTTCGTGGAATTTTTTTTCCAGAAAGTTTTCTGTGAGGAAAACTCCTAGGGGCACCCAGCAGCGCTGCACCCAGTCCCTACCTAGATGTGACCAGATCAAATCGAATAGGACCCTGAGTGGGCAGGCAGGGCCCCCAGCTCAGATCTTGACCATGCAGCCTGGAGCTCCCTGCATGCAGCCCATGATACCACCTGACCATTAATATATTTGACTTTTATTTAGACAATGGTTACATAGAAGGGAAGGAACTTGACAATTTTTTTCATCACCTCCTGGAGAAACTGGGACCAGAAGTAAGTACCATGCTGTGTTAGTTGTGCATCAAGTCCAAGCAAGAAGGTTGCACCGAGAGGTGGTTTGTGTTTGTTGTTCCCTGATTACTGACTTCCTTAGTGATTCCAAGGTAAAGAGCTTTTCTCTTGGCAACAAGGTGGCATTTAAGCAGGTACAATAAGTGCAGTCACCTGAGAAGTCTGATCAGTTGTTTTCAGCCCAACAGCTGCTGTCAGGGTGAGGCCGCAGCTGGCACCAGCTGAAGGGGCTGGTTGGCAAGGTGGAGAGAAAGTAATTTACTGCCTCTGAATAGAAAAAACAAAAAAGCACCAGCACACAGCCTGGCAGGGTGAGCAGGAGGGCAATGGTGACTATTTATTCAAGCCTGTGCTGATTAGTTTTGTTAATATGATAGGTTTCTTTCCCAGGTCAATTTTTAACAAATATAGTGTCATTAATTTTAAATGGTGTTTAGGAACAAGGCTTATGTCTGTATTGCTGCAAATGGTTAGAAGCCAAACAAGAGTGAATTCTGTTGCTTTTAAGATCCAGACCTGGCTCTCAAATGTTTCAGGGGTTTGTGCCCTGGTTTCCTTTTCTATTTTTGACAGCATTTCCCCTCTCTCACTCTCTGCTTCTCAGTACTAACAGAAGTTGCATGACAGTTTAGAGGGACTGGTTTCTTTAGCTCCAGGTCATACATTGCCTATGAGTGTCATCGTCAGGGAAGGAGAAATCCTTCCACTCAGGCCAGCACTCAGAAGCATGTAAAGAATATATTCATATTTTTGTTACACAACATGTGCCCAAATAGGAAGAGAAAAGGAGGAAACATCTTCCAAATGGAAAAAGAGGGTGTGCCAAAAAACAGAGATTAAACAATTCCTTTAAGCAGAAAGTAATTAACCAAAGGGAAAAGGTAGCTGATAAAAGGCATAAATTCACGAGTATCAAGTGTAAAATCAGAATTGTACTTACAAGCCAATTAGTACTCTTGGATCTTTAGGGCTACAATAAAAAACCAGAAGCTGTGAATAATTTTTTCAAGCATGGTTTTGTTTAATTTGCAAGTAAATTTGGACTGAAATATTGGCAGTTTCTGCAGGAACGTCTTTCAGAGAGTGGATAGTTAGATGAATAGATAGGCACCTAAAAAGACTTCAAAGCAAATCAAAAAAGATCCAACATTAAGTATGAAGAATCATTAGGGACACAGAAAAACTGATTGAAGAAAAATTGAAAAGCTCATGATTGTTTACCCAGGAACAAAAGAAGAAATTGGGAGCTGCTAGTCTTGGAGTATTGAAACACCAACACAAAGCACACTCAAACAAAGCCAGTGACAGCAAACATGAGATGTTGAAGGAGAGGCTTAAAATGAGGCTGCAGAGCTCAATGCTGCAGTGGGTCACTGAAGAAAGGGACCCCCAAGTAGGGCTCTCTGGAGTGAGCTGTAGATGGTGATACAACTGAGGTTTAGCTGGGGATCTCATGCTGCAGGCAGCTTCCTAACAATGAGAGGTCAAGAAGAAACTCCAAGCCCCACTCTAGCCCATAGCTTCCCTTGTGCATCTCTTACATGAGATTTTGGGACAGCATCACACAACACCAGCTGGGTTGCAAACCTGGTGTATTACAGCAGTTTTTGTGGTCTTGTGGATATCAAGTTGAGGGTGGTCTAGAAAGGAATGTTCTGCTTCAAGAAATCAATAATAGTTTTATTTGTTGTTAAAAGTCCCTGCTTGGATGACTCCAGCCTAACTCACCATCCTCATCCAGCTTGTGCCTCCTTTGTTTCTAGGTTTTGCCATTAAAAAGAAATAGTTTAACACAAATTGAATGAAGAAAGAACCAACTCCCTCTCCTCCTATTAAACAGAAGAAATAGGCTAATTCTGGAAGACAGTGCTCACTAACTGTCAGGGTGCTCAAACAGGCTCTCAAGTGCTTTTGGTTTTCTGCCCTAGTTTTCTTCCCTATTTTTGGCAACGTTTCCACTCTGGTAGTATTAGGGACAAAGCTACCCAGCAGGCAGTAGCCAGTGCAGCCTGCCTTGGTGGCAGAAAACCCAAGGGGAGCTTTGTTCTGGGAGACTGAGAACAGTTCTCTGCCCTCTCCCCTGGGTGTGGGAATCACCTGTTGCACCAGATTAAACAAAGGTCTCTACTACTTTGTACAGTGAGTTTATCTAACAGCATTGAGGCATTTTTTGTCTTGTTCACATGATTTATGTCGTACAGGTTTGTGTTTATAGCAGGAGGAGTAAAGTGTCCCCTCCGCACTGTTTTTGCCACCCTACAGAAAGAAAGTGTCCTTTTTGATAGAAGCAGTGAGCTGGGACTGAGCAGCTCTCCTCTTTAGTGTTGACCTTTACTCATTTGGACTTTGTTTCTGTTTCCTTGCACAATAAAAGGGGGAGACAGCAATACACTGGCACAACTTACAGATGTGTCACAAGGATTAATTAGTGACTGTGTCTGAAGTGCCACACAAGTGATAAATAATGTTATCAGCACTGGAAGTTATCTCTGCTTGAATAGCAAATGGCTTCATAATTATATTTTTTCAGCCTGCACTCTCTAAGCTGTTATTTTTCTTAATGACCAGTGTAGTCTTTCAGCTCTGTTTTTCTTCCCAACTACTCTGCAGCATTTCCAGCTGACGTTAAATGCCAGGGGATGGAAGCAGCTGGGAAAACAATGCAAAAAGGAGACTGTTGGGAAGCTGAGAGGCACAGCTCTTTCTGACAACTTTGAGTGAGGAAAGAGATTTGAAATAGCATCCAGTGAGGGAGGCTAATTCATTGTCTATTGCTGAACCATCAACAGTTATGGGGGCGGAAGGGAAAGCTTCGCAACAAAGGTGGACCTGTAGTACACCAATCCAAATCCCAGATACTGCTTTGTTGCTTCTCCTCCAGCAATGGGTGATTGCTGGAGGCTTTTGGACAATGCACTTAACAATGTGCTTTAACTTTTGGTCAGCCCCGAAGTGATCAGGCAGTTGAAATTGATGGTCATTGTAGGTACCTTCCAACCCAAATATTCTATTCTATTCCTAAGAAAATACCTTCAATTTCCAGGTGTATGTTACATATCCATAAGTGTTCTGTGATTTATGACACGGAAGTTTATATAAATTCTTCATCAGCTGGAAAGACTTCTGTGATTTGGTTTGTTTGGGGAATATGAAGCAGAATCAAGGATAATTCAGCCCCACCCCAGCATATGTTTGTGAACTGCCAGCATCTTCCATCTGCTGCTGTTATTACTCCTTCATCTTCTTTCTAACCATTTGAGCCTCCAGCTTCCAACCTGTTGCTGCATGGCTGCTGTGAGCTGCCTGTGTTCTCTTCTGCTCATTCATAAACCTCTTTCTTCTACATTATTGCTACCTCTTTCCATGCATTTTCTAAAAGTTTCTATACTGAGGTGAAAGCTTAGTGGAAAGGACAGTTTCTTTCAGCATCAAAGAAGTAATTTTTTTGGAACAGAGCCTCTGCATTTCTCTCTTATATTAGTTTACATCTTTCTTTCCATATCAAGATAATTTAGTATCTTCCTTGCTTGCTCTTTTTTATCTTTTTAATGAAGATCTGTGTATATTCTCATAATAATTAGATAAGAAGACTTTTGTAGATTAATGTTTATAAATTTTGGGCTTGGATTACTGAAAGTTTCCATAAAAACAATGATGTCTGGGCAGGTATGGAGAGAAATGCACATTGCCATTGGGTTTTCTCAGAAAGGTATTTCACTTTGCTTAAATTATACTCAGATTAGACAGAAGAATTTCAGATAAAAGACAGTTGCCCTCAACTAACTGTAGGTGTGTAAGAGACCATGTGTAAAAATTTTTGAAGCATAAATTTGATCAGACAAGACAGGTATTAGCCGGGTTATAATTCCTCTGCCCCAAACCCACATGGATAGTTATAACTGGAAGGGACTGAAGTTAAGCTTTAGAACCTCACCCTGAACAACCATAAGGGATTTGTCTTTGCATTTTGCTTCCAAAGAACAGAAGCAGCCTCCAGGTACTCTTGCACATCATCCTTGCCTGCACACTGCATTGCCTATCTAAATAATGTGTTTAATTTAGTATGGTCAGGGATGTAGCAGCTAGTCAAACAAAGTTTAATGGCCAAAATATCAGCCAGCATCAAAGCCATCCAAAGCAGACTTCTGTGTTTTACCACCCCAAGAGGCCTAAGGTCTTTGGTGACCAGCAAGTCAACAGCAAGAAGATCCCTAGCAGAAAGCATTCAGCCTTCATCCACATATAGAATTATTCAGAATTCTAACCTCTAGGCAATATTCTAGACAATTTAGATACTTGGAAGGAATGTGTTACTATGAGGGTGGAGAGGCACTGAAACAGGTTGCCCAGAGAAGCTGTGGGTGTGCCATCCCTGAGTGTTCAGTGCCTGGGCAGATGGGGCTTTGAACAACCTGGCCAAGTGGAAGGTGTCCTTGCCCATTGCAAGGGGGTTGGAACTAAATGATCTTTGAGGTCCCTTTCAACCCAAACTGTTCTATCATTCTAAGTAATGCCAAATTTCTTTAGGTTGTGGATTTTGTCAGCCTTAATTAGCCTGAATAGTTCCTATTCCTGTTCCTTCACAATAAGGCAGGGAAGTGCCTCAAAGTATCTCTAAATGCAAACTCAACATGTGTGAAAAAGAGACATGATAATGTGTTTTCATTACCCAAATGCATGTCAGAAAACTTTAGCCTAGTGGAAAGGGCAGAACAAAGGACCTGTTCAAAGCCTAACCACAAAATTGTGATGGCACGAGGAAGGCTGTAGTAGCCTTTCTTAGATGTTGGTATTTCCTATGTGGAAAAAATATTTCCCACATTTGTGCTGAGGAGAGCTAAAAAAGGAACCAAAACACACTGCAGGATAACAGTATAAGTGCTTATCTACTGTAGCATGCAGGATTACAGTAAATCCTAACCAAAATAGAGGGCCCAATTCTAAGGTGATAGCACTGCATTAAGTAAGCACGATTGACCCAAACGAGAAGTGAGCTCAGGAGCTGCAGGGTGATATCCCACACTCATGCAGGCTGTGCCAAGTACAACTGCATGGGTGAAATAAAGTAAATCTTGCAATTATTATTTTCAATGCTATGGGACTTAAAGAAGAAATGTTGGGGGGAAAAAAAAAAAAAAAAAAAAAAGGTTTCCTCCTAAGGTCAAAGTTTGTTACTGATGTTTCATCTGGTCTTTGCTGGTCTCCTGTCTGTACTGTGTGGCTTCTGGCATGGTAATAGTTGTTGACATTGTTTTCCAACTATCCTTCTTGGCAGACACAATTTATTTTCATAGATCTTGTAGGAATTTGGTATCTCTAGGGCCATTGGTTTCTATCAAATTTGGCTGAAGCGTTAGAAGAAACGTGGTCAAGCCAGCATTTTCAGATTATGTGGGGTTTTTTTTTCAAGAAACAGGCTACAATAATCACTTAAATATTGTTTCTTCTTGGTTTTTATGTGCTAATCAATATAGTGGCTTGCTTCCAAAAATCACATCAAGAAGGGAAAATAAATCAATTTATGACCAGATCGTCATGATCAGGAGGAGTTAAATTTCATCAAATAGGAAAGACTCCACAGTGCTCCATATATTCACTTTTTACCACCCCTCAACAAATGACTCATAGCTGTGTTTTCATCAAGACAAACTGATGCCAAAGACATGAAGCTCTTAAGGACCAAAAATTTAATTAGACAGCATGAGGCAAAGAGGCAACAATATAAAAGGAAGGGGTTAACAAAGAAGATTACAGCCAGGTTTCCAAGCAGTCATAACCAGCCATGACAAAGAAATTAAATGCTGTGGAAATTAAAAAAATATGTGTTCATGCCCTTTCCATGATTACAAACACAATTAAAAATCAGATTACTTTTGTGATGCTAAATACTTCTAAAGGGCTTTTGCAAAAGGGAAGACAAAGACTGGACGTGGAAAGGAGAGAGCAGAAAATTAATTTGATATGGCAACTTGAAACACAGAAGCTTTTCTCTGTGAAACTCTGTGGAAGAGCATCCATAGTAAGAAATTTACTCCTTAACCCTGAGAAATGTGTAAACCAAGTCAGAGCAATATTTTAAAATGTGTGCTTTTGTAAGGATAGAAATGACATGACCTTCTCCTCATTGAAAGAAGTAAGGATTTCTTTCCTGACTGGACATTGAGAACATGTAGCAGCCCTTGGAGACCACACAGCATCCAGAAACTCAGGGGGGTGCATGCACCAGGAAAACCAAGGATTTGCAAGAAGGACTTCCCTGTACAGACAGTGACTGGAAAGGATGTAACAGCATTCACTTACACCCTCACAAAATGGGAAAGCTTTGTAAACATTTCAAACTGGGTAAGGTTCTGCTGCTTGAGACAGGCAACATAACCAAGACAGCATTAGCTCTGATTAAGAAAGCTGTGCTCAGCTATGGACCTTTGCTTGCTGCTAAGCAGTTTCCCTCTGTCCCAGCTCACAGAGACAAGAGGCATGAATTTGTATCCTGCTATTTGTCGTGTCGTGGTTTGACCCCAGCTGGCAGTACAGCACCACACAGCCCTTCATTCACTCACTCATTTCCCAATGGAATGGGAGAGAGAATAACAAGGGTAAAGGGGACAAAACTTGTGGGTTGAGATAAAGCCATTTTAATAGGTAAAGCAAAACCCACAGGCACAAGCAAAGCAAATCAAGGAATTCATTCACCACTTCCCATGGGCAGGTAGGTGTTCAGCCATCTCCAGGAAAGCAAGGATTCATCATGCATTATGGTGACTTGGGACGTTAAACACCATCACTGCAAACTCGTTCTTTCCCCAGATCTATATGCTGAACACAATGCCACATGGCATTGTGTATCTCTTAGATCAGTTGGGGCCAGGTGTCCCATCTGTGTCCTCTCCCAATTTCTTGTGCATCCCCAGCATCCTCACTGGTGTGTACTAAAACCAAAATAATATAATATAGTATATACTATAAATAAATTATAGAATAAATACAATTTAATTATAAAATAATAATTATACATACTATATAGTAAAATCAAATTTATATTATAATATAGACTGAAATATATAGCAAAGTAACATTTCTATGTTATCAAGACTGTTTCCAGCACCAATTCAAAACAGAGCTCCCTACTAGCTACTGTGAAGAAAATTAACTGTATCCAGCCAAAACC
>JAWWLV010000088.1:91726619-91739772 GCA_035041135.1 Platyrinchus mystaceus | reverse complement strand
ACTGTTTCCAGCACCAATTCAAAACAGAGCTCCCTACTAGCTACTGTGAAGAAAATTAACTGTATCCAGCCAAAACCAGAGTAAAAAGGTGGTGTATTTGATTTTTTATCACCATAATTCATATCACTTAAATAAATGGAGAATGAGCCTGAGGCATTTGAAAGCACAGTGTGTTGGGCTTCTAGACTTTCCAGCTTGTTGCAGTCTGTAGTTGAACACGGTGATAATAACTAAAGGGAAAGAAGGTAAGACAAATTTCCCAGGGAAGCTGGTGGCCATAGCACCCCGTGCGGTGGAACCATCCCTGCAAGTGCCTGCCTGGAGGCCTCCCCATCTTGCTCTCCTGCTCCTGATTTTATTCCCTCTATCAAAAGGACTTGCCCTGATAAGGGAGGCAGGGAAATATTTGTAGGACCCCAAAGGCAGAGAATAAGAAATCGAGTCTCCTGTCCAGTGAGCTGCCAAGCTTTTACCTTTGGCCTCCCTTCAGCAACCTCACTGAAGGGTGGCTGAGGCAGTGAAGGAGCCCCTGTGCCCCCAGTCTGGCTAGTGTCCCTGTGCAGCCCCTCATTGGCCTGGCATCCCAGCTCAGCCTCGGCCCCCATGCAGGATGAGAGGTGCCCGCTCCCACAGACAGCTCTTTGCCACATCCCTGCTCAGGGATTTGCCCTGCAGCAGCTGCATCACCTGTAATCTCTTATCTGTGAATAGTTATCTTGTCCCTATTAGGGGTACCTGACAGGGGTACCTGTGCAAACCACCAGTACCATTGAAAAAAAATCTCTATAATGCATTTATGAGTGTAGTCAGTTGCTATATCTACAATGCTTTTTAAAAAAAATAATATTCTCCATAACATCTCTCTTTATTTTCCCTCTCTTTATTTTCTGGCTTTACTTGCTATTTGTCTCTGTTCATATCCTTTCTTCTGAGCAGAGCTTGGAGACCCAGCTGGGGTGCTTACTCCTGAAGCCTTCTTAGGTCTCACAGAGCATTGCACTTGTAAAAATAATACCAGGGACAACATGTTTAGCTAGTAGAATTCTGCCTTGGGTTCATAAATCCTGAAATATTGAATAGACAGTGATTTGGCCCAAAAACTTTTCTCTTGGTTTCTGGAGCACACTCTTGTCTAGGCATGAAGATCCTGCTGAACTACTCACAAGTTTCCCAAATGTCTCCTCCTTGCTGTAGCAATGCCTCAGCACTGATGTGAAGCCAAAACTGTACATGAAGAAAACCTGAACATGCCAGAGAATTCAACTTACTCCCTAAGTCTTCAAGGAGGGACTGGCAATTCCAGCCATCTGCCCTACTGTTCCAGCTCTGCCCAGCATGCCCAGGCTGTTCCACCACGGGCTGCAGACATCCAAAATAAGATTACAGAGTCAGCAAGTGGAGCAGAAGTCTACCGTTCATGCCCATGCTTGGGCAAGGGGAACAAATCATGTAGGGTAGAGGGTTTTTCCATCCTTTTAAATGTTTTTAGAACAGAAAAGCAATCAGAGCAAGCTACTGGTCTGCACCACCAGTAGGTCGACCTTGGAGAGCAAGTCTCCCAGCTTTGGTTTCTGTGCTATGTCTTACATGATGTATTTTTTTTTTATTTATTTTTAATCTTCTGAGATTGGGATTTTTTTGGTTACCAAAAAGGTCACCTTTGAAACCCAACTGTCATAACCCAAGGTGTATCATTCTTAGTGTAAAAATTTGTGATATACAAATAATTTTGCCTTGAGCACATATCTTGGGAAAGCCAGATTGTAATTGTAAAAGATTATTGATAATAATCTTTTATTATTTGTGAGTGAAGGTTGAGTTTTGGTAGATCTGTTACCTGTTCTATGAGTAGAATATTTATGAACAGAGAGTGATTGTCCAAATTGAAAAACCTACTGTAGTGTAACCCCATGGACTAAAAGCTCACGAAGCTGTGTAAATATTGTAAGTATTCCAGGCATTTACTTGATGTATACCATAGTTTAAATCTATTTATAAAAAAAAGGAGGCTGTCCTATTTTTACACAGAAAGCTGTGTTCCTGCCACAGAAAGCTCCATGAGGTGCTGGTTAATAGCTGACATGAAGTTGAGCGATAAGCTTTCTTAACAAATGACTAGTCTGAACTCCACAGCACACTCTTCAAATATCAGCTGTGATTATCGTTTCAGAAATAAGTTATCCTACTGGGCATGGAGTAGAATAATTTCAGGGTACTTTGCAAGCCTGTTGAGGTTGGCAAGTGATAGGCTTGCCTAACTCCTGGAAGGTGTCTCAAAGACTGAAGGTGATGTCAGAAGGCAATTTAAATAGCACGAGGGTGAGTTATAATGCCAAGGAGAAAGAATACCATGTATGTGTGCTCATAATTTGTTGTGCCCACCATGCCCGAGCTGAGGGGGGCCAGCAGTGAGCACCACCCGGGGCAGTGGTGGAGGTGCCCCACCATGCAGCCCACAGGGCTTTCTAGCCACCGCCATGAGAAAGGAGGAATGTTCAGCCATGACTTGGACACACTCAAGGCCAACAGGAGGCCCCGGGAGCGGGACTGTCACCTTGGGCACATCCCTGTGGGATCACTGCTGGGTGTTTTGTCCCCAGACCAGGAGATGCCAGCCCTCAGTGTTGTACCCCAAGGATGCGACCAGGGGCTGCACTGCATGGAGCTGTGCACTGAGTAAATTTGAGAAAGTGACTCGTGGTCTTGTGTCACAGCAATAAAAAAGGGAACTGTACAACCTGATGGAGCTTCAATAGCCACTGCAAAGGATGAGAAACTGGATTAGAAGACCCAGAAAGGCACAGCTGTAGTCCAAAATCCAGCTGAATGCAGAGATGATAAAATCTTTGAAGGATTTTTTTTTCGGGGGTTGGGAAGAAGTTAATTTATTGTCTTATAAAAATTGCTACAAAAGTATGCCAAGAGCCAGTCTAGGTTATCCTCCTCACTTCTTTCCTGCCCCTCCCAGTCAGGGCTACCTTCCACAGGATGGGAGAGAAGTCAGGACCTTCTCAGTGTGGGTGCAGATGGAAACATAGGACTTCATTAATTGTTTGGGTGAGATTAACTAGGAGAGCTTCCCAGCCCAGCCACAAAGCTCATACAACCAGAAGCTTTTTCCCATAGTGGGGAAATTGTACTTTGTGTAGTCCGGTCAGACTAGGTACCATCATGGCTGCTGCCAAAGAAACCGTGCCTGATGAACCTAAGCATTGTATTTCACCTGTCACAGTGATGTCTGTCAAAACATATAACCTGACAAGTCCTGAAAACTCCCCACTATGTATAAATCGATTATGGGGTTGAGGAGATGCAAAGGGAATGTCAATTACTTGAAATTCTATGCTACTAACCCAGGAACACTGACAGGGCTTGGTTCCAGGTCTTTAACCAGCTGACAGGTAATAATAAGCAACAATCTAGCTCCACTGACACCTTTCAAGGCTGGTGATCTAATGATATACAGAGATGTCATTCAAGGATAAGGATATCTTCCTTAAAAGCACGAGTTGAAAACAAGCAGGATGAAAACTGCTGTAAAACACACTTGAGCAAAACCAAGCCTCAGTGTTATAATGGGAACAGTTGGCTAAAGAAGCAGGTGTCATTGAAATATTTTGGGGTCTCCAAACAATGATCTTCCAACTGAAAGCTTAGTTGCTACAAAGCTATGCATAGGACTTATTTCCAAAAGGTCATCCATGTGTTTATGGGCTTTTAAAACCATTACCCTCCAACTGTAAGGATGCAATGATCCTGGAGGCTAACTGTGAGAGGGGAGATATTTCCTCCAGGAGACTCTTCCAGTGGCCTCGGCAATTTTCATGTGCATATTGTTTTCCCTGTGGCAGAACACCATCACAGAAGAAAAAGTTCAGAGGATGAAGGAGCAATTCATGTCTGTCTACGATGTCACCACAGATGGACGCTTGCAAATCCAGGAGGTATCTCTGCCCAACCCCAGCTCGGGATTTCTTTTATAGAAGGACGGAGAATTAGAATAAACTTTTTATAGGGTCTGCAGCAATAGGACAAGAGGTAACAGTTTTTAATTGAAAGAGAGTAGATTAAGACTAGATATAAGGAAAACTTTTTTTTATGAAGGTGGTAAAACACTGGAACAGGTTGACCAGAAAGGTGTAGGTGCCTCATCCCTAGAAACATCAAAGGTCAGGTTGGACAGGGCTCTGAGCAACCTGATCTAGTTGAAGATGTCCCTGCCCACGGAAACAGAATTGGATTAGATGACCTTTAAAGGTCCATTCCAACCCATACCATCCTATGATTAGGACCTATAGCAGACTTGGGAGATTGGGAAAATAGAGCCTGTGTGGGAAGGAGGTGAGTCATGGAGTACTACATTAGCCAGATGTTTTGGTCTGGAGTTTATTTCCAAGGGAGAAACATGCCCAACTTACGTTTCCCATACTATGTCAGCAGCTACCCCAATTTTTTGTTTTCATTACTTTCTTAGTGTGGGTTTGTTTTGTTGTGGGCTTTTTTTTAATGCTTTTTTTTTCCAGCTTGCCAGTATGATCTTGCCGGATGACGAGAACTTTCTCCTGCTTTTCCGACGGGAAACTCCCTTGGACAACAGTGTGGAATTCATGCGGGTCTGTATCTCCACGTTGCCTCTTCCCTTGCACGCTAACAGCTTCTTCAATACCAACCCTTCTGCTCACTGAGGAACACAGTATGGGAAATAGATGGGTATTGTGGAAGCAAAACACGTACTGAGCTGTTCAGGTAGAGAAGATTGTACATTATTTACACCAGCAAAACAGAGATGTGGTAGCCAGGACTGGACCAAGGGTACCCATTAAACTTTGCAAATGCTCTCAGCCAGCTATCAGTCATGCCACCAGGGACAAAACCTGCCCACTGATAAATCCACCGCTGTTGGTAGCTATGGCAAAGCTGCAGCTTTGCCTCACCTGCAGCAGAGCAGAGACCAAGAAGGCAGTCAAGGCACATTTTAAGCACTATTTTATCCTGAAACAGTAGCCTGTCAGGGCATGGAGTGGAAACCTCCATAAACTGGGTCAAGTGAGGAGCACAAGCCCATATAACCTTGCCAAATCTCCCTCTAATCTCTGTGTCTAAGTATCCCAGCATACAATTTCAGTTTTTCCAAGACTGCTTGCAGTTACTTTTATTTCACGTGCGAAGTGGGAGCTTCTGCAAATCAATGGCCAGTTGTGTATAGCCTTGACTTTTACTCAGGGCAATAACAGAAACTGCATGTACAAATTAGGTAAGAAATGCAGAGCAGTTTCTTAGTCTTTTCTTCCTTTTACAGACAGTGTATCTGCATTAAACATGTGATAGCAGCATGTCACATGTACAGTGTCCAAGTGTGAGTAAAAGCTATTGTGTGAAAAGTTTATTGTATTTCATTTACAATTAATTATATGTTGGATAATGCAACAGCTTGCTCCTTAGGGAAGTTCTGATTTGAATTTTTACAATTATCACTCGAGCAGATGATTTACTGCAATATTTATATGATTGTATCAATTTATCCCTGTTCAGATCTGGCGCAGTTATGATGCTGACAGCAGTGGATTTATTTCAGCTGGTGAGCTCAAAGTAAGTTATTCTAACAAATCTCTGTGGGCTTAATCTGCAGCTCACTGATGTCAATGGGAGCCTTTCTGTCAACTTTACCCATTTGCTGCCTTTTTGTGTGGTTCACAAATGGCTTTTCTAGGTTGTTAATAGCGAGTTGAAGGATTCACACCTTCTGGCATGATCTCAGGGACCCTGCAGGAGGGAGGATGCTCTGCTGTTGCCCTCGATGTCTTGCCTTGTCCCATGACCCCACCTGTCTCAGTGACCCTGAGACACCCAATGAGCCCCACAAACACTGCCTTGCCTTGGCCACTTCCAGCTAAACAGAGCCAAAGTCGCTGTATTTTATGAATGGGATTTCTTCACAATCTCTTCCTGAGCCTGCAGATTTTCTGAACACTGATTTCTCATTAAAGCTTGGGCTGTTGAGGTGAGAGACTGTTCAGAAACAATAACTCAAACACTTTGAGTCATCTGGGCGCAAAATTCCACCCCTGGGATGCAGACCATGTGCTGAAGTCTCAGTGTGTGGCTTCAGCCTGTGTCCCAGCAAATATATAAGAGGATGTTTAAGTGTTTTGCTGAAAATATTTTGATTTTAGATCAGTTAGCAAATATTGCATGATTTATGTTTTCTTTTGCTTTTTTATGAGTTAATTAAGGATTCATTTCAGTACGCATTCTCTGGGGAAATGTATTTATTTTCTAATTTATTTAAAAAAATATGTTTCAGCTAAAAAAAATTTGAACTTTGTCAAACTTAAGACACTACTACTAACCAGCAATGTGAAACTAGATTCATATAACTCTGCTAGATTTGAATTTACTCTAAAGAGTAAAATTTGTCTCTTTCTTACTACAGGATTTCCTGCGAGATCTCTTTTTGCAGCATAACAAGATGGTTGCTGAAGTAAAGCTGGAAGAATATACTGATACTATGGTAAGAAAAGATAATATTGTTTAGATTAGAGTACTGACCAAAAATCTCCTTCAGGGTCAATGTCTATAGGGCCATAAAAACCCTCCTAAAAGGTGTACCAGAGAACCCTTTGGGAAGTTAACACATGCTACAGCTCACAGTTCTTTACACTGGACATCAGCTGTGAAAGCATTTCAAATACTTTTGGTTTAAGTTGAACTATTCCCTATGAGAAAACAGCTTGACTCTATGCCAAAGAAGTCTGAACTCTAAACTCCTTTAAAAATAGGTGAGGTGCATCCTTCTTCAGGTTATGTTCAGCCACAGCTAGAGCTCATTCACTCCCTCCTTCACTCCCTCCTTCCTAGCAAATCCTTTTGCTTCCAAGACAAGCAGGTATCTGGCTTTTCTGCTCTGCGAAGCCCAGCAAGCCTTGCTGGCTCCCTGCTGCTTCCCTGAAAGACTGGGAGGTTGAAAGTTTCAACTCTTCCCCTGCCTTATTACAATATAGCTTCTATACTACAATCTACAATGTATTATTTGTTGTAAGTTTAGCATCAGTCACCTGGATTTCAGAGCAACTTATTGTATCTAAACATCTAAAAAGATGAAAAAAGGGGAAAAAAAAAATCTCATTTCTGATGTCATTCTCAAGGGTATTATTTGAATTCCACTAGCAGACATCTATCACTGCAATTTTTTTAAATTACTTTCAGATGGGACTGCCTTGTTTCTTGGCAAAAATCTGTGTTTTTACCTAAAAGTTGGCTTGGTATGCAAGCAAACAAGGAGCTGCCCACATATTTTGCAATACCATGTTATGTATGCATGATGCGTCTGTGTCTAGAAATTTGATCCTTTAGAGCAATGTGAAAAACTGTACCATTACAGAAGAGTGTAGATTTTTTTTTTCTTTCATATTTAAAAGACAGCAAAAGGAGAGGAATGCTAGCTACAGACATTATTTTCCAACTGGCAGAGCCTGAAAACAATAAAACCCCAGTAGTTACAGCTAGAACAAAAATCTTCCTGGTAGCATCTGCAGATAGCAAATAGCTTTCATGCTGCTCCATTGAGGTTTCCATCCCCAGTGGTTAATCTCTGATCAAGTGCTGGGAAATAGGTGATCTGGAGCTTGTAGACAGTGGGTGGTTCATTTCCTCCAACTCCTTGCCCTTTCCCTTAATTTCCCAAGAAAGATCTGTGATTCTACTACCCCAATGCACCTGGGTATCAATGTAGCCCAGGGCCAAGAGCCAGGAGGTCTGGTTTCTATTCCCATGTTTTTTTATAGACTGGCTTTGTATCTTTGGAGAGGCAGTTTAGCCTCTACATCAGAAGGTAAGATTTGATCTGGGAAAAGGGATGCTTTGTATATCTGGGGAAATCTATGATCTGAATTGCAAATCTGGCTCCTGAGGACAAAGGTTTGCAAAGCTGCAATGCCAAAAGAATCAGGGATGTTAATGGTTATTAGAAAATGAAGATGTGGCAGATAGTTATTTTTCTTTTGCAATTCTTTTCTCTAAACTGAAGGTCAATGATGTTTATAAACATACCCGATCCCAAAAGCTAAGGCAGGGTGTGAAATTACCACACACGTAATCACCCTGTGATATTCTGTAGTAAAATAGAGGATACGAATTCTGTACGTCACAACAAAGTATGCATGTGGGCAGTATCTCTATTGTATCAGATACATTGCGTGAAGTGATTGAGTGGGAATGTATCTGAAGCAGAAGGGCAAAATTCCAAGGAGGGAAGGAATATTCACCTTTGCATTTTGTGGGCTGAAGAAAGAGGGAGAAATAACCCGAGGAGCAAAGGTACAATGTCAAAACCCAGGGCAAGACAGCTCTTTGCTTTCTCTCTCTGCTTTCCACCTGGAGTGAGGAGTCCCACTGGGACTCTGCCACTAACCTTTCCCTGGTTAGGAAAAAGGGGACAGTAGCCCTTCCATTTTATTCCTGAAGCTTTCACAGTCTTTGTGTTGTATCTTTAGCAACCAGCAGCACAAATTCCTTTACTGCAGAGTGGACACACTTACATTTCCCTCCCCTCTTGGTTTGCTCCCATTCTGTTGTCTGTTTAGAACATGAAATCCTTGGGACAAGGACCTGTCTCTGCTGCATCCAACTACAGGGTCTTTCAAGGTGGCCCATCTATCAGTCTCAGGGCTTTCAAGTGTCACTGTAATAATATTCTGTTGAAATAAGCCATGTCCCTAGGAGCTGTAAATCCATCTCTCTCCACAGGAATTTACGGATCTCTGCCCCTTTTGCTGTACATACACAGCTGGCTGCATGCATCTTAAGCAGCTACTGATATACTGAGTGGACCCTAGAGCCTTCTGGAGATAGCGATAAAGGAGAAAACGCAAGCTATCATTTTAAAAAGCTAGCCCAGGCATGAGGGAAAAAAAAAAAAAAGGCTGCATTTTATGGTCCTGTGCTGGATATTTGCAGCTTATGAGTGGTGCAAGCAGATATCATACTAACCAGGACATGATAAATTCTTGCCCCTTATGCTGCTATGCATAATTGTACACCACACTAAAAAAAAAAAAAAAAAATCTGAGAAGAAGGTATTTCTTTTGGAAGAGATTGGTCATCTCTGGAAAGGAGCATCATTTATCAGATTGTTTAGCAGCTGTTTCTTAAGAGGCTCTTCTGTTTCCTTGTGACACTGACATCCTTTCTTAAGAGAACACTGATGTAGATCAGAGATTTGATGAACAAGTGATGAACCACTGTAAAGGAAACAGGTAGCGAACACATCATACAAGCTCTGTGAGTTGGCTAAATCAAATCTTAAGGAGCAGTAAAGCCACTGGGAAAGTCATGAAGAAAGAATATTTGAGTTCTCAAGACTCTTCATGAGGGAATTAAAGTGGCAATTTTGTGCTGAGGAAGCCCCTTTGTAGGCACAGTTCTCGAGTTTTTTTATGCCTACATAGATAAATGTTTGTATTAATAGTCATCAAGTGTGTATGAATAATTATTTACATGCTACTACTTGCATGAGAAGATACTTAATCATGTGCAGTTCTGAGTCCTTGAAAACAATCTGTAGGTTTATTACTATGGACGATGAAGAAATGAGGCTGCACACACCATGATTTGATCTTTGGGATTCTCTGCAGAGCCCTCTCCACATTCCATCTCCATTAGAGTTCCTCTGGCAAACAGCACCTGGTGCTGTCATCCAGTCAACCAGAATCCCCAGGACCCTTTGCAAACCCAGTGTTTTGATTCACACACTCCTTCTCAGCTCCAAGGCTGAAACATTCCCCTCTGATTCCAACCAACTGAATGCAGGTGCCGCTGGCCTAACTTGTTCCCCCAGTTGCCTTCCCATGGGCACAGACTGAGAGCTGCTGGCAGGGAACCAGTGCTTGGAGTTTGAATCAAACCTCATAAGAGGCCCCAGGGGGTCCTGCAATGTGTGCTCCAGGAGACACACTGAGCAGCTGAAAATGGAGGTTTTTAAGGGCATGGTGGGAATTTTCTGCCTTCCTGAATTAACACAAGCTGGAGAAATGAAAACTTGTCCCCTTTGTGCTTCATGATGAGAAGAAGACTGTGGAGAATGACAGTAGAACAACCTTTTCTAATCCCTCCCCATCTCCTCTCCAACCCCAAAGTCACGCTATTAGTAGGCTTCTGTGTCCTAGTGAAGTTTCAGCCCATGAATACTCATCTCACACATGCATTTGACAACATTTTGTTATGAGTCACAGCTTCTATACCTGTGCACTTAATAGAATACTGTAAATTATGGAATAGAAACTGGATTTAAGATACACTTTCTGATGAAATTAAATAATCATAATTTTTTTTCTTCTGTAATAACAAAATTTTCACTCAGTTTTTGCATCTTGGCATATGTTATCACTTTGTTCATAGAAACCCTGATAGTTCACAACTTCCCAGATAGCAGCATGTTACTTCTAGTTTTGTAATCCCAATGCCTAGAAGTTGCATGAAGGAAAAGCTCATTACTGAGTCAAACTTCAGCAAATTAAGTTACATATTCTCCTGAAGCAGTCACACATGCAACACTGACATTCACTGTTTGCATTGTCTTATGTTGATAATGTCAGACTGAGCATAGAAAAGTCCTTTAATTTGAGCATTAATTTGAATATTTTAGTAAAATGAAAAGGATAACTCTCATCCAGCCAACATACTATCTTGGCCCACCACAAGCTAAAATTCTAGAGAGGCAACAGTGTAAGTGCAGTGACTAATAACCCAACAAGCATTGGTCATGAACCACAAAATTTGAAAGTTTGTAGATGGAGATGGCTGAGTAGGAAATCTTAGCCTCAGGGAAATCAATATAGATATCTTTCACGGCTTTAATGATGCCAGGGTTTTGCTGGGCTTATTTACAAAGGTTCTCCTGGGGACTGAGCTATGTAAGCTGAGCACACATGCCTGCAGCTGACCTCATCTTCCTCATCTTCTCAGTGCAGAGGGGACTTCTCCGTGAAGATGGTCTATGTCCATGAGTATGCATTGTGTACTGCCTTTACTGCATACTGGGGGGGTTTCTGGTGCTTTCGTGGCTGCTGCCTGTCCCCTCTGCAAGGATAATGCTAGAGGGTCAATGTGGTCAGTTCTTTGGCTGTGAAAGCCTGTCTGTCTGTGCTCAGTGCCAATGCCAGTGTACTTACGCAGGGTAATCCAGGTAATTTAGACCCTTAGCACCTTACTAGTCAAGCTAGCACATCTTTGTCAACAAAATCTTTTATGACCATGAAAGAAATGGTGCAATAATAGAAAGACAAATATTTATTGTATTGAAAAAAAGCCTGTCTAAACAGAGTTTGTTAGATTTGTGAACACACTGAGCAAACTTCCCAATGCTCTAGAAATACTATATGAATGAAGTGTAGCCTACAGGAGTGGTTGCCTAAGGAGCAGTCTTCTCACATCCCTTCTCCTGGTAGTGTTCCTTGCTGGTCCCCCTCCCAGGCAATTCTGTAAGGATGCCATGACCCCCAAAAGAGGTCCATCTCCAGGGATGCTCTGACACTGCAGACATGACATCTAACCCAAGCCATCACTCTGGAAGCCCCAGCATCACCAGAGAGCTTCTTCCTAGGTTTGGGTGCATGTGATTCTTCTTGTTGCATTGCTGCCTGTAACAGAGAACCCACACAGCTGATGAACACAATGGAGGCAAATCTGCCTCCTGTGTCCCTTCTTGACTTAATGTAGGTGGTGCTGCCGCTTCTGATTTTGCACTGCTCTTGCTGTGGCATAAGGCAAGGGAAGCAGAATATCCCATTTAAGCTCAAACTTCATTTCTGAAGATCAAAACCAACGGAACTCAGGGGCCTGCAGGCTTTTGGAAACTCCGAGAGATAACACCTTACTCTTCTGGGAATCAAAACACTCTTAAAAATTCTGCACTAAATGACTTGTCTACGCGACACAGGCAATCTGGTTGGGCAGAGCTTTTGTCCTGAGAATAACTTGCTGGCCACAGGACCCTCCTGTCTGTCTGCTAAAGCCTTTGCGACCCCATCCTTCCTCAAAGAAAGAAGCCATAGGCAGTCCTGGAGCTTGGGCACATGCCTGTCTTGATACACTCTCAATAACTCTGTATTCACTGGCCAACTTGAGTTACAGCTGTTGGGCATAGGACCCCTTGATATATGTATTTGGGGGAGTAGGAAGTCAAGCAAAAGCTGACTCTTTTCAGTGTCCCACTTTATTACACACAAAGAACCAGAGAAGATATAAAGTCAGGTTTTAGTGAGTCCACTGATCACAGAACTATTTACTTTGAATGTTTACTTCTTTCCTTATCTCTGTCATGGAAAATAATTCAGATTTATAACCTTATATTGCTCTTCAAAGCATATCATATTGTAGTGTTTCAGTGGCTTTCTTTACAACACTGGACTGGAAAAGCAGAGGTATTTCCTTTGCTGAATTAAAAGCCAATGGCAATTCTGATTTTGCCCTTTAAAAAAAATGGAGATGTAATAACACTTACTTTGCAAACCCAGAATTTACATATTCTCTGTCTGCCTCAGAGTGCATGGACTACATTCAAACAAGCAGAACTAAGATGCCCATGATGCACTGTTATTAAAATGTCAGTGAATTAATTTGTGCAAACACTTTAAAACACGGGGTAGCTTGACAGCAAAATAAATGCATCATTTTATAAAGCATACTGCTAGATGCAACAAAGCTTTAACTAAAATTTAGTGCTATTTAAACGTGCCAGACCTTGTCTGTAACCAGATTTCATATTTTCCTATCGGCCTGGCAGCGTAAATATACCTTTCCGGAGTGTAAACTGAAAATCTATCAAGTTTAACATATCAAGATGGTGTGTTTAAAAGTTCAAATTAGAAACAATCTTATAACCATTTCAATTATTTGCTTCTCCCATGATGTACACTTCATCACATGGGACACCCTCTGACATTCTTTGTGTGCTCATTCACGCAATCAGTGTATCAGAACAAACACTCACATGCTTGCAACTTGAAAGTTTAATTAAAAAACATTTCCTCAGGCTTTTCCCCAAGTAATGCAATGCACGACTGCCATGTAGTGGGTACGCATGAGCTCCCGTTGTCCAGATAACAGGATTAGGTCTATCTTATTAGCTGTGGTACCTGAACTAATTCCCTACGTG
>JAWWLV010000088.1:91711899-91726519 GCA_035041135.1 Platyrinchus mystaceus | reverse complement strand
AGTGAAGGAGGTCAGGGAAAAGTCAAGGAGGTCAGGGAAGGAGCTGGTTAGCTGTAAGTAGACATGGTCAGCCACTGAAAGTTTAATGTCAAATTAAAAGATACCATGCAAGAGAAACAAACTGGGGATGTTTCCTTTCATTAAGCATTCCACTAGGGAAAGTATTCTCTGTGCAGATAAATGTGCTTTAATGGAGTCTGTGCTATTGCAGGAATATTGTAAAAGGTTCAGAAAGGGATAGGGTTGAAAACCACCAGCTCACAAAATTGACACTGAAACAGAAAGACTTTCACATCTAAACCGCCACCTCTAATCTAGCCTGTTCCATTAAGGATGCACAAAGCTTTTCAGCCTCCCAGCTATTTGTGACTTCTGAACCCATGAAAATATGCTGTACCACAATGTAGAGCAGATGCAGGGCAGGCAGGACGCCCAAAGTCCCAAGAAAAGGACAGCTACACTAGGGTGCTTATTTATTCATTCTGTGGAAAAGGAGATGAGGCTGGAGATGTTTCACTGAAACGGAGACTCAAGACTTGTCCCAGACAGGCCTATATGAAATGAGAAATGTGCTCCAAGTCTGGCTCTTGGTAAGGGAAGCATCAGATCTGTCCTGGTCTCATAAGCTGACACCATGGTCAGCATTTATAGGTGTTTATCAATGAGTTTGTATGGAGATCAGAACATTGTGGTCACAGAGCTGAACTTCTCCCAAAAAATCTCGGTGTTTGCTTTGATGAGGCATCACAGAGGGAAAAACACATCTGAATTTGAAGTTTAGGCTGAAATACTGGATTTTAGTCTCAAAAGAGTAATTCTGAGATGCACAGAGTATGGGAGAAAATAAAACAGGCTTTTGGGAGCTCAGAAACATGCAGGAGAATCTGGGTCAAGTTGAAAGAGTGCTAAAGGCAGTAATTTTTAGTGTGTTTTAGTAAGGACACTGTATCTTTGTGTGAAGAAAAGGCCAGTGCCTTCAGCCAGAGCTGCCCTGACCTGGCAGCAGAGTCCCTGAGAGCTGTGTCCTGTGTTTCCCACCAAATGCTGTCATTTCCCACCACGCCAGCTGCGCTGCTTTATGATGAATTCCTACAGACCATGTGGGTAACTAAAGCTCCTTGGTGACCTAAACCATGGGATTTAGGGTGATATTTTCAAAAGCGCTTGAGTTACTGTAGAGCCTTGGGACTACACTATTCTCACCATCCATATGCTGGTACTTTCTCCAGCTGTCTAAATAGGGGTTGTCTTCATAAGTTTCCTTTAAAGAGTATTTTTTAGAGTAATAGTGTAAGCTGGATGTTGCAAAGCCAGCCAAGCTGGGAAGTCTGCAGAAGTGAACTAGCAGGGATATCTCCCTCTCTCTTCACACAACAGGAAAAACCAGGTTAGGTACTGATGTTCGATTTGGAGACAGGTTTTTAAATTCTTATCTGGGATTATCTATTTCTAAAAGGAAAATAATAATTTTCTATGGCCTGCAGAATAACTCCTTCAGTAGCCAAGGACTGAAGGCTCAGGTTTATCTCTCTGATGGCAGTGGGAGGCTGTCATTGCAAGGACACTTCTCCCCTTGGTGGCAACAGCAAAGGCAGCTTCTGCTCCCATCCCTTCCTCCAGCCTTAACTCATTGCAGCTCCAGTAAAGACTTGAGAAATGTGCCATATTGCAGTGGGAGAACTGATGGGGCAGGAAACAGGATGCAAGAATTTAGGTTAGCTAGAAAGGGGCAACTTGGATTGAGCAACCAGAGAGCAGTTCTCAGGATGGCTTGGCAGCTTTATTTGTCTTTCCAGCTCTAGAGCAAAGGAAGATTCAGAAGTCTTTCTTCTGTTATTTAGTGGCTCTGCACAGAGTGCATGTTTGGCAGAGGCCAATTAAATGGGAAAATGGCTTTCCTTGTGCCATATGAACACCCACATAGCTCTTAGCATGCCATTTTTCCAAATATCTCAATATGGGCCTTTAATCATTCATAGGACTTTTATACTGTCTTTTGTAGGGAGGAAAAGTGATCCTATACCAACTGCTTCTTGCAAAACCCCCTCCAAACCTCAGTAGTGTAAAACGCTCAGAATAATTAATGGGAGAGAATCTGTTGCAGAATCTCAATCTAAATGCAATACAATAAAGGGTCTCAGCATAGCTGCCTGCCCTTGAGCAAGGGGCAAGGAGAAGGCAGCACTGACAAAATAGTTAAGGTTTCTCCCTGAGAAACAACAGCTTTCCAGAACACACTGTGTTCACATACCAGTGTTAGGCTTCACTGCTGGGAAGTGCTCAGGACATGCTGCTGGCTCCCACTCATTCAGGTTGTGTCACAGAGGATGATCCTGTCCCTCTAATTTTTGTGAGATGGGAACTGCTACAGGCCTTCTCCAGCAGGTGTGCAATTACACAACAGGTCTGTAGGGAACTGGTTACTCTGCACAACCACTAAAGAAGCAGATGAGATCTATCAATATCTATATCTATCAATATAATGCATATTTCTTAATTGAGTATCTGATAAAGAAAGGTGACCTGTCACAGTAAAACATTAAGCTTCCTCCCCCCCACTACAATGTGGAATACATTTTTTCTAGAACTTTGAACCATGAGTTATTCAGGCTTGCAACTCATTAAACATCTCCCCACCCCCTTTCCTTGTAACAGACTCGTTTTTGTGCCTTGAAGAGAAATGCAGAACCAAATACAACAAATAGATAAACATTTTTTGTCATGACTCATCAAAATGATATTAAGGAAAAGGTAATCCTAAGGAAAGGATAAGTTTTGAATTCACAGAAATTAACCTCTTGATGTTGGCAGCCTGAACCTTCTTCCCAGTCTTAGAGCTTTCTGACAGCAGGCTTTGAGCCAAGCAAACCACACTGCTTTAGCAGTGTAAAATCCTAACCTGAGTGTCGGTCTGAAGGTGACATTTGCACTTCTGCCACTCAGTAGCCACAGCAACAGTGAAAGATAAGGATGGAGTCAGGCTGAAAGTGTTCAGAAGTTTTCCCCTTTTTTCAGCAGTTTTTTTCAGGGGTCATGGCAAGGGCAGTGTTGAGTTTCTTAAGGTGTTTGCTGCAGACCTGCCTTTACCCCCATGTAAGGTGGGAAGGGAGTGGTATCGGTATTTGATTGCTTTGGGTTGTTGCTGTCAGAAACCTGGAGGATTTTGCTATGCCCTCTTGCCACTCTTGCACTCAGTGGTAGCGTAGGATGCCATGCTGCCTGGGATTTGGGCAAGCATCCCAAGCAAGCAGAGGTGAGGGCACAGGGCAGAGCAAAAATGTATAATGGCTTTTTGTATGTGTGTTCTCCTCATGGCTTATCTATTTTATATCTGTCTTCTTGATTTATAGATGAAAATCTTTGACAAAAATAAAGACGGACGGCTGGACCTGAATGACCTGGCAAGGTAGGATTTAATAATGTTGATGGGGTTTTTCAGCTCACAGTGGTAGATCCAGGCAAGGTGATGATCTCCCTCTGGGGACGTGCATTTGAATTTTGCCTCCTTTCAAATTACATCAGCTCTGATCCTACCTCTCCAAAGCATTGTCCGTATTGCAACAGTCTGAGGATCTAAAGGTAGTGACAGGAGCAATGCCAGGACCTGTCTGTACAGCACCAACATGCCTGACCCATGCTACCTCTGTCATGCTTCCCAGGAGGTGACAAAGCGACCAGTGACATTGTTACTCCAAAAAAAGGATGGCAATCCCCTCAGAAGGGTAGCAGATGTACATTTATTTTACATCATCACATTATTGTGCTACTTTTTTGAATAATAAAGGTGCCACCACAAAGGAGTTTGGCAGTGGCAGTGAGAAAGAATTTGAAGAGCCAAGGTGAAAATGCTTGTGAATGAAGCTGGGGACCGAGTCATGGGCCTCTGTCTCTTTTCTGTCCTTGACACCTCACAGAGTCATAGAATCACAGAATCAACCAGGTTGGAAAAGACGTCTGTGATCATTGAGTCCAACCCATGACCCAACACCACCCTGTCAACTAGACCATGGCATTAAGTGCCACATCCAGACTCTTTTTAAATACCTCCAGGGATGGTGACTCCACCACCCTGGGCAGCCCATTCCAATGTCTGATCACTCTCTCTGTAAAGAATTTCTTTCTAATGTCTAACCTAAACCTCCCCTGGCATACCTTAAGACTGTGCCCTCTTGTCCTACTGGGAGAAGAGAACGACCCCTACCTCGCTCCAACCTCCTCTCTGGTAGCTGTAGAGAGCGATGAGGTCTCTCAAGGCTTTTAGATAATTTTCATTGCCTACAGACAGAGAGTATGCCTTTCCCTGTAAATGTATATGCATTGATTAGATAGGACTCCAAACATGCAGATACAGTGTTAAAACACCAGTTTAGGGGTGAGTGGACAGATGTGCTGGTTTGCCACTGTAACTTTCTGCTTGGGATCATGACAAATGTGTGCACAAATAACTGCAGTGCATACAGCAGTTCCCTTTGAGCATTAAATATATTAAGAGAATCAGAGGCAGAATGGAAAATATCTAAAGGGAGTTGCTGTTGCAATTCTCTCTTAAATACAGTTCTCTAGAGAGAACCAGGCCATCTGAGGCTCCCTTGCAGTCTGAATACATTTCTCACACTCCAAATCCCTCCATGTGTGGACACAGCTCAGTGTCCCTGTGTCACTGGCTCTAAGAACCTCAGGGTTAGCAGAGGAGTTGGAGAGAGAAAACAATTTATCAGTGCTTGATGAGCTTTAGGAGACAAAAGGAGAGGAATTCAGCCAGTCTTGGTGCACAGGCCGGTATTACTTTGCCCTTTACTTTTACAGCCACCAATTCTGCCTCCAACAGAGAGCAATAAATGACTCTTTCCTTTAATGCAGCACAGCAATCCAGTTATGAGGAATGGTTGTCTGGCAGCTCTTGAGTCAAAGGCTGACAACCTCCATTGTGCTGGACCACCAGAATTGCTCTGTGAGGAGCAGTGATGCTAAGAAGCACATTTGTGGTGAGCCAAAGGGCACCTGCCATGCCCCACCAGACAGGGAGGAGGGCATGTGTTCCCACATCAGCCCTCTGTAAATAACCCTGCAGGCAATTTTCTCTTTTGTAAGTCTATAATCTAACATCCCTTTGCTTTACGAACAAGGAGAGTTCAGAAGAGTTTGTATGCAGCTGATAAAGTGGAAAGATTATAATTTAAATCTCTCCATTCAGGATTCTGGCGCTCCAGGAAAATTTTCTTCTACAATTTAAAATGGATGTAAGTAGCACTGGTTTTTGATGCATTGATCCTGTTTATCTCAGCTAAGATAATCTGGGCCCAAACTTGATTTTTTTTCCTTAAATTTTTCATTTGCTTGTCCTCTTTACATGCAGGCTTGCAGCACAGAAGAAAGGAGGAGAGATTTTGAGAAGATCTTTGCACACTATGACGTTGTGAGTCCCATGAGGCCATTCAATCCCTTGCAATTTGTAAATGACACGGATTTAGCATATGCTGCTCAGATTTCTTCTTTCTGCTGGGTGTTGTTGGGGTCACTCAGGAGCAGCAGCTGTGTCCGAGCCCATGGTCCATGAGCCCGGATACCAGACTGGGAGGGGTAAAGTAGGGACAGATGGGTGTTATGCTCAGAGACCTTGTGACAAGGACCCATTTTGACTTCTTTCATTGCCATGGCCATTGCTGCTGCATTAGCAGTATACCTGAAGGAGATTCAGAGAAAGTGGTGGCTTTAATGCTCACAGTCTTTTACAGTTGGGATCTGTATCACCACCACCTTGAAAAAGTAAAACCCCTTCCAATATTGAAATAATGATTATTTAGGGAGTCTGGCCCATGACAGACATTACCATCTAACTGCCTGTTAGACATCAACAATTCAGTACCACTTCTGACTGTCACACAATTCCCTCAGGGTGGTGACCAGCAAGCCTCACAAAATGGTGGGAGATGTCGCTCCCATTTGAGGGGAAGAGACTGTTTGGGAAACAGGAAGGGATCTTAGATATTTGGATAAATTCTTTACTGTGAGTGTAGTGAAGCACTGGAACAGGTTTCTCAGAGAAACTCTGGAATTCCCATCCCTGTAAGTGTTCAAGACTGGATTGGATGGGGCTCTGAGCAGCCCAGCCTGGTCTAATGAAAGGTATCCATGCTTAAAGGTCCGTTCCAATCCAAACTTTTTCATGGTTCTGTGAGCTTTATGCAATAAAGCTTGGTGACTGGTTGGATGTACTGACCAGTAAATATTGTAGTGTTTTTGACTCACTGGGGACTTTTGATGTTTATTCCATCTTTCAGAGTAAAACGGGAGCACTTGAAGGCCCAGAAGTGGATGGGTTTGTCAAAGACATGATGGAACTGGTCAAGGTATCTTCATGGCTCTGTTTGAGTAATACCCTGTATTTCTGAAAGATCAGGGCTTGTTTTGGAAATGTTATGTACATAGGGAGACTAGTAAGAACACAGAGTCAAATTTCACTTTGATCAGCAGCAGAAGAGAATGTCACCATCTCAGCACAAACTGTTGGCATAGATCAATCATCAGAATTTCTTTCTTCTGTTTTCCGTGAGGATGTGATTCTCTGTCAGAATGACCTTGTGGTTCACTAGAGTATCTCAGGGCTACATTTGAAAATTACTTGAGGTCTATCTCTAATTGACAATACTGTACCCAGTGTGTCACTTCAATATCTGATAGACAGCAGAGTCTGTCTGGCTTGGATTATCTTGAGTTTCCAGATGCAGACTGAGACAGAGGTTTTGACACAAATAGCATCTAGTCTTTGGCTTCCTCTGTGCCTGAGCTGTTGCATTTCCCCACAGTGTGAACTGGCACAGGGATATCAGCACTCCTATTCCTGTTCCTGTTCAGCAGAGACCAGAGAATGGCAGCTGTGTGCTGACAGCTGCAGGGGTATGTTATGGCCATGTAGTGTGCAGGGAAGGGTATGGGAATGGGTAGGAGGTTGGATTTGTGCTCTGTATGTGTGTGTAAAAGAGGGAAGTTTGTACTTTCCCTAAGGGCCTTCATCAGCATTGTCCTTGGACACCACAAGCCCTGCATGTGAATTTGAGCCCCTCCCAAGGAAGCAGGAACCAGAGCAAGCAGTACAGCTCAGCAAACAGAGACAATGTAAAATGTGTCTTCAGCAGCAGTTTGATCCACAAAAGGTATTTTTACACTGCTGAGTAGCCTGTAAAGTAAGAGTCTGCTGACAGAAACGCCACATCACTCCTTGCACAGCAGGATTGAGAGAGGAAACCCGATGAAAGCAGAGGACTGGTAGTGCAGCAATCTGCATTGCACACCTTTTGGTAGACTTGTCTTTGACATAGATCAGATCCTGATGGCCTTCTGCCATTTCTGTATAGTTATTCACACTCCTTCTGCTTTTGCAGGGTGTCCTTTCCCAATCCTCTGTTTGCCTCCCCACTGCACACGAGCTTATGTGGGGCCTTTTGGTCAGTCCTCCTTGAATGGATTTCTCAGTTGCTGTATGGCCTGCTGTTTTAAAAAGCTGGGAGAATCCAGAGCCATTTCCCCTCTCAGCACTGTTTTTCTCTTTCTCTTTTGCCTGCAGCCCAGCATTAGCGGGGTGGACCTGGACAGGTTCCGCCAGATCCTGCTCAACCACTGCGACGTGAACAAGGATGGGAAAATTCAGAAATCTGAACTAGCTTTGTGTCTTGGGCTGAAAATTAACCCATAGCTGCGAAAGTGCTAGTGGTTGTGTTTCCCTTGTAAGATTTGCCCGCTGCTCCTTGTAGAAGTGTGTCTGTGCTGCTGTGTGAGGGGTGGGGAGCCATGGCACTGTGCTGCTGGGCTGGAGAGTGAGAGTTGCATGGGGGCCTCCTCACTCCACCAACTCCTTTGTGGTGTTCACTCAATGCTGCCACTTGTGGGTTCCCTTAGCAATGTCTCTGCCCACCAGCAGACCAGCTGCTCAGGAAGCTTTTCTTCTTCTGCCCTCATGAAACGCTGCCCTGCCCATTCCCAGCATCTCCTCCAAAATGTCCCATCAGTGCTCTCAGAGTGCAGCTAATTGATGCTTCTATTGGTCGCCTTATACCTGTGAAATTATTAGTTGGGTGAGCCCTGTGCTTTGTGCGTTTAAAATATTGGATGGATGACAGTGTATTTGTGCAGAAATAAAATGGCAATTACAGAAGTTCAGTAAGACTGAAGTTTATGTATTATGTGCAGAAAGCCTCCTGCAGCAGGTTGGCAGACTACATAGTAGCCTGTTGTGTAAAATCCATCAAATGGCAAGATGTCTTGGGATCCTTATAAACTGTGGTGTTTAAATCCATCAGGCAGATCATTCCCATGGGGAAACCACACACACCAGATAATAATGTCACGTTCAGGATGAAGCCACTGAGTAACATCACTTCTGGAGGACACTTTTCTTCTGATCCAAACCAAAATAACATAAAAGGTTTCTGCAAACTGGAAAACTGGAAGGACAGAAGCCTAATGAGAGCAGAGGTCCTACACATGCTTGGGAGTTTTTTTAAATCTGTAAGAGTTAGCAGATACTTAAATCTTCCCGTCACTCCTGGGCCAGAAGTGTAACCCTGGAGCCTAATGGTAACGGTATCATTTGTGCCACATATTTCCCCTTTCCAAAGCCTTTGGGTGAATATTCAGAAAGTGCCACACCTACACTGTCATGTCCAAACAATTATTTCTTCATTTCCTAAGAGAAAGTTGATGAGAAAGGGTTGTTGGCAAAACTCCCTCTCATTTCACCATTTCTGTTTTCTCCAGATGACAGTCACAGACTTGACACAAGGGTCACTGTCATTCCAATTAAGTTTTCTGCACAAGGCAGCACCATGAAACGCTCACTCCCTTTATATTCAGTTTATAAAAATTAATCAGAATTTACCTTCAGTCAACATGAATAGAGATGCAAACACTGATTCCATATAGCCCTTAAGAACATGCTAAGTTTAAGGCACCTGCTTATTTTTTATTTTCATTTATGATAAGCTCACAAACTGAACAAGTGCTAAGTGCACGTTTAGTCCCAGCACGGAATTAGGGCTCTAAACTCTGAAACTGCTCTTTATCATCCTGGCAGCAACACAAATCACAAACATAACAACAGAGCTTTTCAGTGGTTCAAAAAAAAAAAACCCAAAAACAAGGAATCAAGCCTTAGCAGCAGCTCCATAAGCCAGCAGGGATGCAGTTTTACTCACGGATGCTCGTGCCCCTCCAAGGGAAAAGCTGTGGTCAGAAGTGTGGGACCAGGGATAAGAAGCCAGCAGACAAAACCCACGCACTGCTGTTTACCACACATGCTTTATCATCATCTTTGAACAACGCGTAACAAATTTAGCAGGGTACAACACCAGCCATTGTTTTATTGTATCTCAAATAGAACATACTGATCAGCGTAAATAGTTATGCCTTTAAATATATTCTTTTGTTTCTCTTTCTTTCCTCAGTCTTTAATTCTCATTGTTATTATTATTTTCTTAAACTACAGTTATTATTACTTTGGACATGGGAGCAATTTCTGTACCATCCCCTACAATATATTTCCACAGATAGATGTAGGATCTTTTTACTATTTGTATTTCTCAGTGATGGTAGGTCTATTCTGTTTCACCTCTGTTTAATCTTACTCGTATCAGTAGAACTTTTTCTTATTTATTAAAGTATAAATTCATGCATATCCTGTCCTGCCTCACCAAATATACAGCAACTTTTAGTCTAAAGCGAAAATTATTTTTTAGAGTCTGTATACAACCACAACTCTCATTTCAAGACTTATACAACACTTCCTCTTTATTGAAACCTTATGTTTTTTACATCCTCTACAGCCAACAGACACTGAGCAGTAATGAATTTGATATGTCAGTGTCACAATGTATGCTTCTTTTGTACAAATCTGGGATTTATTTTTTTTTAAATACTGATTTTTGCCAAAGCTTTCACACAACTAGTTTTATTAGCTTTACATAAGTGAGTACATAGCCTCCAGTAAATGAGTGTAGAAGAGCATTTTACAAAACACAGTCAAAAAGTAATTGGGGATCACAGATTAAAACATTATATAGAGAACTCGGAGATTTGGGTTTTTATGATTTTTATTTTTTTCTAGTTAGTTAGTTTTCCATTGCCATGAGAGTTTTTTCTCTGTCCAGAGCAGAAAGCAAAGAGAAGGAAACCAGGCGTACACACGTCTTGTTTGCAGGAACCAAAAGGGAGTGCCAGTGGGACAACAGCCTCAGTGAGCTGGAGATCCCCTCTAAATAAAACAAAATGTCAGATGCAGTGGGATTTGAGCTCACATTGCAAAGGTCAGCAAGGTAATTGCTAGTGAGATGTGGTCTTATAACCCTGTAGACTCTTAATGTCAACATTAAGGCAGGAGACAGGCATTTTGAGACTTCTTGAAGAGAAAATGTGTTCCTTACTTGCAGAGCTTTTGTTTTGTTTTAATTATTATTTTCACTTCAATAATAAACTATATATAAGGCCCTTTGGTCTCAGGCTCTGGTGATTTCAGCCTTTTAAGTTGCTGTAGATATATAGCTAGGCAATAAATCTTTGATAAAATATAGCTATTATCCATTTTGCAAATTTGAAGTGTACTTTTGTGTACTAAAACATGAGATAATATATCACATTTGAATGTTTACACAAAAATACCCATTCTGTGGTAAATATATGAAAATAACAACAATTTCTGCAGATAACACCTTATGTAGGAGGCTGCATCTTGGAAACTAGAATTTGAAAACAGAAAGTGAGTGAAAATGTTTACAAAGATAATTTTCCCATGGTATTTTCATGTATTTCTTTATAAAATTGAGGTTAAGGGATTAACAACTTTCTATTACTTTATAGTGTGCAAATCTACTGAAATAAATTTTTAACTGACACATCATGTTTCATAGTTGCATTTCTAAAGCACATGTAGCAACCACAGGTGCAGTGGTCAATATGTACAGTGCTTCCAAATGTGCCTTTTTATGGTTGGTTTTCTTCCTTTGCTTGTTTAACTGGCAGACTGCTGGATCTGGAAGTCACTGTGTGAATTTCCTCAGAGAAAAGCTGTTTCTTTGCTTCCCTTTTCACTGTGTGTTGTATGAGATCATGCCCTGCACTCCTGTCATGCTCCCTGCTTGTCTTGGCCCTTCTCATGTTTGGTACTTGATACAGTTTTTTTCTGGGTGATTTGCCATGACAACCTCGTTCAGGAGAAGCTGACTCTGACATCTTCAGACTGTGCAGAACTGGTAACTATCCCTTGTTTTAACTTCATTGGCTTTGCTGGAAATGATGATATAGAAACAATCTTTTCTTCCATCATTTTGAAACTAACACACTTTGCTCATCCCAAGCCATCACCGAGGTGCTCTGCTACTGGAGGCCTCCATTTTCCTGAGTCAGCTTTACAATTCCAAATTGCTCATATGCCAGTTGTCCCTTGGCATGTGCAGTTTTTCCCCAAGACAATGAATTCACATATATCACCTCATTCCCTAGTCTGAACACATTTCAGCAATCTCATATCACTGACACACAGACTGGAACCAGATGAGATGATTAGAAATGGCAACATTTAAGTTTCATCGGTGCTTTACTTTCAGTTTCTTAGTAAAATAATTATCTCCCTTTTTTCTCACAATATTACTTAAATAACATGGGTGAAGATGCCTGCACATCTTACAAAAAAATGATTTTTATTCCAACTGGAAGCTAAGAATTGAGCATCAGTTCCAAAGGAAGCATTCAGAGCATAGAAAACCAGCACAGTATTTTGATTAATCTCCTTTTCTATTTGTGTGGTAAGAGAATAGTGTCAATATTAATGAAAACAATTGTGACTAATGCAGCCAACAAGACTAACAGAGAATCATCTGCCACATTATAATAGGAGCCCATCACTAGAAACACAATTACAGCTATTATCTCTTGAAATGGCTGGGTAACTCTTACATTAATCTGATTTGAAATAGAAAGTTGCCATTACGTAGTGAGATGTTAAAGGGGGCTTTGCTGTGTAATTACATGGGGTAAAGTAAGTATGAAAGACATTTTTGTATGAAGGCTACACTGATTGCTAAGGAAAAGCCCTCATTTTCTGGCACCTGTATTTTCAGTAATTCCATGGAGAACTGAGTCTCATTTTAAGTAACATTTTCACATGGGAGAAGGGGGAGAAAAGAGTGCCAGTTATTACCACCGTGATAGAAAATAAAGGAATCATTTGCCTAATGCCAAGAGACATCTTGACAGGGAGTTCCAGCTGGGTCCCAGAGGTAAAACCATTTCCCTGCCCTCTCCTGCTTAGCTGGCAATCACTGATTTTTATAAGCTTATCCCATGGTAAAGCATCCTGCTGCCTTCTTGCCATGTGCTTAGCTTTTAAAATGGCTTCAGGCATTGCGCTTTCACTTGGGTTTGTTCCTTCAAAGCTGCTGTGGTCCATAAAAATACACCCTACAGATGTGCTGGGCACCTTGCACAGGTGATGAGAGAACCAGAGAGGATGGCTCTGCCCAGAAAAAATGTTTGGCACAGTGGCATGCACAGCACAGACAAATGTTCATGCTGTATCTCTGACATCATCTGGCATCTCTTTAGATGAGCTGTTTCAGGAAAAAATTAATTTGACTGGATTTGACGGAGGCACCACAGCCTACAAGAGCTAGTATTACTAGGCAACATGGCTGGAGAATGGGCATCTGTCCCAGCCTGAAAGATGTGGTTTGGGGTCCCTGCTCTCTTCAGCATCGTGGCTATGAATCTGAAATGATTTCAACCTGCTCAGTCTCACTAGGGAGAGTTTTCTGTTGTGGATGATGAGAGCACATAATCACACATAGAAAATTAGTCATTTTGGTTTGGAAGTGTACTTTCAAGGGATATATTAACAATACCCATGACATTCTCTGATAAAGGAGAGCTGAAGTTTCAGGTGCCCATGTGCAGTGTGAGGGACTGGATGTGCTGCACTTTATGGTGAACCTGGTCATTCCTTTGAGGTCCCCCTGCACCAGACCCTGGATTCAAAACACAGGGAAGGATTTCCAGGGGAAATAGAGGGAATTTAAGCCCTAAATTAATTTTCTATCCAGCTGCAGCCCTCATACCTGTACAGTAACATTTGTACCAACTCTCTGTGGTTCTGTTTTGTAAAGTATTCAATAACAGAATGGTAAGAGAGAAGTGAGCCACTGCTGATGTGGTCTGAAGAAATCACCCTTCTTGCATTTCTCTGTGAAGTGGGAGATGATTTTTAATGACAGAAGCTGCATGAGGCAGCCACAAGGCTGAATTCTCTGCCAGCAAGGGAAGCCCCCTTGGTTCCAATGGAACAAGATCAGCTCAGGATGGCAGGACAAGTAGCTGTGGCTCCCTTTTCAGACATATTTTAAAGCTTTTAAAGCCAGAGGTTCCTAAAATAAGTAGTGCCAGTGTGAGACAGTGGCAGCATGAAGGCTTGCTTGGGTTGACACCCGAGCCAAACACCTCTAGCTCTGGGGAAGGCTGTTATTTGGACTGTGTCTGCTTTCCATGAATAAAGAGCTGTAACACAGTTGTCAAGGAGCTTCCTGCAGCTGGTAGAGCTAAGAAGAACATGTTCTCATTTTTTGATTTCTTGCCAAGTCTCATGCAAGATATCACTCCCAGTGTCTCATAAAGAGGAAGATGGAGAAGAGATGCACTCAGCAATCCTGTTTGGGTGGCTTCTTGAACAGATTGCTATCATGTGGCACTTTAGCTAATGTTTCTAATTTTGACCGTGTGATCAAACAGTTTTTGATTTATCATTGTTAACACTTAGGAAAGGGCTTCATTTCTCAGCACATACAACCTAGGAGCCAGCAGACTGCCAGGGTTTTCCCTGCCAGGGTCAAGAATTGTCTAGAGAAATTTTGATTTTAGATGAGAATGCAGGAAGGAGCTGGATGGCAGAGCCAAACAAACATAGAACCTGTGGTTTTTAGATGAACCCTCCTTCAGCTGAGAGCTGCATCAAGCTTATTGTGGATCAGGGGAAGAGCAGTGTCTTTTCAGACACGCTAACCAGATCATTGGGAAACCCATGAATGCACAGGAAATTCAGGCCAATCCATTTGTTTTTCCGTTCTTCCTGCAAGCAGAGAGCACACACGCGATGGCTCAGATGACACACAGGCCTTGCCAAGGCACCACAATAGCTTGTTTGCCTAAGACCTAATTAATGAGATCATCAAAGGCAACTGTTTCCGCCTTCCTGATGAGTAAATGTGCACAGGAGCATGGGCAGGAGCCCGGAATGTTTCCGGTCATTAAGCTGAGAGTGATCTTGGGTTTGGGCTATGCAGGAGATCCTAAGCAAATCAAAGGATACTTCTGTTTTTATCGTAAGGCATAAAATGCTAACAAACATGTTATATTACAAGGACCTTAAGTGATTGATACAATGGCAGGATGGCATTTAGAAACTTATTTTAGAATTTCTTTAACAATCTCCATCTAATAATTTTTCAGCAAGGATTTATTTTTACATCTAAGGAATGGAAAACTTATGGGCTTACTGTGAATTATGTTACTGGAAGAATAACAAAAAGAAATGGCTTGTGTTAGCATCCTCTGTGTGTGTTATCTTCTGCTGGATAATAACATA
>JAWWLV010000088.1:91694192-91711799 GCA_035041135.1 Platyrinchus mystaceus | reverse complement strand
TACTGGAAGAATAACAAAAAGAAATGGCTTGTGTTAGCATCCTCTGTGTGTGTTATCTTCTGCTGGATAATAACATAATAGTATGTTAAAATATAGTACACGGTTGTACAATACATTGTGTTCTTTGGGAGACTGTCTGTTTTTCCTTTTTTTAAAGACCGCCTCAGTAAAGATCCATTTCCTACCACACTGTTAATTTCTTTTGAGTTTCCGTAGGGAAGAAGCCACATAGTTGCTCCCAGCTCCAAACTTCAGCAGGCTCCTCCATCTCTGATTTGAACCATCCCCATAGCTAACTTAGTGTCCATGGAAAAATAATAGAAAACTCAGCTGATTTTAGCTTGAGATAGGCCTCTCAATCACCCAGACATAAAAGACTTCTCACAAATAATTGGTGGTGAATAATTGATGCGATTAAAACATCCACTTTTCCTACCCATGGGAGCAGATCATTCATTCTGATTGCTTCAGTACTTTCTCAGGCATCTTTGATCAGCTTTGTAAAGCACACTGTACATTTCCATTTTCTGCTTCAGATAAGTTTTATCACTGGGCAAAGGGCTTAAGGAATTAATTTAGCCTATGAGTCTGTCAGGCTTAGACTTCAGTCTAGGAAGAAATGGAAATCTTTTGAAAGTCAAAGCCTTCCCTTAAAGAGCCATGTAAGTCTGCAATAGGTACCTTTCTTTGAAAAATGAGTGTACTATAAAATGCAGCACTTGTGTGCAGAGATAACAAAGCCCATCACAGATGTAAATGATTCATTTATTTGTTCATGTGTAGTTTAATGGTCCTATTTGAGACTTTTAGGCCATGTCACTAGATCAGCAGGCATGTGTATATGCGTTTTTGTGAAGTCTTATTACAGCAAAGGGAGCTCTTTGAAAAAGTGGGGAAATAGTGACTGGTTAGTTTAAATTGTTGCACATTTCATTTGAGAGTTGTGTTAGGAGTACTGAGAGCATCCAGGTCTCAGTTCTGCTAACACTCTCTGCTAAACTGCAATACTACATCTCTATAAAATTATCACAATGCAGAGAACATCAGCTTTGAAAAACCTAATCTGGCTTCAAAAAATCATCTTAGTCTGATTTATATGAGTCCTCAGTGCAATTTTCCAGTGGGGACTATTTCACAGTCTTAAAATTCACTTACCACAAGCCAGTGTGAAAAGCAGACTTCATAAGTGTACAAGGAAGGAAAGAACAGAGACCAGTGGTCAACGATCTTTTAAATTTCAGCCAGTACTTCTGGAAGTACTTTCACATCTTCATGTCTACAGAAAATCGTGCATGGGCCAATATTAAGACAATTATAGCTCTGGGTAGGCTCTGCTGCATTTATGTTGGAGCTGTTTTGTCAGCACAGAATCTATAGGCCTTGTAGCTATGCACTAAGCAAGTAACCAGTGTCCATTCTGCACAGCTCATCCTCTCCCTGCTCTTTTCCAAAGGGAGCAATTAGATGGGCAGCATTACAGTGTGGCGGGATTTTGTAATTGGTGTAAAGGACTGCCAGGAAAAGCAGCCCGAGTTCACAGGTTAGATCAGTCCTGTGGATATCTGCAACAGATGTGAGCTAATTAATATTAACATTAAATGAAATTAACTTTGAATTAACTACATTATATTTGAGAATCTACTTCAATTAAGTGATTCCCGATTTCCTTCCCTTTATTTTTTCTCTTAATAATATTGCCGTTTAAAGGTTACACTATTTTTTGAAGCCTTTTCATGAGGTTTGTTGTTTTGCTGATGCTTTTAAAATCCCACAGTCCACATATATAGCAGTCTGTGCTTGCATGGTTGAGCCCCACTGCCTGCCCACAGACATGGCTCCTCGTGCAAACAAGCATTTGAAACTACAAATTAGAGAATTAGATACGGGTGCCTCATGGCATTCAAGGAAATGGCCATTTCATGCACAAATTAGAGATTTTGCCAAAGTGAACACACAGAGCAATACAGAGGGAGATGGGCTAAAAATGCCACCTGCAGAACATACGCCCACAGCACTCAGACTGCTGGGCACAGACTCTGGGACATTTTCTCCTGGGTGGAATATATTGCTGTACCTGCAGTGGGCTGCACAAGCATCCTTTTATGATCTGCAATTGCAGTTAAATGCAGTTTATTTAAATCACCGCATACCGCAGTCAAACTTCTGCCTGTGGGGCTCATAGAGCTTTTCCTAACTTTCCAAGAATTTTTTTCTGGGTTTCTCTTTTAATAAAGCAAAGCTGAGTTATCACGCTGCATTGGGTCAGCTAGAGCTACATCCATCGGACTGCAGCTCTGTCCAAGAAGGATATGGTTGATACCACCTTTTAAGTATTAGCTTAAGCTTGTCTTAGTCCTTATTTCCCCAGCACTATGCACTTGTTTGCTAATAGGAGCTTAGTAAGGTTTCTGTCCGGGGGTGTTGTATGTTTGATTTTGACTACAGTGCAATTTGACACTCAAACGCATGGCACAGGGCTGAATGTCTCCCAGACAGTGCCCAGCCTATGCCAAGTCAGGCTTTCCTTCGTGTCAGTCTAACATGCCAGTCTTCCAGTGGCAAGAGGATCCTTCTATATCATCCTCAGACAAATTTCCAAGGACACAAAGAGTCGCTTCTCAACCCTCTCTTTTTTATTCTGTGCTTCTCCCCTTTAAGAATAGGCACTTTGTTTCCTGTTTGTAAATGATGATGCAGGATAATAAAACTGGTTTTATGGCAACTCTACTGAGCAGCCACAGGAAGGGTCCGTTTTATTCATAACTGGAAACGAAGGAGCAGTGAAAGCCAGGAGACTAGTTCAGACAATTACAGCAGGTGAAGAATTGGCTTTTAATCAGGAGGCTTTCTTTGCTTTTTTCCCACCCTACATGAACACTGGGAGCCAGTGTTAAACCAACAGAAAGCTTGAGAAGAATTAGCAAAGTTTATTGTTTTCACCTGCTCTCCACAAAGCTCTTCTCCAAAACATTCCCAAAAGCCCCTTGCCTCACAGGGAAGGGAGATGGATGGGCACTTGCAGGGGTTGCAGGTAGTGGGGAAGTAACTGGGCATGGCAGCAGCCTTAGCCTGCATCCCCAGCATGGAGTCTGCCGAACAGCTCCTGTTTGGCACAACACAAGTTAAAAACGTTTTATCTGTCTGGCCAGAGATCTCAATTCAGTGGCACAAACCTAGAGCTCTTTTATAGACTGTGGCTGGAGTACTTGCTTAATGCTACAAATGTCATGTTAATACCTTCCAGTTGTTCATAACTGATTGAATTTGGAGTAAATATTTTACAGAAGACACTGGAACATCACTGTAGGTGATCTCCTAATTTGGAGTCTGGGAGCACATGTAGAAAATTCAGGACAGAGGTTCTTAAGGGCTAATGGCTAGCAGTAATGAGAGATGTGCCTTACTCCTACCCTGGCCTCAAAATAAATCATGAATTTTTCATGGTTTCTTATCTATCCTATTTAGTCTGTTTTGCTAATAAAGATTAATACTTCTGCTTACGTTTGTATGAGGACAGAGCCACAACCTTCAGGTTTGCCAGACTTGCCTGGCTCAGAAACACTTTACAGCGGGTACAGTTTGGGCTGAGAGCACTTGTCTCTGACTTGAAGCCCCCTCTACTAAGGAGACATTAGTGCCAGTAATATCTCTTGTGTGCAACAGGGCTTCGTATGCAGGAATCCAAAATTAATTGTAACTTGAATTAGACAACCTCAGATTTCTGAGGGGACACACTGCTACATATAGTGGCTGTGTATATGTAAATATACTAACACACATGCACAGATTAAATTCCAGAATTTGTGTGTATATCTAAGCATGTGCATATTTATTTTATGTGGAGGTTACATGTACTCTTCAATCAAACAAAAACCAACAGGGATGCCTTACTGGGAGAACCATGCACAGAATGCCAGAGACAGAGTAAAATTACCCTCTAAGAAATTCAAGTCTTCTGGAGGTTTGCTTTACACTGTAATTTAGCAATTCTGGTGTAAGCAACTCAGTCAGACCAACATTTAATTTTGATGGTTTTTGGAACCGTGGAGCCACTGTGAAGCTGGGAATAGCTGGCTGCCACTGAGTCTGGTCCAGCCTGCTCCAGCAGCCAATTTTTGCTGTTGGCAGGGGATGAAGGCTCTGACACAGCTTCTCCCCAGCTGCAGGACTAGCCAGCATGCTTCAGCCAGGCACGTGACCAGGGAGCTCCACAGTGCTGCTGGGTAGAGTCGCTGAATAAACAGAGTGCCTGGCACTAACAACACCTTTTGGACTAACCAATTGTTAAAGTTATCCCACATAATTGTTAGTGCACAGGTGGTAATTATTAGTAACAAGTAATTATGAAATTATGCTTGAAAACCTTGTTGTGCCAGCTTCTGAATGAATACACCTGAGGAAAGATGTCCCTGCCCTAAGTTCTTGAAGCCTTGTTTGGTGACTATTCCCAGGGTGTGGCCAGAGGGAAAAAAAAATCATAAAATATGTTTAGAACTTTTAGTTCAGGTGAAATTCTCTACTAAGCACTTGCAAATCCCATGTGCCCCTCAGTCACTGGGTATCATGATTCACAAAGGTGAGATGGTGGAAGAGAAGTTTGCAAAAAACCTTGAAAAAAAATTTTGAGAGAGCATTCCATTTTATGACACAGAATCATAACATCATTTAGGTTGGAATAGACCTCTAAAATCATCGAGACCAACTATTATCCCAGCACTGCCAAGTCCACCACTAAACCATGTCCCTAAGTGCCACATCTACAAATCTTTTAAATACCTCCGGGGATGGTGACTCAACGACTTCCCTAGGCAGACTGTTCCAAAGTCTGACCATCGTTTCAGTGAAGAAATTGTCCTGATATCTAATCTAAACATCCCTTGGCACAACTTGAGGCCATTTCCTCTGATCCTACTGCTTGTAACATGTGAGAAGAGACCAACCCCCACCTGGCTACAACCTCCTTTCAGGTAATTGCGGAGAGCTATAAAGTCCCCCTGACTCTCCTTTTCCTCAGGATAAACAACATCAGTTCCCTCATCTGCTCATTGTAAGACCTGTACTCCAGACCCTTCACCAGCTTTGTTGCCCTTCTCTGGATATGCTCCAGCACCTCAATATTTTTCTTGTTCTGAGGGCCCAAAACTGAACGCAGGATTTGAGATGCAGCTTCACCAGTGCTGAGTACAGTTGGATGATCACTGCCCTCATCCTGTTGGCCACATCATTTCTGATACAATCCAGGTTGTTGTTGGCCTTCTTGGCCACAAGAACACACTGCTGGCTCATGTTCAGCTGCTGTTGACCAGCATTCCCAGGTTCTTTTCCACCAGGCAACTTTCCAGCCACTCTGTCCCCAGCCTGTAGCATTATGTCTGCGGTTGTTATGACCCCATGACTCTCATGCCCTTCTTCTTGTTGACCCTCACACGATTGGCCTCGGCCCATTGATCCAGACTGTCAAGATCCCTCTGTAGAGCCTTCCTGACCTCCAGCAGATGCACACTCCCACACAACTCGGTGTCATCTGCAAAATGACAAAGGGCGAACTTGATCTCCTTGTCAGGTCATTTAAGGTATTAAACAGGACTGGCCCCCATACTGAGCCCTGGGTGACACCCCTTGGTGTTCTTGGACACAGACTGGATTTAACTCCAGAGGTACTTAATGCCTTCTTTGCCTCAGTCTTTAGTAGTAAGACCAGTTGTCCCAGGAGTACAGATCCCCCCTGAGCTGGAAGACCCAGATGGGGAGCAGAATGAGGCACCTATAATCTGAGCAGAAATGGTCTACACCACTAAGACACACATAAGTCCTGCACTCGGCTTACAACAACCCCATGCAATGCTACATTCTTGGGGAAGAAGAGTGGCTGGAAAGCTGCCTGGAGAGGGATAAGCACATCCAACATTTTGAAAGAATGTATGCAAAGCATTAAATAGCTGCAAAATATAGCAAGATTAAGTGATGACATATAGACGAAAAGCAACCTTTCACTGCATTTAGCCTGATTAGAATTGTTTCTGTGCAGTTGCAGGGTGGATTAAGGACAGGATTTGGATAACATAGTATCACAGTCCTAGGGGACTACTTGTTCAAAGTTATCATCATATAATCGCTGCAGTGTACAGTGTAAAACAAGAAAAGGATTTTAATCTGTTTCTGTCTAGACATGTTTTCTTATCACAGAAATTACCACTAAAATTTTTTAGTAAAAACGGTATCCCACCACCACTGGGATAGACAGCATCTTCTTCTGGGGCTATCATTAAAGACTATTGACATGCTAAGATAGGCTAAACCATTTTGCATGATGGCTTAGTGTGGCATATGTAAGGGCTCAGAAAGTCAGTCTGAGGGCAGTAATCCCAGTTAGGATTCATTTTGGGGCTGGAGTCGTCCATATTTGCGTCACAGTACTGCTGGCCCTTTGAAGAGTGGGTGGCCTTTCCCTTTCCTTTCCCTTTTCTTTCCCTTTCCTTTCCCTTTCCTTTCCTTTCCGAGTCAGGATCTCCTTCTCTTCTGAGTCCTGCATTTCAAGTGATGACCATAAAAAAGTAAATCCTTTTGAGATGTGTATTTGTTGGGCAGCTGTGATAACCCACCTGAATAGAAGCAAAACAGACACATGGGGCCCCAGTGAGAATCCTGGAAAGACATTGCTGTAAGGTCATTTTGCAGGCCTCCTTGACCAGAAAATCCACTTACCCTCTGCTCTGAAGAAACACTCATGTCCAGTTTGTTCCCTTAAAGTTTTCCCTTAGCTTATGAAATCTACTATGCTATTTTGCCTGGGATCATTTGTTCATTAAACATCATTATTTTCTAAGTAATGGCATTTAAAAGGTATTGCCACAGGGATGCCAAATTAGATCAGGGTCGCTGCCGTGCCAGGAACTGTACGTGCGCAGAAATAGATGTGTGGCTGGGAGGATTTCAGACCCTCTTTCTCTTTAACCTCTTCCTACCAGACCTTCAGACGTTTGTTTAAGACAGATGAGGACTGTGGTAGGTACTGACAGCATCCGACTGACCACAGGGAGGAGAAAATTGCATGCAGCTGTGAGGAGGTAGAAACTCCCTTCAGCCACGTATGGCTCATTGCTTTAACCATTCTATCTCAGTTGCTTTAAACATTCAACCTCAGCCCGACTAGAGCTACTACCAGGAAGGTCAAGTAAACATGTTTCATGAGCATAAATAAAGCAGTGCAGAGAACCCTGTCTGCTGGGGTGAGAAGATGGACCCAGAGTGATGTGCTTAAGCTGTGACAGCTCTATGTGACAGTGTCAGCCACAGCAGCTGAAATTGTCACCTCTGTCCCACTACCCACAGAGCACTCTACTCCTCTGAGCAAATGCCTTTTTATACTCTTATGCCACTCTCCTTCATGCTAGCAAATATGTTTTTACACTGAGGTACTTTTTCACAGTGTTATGAAAGACTGTTATTCCTGAATCGGTAAGAGGAATTGCAAAGGACATAGGTATGTATAATTTCTACAGCATCCACAGACTGGATGCTGTGCTATTGACTCTTACTGGTGATAGGGAGGCAAGCTGACCTGCTTCCTTCACTTTGCACTGTAATGATCTTGCTCTGATATAAAGACATACCCAGTTCAGCATACAAAAAGGAGAATATGAAATCTCTCCCACTTTTTCTGGGCCCTCTCTGTGCTAAGTGGTTTCCAAAGGCCACAGATTCACCACTGACTTTGAATATCTTTTGACTGCTATTAATCCTTATAGGGATTAATGGTGGGGGGAACTCCTCAGTGATCACATGGTGCTCTGAAATTAAACTCCTGAGGAGGGATGCCTAGAGAAACAGCCACGACACTCCATCTCCTGCAGAGACTATATAGCAGAAGGAGAGAGCTGGACAGACAAAAGGTTCTACTTCAAAATGGTCCCCAAAGGATGCCCTGGGTCAAAGTACTCTGTGGCATGTGAGTGGATCTGTAGCACCAAAGTTTAGTAGACAAAATTTATTTCATCTCTTAAAAAAAATGTATTGAGCAGAAAGCTCAGAGGAGGAACATGTGTCAGATGTTAACAGCAATTACTGTTTTTCCTGATAACTGCGGCCATTGGTATCAAGCCAGATTTTGAGACAGTGCAAGTTTGCCTTACTTTGTAATATTTGTACCTTATCTTAAATCCCAGGTTGTGGTAATGCTGTAATTTATTCTTCATTTCCATTCTGTTACTTTTAATTAATTTGGGGATTCATTATGTACCTTTCCTACGTTCTTAGAGGAGCTGAGGTGCTCTTCCTGCTGTGTGGTGTCCGTTGAGAAGCCAGGACTGTGTTAGATTTCAGTTACTCACATTTCTCAGACTACATTCTAAAACAGCCCTGCCATCAGTAACATATTTAGATGTACAAGGTAGGGGTGAAAACATATGGGAAAATTCAGGCTCCTTCAAAGTCCTTGGCCCTTCCCTTTCGTGGGATGGGCTGTATCCATGCCTCCCACAAGAAGTGCCTCACCCTGATGTCCCATCTCTGACAACTGAAGCCAGGGTAGTCCAAGCTGTCCAGGCTGTGTATGGTGTTTCTAGCAAAAAGCTGGTATCCTAGTAAGAAAACCTGTAATAGAAGGTTTCCATACTTGTCCATAGCTTTTCTCCTAGAGTACATGTTTGCACATGGCCTTCTGTGGGGCAGGGCACCAACTCCCTGGGCTTTGTTCTAAGCTATGCGCTTAGCTATAAATTCAGAGAGAAGACTAATGAAGCCAGCACTGCTTTCCCACCTACAAACTCCAGCTATTCTTGGCAGTATCACAAACTTAATGTGCTAGTTCAGTTATCTCAGTCCTCTCAAGGACGGACAATGAGAATGGCATTTAAAGGAGACAATTTGCATTCAGAGCTATTTAGGTTCTTCTCTGCCAGGTAGCCATCAAGAACAGCATACACATGGCAAAACTCACTAAGCAAGCCAGGAAACCTCACTGAAGCAAATGAGTCAGATGTGTGTGAGGCATTTGCCAGGGCTGTTTGCCCTGACACCTGAGCAGAAACAAAGGCACCCTTGCTGGTCAGCATAAGCTTGTTGTGTAACCCAGTTACTCTTCTCAGGCTCAGCGTGGTTTCCAGACAGCTCCTGTCTCTGGTCCATATGAGCTCTCTCTGGTGACATTACCACACCTTGTATGTAAATGACTGCAATACACCCTTGGAAATAATTATTTGCTTACTTTTAAAGAAGCATAGTGATAAATAAGCAGATTAGAATGTTGTTGTTACCTTCATGCCAATGTGAATGTTTAACTCACTTACTTAAGTGTGAGTAACTGATGTCAGCTGGATGAAGAAACTTCCAGTATCCCTTTTAAAAATATATCTTTTAAACCAGATATGAGCAGGAAAAGCAGTAACAATCTAGGCTTGCTTGACTCACTACTCACACTCATGGCCAGGATAGCTGCTGGGAAAGGCAGCCTGGTCTCAAGACCCTCCTGGGAGGAGGGGAGCCTGGAGTATGCCACCTCCCAAGGAGCCCCTCATGAAGTTGCAAACACCACATGGGGCACCAAAGTCTGTGTTAATCTTCAAACTCCTAACACTGGAAGAACCCCTATGAGAAGTAAATCTATGAGGTTTTTTAGAGGTTTGTTTGTTTGGTTTGGGTTTGGTTGTTGTTTTTTATTTTTGCATATATGTTTTCCTGTGGTCCTTCTTTTAGGTTGCTTATAGTGCAAAAGCCTTTTGATCAACTAGTGCTGGTGTGAATTCTTTCTACCCTTATATACTGTAGCCCTTGCAGAGACTGAAAGAGAAGCAGGCAGTGGAAGAGGAGAATATGGAATGCAAAATTAAGAGATTAGATTACAATAGAAGGACTAATAGGACTGATGCACAGGGGCCTCTGCATTTGAGAGACAGGGAAATTATTCTAAAGGGGAAGAATTACTTTCACTTCTTGAATGGCAAATGTCTTAATTTTATCAGTATTCTCTTGTTTGTGCAGTCATCTTCACACTAGTTAACCTGTCAAAATGTTTGCCATGCAGGATGATTAGAAATGTAGTCAATCCTGAGTTGGGAAAAATCTTTATCACTTTCCCAGTTAAATCTTTATCACTTTCCCATTCTGAAAATGGCTTGTGTCTCACCGCACAAAAACTTTATCTTGTGTTGAACCATTGCTCAATTCTACCTGCCTTCCCTGAAAGACTAACACAAATAATTCCTTCTAGGTGGAACAACCATTGCTTGCTTAAGGTCTGAGTCCTGAAAACATGTAAGATTGTGCTCTAATTTCCACTCCCGTTGATGTCAGGAGAGCTGTTCAGACAGGGAAAATGAAGTGTTCGTGCACATCGTAGCAATACTAAGTTTTGCCCTTCCTCTTGCTATCAGTCCTGGCTTTCCCAAGTGCCTGCAAAGCCATGAGACTGTCCAAGCATAGATGACCCATAATATAAACTCTAAACAATTAAGGGGAAGTCCAGCTGTGCACCCATGACCTCTGCTTTCAAAAGCTTCTTTTAACAATCTAACTAGAGCTGTTTAAAAAAGCAGAAGTTTTCTTTGCGAGAGGGAGGATTTGTGTCAGAAAGATTAAATCACTCATCAAAGAAGCAGGAGCAAGCTCAGTTACAGGATATTTCAGTCCTTCTTTCCTCCTGTTGCACAACTGCTGCAGAGAGACAATCACTTTAATGCTGGCTGCTGATGGGAGAAGGTCAAAGCTTTGGGCTCCAGAGGGAGAGTTCCCAGGCACATTGCCTGCAGCATAACAGGGAGGCAAAGGCCGCTGAAGTGGTTGCTTCTGGCATGATTATTTGATATAAGAAACTTACTTGGAGAACACATGACAGTCACAGGCTGTGTTAAGACAAGTGTGGGGGGGAAATAGAAAGATACAGGGGTGTCGATCATTGGGGTATCCCTGAGCATGTCTGAAAGCAGATCGTGATGGAGCTGACTTTGCTGTGGTTAGTCTCAGGAGTATTGACAGACTGCCAGAGGGTGAGGTGTAGGAAAAAACCTTGAATCAACCCTTATTCCTTTAGAGCGATTGGTGTCCCTTAATCTTTGGGGACCTCTTGTTTTTTCTGTATATCAGCTATTCTGCTAAATCAGGTAACATAGTGGGCTTCTCCAGTTTGGAAGTTTTACTTATCGATTCAACATGAGTCCGTAAATCTAGGCCACAAACAATTTTGGAAGCTCTTTTTCCCCACCCAGAGCAAAGACAGAATTGACAGGTGGAGGAACAAGTAACTTTATGACATTTTGGGACAAAACTGCCTGTCGAAACCAGTCTCTACATTTTAACTTCATTGTTTGCAATAGCTGGTCATTCATGTTGTTATGAGAGAAGCAGCACGTCAGAAAATTAGACATGGAATATCTGCATCAGAAGAAACGACCCTGATGTGTACAGAATGGTAGAGAGCTGGATCTGTGAGGGAAGAAAGGAGTCCTTGGCATAGCCCCTCTACTCTGTTCTTCTCCTTTCTGCAGATCTGCTGTGCTGCATCTTCAGAGGTGCAGCTGCACCATGCACACATGTGAGTGCAGTACCAGGAAACAGCCTCACGCCAACTTTGGTGTGATGTTAATGGGGAACAGTTCAGTGAAGATGAAGAGTGTGTGAGCTTGGAGACATTGTGTGTCATCACGTGTCCCTTCCCCTCACTGGTGTCTGTGTCCTCAGGGACTTCCCCACCACCACAGAGGGACCTGCTGCTGAGCTCCAGGGTGGGCAAGTGCATGGTCCATCCTAGGAAACAATTATTCTGGCAGTTCAGCTTGGTTTAATCTCTTTAATCCTTTCCTCAGCTGCCTGTTGGAACCACAGAGAACAAAGCACCTTTTATTTTTGCTACAGGCTGATGAAATGGTGTCTTAATTACAAACATCTACTCCCAGAGGGAGACAGATTACCTCTCCAGCTCCACTTTGGCATGGAAGAACTAGCTGTGCTCCAGGCACATTGCTCCCTGTATGGAAACCACATTCAGCTATATTGCCCTCTGTTTTCTGCTTTTGAGCTAAAAATATTTACATAGAGCTGTTATTAAAAAAAAACCCCAACAACAAACACAGCACCAAAAAACCACCTGATTGTGTAAATGTCATTAACAATTCTATATTTGATATTTTTCCTATGGCCATCTCTTTTCTCTGATTTCCTTCAATACTCCATTCAGTTATTTACATACTGCATGTAAGTCTGTATGGTACGTGCTGGTACAGATGTGGATTATGTTTTAAACAGCTCATTCGTGTGGGTGCAACTTTCCTGAAAAACAGCTCTGTTTAATTGCATTTGGACAGTTGATGTTAAGGCAGTACTTGATTCAGGCTTGAGTGTGCTGTGAGCGGGGGCACTGTCCCTGAAAAATCCTATTTATCAAATTGAACTCTTTGTAGGGCTTTTTTAAACATATTGTTGGGCAATTCAGTTCTTTACACTTGAATGTGTGACTCAAGGCACAGTGGAGTGCTGCGGTACCTAAGCCTGGGATCTGCTTCAAAGGGCAGGAGGTGGAGGACAGTTTGCAGGCATCAGACCCAGATCTCTGCAGTGACATGTCTGTAACAGTTTGAAGTACAATGCAGGTGTCTTTTTTTCTAGAGTTTAAAAACATATATTTACAGGCTGACTTAATGAGAAAATCCTAGTTAAATGAGACCAAAGAGTTCATGTACTAAATCAGTCAAAAGGGAAATAAGACTCTAAGTTTACCTTTCTGTTTACTATAAGACCACATGCAAAGATGAGTGACAGGCAGCGGTCCCATGCTGACAGTTCGATAAACCAAGGCTTTGTGCATCTTATCATGTTTAATTAAGGCCTGAAAGACTTGTGGCCAACAACACTTGTCATGGCTGTGTTCATTTGTAATTAGCATGTCAATCCCTTCTGCTTAACTGACTGCCAGTTTGAAAGTCCATAGCAAGCCCCCATCCAAAACACAGATTTTTGGATGCTGGTGGCTGGTCTTTTATGCCCATGCTGAAAGAAGAGGTGGCCTCTATGGTGTTCTTCATAAATATTCCTGACTCTTCCTGTCTCTGTTATTGTGTCGTCCTCCTATAGGACTTGATTGTTCATTTCTGAAGGCAATTTCAAAACATCTGGAAGCAATTACCTTGCTTTCAGGCGATTTTTTTATACCTGACTTTTTTTGCACTTCAATCAATTTCATTCAGCCACTGGGGACTACAAAGAACCCCTTTCTGCACATACCCCAGCATGTGTGAAATAAAACATTAAACTTTGCTTACTACCATAGAGCAGGTTTTATTTCAGCTTAATCCTTAACTGATGTTCTCAGGCCTAATCCTGCTTCCCCCATGTGCTCCTGTACAGGGCAGGCTGTGAAAGCTCTCTGTGCACTTGACCAACAAGACCTATGTGTCCAGAAGCAAAAAGGAATTGTTTTCTTAAGGCCTTTTTCCAAACAGGTGGCTCCAGGTCTTCTGTGGGGACCTCTTCCACAGGTCTGCTGGGTACACCCCTATTGCAGCCCACTGTCTCAGTGTGGTATCTCTCATTGATATGAGGGTCTTTTCAGCTGCATTTCTGCAGATTCACCCACAGCCTCTGTCCTGGTCTCCAGGAGTTGGTGCTAGTAATAGGGAGAAAAAATGCCACCAGCTGCTCACGCCCTCTGTGGATCAGTTACTCTGCGCTGGTTGTCTGGGGCTCTTGGGTACAACCACAGTGTAGTCAGAGCAAGGTCCCATGCTTCTTTTCCTGACTGTAGCCACCATCAGGAGTTTCAGATGGAAGTGGAGAACATGCCCATGAGAGGAAATTTCCAAAGCTTCTGCGTGCTTTGGGTTGTATCCTAATACAGGAGCACTTGCAGCCCTTCTCACATGACTCTCAGTTCTTGGCTGCAGGATTCTTCAAACATCCTCCTTTGAGCCTGGCCTGGCCAATGTGTCCTGCTTGCAAAACTTCTTGTCCTATGTAGCTTCTTGTACACCAGGGCTGGCACAGGAAAGTAACAGCATGTTGTACTGGAGCCCCAAATGTTGCAGGTAGCATTTTTGACACTTGTATGTATTCTCAGTAATGATTCTCATTCTTACTGTTCTCTTATGTTTTGATTTTTATTTTAACTGTTATTTAACACATCCAATAAAAATTATTAAATCATGCAGAAAACTTAACACAAAATTGCTGTATTACTTGAACATTTGATTTATTCCTGCTGAACAGACTAGGCTAGAGAAAGGAAAGAGAATTTTTGTATACAAGATTGCAAACACTTTTAACTTTCAACCACATAAATGACAAAAAAGGAGTAACATGATACACAGCTCATTCTCTGAAAAAGTCACTTCTGTCTGAAAAAATAACTGATGTTGCATAGTTTTGGATCTTAGTTTTTCTATTCATCTAATTCAATGAGGTTTTTTACGTCTTACTAATAATTTTTGAAAGTTTTAAAACATACTCATTCAGACCCATGGAAAAGGCATCTCAAGGCCTCATATCTTTACATATATGTGTATACGTACACATACTCATACACAAAATGTCCATCTATTATAACACACACACAGATATATGTATATATATACACATTTCAATATACTTTTAGAAGCAAAACTACAAGGATAATCCTCTCATCTCCTTGACAGCCCTCTGTGTTTATGACAGATGCTTCTAATTAAGCAGAACCATGCAAAGGGTTAAATAGTAGTTCTATTGGAGTCAGCGTAGCTTCTGCCATTCATCTCTTGGAGGGCCAGAACTGCACTCCAATCTCTGCCCAGACGGAATTAACAGAAATGTTAACATCACAAGCTTTCCACATGGGTTTGGATTCTGTGCTGATACCAAATCATCTGTGACACTCTCTCCCACCATCCCTTTCTGAGTGCTGTTAACAGCTTGAAAGGATCATCTCTAGTGTTATTAGAAAAAGAGAAAACATTTGAACTAATATTGTAATTTGCTGTTGTTTGTGCTTTTGTCTTATATTTTCTGCTATTTCAACATTTAAAAAATAGACACAGTTTCTTATTTGCATATTATGTCAATTGAACACTGTTATACAACACATTAAGTACGTTTCTCTGGCTTTATCTCCAAGAAACAGAGGAAATAGCCCCAGATTGAGGGTAACATAGGGCACTTTGTAAAGTGTTTAAATCCAGACGTAATTTAGAGAAGTACTGCTGCATGCCTGAGAGTGTAATTCTTTCCCTGCCTGCTTTTTGCTCCCTTCCCTCCATGGGAAAAGATTGGGGGGGTTATTAGAAGTGTTTCTGTTATCCATTGTAGTTTCTGAAATGGTTCTATGTTAAAGCTAAAGGGAGACAGGAGACATTTCCCTCCTCATTGTTTTCAGAGCGAGCTCGGCATTGGTTTTGGCTATGGAATGCAGGGGTACATCTGCTCCACATCAAAGCTCATTCCACATTTTTCTGCCCTCTGTCATCCCATATTTGCAGTACTCTTCTTCCTTAATTTTTCTTTCCTTTTCCCCATTCTTGGCAGACTTCAAGGACACTGGAAAATTCACCATAGCATGTGTTACAAAAACAAAGAAGAATAAGTCTTTGTTATTTGAGGATCATCAGAACCATTTCTGATGAATTCTCAGCACTCTTGCATGTGGCCTCCTCTGCTAATGCTGTTATTGATATAATTTCCAATATAAACTCTTTCCTTTCACTGTTTATTTTATTAGGTTTTGGTGAGCTTTGCTGCAGATCTCCAGATGGATTGCAGTTTAGATTACAAAGATACCTTTAACCTTTCAACAGCAAACTTGGCTCTGTAAAACATGAGTTTTTCTTTTGTTTATGGTGAAGAAAGTGCCAACATCCACAAAAAAGTGTGACAAACCTCAATAAAGGTTAACTCATCAGCATAGCACACTTTTAATAAAATGACACACTGCTGTGCTCTCTGCTAGCAGATATGTTCCTCATATGATCCTACAAGTGTACAGGCAGATCTCTGCAGAATTTTCTTCACAGGGATGGAGTCAAAGGGTTTGACTCTGGCCTGACTGACCTATGAACCAATAATTGTCAGAGTACGTTTAAAATGCCAGATAAATTTGTTTTATCTGATCTGCTGCTGAGTTACAGTCCTCTAACCATCCACACTGCACAGAGGACACTGAGCTCCTAGGGTCCCCTTTGAAACTTTCTGATTTCCCTTAGGACAGTGCCTGGAGCTCATTTTCTAAAGGATGAAAGAATTCATGTTCTAAAGAACAACACTGGAACTGCATAGGTTTCAGTGCCACTCACCACCACAGCATTTTGTGCTCTCAGGTTGCTCCTTGTGCCACGTTTCCGTGCATAAGTTGTGCAAACTTCAGCATCCTCTATTAAACCCCCCACTCTGGCCCTAATACATCCATTTCAGATTCACTGAAGTGAAAAATAGAGGTATTTTGGGTGTGTCACATAAGGCACAATAGAGCCAGGCCACATACTTTGTAGGGCAGGTGAAACTAGGCTGCACTGAGGGTGGGCTACCATGAGTAGCATGGATAAAACCTTCTCTGTGCCACTTGGCCTGGGCACTGGGGGTCATGTCCTGCCATAGATGCTGTTGTGGCTGCAGAGATGTATCTGAAGACATCGAAAGCTGCCGCACTAGTGATGACAAGAAGCATTATTATAATTATTATAATAATTATAATTATTATAATATGTAACATCCCTGAACATCAATTTTGCTGAGCTAGAAGTGAACTTGGATTCTATGGTGGCTGTATAGGTAATCAGAAACACTCTGGACATCCTCCCTATCAGGCTACTCCTGCGAAGGCTGGGTTGGTTTACTCCCTGTGTTTATTCCCCGTGTTACAGTCTCTGTTTCCATGTGAGCCTTTCAGTACAGAACACAGCACTGATGGTCACAGCAGGCTAATAATTAGATCTGCTTGTAAAATGCTTTGAGAGCATGAGATCTTTTTCGTCCCTTCACACAAACCAGCTTGCTCATCCATAACTAATTCCCAAAAGGCTTCACTATTTGTCCACAGGTCCCTCATCCTCTATAGTGATTCTGGGTTCATAATTTGCGTGAATTTAAGACAGGAGAGGAAGATATCATTTTAGTTTTACTCAAACTTTTGGATTAGATTTTTGCATAGGCAGCTCAAAACCAAAGATCCAGAAGGGTTAACTGGGTCGTACTTCATCTTGCTTATCTTTTATCGTCTTCAGTCTTTTTAACAGATATCTCTCACAGAGGACAGACTTGAGCTCTGGTCCTTTTTCTTTCCCTTCTGTTGCCTTTTTTGTCTGGGAAGGCCACTCACCAGTTTAACACTGGATCAGCCTTCAACAGCTTTGCCAGTGTGACAAGGACCATTGCAGTGCTGAGATCACTATAAAACAGGCATGGAAGAGAGTCTGCGGCTCTTGCAGGATTCATCAGTGGTATGCTTTTTTTTTTTTTTGTATTTCCCATCTGCATTATATTTTGTGCCTTCTTTTTTAGTCTGCTTTTGTTTTCAAGAAAACAGAAACACTTTGTGCCCTCACATTGCATTTCTTGTCTATAGTTAGACAAAGGGTAACTGGTGAGAATCTATTGTGAGCATTCATTGAGTCTCCACTTCCTTGCCTTTGAATTTGGGGGGGGGGGGGGGGGAACCGC
>JAWWLV010000088.1:91668946-91694185 GCA_035041135.1 Platyrinchus mystaceus | reverse complement strand
CCCCCCCCACAACTCCGACAATTCCCTTGTGCCTTTGAAGAAACATTTCAGTTTCAATCTTGCCTTTTTGGTTGTTCGGCTCTCCATCCTGCTGGTTTCACAGAACACAAATAGTTGGAATATGCCATCTATAGGCCTGAGAAAGGCTTGCAAGCTTTAATAATTGGTTATAGAGGCCTGTTCTGCTATTTAAAGAGGGAGGAAAGCTGTACATTCCATTAAAGAAATAATGGCAATGTTTAGAGGCAACTCCCATCCCTCATCTTAAACCACTCCTGTTCTAAATATAAACCTGCCTGGACATACAAGTTCTTCCTGTTAAGAAGCAAATATTGGTTGTGTCTGATTCCATAGCACTTTACAGTGGTAATAGGAAGGAGAAACAGAGGAAATAAAACTCTCCTGATGTTGTTTTGTTTTTATTTTTTTTTCACTAAAGTATCCATGTGGATTAGTGTCTGACTTCATACAGCTCCTATCAAAGTTCCAGCTGCTGAGCAAGCCTAGGGTTGTCTAAGACCAGAGCTGGACTTTCTGTTACTCCTTTCAAAGTAATATTTGTGGGTAAATGAGGCTCATTTGGCTGACAGTGCCATTTCAAGTGAATCAGAATCTTGTCTGATAACAGGCTGCAAAGTGAAAACTTTAGATTGATCTAACAGGGGTCTGAGCAAAGCTTTTCCTGAAAGTGCACAGCAAGACAAATTGAGAGAAATCTTAGTATGTAACCAAACCTCACTGGTAGTGAGAGGTATTTAGAAGGGGACAGACTGATATTCTTATTCATGAGGCTGAATTCACTGCCTTTCACACTGGAGCTGCCCAAGCACCAGAAGAGCCAGAATCCAGCCCATGGTGTGCACTTGTGACAGACTGGCAGAGAAGAGTGGTTTCAAGGTACACAAAGTAGTCATTGCTCCATGTAATTTATGGTAATTACCCATGTGCATGCTTTAGCACAAGGTTGATTGAATTACGCCTCAATGAGAGACAGCTGATCAGCTCAAATCACTTGAAATTTATCTGGACCATAGAGCATGCACAGGGACACTCATTAGTACAAGCATGGTCTGTGGTCAGGTCTTAACTTCTTCTCACCACCCAGTGGTGCAAATTCTGCTTTCTATTACATGGCCCTGTAAAAGAGACACATCATGGTCTGAGATCAGTGAAAAGAGGTTCATGTACCAGTTTAGGCCATGGTAACCAAGAACTGACTCAGTGAGATAGCAACAATATCATCCATTGTTTTCAAACTTGGAGTCTTTGGTGTGGGTCCTGAGATCTACATTTACCACCTTTTGACAAATGAAAGGACATTGTCTGTCCAACACCTCTCATGAGAAATAAACGTAGGTTTTTAAATGTTCTAGGCATTTAAGTCAAAGAGGACATCTGTTACTGTCTCCTCAGAGGTTGCCTATCAACAATATGTCAAGCAAAGTCTTTCTTGGAATGAGCCAGTTGCTTTGCCTTAAACCTGTGATGTTTGTTCATCGATGGCCAGAAATGCTGTTTCCAGAGCAAAAACAAACATAAAAGTCCCCAAAATCTCATGGGGATAATGCTCAGAATCTATTTCCTGAAAAATATTACAAAGGCATGCAGTAGAAAATGCAGCCTAGCCAAGAGATAGACACTAGCAGGCACTTTACAGTGGATAAAAGGCACCAAGAATAAGCAAAGAAAGAGGCCTCAGGCTAGAGACACTGAATCTGTTCACACCACAGGCCTAAGCAACCTTTGAATTAAATCTGCTGTCACATTCTTACTAAGGCTGACTTTCATTGATGTGTGGTATTGCTCACTGAATGCTCCCTCAGAGTAGAGGTGATGCAAATCCTGGATGTCCTTCTCAGCCAGTCTCCAAGTCATTCTTGGTTATGCCTCCCAGTGATGCTATCTTGAGGTTAGTGGCCTTGAGAAATACTGACCAAGTCAATTTTACTCACTAAAGAGAATGGCAAGGCTGAAAGGAGGAGGTTTTAAAGGTGTGAGAGTGGTTTCTATAAATAGCGAGCTAATCTACAAGGGGCAACTCATCTGTACTCTCATTTAATTGTTTCTGAATAAACATGTTCTTCAGCAAACAGTGATATTGATTCTCTTGCTTGCCACAGACACCACTTCCATTAGGCTCCTCTCATATGCCTACAGCTTATCCATCATCTGACCTGCTACTTCATATCTTCCATGCCAGCTTTCTGCATAGTTTCTAGCTCAGCTCATATACATATCTAAATATTCATCTTTCTCTAATCTCCTGAAGATCTTCTCCAGCCTTGTATTATTTTTTTTGCATCCCCACCATGGCATCCGCTTCTCAATGGCATCAAATACCTGCATTCTCAAAGCCCTTCATAAGTGAATTAAGGATCTGGCCTGCCTTTCTGGATACAGAGAGGACTCTTGAAGATCTTCAGTGATGGGCAAAGACACTGAGAGGACTGTGGGTGTCCACTTCTTGTAAATTAAAAACCTAAAAGAAAATGTTAGCTGTACTCAAATGAGTGCCAGTGGTCCTCCTCATCTCATAGCTCCAAAAGGAGCTCCACGAATCACCATGGGGAGACTCCTCTGAGCAGCCCAAGCTGCATGTCTTCCCTCTGTCTCATCTTTCTCCATTGAATGTAACCCACAAAAGAAGGAAACTGAGTGCCAGGAGGATGTCAAGATCTATCACAGTAGTTGCTAGTGCTCGTTTGGTGGCTCTCAGACCTGTGTCTTTAGAGCTGTGCATTTAGCTTGAAAAAACATCAACACGCCACTACTGGTATCATGGAATCATGAGATTTATGCTCTGGTTAAACAGCAGCCTGTGCTCATGCAGAAGTCCAAAGTTAAGTGGGAAAAGAGATTCCACATGCATCAGCTCCAACTTCCCCTTTGTTATTCACAATTTGTTAGATGGGATAGGTAGTTCACTGTAGAGTTCTGCTTTTCAAATCCATATAGTCGCTGGAAGTGATGGTTGCATAATTATGCCAGGTGCAAAGAGATCAATAGGAGTACTTGGCTTTTCATCCACAAATAAGTGTTTTTCCAAAACATGTTTGAAGTAGCCATCCCAGCATTCAGGTTTCCTTATGCTAAATTCCACTATTTTTCCTCTATGTTATTTTAGAAATGCTGAGGAGAGAAAGTTCCTAATTTAGTAACTACTGCAACCTTTCCAGGGACAAAATGAGGTATGATCATGCATGTGTGCTTTTAGGTGGGGCATAGAAAGACAAGAGTGGAGAGGGGGCGAGAGAGAGAGTGATGGAGAGGGAGAGAAGACACTGAAGATTTTTCCACAGTGGCCCACCTTTATCAGATGCATGCCCTAAGTCTGATATGCATAAACCATATGCTGTGAACTGCTGGGCCTGACAGTGTAAAATATCCCAGAGACCACAGGATAGAAATCTCCTTATGGCCTGATGGCTATTGTGCAAATGTTTTAAGTTCATGTTTTGTTCTTACCTTCATATTTGTGGGTGTCAGATGGAGAGCAGAATGTTAATATTTCATTTACTTGGCAAAACAAGGCTGCATAACCCAGACCATCCACCCCAGACCAGACCACATGTTTTGTTTCTGGGTTTGTGGCTCTCTTCTTCCACTGCATTATTGCAAACACCAGTGAAACCCAGTGATTCCAGCTGGTTGAGCGAACAAAGCTACAGCTTATTAAAAGAGAAGCCCTTGGAAGTGTGAAGCAATTAACACCTTCATGAGGGTGATTAAAGGGAATGATGGTGGTGGGGACAAAGAGGCTTCCCAAGATCATAGCAAGGCCAGGACAATGCCAGTGGCAGACCCTATGGCTCTCCCTCCCAGGACTTGGCTTCGATCACCTCTGCCCTGGCTCAGCACTGCTCCCACTGACCTGAGCACAAGGTACTTGGTACTCTTTGATGACACAGCCCACCACGGTTCAGAAACAAGAACTTTAATTCTGCTTCTTTGACTGGTTCAAATTCATGAAGCAGTACTAACCACCACTACTGTAAATAAAAGGGAGACATGAAACAGGGGGGTTTTAGGGTGCTACCACAAATCGTTATTTATTTTCCTTTATTTTGTTGTCTCACTGGCATGCTGCCTACCTCACTTTACAGTTAAGAAATGTAAACCTCTATCACATTGTACTTGTCACCTAAGTCTGGACAAGCTCTGACATCTCCTTTTGTTACTTCCAGATGAATAAAACAGAAGAAATGGCTGATGTATATGAAGGAATTACATGTCTTGTGATTTCAAAAGGAGAACAACATCATCTGGTCTTTATGAGAAGAAGTTTTGCTGCTTCGGGAGTTCTTGGACATCTTCCATTTGAGGCTCTGTGGATCCCAGCAACACCCAGTGCCACCCTGCTGCTCTGTGCTGGGCTCTCTGTCTACTCAGTGAGTTTTAACAGTGTCAGAAACTCAGAAATGGTAATTTATGCTTACTCATGGGAACAAGCAGTGCCGGCAAAAAGAACACTTGCTCCTGAATAAGAGACTTTCCATTTTACAAGGGGATCAGTCCTGCCCATCCTTCCTTCCTGCACTATAGTACCTAATTGGAGTTGCCAGGAAAATCCTGGTTTGAAAATTTGCACTGTACTTGGTGGTGGACCACTCTAAGCCTCAATGCATCAGTACAAGCCCAGATGAAGGAAAAGGATTAAGGCTTGTGCAATAACACTCTGCTCAGCAGAGGCTGTAAGTCCCAACAAAGTCAAGGACAAAAGCTAAGAGTTAGTTAGTTGCTTCCATACCTTATGGAGTGAAAGACCAGTCTTCACTGTCATAAAACAAAGTGCAGCAAGTGCCTCATGGCGATAATTTGGTGATCAGTGAGAATGTGGATAGAAACTACTAGAGTAGGCAAAACAGGGTAATCTTGGTCTCAGAGAACAATTCCAAAGGAAGAGGGAGTATTTGTTTTTTAAATTGTTATTTACCAAATAGGCCACATGTCTAGTTGAAATTAATAGCAGTGTTGGTCAGAAAACCTATTTAAATCTGTTGGAGGCAACAGAAAAGAGGGTCAGGCACTGAAATAACTGCCAGGTCAGAATTCATGTCTGAATACGAAGGTAGATTTGGGATTTAAAAGAACAGTCCATACCAAAACAGGGTAGTCCAAATGCCATATTAAATGCATGTTAAATAGAATTTTCTTTTCCTTCCTGTCCCCACTCTTGCAAAAAATTGGTAGGTGGGGTAAATAATGTATGACTCTTTTCTCCTTTGGATAATTCTGCTGCTGGCTGAAGACAACACTCCTCAGATGGCAAAGCCAGGAGGAATTCCTTTCGTAACATCTGCCTACATGAGGGTCCTGGAATTCGCATCTTCCCTGAGCCTGCTTTAGCTCATCTCCCTGCCTTCTTGACATTCCCCTCTTGTCCAGCAGATAAGAGCACACTTTCAGAACCAGTTTTGCAATTACCCATCTTCTCAGCTTTCTTTCCTGACCTTTAAAGGGGATGCACCAAATAAATACCTTTGTACAAGTGCCAGACTTTCTGCAGGGTGGCTATTTCAAAGGAGCAAATATGATCTTTTCATAAATACCATGTCAGGCTCATGTAACTCACAACTTATTTATTACAGTCCTAATGCACACCGTGGAAGCCGGAGCTAGTGTTGCACAAGAACATCCATCTAAAGCATTTCAGAACTGCAGAGCAAGGTAGACAGCTGAATTTTTGTGCAAGCTTCTTAGCCATTGTTGAGTTTAGGTTTTACTTGAGTTTCATGAAGCATTTTAAACTATTCAGAGTTTAGAAGAAAATGATAAAAGTATTGCAGCCTGTGAACTGTCTGTTAGGCATCTGATCTTGGCAGTCAAAGCCCAAACTGATCACCTAGGTACAAGGGCAGAAAACTCCTCTGTGACACTGAGTGTATTGGTTTGTATATATATATATATATATATACTAAATATTTCAAGCCTATTTCAAAGCTTTTTGGGGTTTACACATCCCCACAGGGCTCACCTCAACTGGACAGATAGCAGTGTTAATGAAAAGCTCACCCATCTTTCCTGTACTTTACTGTCAGAATATCCTCATGAAGAAAAAATTGCCCCTTTCCTTTCTTTGGTGTGTATTGGCTCCACACTTGTGTCACCAAACCTGGGCAGTGGGAGGCCAAGAGAAGTTCTTTGTTTTACTGAGAAGCTCAAGATGGACCTGAGGTGCCCTTACCTAGGTGGGAAGCATGGCAGGGTCACAAGCATCATTGCTTTGGTTGACCCCCTCACTTCCCAAATACAGCAGTGTACAGGAGGATTTCATGCCATATGGAAGAGCCATGAATTCAGAGCATCACGCCCTGTGGCTGGCTTTTCTGCCATGCTCATGCAGCATAAATAGCTAAATCTTCCTCCACTCATTTGTCTTCCTCTGGTGCACACGTGCCTGGTAGATTGTGAACCTTGTGTGGTGGGTCCCTGTGCTTCAAAGCAGTCATGTTCAATGCTTTTGCTCACAGTTTCTGCTGTGAAAACTTAGCATGAATCTCTAACTGATTAGAGACAAATACTTTATATTTAGTAAAAGCAAAGAAACTCAGGCATAAACCAATGCCTTGGCATTTTTACAGGGCTGGATGTTTCTTAAAAATGTGGCTCTAAGACCTTCGGTGGAGGCAGTTTGTCCTTAAGATGCAAAAATGACCAAGGCCTTTTCTGTCTGCTGTAATCCCACACAAAATCAATAGCATTTGATACATCCTGAGACAAAGGCTGGCATACCAATAGCAAATGCATGAGATAAAAATAGTTAATGAGCAAATTGCCTAGCACTTGCTTTGCTCTGTTCTGTCCTTTATGGATAGCCACAGACAGATCTTAGTCTAAAAAGCACTGATGTAACATACAGTGCTGTTGAGGGTGAAAACATTTGTGTTCTCTTCATCTGACATGGCTTGACTTGGTTTATCAAGACACAGTAGGTATCAGCACTGGATCCTTAGCTTTCACCTTTGAATCTGGCTTTCAGAACTAGTGGCCAGATTCCCTCCACTATTTTGGTTTGAATTAAACATCAGTTCTTTTTGGTGATGAAAGTGTTTTAAAAACAGTAACTCCTCCAAGAGTCTTCAGGAGGCTCGAGACTCACCATGCTTGAGAGCAAATATAATAAAATTGTGAATAAATGCGCTTATTTCCTGTAATTTTCAGATGGGAAGAATAAATCAGAACCACAAAAGGGTTGTTAGCAGAGCCAAAGTTATTTAGAGTTTAGCTTTCATTGAGGCATTCCTTCTCTTCTCTGGCAAAGTAAAGTACTTTGTGGCTCTATATCAACCTTCCCACGAATAACCAGAAAGTTGTACTATTTGCTGAGCCCAGGGGTAGCTTCATTAGTACTCACCACATCTTACTTGAATTACGCATACAGTTGGGTGTTTAAATTACAGGAAGGCTTTGTGTTTAAGAGTTTCCGCATCATGCGGAGGCTTGGGAAAAAAAGTCAGGTTTGACACATAATGGGGATTGATGTGCTACTTCAAATACTGGTGTTACTGGAAAGGAAGGAACTTCCACAGGAAGTGTAAAGGAAATTATACAGGAATCTATAAAGGATGATAAAAATAGTGCTTGACTTATCTTCCATGTGAGTCAAAATACCCTACCCAAGGGATACACATGCTATGTCTTGGCTGGTATATCCAAACTGCTCTTATTGGTGTACAGGCTGTTAGGATTTCCTCATAAGTCAATGGAGAGAGGCAAGTGTCTCTAGAGGACAGTTCATCCCAACTACATAAGGAATTGCCAGCAAAAAAGGAGAGTGCTGTAGAATCTGCCATTTTCCTAATTGCCATCGGCTTCACATGCTTAAAGTCAAGCATGTGCTTAATTAATTTTGTGGAGAGTGCTTGAGGAGCTGAGCACCTGGCAGGACTCAACAGTTAGCTTGCAGGAAAACTAAAGAATTTGCAAATATTCTGGATGAACCTGATGAACAAAACCGGGAAACATGGAGAGCTTGCCTGCAAGGATGACTAAGTTGCGAGCTCAGAAGCATAATAGGTCCCAGGAGAGAGAATATGATTAGTCAGGTAATTTACAGGTAATATTCTTTCATCATTTTCTACTTAGCACTAATTTTCTAAAACACTGGGCAGGAGCCTGCTTAGAAGGGAGGAGGGAAGTAGCAGCAGAGGAAGAGGCCAGGGTGGGACAGCCCTGGAGGTTGTCATGCCATGCCATGCAGGGCAGGGAGCAGAGCTGCGGTCCCTGAGCCCCACCATGCCCAACCTTGTGCTGGCTGTGCTTTTGCTGAGAAAGAAGCTCTCTGACAGCACCCATGAGCATCCTCTTTCCATCCACCAGGCCCCTATGACAGCATCAGCACAGAGCAGTTGTGCTTGGAAAGGGGAACCACCACAGCCATTTGCCTAAACATTGGAAAAGGCTTTATCTTTTGGGCCTCGAAGGAGAAGCTTCATCTCAGGAGTTCACAGGGATTTTGGCTGAGCAAAGCAGAAGCAAAACCTAGCAATGTGAGTTGGGAGAAGCTGATAACCAAGGGACTAAAAAACAGTGGATATTGTGCCAGGGAAAGTGACAGGTGTATGGCTAATTCTAGGGGGGAGGAAGGATGTTACTTGGCCCTCTTCACATTTGGGATTAACCTTTCTATGCTGCAATTGCTGTTACACCTGACAAGGCAACTGATCAGATCTATGAATTAGAGCTGTCTTAAGCCCATGTTTACATGGTTACTCTTAAAGAACAACAGATTATATGATGGTAAAATGCACTAGTACCCATGGTCCTTCTGCAAAATGTGAGAAAAGATGGTTTGAGCACAGTCGAGGAGGAGATTTTTGTTTCTTAGATGTTATTAAAGCCTATTACACAAACTCCTCAGGGCTTTCTACACTCCTTAACAGGGATTGTGTGACTAGATTGAGAGCAGCACAAGGCTCTAAATTTGAAGATTATAGCCTGTAACATGTCACAGATATTTTTTAACATTGCCCCTGTTAATGAGCACCAGGCAAACATGTGCAAGAAATAATGCCCTGCATGCCCTCCACCTCCAACCTCCCCATCTTGCAAACAAAAAACTGCAAAAGCCAACAGATCTGTTCTGGCTTGTTTTAGTTCACTTTGAGCTTATTAAAATGCTGTGTTTGCAGTTTATATTTCTTGGCACATTGTTATTTCAACTACATTTAAACAAGAACTGCATAAGCAACAGGCAGATGAAGAGGATTGCTCGTTTTGTTCCATGTTTTGGAGTGATCCTGTGTAGTCTTATAGTCCCCAGTTACATTATCTGTGATATTTATTTGCTTTTGATTTACTAACTTTATAGGATTGACACAAGCTCAGCTCTTTCCCTTTGTTTTCTACTAGTTTCTGCTTTCAGTTTCTCAAGTACCAGCATGACAAATAGGGCAACAACCAAGTTAATATGAAGCAAATACTTACAACCCAAAACGACTGTCTGTGTCAATGCTTTAACTAAATAGAAAAAAAAATATCTTTATTAAAAGCAGTGTTTTTAATGTGCGATTTCACTTGCTTCTCCTCCACATAGCCAGAACTTCGTATCTAAACTTCCTGGCACTGTGTGAGTACTGCTGCAGTGGCTGGCCATCCCCCAGCTGATAGCTGCTCACTTCTTCATGTGAGTTTTTGACAGAGCAGCAGCAAAGAGTGCCTGCAGCCCTTCGTGGGTTGGTATCATCCAGAGCGCTGCTGCAGACCTTTGTTTTGGCTTGATAAACACTCTTTTTTAAATTATTGCTGGTTCCCAAATAGGTTGTTCAGAAGCACTCAAATCAAGCTCTGTTGCCTTCTCCTCTGTACAAGCTATAGCTGTGTCTGTACAAGTAAATTAACTGTGCCCAGCTCCACTTCCTGGCACTAAGTGTCCCATGACCCTATATTGAAGCTCTCCTATCCACCAAAGAGTGTTCCTATACTCAAGCTGCCCTCTGGGAACAGACCCTGGGCCTGGAGTTCTTTGGAAGATGCTCTTTGGTAGGAGCTATGGTAACAATTTAACAATACTTTGCAGTTGTTCAACAATTTGAACAAAATTGTTTAACAATAGAACAATTAAGTTCTGCCTCCTGGGAATGGCCCAGGCATGATAAGTGGTTGTGTGCCTGGACTCGTAAATTGTGACTCTTCTTCCTGCTGCTTGGCAAATCTTGGCTTTATCCCACCCTGAGTTCCAGCCTTGTGCTCCTTCATCCCAGAATTGCATGTCCATAGCCAGGCAGTACAAACTTGTTGTCATTCACAGACTGCATAAACTTGACCCCCTTGTTGTGTCTTTCAAGCAATCATCCCATTGTGTGGGACTCTACTGTGCAATTCCCAGGTGATCCATACAACTTTTTGCTGAACTCAGTTCAATTTACTTCACTGGTATGCAGCTAGTATCACAGCTCTGTGGATGCTTTGCTTCCCTGGATACACCAGTGCCTTCATATGGTAAGGAGTTGAGCTCTAGTTAGAAAACATCAGTTTTAGGATAAATAAATTCATCTTCTGTGAGCTGCATAAGGCAGCTTTTTCTATCTGCTGAAACCAAGCTTAGATGAGAAGGCAAAATGCTTCCTTTCCTATAGCCCAGCAATGATAGCATTTTTCATATCAGGTTCTTTTAGGAAAAAAATATACTATGCCTGTGTATACAGGAAATAATTTCTTCTGACTATTTCATCTCCATAATTTCTTCCCTCTTGTCAGCTTCAGTTTTTCCATAAGCTCTGAGAAATGAGTGATTCTTCCCTTTTTGTCACTGGAAATAAACAACTATTCCACATGAGCTTTTGCTTCAGGAAGCAAAGCTGAATCTACTATTCCCCTGCACGCTGATTATTGATTGTTTGGTCTCTTGGGTGTAATGGAGCTTTCTCTGCCCTATAAAGGGTGACATCAATGGTGAAACATCTGACAAAGGCCAGTGAAAGTTTGAATCCTATTATGAATACAAGCCAGCATAAATCCAGGTTAGGCTTCACTGTCTATCAAGAGCTCCCTCATCCTCACTGGGAGCCCTGGATGTCTTTCCTGTTCACTGGGAAATATGGGTTAGCTATCTTCTAATGGTTAAGGAAGCTGGAGTGACAGTTAATTGCTCTGCAGTGGACCCGATGTAGGTTAGCATAAAAGTGCAAAAGTAACGTTAACTGCAGAAGAGCTTTGCTTTCCTCTTAGAAACAGAATGTTTTATACCAGATTACCCAACTAGGCAAGGAAATGGGAAAAATAGTCAGAAATCGTTAGGACTTGGTGAAATGAACGCAAGATGTTTGGACAGTAAAGTGGTCTATGGCCTGAAGAAAAGAAAATTTTGTATCAGGAAATGACAAGATGATGTGTAAATGCTGATGAAGAAGGAATGATGAAGTTTGGGGTAGCATGTTCTTAAAGGCTGGAGGAAAATCTTATGAAGTGGGGTCTAGTATCAAGGGCTCAATCTGAAATCTGAGGAGGTGAATACAGTCCAGTCTGATGTCCTGCCATTGAAAAGGCAGAAGAAAACATTTCCTACAGCCTTGTTTTCTAGGAGGAAGTCTTAGCAGTATCACAAAGTCACGGGGTTATCCCTAGATGGGGAAACAGGGAGGTAAATCAAAATCTCCCAGGCTGCTATTTGGATAAGAACAACCGTGGGGAATGCCAAGGTAAAAGCAAGGAGCTGCTCCATGCTATGTCAGACTGTGCCCAGCCATGACGGTCACTTCAGTGCCATCAGCAACCTCACAACAAAGCAGTGGTGTGTAGCAGAGGAGGAAAAACACAGGGCATCTGAAAGGTGCAGTTGTCTAAAGCTACCTATTCCCACTGTCAATAAGTTTGAGGTCCTGTATTCAGAGGTGGGAAGATAATGGATGAAACCTGAAGGCATCAGGCAGCAGTGTACTAAGCAGCTTCAGACAAATTCCTACAGGAAGAAATAAACAAACAAGAAAGACTCCTGGCCTCGTTTTGATGTTCTTTACTCACGCAGGTTTATTAACAGCCAAAATAGTCCTGCAGTCAGCACAGACTCTTCTTCCTCACACTGCTTTTCCAGCTTCTCTGAGAGGAGGTAATGACTTGCCAACTGTCTTGGGCTCATTAGCAGCATAATTTCACATGTTTTAGCTTTCCTAATACTATGTTTGAGGCCCAAATTCTGGCTTCCCAGTCCCTGTGAACTAATTCTTCCTGTTGCAAGAAAGCCCTTGGCAGTGTATTAAAGGGGAAAGATACTTTGGATATTTTTTTTTTCTCTCTCCTTTTATTTTTTTTTCTTTTTCCAGGAACACTCTTCAGTCATTCACTTTGAAGCTGATTTAAACTGGGAGACCTGCTTCTGTAATCTAGTGTCTGGCTTAAAAACTAAGAGGTTATAAGGTACTGCTTATCTTCTCAGGAGTATTCAAATTGCACGTGACAAGCTCAGTGACACAGGGTTCACTATTCTTCCTTTATATTGATGCCTGTCACATACTCCTTTACTTAACCTATTTTCAGAACACCTACAACTGGTAGCACATTTTTCAAAAAGTAATTTAAAATAGCACAACTAGACATTTCCTATGAGAATCTCCAGGAAGAAATATGTAGGTTTTATCAGGATTAATTCTTAGCTTGGCACTTCCTTCCGAGAATCATTGTTCCCCTAAGAAGGGGTTTTGAGGCAAGTATGCAACATAACTCAAAATATACTGCACATTACCCTATTCTCATCCTTTTTATGAAGAGAAAAGACTAGCATCCATCCAAAGCATCCTTTGTATTTGTCTTGCTTATGGCTATTTTATAGACTGTTATCTTTATAAGGAAGGACAGTCCACCAAACCTAGCTGGAAAGGACTCGTGTTCCAAGCAGTTACTTGTAGTTGAAAATGAACAGTAAAAATTGATCTCTGATGTAATTCTGCTGATGCCATATTAATGAACTTCCAGCCCAGAGAACTTCACCTTGGCCGTGTTGCTTTCCCCAGTTGCCTCAAATGATAGATGGTGCATTTTCACAGCTGCTGCACTGTAAGCAGAACAACTACTGTATGTGTGACACCACTCAGCCTGTAGTCTCTGAAAAAGGTTAGGATTGCATACAAAAGGAATAAATTTTTAAAAAGAAAAAGAAGAAGGATTAGGATCAGCATACAATGCTGCTCCTCCTGGTGTGTTATTATGGCTTCTAGCAGCTGGCTGACCGAGGTTTCTAGAATCAAAGGACATATCTGCATCTCTGTGTTTATTAGCCCTGATAGCCTTTCTTCCATAAATCTACGTGCTTTTGAACTAATTTAATCTTTTAGCCTTCACAGCATCCTATGGAATCCCACCGTTTAATGAAGTGCTATGAGAGAAAAAATACTTTCTCTTCTTTGCTTTAAACCTCCATCTGAAGCTTCCTAATTTTTTTTTGTGACAAAGTGCTAATAATTACTTCTTATTCACCTTCCTGTCCCCAGCACAGGAAGGACATTGACCTGTTGAGGCAAGTCCAGGGCCATCAAGATGATTAGAGAGATGGAGCTTCTCTCCTACAAGGAAAGGCTGAGAGAATTGGGTTTGTTAAGCCTGGAAAAGAGAGGGCTTAGGGGTGACCTAATTATGGCCTTCTAGTACCTGAAAGGAGCCTACAAGAAAGATGGAGAGAGATTATTTACAAGAGCATGTAGTGACAGGACAAGGGGGAATGGTTTCAAACTGAGAGTAAGTTTAAATTAGATATTAGAAAAAAATTCTATAGTGTGAAGACGGTGAGGCACTGGATCAGGTTGCCCAGAGAATTTGTGGATGCTCCATCCTTGGAAGTGTTCAAGGCCAGGTTGGATGGAGCTCTGGGAAACTTGATCTAGTGAAGGGTAACCCTACCCATGGCAGGAGGTTGGAACTGGATGATCTTTAAGGTCTCTTCCAACCCGAAGCGTTCTATGAATCTACAATTAATTCACTTAATGATTTTATAACCTCTCCAGTTTCTCCTCTCAGTCGTCCTTTATTCCAGACTTCGGAACTTCAGTTCATCTTCTATATTAGAGAAGCTGTATCACACCTCTGACCACCTTTGTTGGTCCTTTATGCACCTTTCCAAATTCTGCTATGCCATCTTTGAGACATGGGGTTAGAGCCAGACCCTGGATAATTAAGAGAGTTGCTCACTGTGGGTTTATATAATGGCATTGCTGAAGCTTTGCCCTTCTGCTCCTAATAAACCCAGGGGTCCATTTGTCTTTTCAACTACTACTGAATTAATGTCCTAGGAAACTATTGTTTTAGAAACCAGGTACTAAATCTCTGCACAGTGATTACCCAAACAACCCCATGTAGTCTTTACTGCTTCCCATGCTTCATATTGCTTTGCATTTAAAAAAAAAAAAAAAGAAAAAAAAAAGAAAAAAGTCGCTGGAGCTGCTTTTCAGGTGCAGGCTTGCCAGCAGGAATTCATAATAGAGACTACCTGCCATACACAGCCAACGCACCCAGAAAGCAGTGCCGAGTGTCCAGGCCAGCTCAGCGGGGAAGACGGGCAGCCCGCCTCAGGTTCAGTTTGCCTGGCATTTCCTGGCATGAGATCCTGCCTTCGCTTTCTTATGGCACTATCAAAAGTGAGTGGGCTGAAATCTTCTCTGGGTGCCTACCTCAGGCTAGTTCAGTCTTGCTGGGAGTTGATTTCAGTTTGGGATTTTTGTGGTTTTGAGGGGGTTGTTTGGGTTTATTTTGTGTTGTTTCTCCCAGGCAAAACAGCTCCACCATTGCCAAGGAAGAGGCTAGGGAATGTACCTCCCATCCATATTTAAAAGAAATAAATTTTGTGATCTTTCATTTGGAAACTACTAATATTAGCAGGATTTGAGAAAAAGTTTGCATGCATGCAGATGATGTTTGTGCAGTTTTGCTGAGTAGGAGACTGAAGGCATCAACACTGACGTGTACCTTACTTTTTCCAAACATGTGAGGAGTCCTAGTTTGAACAACTTTCAGAGACGTGAATGCTAAATCTGAAGAAAACCTTTCCTGTGTGAGCAACTCATAGCTTGTGTGGCTCACATTACGCCAGGGCACCCTGGTGGGGTAAAAGCCCCTCCAGTCCTGTGAAGAGCAGAGACCCCAGGCTTGGTGGGAATCAGGTCCAGGCTGCAAGAGTAGAAACAAACATCTGGCTAAGGAGGAGAAGACAGTGAAGCAAAGGAGGAAGGGGAACTTTGAGGAAGCAGTAGGGGAAGACCAGGAGAACCAAGCCTCACCTTGATGCAAAGGACTGGTCTGCTCTTGAAAGAGAGTAATGAGGGAAGTTGTTATTTGCAGGATCCTGTTTTATTTCTGTCCTTCAGCCTGGGTCCAGACCAGGAAGCTTCCAGCCCTCAACTAGTGTACGCACCTTCAGTTCCCTTCTGTCTGTGTATGTCACCACCTCCAGCACCTCAGACACCAACAGGCTGGATCCCTGCTCTGCAGTCAGGCATTGTTCTAATAAATTTCAAGTTTAAAATATGGAACAGCCAAAACCAAGTATCATCACCTCTCTCGACAGACTAAAAACCAACTGGGGCCCATCAGTGTTTTGCTGACTCCTCCCAATCACCCACTCTCCAGAGACTGCTTTCTCCTGGCACCCTGAGGAATAACATCAGACCCCAGCCAGTTGCATGGCGCCAGTGCAAACAGAACAAAAGCCAAGGCAGTTGTAGGGAAAAGGCCATTGTTCCAAAAAATTTAAATGATGTCACTCTGTTCCCTAACAGCGTCAGTAAAATATGCTTTCCAATGGCAAGTGCCTCTCTCCACAGTTGCTTACAGTGAGAGTAGAAAGCATGGAATGGATTAATCTGCTTGTCAGAGGCTGGATGACTATCATAAAAGACCATTTTTTAGCATTTTTTTCCTGTACCCTCTGGACATGGCGCTGAGCAGCACTGTGGTGTGGGGCCAGGTGCCTTGAAGGGACCTCACCCAACATGAGGGTGTGTGGACAGCAGTGATGGCGTGAGCATACCTGTTTTCAGAGGGAGGAGAGCTGCTCGTGCTCCTCATTATGGTACTCACACTTAATAGTCATCACCATTTGCATTGTGACATCTGCTAGAAATCTTAATCATGGGTTTCAGCCCCAATGGAGCAGTCCTGAACAGATGTAGGAGTTACGTTTCTAATTATCTTAACACATTTCCAGCAGGGTATCATAAACACAAGTTAATTAAGCCTTGTGCTAACCCTGTGATGCAGAGAAACAACTATTTCTTTTCATTCTGATTTATAAATGAAGAAGTCGAGGGACCAGCTTATATTTGCTACTCAGTCCTGAAGCCCAAGCCCTCCCTGGGCCTCTCCACCTTAGCCACTAAGTGCTGCCCCACCTGCCAGAAGATCAACACATTTTGACCTATTACTAATAAAATTAATAGGCCACACCCTGTGCCCCTGCAAAATCCTAAGAACGTTTTCTTACAAAGATGAAAATCATGAAGAGTTTCAATGTTTGCTACATTGGTGCCTTGCGAGGTGCCTCAAGCCCAGGCTGCCCCCTTTCAAGGACCTGAGGGCCAGTCATGGCCCCACCACGGATGCATTCCTGAAGTCCCCCACACCACATGAGCCATTAGTCAGGCAAGGGATGACCCTCAATTGCCCATGGGTTGTATCTCTCTGTCATTGCCCATCACATGGCCCTCATGACACTTGCAACTAAGGATGAACCCAAGGAGTGAAAGCCAGACCTGTCTCCCTTGCACCCTACAACATGCCCATGCTGAACTGCCTGCATTGTGGCAGAACCCACACAGCATGAAAATCTGTGCAATGGATGACAGCTGTAATACCTATGTCTTGTGAGAAACATCCTGTGAGATCACCCTCTGGTGATACATCCCAGAGCCATGTTTATAAGAGGACTACAGGAAAGAGTTGGCTTGACTGCAGGGCCATGCTGGTGCAGGAAAGAGTGGAATAGGGCTTGCTAGATATCCTGCCCTCCCTCTGAACCTTCACAGGAAAGGAGAAAACAGCTTCAGCTCCTGTCTTGGAAGACATCTCCCTTCCAGCCCTCTTGCTACTATCCATGAGCTGAGTACAAACATTTCCAGGCTCCTCTAGCCATGGGGAAATGACTGGAAAGAGGGAGGCTGGGTCAAATCAGGTTTGGTGGGCATCGTTCCCTGCCCACAGGCAAAGAACGTGTACCAGCAAGGTTGACTTCCCAGACAAACAATGACCCCTTTCCATGGGCAAACATTGAATTTGCAATTTATTTCTCAGATCAGTTTCTGTAAGAAAAAGCACAAGCAGAGTTTTCAGAGAACTATCTAACAGTCAGATGGAGAGGCTGGTAAAAGGACTTTAAGGTAACTCAAAGTAGATACTCAGAAATGGACACATGCAGAATTAAGCAACTACAAAACTCTCACCTGGAGTTCTCAGAAGTCCTTCATTGCCCTTGCTAAGCAAAACTTGTTCATGGTGATGATAAAAATCCCATGCATCAGCTCTCAGTTAGAGAAATCTCATACATTAAATCCCATCTCTTTTATTCATAATCTCTTTATTGCAGAATCACTGTAGTAAACTAGCCTAAACCTAGAGTGCTGCATTCAAGCACCCTTTGTTCAAAACTCTTCAAGCCGTCAGGACGAAAAATAAAAAAGTCTATTTCAGACCAATTTTAATCCATCGGTTCTGAGATTAATGTTTTTAGTATTTATTCATTTAATGAGGGTTTAGAATAATTGGTAAAACTGATCACAAAGAAAGCTTAATTTAGGAGTGATTGCTGTAGCGCTATACTACTCTGCAGTGGCCTTTCCAGTCAAAACAGTACTTAAGAAAATAGATCTTGGCAAATGTGCAAATTATTGCGAAGCCCTCTCTAGTGGTGTCTTGTATTTTGAAGAAAACATTATCATTTAAAACTGAGGCTCCTTTGTTTAACTGCTTACACCAGTGAGATACAGGCAGAACTGTACTTAGTGGGAATGCTGTTGAACAGATGGGATCCCTGTTTTGCACATGATTCTGGAATGTAGTAAAATTGTTTGGTTCTGGGAAACAGTTTTTCCTCCCATGACACTGTCAAAATGACCGAAAGGTCTGATTCTGAAATCCATATTCCCATGAGTAATCCTCATTCATGTTTCAGGAAGATGCAAGTTATGAAGGGAAAAAAATTACAGCAACATCATCTCTGCTTAGAAATATTCTCATTTCCTGATCTTAAGAGGCTGGAAAACTGAACTTTGCTTTGGGATTAAATAGATAAAAAGAACCTACGTACATTGGTAGCAGCAGAAACACGGGAAGGAAAATACGTAAGAACAACACAACCAAAAACCCGTGTTGACTTCAGTGAACTGGCCTGGAGAAGTGGCGTCGGGAATCTTCTGAGAGATTTCTCTTTTCAGCACCTTCAGTCAGCAGTCCTGAACACTTCCCACCCCTTCTCACCTCACAGAGAATGTCAAGGCCAGATGAAGTTTAAACCAGAGATTACAAAACCATGCTCTTGAGCAGCAGAGGTCAAGGAAGTCAATTGGCTGAAACACTTAGGGCCAGATTCTTGGCTGGTATAAATCATTGTGGCCCCCAAAAAATCGTCACACTGAGACTCTGTCACTTTACACCCACTGAACATCTGGCCCTCAGCCTGTGGGAAGAGAATATAATGTGCCTCATGCTTCATGCATTTCTAAACAGATGCTCTGAAGGACTTCTTCAAGCCTCACATGAGACTGTTCACCCTCACCGAAAGCTCTGGAAAGGATTGATTGTACACAAATAATTTAAACTGCAGGCTTTGCAGGGCACAAAGGCATGCTGAAGGACATCTCCAATGTAGTAAGCCACTTCTTGGCAAATCTCTTTGCAAATCAGGTGGGTGAGGAAGAGATTATGTCCAGTCCCAGACAATTAGAGCTTCACATTGCCTTTCCATACAGGAGTTTGCTTCAGTAGTTCTGACAGGATCAGGTGATTTCAGCCTGGTACAGCTATGTGCAGTGGTTTGGCAAACATTGGATGGAGTTTGCTATGTGAGTATGTGACCTTTCCCTCTAACCTTTTATGATTATTATTATCATTAATCAGGAACGACATTTTGCCTCCATCTTTGTCTTAACACTGCCACTGGTCTAGCAGATCTGCCAAAGAAATCTTGCAAAGAGCAGACTTAAAAAGTCATCTGACAATTTTTTTTAACTAAGAAGCTTTCATCTGCAGCGTGTTACATTTTTTAATAATTCAAGTTAGCAAGTGAACAGTCAAGATTTGGTTGTTGTACAACTTGCATAGCTAGGACAGTTTCTTAGCATTTTTCCTTATTAGCAGGTGAGACCACAAACCACCACTTCTAAGAGGGTTTGACTTAATAGCTAGTCATAGTGCCTTACAAATTGCCTAAAGCTACAATTCAGGACTGTTGGGGTTGCTTATTTAAGGTGACATTTAGTCACTTCCAAAATGGAAGTTGTCAATAAATTACATCCTTGTGAAAATTCTGGTTGCTCCTTGCAGTTAATTGCATCCTGCGAAAACCTAAAAACCTCTCTGTGCTTTTGGTGAGGGACTGAACTAGTCTGAGCAAAAATTGCATCTCTTACCCTGTTACCAGATCCCACGCTTCAGCTGCCAGGACTAACAAAGATGGTGAATGGCATTCTGATGCATTAAATGGTTACCCAAAAGAGATTAAAGACAGTTTGTGATTGAGGAGAATGGCAGAAGGGTTCCACAGGCAGGTTTCTCTGTTCACTGAGCAAGTTAGATATGCACTTGAAAGGAAGGCATGATTATATCTTAATGATAGCAGCTTTCTCTTAAAGACGTTAACTTTGAAAATTAACAGTACTACTTTTCCTTCCAGATCTGGCCAGCTTAATTCCATTAGAAAATTTGGTAACTACTGGAAGACACCGGAAAAATTGCTCCAGTGGCACAGTGTGTTTGAATAGCCTGTTCATAGTTTCACACAGAAAAGTGCTTGGGAAGACAAAGATGATGCCAGCTGCATAAATTATTTGATAGCTTTGGATTAATCAGAAGATGTATGCTGTGCTTGCCAATTTACAATTATGCTTCAGTTTCCTGTAGAAGTAGGACCAACAATCAAGGGACAAAGTGAAGTATAACTTTCTCTTGGGAGAAGAGAACCAGGCAGACCTTCTCACACCCTGGACCTAGTACTGCCTTTAAATCAATAATACTTTAAAAGTATTTGCAGTGATCATTCTAATGTTATAAGTAGCTGCTGTCTGCAGAGCAGCACATTGTAAACAACATTTTTACCTCATCTGTAAGTAGAAGGACCTACTTTGGTCACTGGTAGAGGATGATATCTATTTTTTCTGCTTAAATGAATGACATCTGGGAAGCATTATTGCTTTTTCATGTTGTTCTCCTTGGTTAAGAGTAGAAAACCAAGAATCAAAGCAATTGAAAGGGAGATAAAGATAATTAAATTCAGCAGATACATGTGCAGAACAAATACAGTTTGAATATTTCTATATTTTATGGGTAATGTTATATCCTGGCGATTCATGTAGCTAGAGCATACTTGGGGTGCATAATAAGGAGCATGATCCTCCCTCCTCCCACTCCCAAACTCATCCCTGCCAATCAAATTCAGCTTTGTCATCCTTGTAAAGTACTGTTGCTTTTAACCCCAATTTAGGTGTAATTTGGCAAGAGGACAATCGATCTGATAACCCACCCTGTCTGGTGATGCTCAGAGTTTGGCTGCTGGGATTGTGGCATCCCAGCAGTTTAAGTTCCTGAATTATTTGCACGCTGATACATATCAAAGAGTAACAGGTTGTATAATACCCATCAGTTAAGCCAAAGGGGAATATTTTCAGCTGACACAAGAGCACATTGATCTGATCTGCTGAAGCCAGGGTACCTGCTGAAGCCTGGGGACCTCCACCCACTTTCCCCGGCACATGTCTCTGGAGAAACTCTTGGAGCTGCAACAGCAAATGCTCATCTCTGTGCTTGCTTACGAGCCCTGCAGTGCAGCTCAGCAGGTGCCACTCCCTCAGCAACTGCTCTGGTCTCTCCTCTTTGGGTGTTCTGTAGTAAAGTCATGCAAGAGGTTTCCTTGATGTTTTATTGTCCTTGGTGGAAAAGAAGCATCAAGTTCCCCACCCCCTGAGAACAAACCTCCCTCTCTCTTTGCTCTTTCTGCTATTAAATGCATGTAGGTCTCTTGTAGGCCTGAAGGCGAAAGCTCTTAAAGGCAAAGAAAAAGAAGACATTTCACTGCCATGAGGGATGGGACAATGGAAAACCATTAGAGCAGCTGGTCTCCTGTCCTGGAGCATCCATTACTGCTGTTGCTGGTGGCATTATTCTTCTTGGTCCCCTCTAGGTAGTCTCCTGCACTAGGGCAATGGATGTTCCCTGGCATTGTCTTCTGAGCTTGATGAAGTAGAAACCATCCTGACTGAGGCAGGAACATTGTTTGCTACAAGCAGAACAATAGTTGTCATCCCCCCTCTTCCCTCCTTCATGCTATGCTTTATTTTGGTTTACATTTAAAGAAACCAAAACCAGTCTGTCACTGCAGCAGCTCCCCCAAGCCCTTAGGACTTGCTCTTTTGTAACTCTTGCAAATTCAATGCAAGGAAGCGGGGAGAAAAATAAATCCTTGGATGTGAGTCTGGGATATTTTTTCACCTCTCAGAGCATGTATATTACTTATTAATACTACTGAGACGTGCAGCGAGTCCGAGTGAAGCCCCTTGCAAGCTGAAAAAAACATTGCAGGAGTGAGAGTCAGGAGCAAGTTGCAGCACCTTTCATTGGTCTGGTAAATAAAAAGCTCTGAAACCAGGAATATCTGAATATTTTTAAATGGCCTCTGAGGATCCCTGAGATGTGGCATCCCTGCCTGGTTTAGGGCCAGAAATTAGAGTATTTGGTGCAGTGCTGCGTGCAGGAGGGGGCTATATGGCTGGGCGAGAGCAAATGTGCCCCCATGCTCCAAATGCACCTTGCAAAGCTGCAAGGAAGGTCTGAGAGATAGGCATCCAGGAAGAAACAGTGATTTAAAAGCTCTGGCAGGTCAGAAACAGGATAAAGTAACCACAGATTACTAAACCAGATGAAGATTTATAGAAATTGTCAAAGGAATGCTGTGCCCTTGGCAAGCGATGAGAAAAAAAAACAGCCCTAAAAGGTGGCTGAGCAAAAGCAGTTAAATTAAAACCATGTGTGATGGAGTTTGAAGAGGAAAACAGCTGGTAGGGGCTGCAGTACTTGGTGTAACCTGGGGCTGGGGCAGCCTGGATGCACACCCAGTGTTTTGGTTCCTGCTGGTGTACAGCTGAAGTCACTGCTCATTACAGCAGAGCATGGGCATGGAAAAGGGAGGCAAGAGAAGAAGGAATTTTCTCAAGCTGTCTTAATCATGCCTCAGCTCTGCTCTGCAGAAAAGGGACTAAACCTGCTACTAATTTGGGAGCGGGGAAATAAAAAGTGTATTTTAGAGAATTTACAAGAATGGACTGAACTGGATTTCAGTGAAGCTTGATTGAGAAGCATTCACTTTTAATAAATTATTACATGAATAATACTGATAAATCATACATATCTTCTTACATAATATTCTATTTGTTTAATAATTACTTACATTCTATTTTTCTACTGATGAAAGTATACAGCCAATTTGTCATACTGTGACCCCCTCTTTTAGCCCAATCAATGAGCTATCCAGAAACTTATAATTTCTCAGATCAGAGTGGGTAAAAAGTGTTTATATTAATCTACAAAAGAATGGATATTTAACTCAAATTGGACTTCTTTTAACTAAAACACTTGCATTTGAAAGGTCTGCTCATCATTATGTTTGAAATCATGGCAACATATATTAAAACCTGAATGAAAATAATTGAAATTAAAGTATCTTTTTCAGGTTTACCAATGGATTTTTTTTTTTTAAAGGCAAACAGATTGACTGAGAAAAAGCAGCAGAAACCAGATTTTGTTGAAGTAGTTTGAAAATAACCTTTGCTAGTAATAGCCTCTTTGGAGGTATAAAGAGCATATTTCCTCATATTAGTGTATTCACCTTGATTACTTTGATGTGTTTAATGAGAGATTGAAAAAATGTGCAGGAATGAAACCACAGAAAAGCAGCTTTTCTTATGGGTGAAAAAAAAAAGGAGTGGTAGTGATCTACCACTTCTAAATTCTTGTAGGATAGAAGAAACAGAAACAACATTAGCTCCCCAAATACAGTACGTTGTGTCCTCAATGCACCTGTTAGCTTCAAAAGACAGGGTAGATGAGAAGAGGATTGTGTATTCATGTGGTGGTGGAAATATGAACAGGATCTGCAATGACTGCCACTGACAGGGAAGGGAAAGTGGAAGTCCTCTTAGCCCTGCTGGTAAATAAACCCTGTCTTACTCTTCAAAAAACATATCTTTATTCTTTATGAATTCAGTATGGCTTACTGGCTTTTATCTCACCCAAATATATATATATTCCATTAATTTTCATTGAATTCTCATTCTGGTTACATGCAGCTTGTTAGGCATTATTAGTTTGAAGAGTCTATTAATATAAAAGAGATGGTAATGAAGCATATGTGCTCCCTGAAGTAAGCATAAAATAAAAGGCAAACGAGTCTAATCTGTACTTCACAAATGAGCATCACAAATACAAGAGGTACCAAATTTAAAATTGAGACTAAAATTGTTTGTTGATAGCCACCTGTTGAGAACTTACTTTTATTCCGAAAAAAATAAAAAAAAATCAAACGAAAAAATTAATTTAGGTCTTCCTTCTCCATAGTTGTGATTCTGAATTCAAACACATCACTACGTGTGTGAAGTGTAAGTCCTGGGGCACTTTCTTGACCCAGGAGGTAATGCAAGCAGCAGGGTCTCTTTTCAAGGGTCAGCTGGAGGACAGGTGGGTTTGAATAACATCCTACCTAAAGTCCCTCTGATGCTCCCAGTGGTATGAGCAGTACCAGCATTTCCCCTGTTGGAGGTGACATGACTAGACTGGTCCTTCAGCTACTGATTAACTTCATGCCAGTGAACTGGCCTTGTTGCACAATATGTCGACCCTTTAAACCCTCGAATCCAGCTGCTGGATTTCAAGATCCCTCTTTACATCAAAACATCCCGAAAGCGATGTTCAGCTCTTGAGCGCCCCAGGGATGCTGTATCTCCACAGCTTGGCCTTGGCCATCACAGCAGGAAAGCAAAGCTGCTGCATTGCTCATACTAAGATGAAAAGAGGAAAATATCAAGTTCACACAAACATTTCCTTTCTCAGCTCTCTAGACTTTATTTTTCCAATTTAACTTACAGCAAGCCTTCCAAACCCGGTACAAGCCTAGAACATGTGGCAAATGTTCATTTTAGGTCCATTTTCCAATAAGATGGAGCTGGTTTGTAGCTGGGGCATATGTCTTGATCCTCCCACTTGGAGTCACATGAGAAGTCAACCCAGTTCTTTTTTTTGCCCCTAAATTCACGGGTATTCCCCATCACTGCCATTGACATCTGCTCAGCGGGTCTGGAGAAAGGATGTCTAACATGTCTGTTGAAACTTTATGCACCTTGCTTAGGCGGGCAGACGATCCTAGGAGATGTTGAGCAGCAGAAAACTGGTTGCACAGGTCTGTTCCATGTCCTAAGTTTCTGTACATGACGGCTGATGTTTTGGGCAGGACTGAGTAGGAAAAAAATACCACTTTCAAAGGCTCTCAATTACTAAAAGATGTTGACTGAAGGGAAAAGGTCTGTTGGAATTATAAAGGTCCTTGGCAGAAGATGGAAAGAAGTAAGTTCCTTCGAGATGCTCAAATGAGTAACCTACCTAATTAATAAGAGCTGCTAGAAGAGGGAGGCAGTCTGCCGGTTTATTTCAAGGACAGATGTGGAAACTCTCCTCCCAAACCTGATGATCTGTGGTCTCAAATTAACGACTCTCAGCGCTTTTCAGATCCCAACACTCTTTAATGAACAATCAGCGCTGTTTGGAAAGTTTGTGCCGGTCTCCGTTGTGCCACACAACGGGGACCTCCGAGCACTCGGCAAACCACTGTCCGGAGGCTGCCGCGGATGCGCTCTCTGCTTCCTGCAGGGCCTCGGCAGCCCGACCTTCCGCCGCCCGGGAAAACAATTCCCGCAGCAGCTCCCGCCGCGCTCGGGGCCGCGCACGCGCTCGGGGCGGGGTCGCGCGGGAGCCCCGCGGCGGCCGGGTGGGCGGGGCTTGGCCGCGCGAGGTGGGCGTGGCCGTGGGAGGGGCCGGGGGCGTGTCCCGGCGGGCCGAGGCCCC
>JAWWLV010000088.1:91657544-91668846 GCA_035041135.1 Platyrinchus mystaceus | reverse complement strand
GCGTGTCCCGGCGGGCCGAGGCCCCGCCCGCCGCCGGCGCAGGCGGGCGCGCGCGCGGCAGTGTCGGGATCCGGAGCGCGCGAGCCCCGCGCGGATCCCTGCGGGCGCCGCCGCCGGTCCCGTTGGAACAAAGTGCCCGGAGGAGCGGAGCGGAGCGCGGCGGGAGCGGCGCCGTCGGCTCGTGGGGGCGGCCCGGGGGAGCGCGGCCCGCGGGCAGGCAGGAGGCAGGGAGGGAGGCGGCGGCGCGGGAAGGGAGGCAGCGGGGCCGGGAAGATGAACCGGAGTTTCAACAAATCTCAGACTCTGCGGTATCTGGAGTGCAGCGCGGTGGAAGTGAAGAGTAAGGTGAGCGGAGCGCGGCGCGGCCTCGGCGGGGAGCGCCCCTGCCCGGCGGCGCTCCCAAAAATGAATGGAGCCCCCCCCCACGGCATCCCGTATCCCAGCTCCCCGCCCGGTGCGGCCGGAGCCGTGCCCCAGGCACAGCCCGCAGAGTGGTGACGGGCTGGCGGCAGCTCACGAAGAGGCGGGATCGCCGCTCCCGGCGAGCCGCCCCTGCCCGGCGGGGGGCGGCGGCGCGACCCTTCCCCGCCCGTCCCCGACGCGACGCCCGCCGCTCCCGCTCCATCTTTTGTTCGGCCGCGGGGACTCCGGCGGTAACTTTTCGGGGCAGCTCGGGCAGCGCCGTTGGCCTCGCCTACCGGGCGGGCTGAGGCTCGGCCCGGGGGCGGCGGGGGGCGCGGAAGCGGTGCCGCCCCCGCCCCAGCCCGGGGCGCTTGGGTTGCCGCTGCCTCAGTGCTCCCTCCGGCTCCCGGGCGGCGGGACGGCTTTCCCAGCGCACTGGCGAGAGGAGTGGAGGAGCAGGAGGGAGATGGACCAGGTCCCCTCGCCGGTCATGCCGGGGGTCCGAGCCGGAGGAGCCAGAGAGAGACCTGCGGGAAGCTTCGCCCTCCTCCCAGCGGCGGCTGTGCCGGGTGTTACCTGGGGATGCTGGCACGGGCATTAGCTTGTGCGCGCTGGTGTTGTTAGGGAAGGAGTTGAGATCGGCAGGGCTGCCGTGTTCACAAACAGCGTTCTGCCGGAGCTCAGTCGCCCAAGATGATGGTTGGCTGTGCCTGAGGCTGGTCTTGCTGAGCTCTCTACAAGAGCCTCTGGTCGCTCTTGGCTGAACCAGCACGTCAAAATCTTGCTTGCCGCCTCTGAGGGCAAAAATAAGTAGCATTTGAGCAACACTGAGAAATCTCCCTGGAAGCCTGAGTTTTGCACGCATACAATGGGCAAGGTGTAGGTAATGCACAAGTTGAAAAGAGTACGGATAACTTTAGCCTGTTCTGGAGTCCCCAGTCATCTGCTGAGTTGGTGTTGAAGGTGATGAGTTTGGGACTTAGTGCTTAGTGCTCCCCATTTTTGTCTGTTGCTGCTGGTAAAATTTGCCTTCAGATCAAATGGCCTTGAGCAACACACAGAGCTGAGATGACCTCAGTGGGAGAAGTACCTTCTGTTCAAGGGAGCCTCCAAAATTTTTAAATGTGGCACCTGAAATGTATCTTGAGACCCTTATTTCTTAAGCTCCTGTTGCCACTTGAAAGGGCTCAACTGGCCTAGAAAGTTCCATCCTGCTTCAATTGCTGGAAAGTTTTGGTTCAGTTTGTACTGGTTGTAAGATGTAACCCATCCACAACATTCATTGTGGCTCCCAAATGCTCCAGATCCTGTTTTCTGTCTGCTGCGTTATACCTCATGCATTGTGTGAGCTTTACACTAAAACACAGATAAGAATTTATAAGTTCATCCTCTCTCATCTACTTTAATATTGCCATAGCTTGAGTTTATTTTATTAACAATTAAAAATCAACATTATAATGAACAGCTTGTAGCTTTCTCTACAGCTGCAGGAATTCTGTAAGCAAATCCTATGTGGCTTTATAGACACAGAGTGATATAGGGAGGTTGTAAGTGTAGGAATGATTGTAGATTTTTGGAGGGAGGGAAAATAAATTTCTATGGGTGGGAGGAGTTTACTGGAGGCCTTCTGTAGCTCAGGATTGTCACTGCTGATTGCCCAGAAGAAACTGTAGAGAACTATAATGTATTGGAAGAAAAACAGAGGCTAAAGTCAAAATATCCTGCTGAGGGCCTATGCCCAGTGGTGATCCCTGAACCTGCAGTGTGGGTCAGTGGAAGCTGTGCTGCTGAATTTCCTGGTGCTGTTGGGTTTCTCTGTTAGCATGACTTGGGCACAGTAACAGCCAGGCTGTTGATATAGCAGGCTGTTGCCAGTTGCTGGCAAACAGACGTTGGTACAGATGGTTTTCTCATGCCTGTAAAGCTCATGGATTCCCTCTCACAGAGGTACTCTTCAATGGCTCGAAGTGAAAAGCTCTGGCAAATGGTACCTGGCAAGGTACTGTGTAAAGGCCTTATACCTCCTATTAAATATCTTATAGGGTCAGTTATGATGCTGTCTGTCTTGTCCCTGTGGATCACTGTGTTGTCCTGCTGTGATCAACTAGGAATACGGCTTATTGAGTTTTGGTTTTTTTTTTTTTGCTTGAACTATCTAAGGCTGGGGAAACGAAAAGATTTAGTAATGCTACTTTTGGTAGCCGTATGTAGTCAGCTTTTTAAACATTTAGTTGCCTGTGTTTTGTAAGTATAAGGCCTGTCCTGACTTGCCTGAGAACTTGAAAGTTGAGTCTGAGAACTCCTGCTTTTGCAGCTATCGCCTGAGAGCACAGGCTGCCAGGTGAGCGAAGGTGGGTGCAGCTCAGCCTCTGCGCTGGGGCATGCTGCTGGCTCCAGATCAAGGGATTCTTGGTGGCTATTCAAAGGCTGTGGAAGTGGCAGTCCGTGGGCAGGTGGAATCCCTTTTAGTGGAGGAGCTGAGTGTGAGAGAGTTCTGCTTTTACACAATGGTGTGAAATAGCTTTTCTCCTCTGAAGATCGAGTTCGATGGAAAGGAGCTCTGGAAAAAATGGTTGTGGGGAGTTGGATGGGTGATAGTCTGCAAATGTTGGGTTTTTGATATCCCTGCCTCTGTTATGATAGCCAGATGGTTCCTTTCTTAAGGATAAACCACCATCCAGCTGGTGTGTCACATTAGTCACAATTCAAAAATGGCTCCTGTGAAAACTGACCAAGATTTTCCAGGTTTTTCTGAGTTTCTCTCCTTTTCTCCAAAAGAAAGTTCTCTGAAGTTGTTTTGTGGCCTTGATTATTGGAAGAGGAGAATTTATCAGAGCTTAGTACCATACTGGGTAAGACACTTCTCTGTAAATTCCCGAGTATCCTTAAGCTGTAAGGTTCCTGATGTGTGCCAGAGGATTATCAAAAAAATACCAAAACAGGGCAGAGCGAGGAGGAGGAGGAAGGGAGCATCTTGGTGGCTGAACGCACTCCAGTTTTTCAACATCCTTCTTGTGTCAAAGGGCCTAAAACTCCAGGCAGTATTCTTTTCTTGTCCAGTAGACCTGTGAGCTTTGTGGATGATTGGATTTCAGCTGGTCTGAACCAGCCTGTACCTTCGCTGGACCCAGCCTGACCCATCATCCCTGCTGGGAACGTGTCCCAGAAGCATGCTTCAGCTGCTGATGCTTGTGTCCGAGGATTTTTTAATGCCTTGTGACTATGTGGTGGGATCATTGGCAGTGATATGTTCCCTGGCTACGTGTCTTTTTGGAAGGATGAGCTTTGTGACACTGTGTCATGCCTCTTGGTGTACATCAGGTTGTTTTTCTTTTGTGTGACTGAGGTGCTGCAAAAGCCACTTGAATCACTGTGTTTCAGCAAATACTGAAGGGGAAAACAGCATCTGCCATCTGTGTGCACCTCTGTTTTCAGACACGGCAATGATGGAAATTGCTATTGTCTTTTGCTTTAAGAAGTCCTCTTCTGTCAGGCTCCCTGCTTTCTCCCTTCCTCTGTCTCCTCCTCTGAGAACTGGTCTTAAAATCAAAATGCTTGGAAGCTTATTGCTAGATAGGAAAGTGGAAGGGAAACCCACTTAAAAATTGGCACATGTCATAAAAAAATATCAATTGAATTGTAATTACACCTCAGCCCTCCTCTCCCGTGTTTCATGACAGAATAAATTAGAAGCTCAGTTCTTATCTGGGTGTTGTCTCTGTAGCTCAGGATTAATGTTTCAGCCCTTTTAGACAGGATCTGAAAACACATTATCTTGCTGGCTTAAAGCAACTGTGTATTCTCATGTGTCTAGTACTCACTGGCTCTTTTCCTCTGTCGGGTGACAAGTGAAGTATCTGTCCCCTCTGAAGAAAATGTCTCTAATCTCTGAAAAAGTTTTCCAGATGACCCTTTCTTTCTCTTTTTTTCCCTTTTACCAACAGCTCCAGTGCGTGCAATGTGTGGGGCTTTTTTTGTTTGTTTTGTTTGGGATCTCATGGCCACAGGCAGGGTTCTTAACCTATTTTTCATTTTCTGTCTTTAGCTTTACAGAGAGGTTGCAGGCTTCTTTGCCTGTAAGTATAAGCCTACAGAAGAACAAATACTTGTAAAGTAGGAATTCCTACATTAATGGTGAGACTTCTCTTTAATTATAACTCCATGTAGCCAATCTTCTTTCGTCTTGCTCTGAGTAAAAGGGGATTTAATTTTTTTTGTCCCCTTGAATTGTATACACAGTTTTTCAAACAGGGAAGGTAGCTGTCAGCCCAAATATGTATTTCTTTTTGAATCACTTAGATATTCTGGTATAGCAGAGATACAAGATTGTGTCGGACCTTTAAATGGTAGCCCTTTGAATTGTTAGTGAAAGTGTGGGTCTTTTTTGTTGTTTTTTTCTCTTTGAAACTGACAGTTTTATGTTTCTGGCTTTAAAGCAATAGAGCACTATTTTTCTGCTACTACTATTTAAATTCTGCCAACTGTATATACAAGTAAGAATTAATTTTCATGTTTTCAAAAGGGGCTAAATGTATTCATGTTTCCCCGAAAAATAGTCCTTTGGAAAAAACCCTTTGTTGTTGCTGAATCCTCTTAGACAATGGAACTTGTGATAACGGCTGAGGACTATAAAAGCGCAGCTACCTGATTCACGTGCTGACTGTGACATTTCTGCCTCATTAATGGTGTCATGTTTTCTTGCATTACAAACTGATTTACAAATTAACAATAACGTGACTAACATCCTACTACTATAAACAAACCTATTAAAATAAATAGAACCAGTTGACTATAACCATATTTTTTTACTCTCTTCTCCCATCCTGTTTTGACTTTGTTCCTGTAAATGTTGGTGTTCAGATGGATGTCGCAAATGGATTTTTAATAAGTATTCAGTCTTTTTTGATGTGTCCTGAATAGACGTGATCCAGTTATGGTTTTCAAAGACAGAGAACGTGTTTGGGATCAGCTGTGCTCCATACTCTTACAAAGTCACTAGCAGCTGAAAGAATTTGCTTCGGTCTGAGGCAAGTGTAGAAGTCAGTGCTTCAGCAAGCCTGCCCAGCTGCTGGATAGATGTAACATCCAAACAGCTTTCGGGTGGTTTGTCCTGCTCACATGTTGCTGCCTCTTCTTAGAAGAAGTGTACCTGGGCCATTACATAAAGATTGCTGGTTTAAACCTTTTGCATCCCTTTTATTTTTTTCCTTCTCCAAAAGTTGATGATACTGCATGTCCACATGACTGTTCAACTATTACAGTATATGTACCCACACTGTGTATTTGAAAGGTATAAAGCAGAACACCAAGCAGTGTTATAACTGTAGCAATAGCAGTAAGAGCAAACTTACTTTTAACAGTCCCCTGTGAAGAGATTTTAAAGGTCTACACTGTCTGATGTTAACTAAGTGAGAGAGGTCTGCAAATAATGTTTTTCAGCCTTTTGTACTTTGATTTCACTCTAACCCTGAAGCCTTACAGGCCTTCTGAAATTTTAAGAGAAGTTTTCCATGTGTAGCACGCTTCAAAATAGAGCAAAAAGCAGCACTCCTTTTAACCTACAAGATGTTAAAACAGACTTTAAGTCTGTTTAAGTTTTTAAGCAGTACTTATTCTTCCAAGTTAAGGTCATACATGTCATACCTAGAATAAAACTAAAATATGTGCAGTGAAAAGCCCTGTAACCAGCTGATTTAACTTCTGGTTTTGAGCTTCAAAACACATTTGATTATATGCAAACCAAATGTGGCACGGACTCAGAAAACCGCAGTGCTTCCCCCTCTCAGATGAAGACAGTGTGCCACTAGCAACTTTAGATGGTCTGGATTGTTGCAAAATGTGTCAAGAGAAAGAGACTGTAAACAATCTCTTAAGAAGTGTTGCCTCTGTTCCTTTCCCTCCCAGTTTGCTGGGCTTCTCAGGGCAGGTATTGTACTAATTCTGATGTGCTAAATAGCACCTACTAAAATCCTAGTTCGTCTGTTATTACAAATCTTTGTTTTTCACAGTAGGCTGACTTTCTGAGGCGGTCATACCTAGTAAATTTAAGTCTGTCTTTAAGTGGTTAGGTGACATTAAAGTGACTGCAGCTTTACAAGTTACCATGCAGCACCTGAGCCACAATAGTGGGCCCTGTGCATGCTTTCTGCCCTTCACAGATGAGAGGCCAAACCTTTCAGCTGGAAGGTGTTGCACAGACAAGTCATTTTGTGATAGTTCTGTTGAGGTGACAGCTGCAATAAGCACCAGCACAGTGTAAGTATCTTCTCTGACCTGTACTCAAATAACTATGTGAGCAGTTGTGTCTGTAGGAGATACAGGGAAGGCTAGAACATGTGCTTTGAGCTGCCTGGTGTCACAGAGCATGGTGTAGAGGAAGATATGCTCTGGTGCTCAGGTTATATGTAGTCTCAGGTCTGTCTAGTTATGGAAAGATGGTAGTTCCTCTGATAACATTCCCAAAGTTAATATACTGTTACCGGCTTGGGTGCTAACTGTGCTAACCATATGGTTATCAGTGTCCCTGTGATGCATTGACCGGAAGGGCTAGGGCTGCTGCCTTGTGTTTCAGTACCTCCCATACTCTCCTGTTCTTGATCTTTCCTCCAGCTTCTCACCTGTTTGTAATAATTTTTAGTCTAGTAACTTGGGAATTTCTGGTTGGCTTAAAACTTTGTCCAGCCTGTCTGTCTTATGTGAGTAGTCTTCTGAAATTTAGTCTCGCCACACTGAAACAGTCTTAAAGGACACTGAACAATAGACCTTTCAACTTTGAAGAGCACCTCAGAAAATTAAATGTTGTTTACAGCCAAGTCAGAAAGGAATGTCTCCTGTGTGAGATTAAAATACCTGTGGAGGCTCTGTCTGACAGGCTCCAGGACTAGCCACCTCCAAGGAGTTCTTCAGAGGTGCAATTAATAGTGCTTTCCTCTGTAGTCCCTTATCATTCCCTTTGTAAGAGACTGCGTGCACTCAAGCTGAGCTTTTAGTAACCAAGAAAGGTTTTCCAAGGATTGACTGCTTGCCCCTAACTACCTTTACAATGGAGACCAGAAGTTAAAAGATGAAATGTACCTTTGGAGTCATTCCCTCCCTCCAAGTGAAGCCAAAATCTCCCAGGTAGTCCTATTCCCATTGGAAATTCCTGCAGTTAATTCAGGCAGAAATGTCTGGGGTGGGCTGTGGTGCACCAGCCTCGGGGCCACCCAGCCTTGGGCCATCCCTCCTGCTTCTGCCCTGCACAGCTGTTCCCAGTCCCCCTTCAGGTCTGGCCAGGAGTGTGTGTGCATGTGCATCGAATTACTTCTCTGCAGCTGTTGTTGGCCCTGAGCTCATGGGGAAACCTCTGGCGGAAACTAAAAGGGCCTTAAGTAAGTTTGCAACCAGTCAGAGCCTTTACTGGTTATAGGCTTCTTGAGTCCATGTAGATATCTCTTAGTAAATGTTCAGAAAATGTTTTGATTTTGCTAGAGACCTATTGTTGGGTAGAGCTACCTTTCTGCAGAAAGTTAAGCTCACAGATTTAACTGCTGTTGACAGTGTTGACCAGACCTGATTCAGTGGTCCATTGTCTCTTGGGGTGGCAAGGTGCCAAATCTTCCTTTCTCCCTTGTCCTGATGGTGACATGCCATGGATGTCCTGTGTTGTATTTGTGCTTAAGCTCTGTGGTGTGAAGGAGTGTGTGATGCTTGGTCTTCTCTTGAAAGTGCAGGACCATCTTGGTCTACATCATTTGCAAACAGACTTTGATTTCTTCCCAGAGATGTAAGGGACTGGAATAAAAAAGGAAGAGATTTTCTTTTGGAAAGGTGGACTTTGCACTCATTATTTATTTTAAAGGCTTTGCTTTGCTGCTAATGACTCTTTCTTGAAGGAGAACAGCAGTGGTGGTTTAAATATCAAGAGGTGAGGCAGTGACAAAGGCTAGCAGTGTGCTGCTTGGAGGCAGTACTGAGAGAGATGGTAGGGAGAAAGCAGCTACGTGGGTGACCTGATAGGAGAGGAGCTGCTGGAGCAGGGGTGGCAAAGAAAGGAATGATGGGTTTCAATGAACAGGCTGATAAAATTGCTTTTATGGATAGCTATTTTTGCAGACTACCACATGGTAGTGAGGCAAGATGGTGTTCAGGAAAGCTAGGATAAAGTACAGAGTAGCAGTCCAGCTGTGCAGATGAGTAGCTGCATGGTGTCCATGGATTTAAGATATTGGGCAGAAAAGATCTGGGTAATTAACACGTATATATATGCAACTGCCTGAATGAAAGGTAGCACTGGAGTTAGAGATGCTGGAGAAGGCAGTGTAGTGGTCTAGTTCCCAATAATCATGAAATAAGGTAGGTGAGGCAGGGGAAAGGATCAGCTTGTCTTTAACTTGGCCTTGAGCTGGCAGCTGAGTGTCTATGAAGAGAATCTGTATGAGGTTAAATAGGAGGTGCATCTCATGAACAGATATCGAACTGAGGGTGATGGGGACAGAGAAAGAAGCTGAATTTCTCTTCCAAGTAGATGCAGAAGAAAGAAAAGTGTTGTCATGAACTGAGCCTTACAGACTGCTGGAGAGGATTGAAGCAGTTACAAAGGTTGTTCTTCAAACAAAAAGCAGAGGTGTGAAGCATTGTGTCCAAGAAACATGAAAAAGAAGGGGAAACACTGGTTTCTTTGTGAAGAGAAACTATTCTAAGATTTTTAAGGTACTAAAGCCTGGCTGTATTTTTATATGGGGCTGAAAGGAGGGAATGGAAGGAAGAAGGGTAGGAGTATGGGATGATACCAATCAGGAAAAAAGTTTGCAGGAGAGGGTACTGAAATTATGTCTGTGATGTTGGTTCTGTGAAGGGCAAATAGAAGAGAGGGTGTCTTGCTCTTGTGACTGTCTCTTGCAAGAATTAGCAAGATGTGAGCATGGAACAGCAGAATATGAAACCCCACACTTTCTACCAGCTTGATCACTGAGGTGAAGCAGAGCTGCTTTGGGGCAAGTGGTTGAAGAAAGAACTTGTTGCAGAGAACATCTCTGTGTTTGGTGGTGTCTTGCCATAGTGATAACCACTGTGAGACTGGGAGGAGAGCAAGAGAGTGCTGAGTGAGCTGTGGGAGACATAACTGGGGGAGAAAGAGGGAACAGAGAAACAGACATAGATGTGACAGCAGAGCTCTGAAGTCCCAGGTGACTTCAAAACCATTTACATTGTCTTACCTCCTCTTTCTTGCCCTCTGCTTCTTCTTGCTGATAAAGCATCACTGATTAGGTCTTCCCAGTTTTGAAAGTCTCACAGGTAAGCAGAAATTACAGTCTATACAAGGATGAAAGTGTTTGGGTTTTTTTTCTGTTCTTGATTTTTTTACTTGATGAGAGAATTAGGTGGCTACCATAATTCATGTTTATTGCTAAATGTTGCTCTTTGATGTCTTCTTATTACAATAGCCTGATTTCAAAGCTAGCAATAAACTGGAGGGATGGCACTTCATAAACATAGGGATTAATTTTTGGCCCTGTAAACTTCTTGAAACTTAAAATTAAAAAAAAAAGAAGATTGATCTCTTTTGCTTCAAAATAACTCTTTCATTTTACAAAATAACAGCTCTCTAAGTAAACAAACCTCAAAATCCTGCTTCCTCATCTCCTCTGACCTCTCATACCCCTTAGTCAGAAAAAAACCCGAAAAAAACAGTTGATTGCTCTTGGTCAGACTGTAAGTTTTGATCAGTTAGCTCTGACTTCCGTGTTTAAGAGAACTTTTATCTGAACACTTTTCTTTTTTGCTAACTTGACATCTGTTTTTTCTCAGGATTTCTGCCTGATGTATTGTATTTTGTTGTGTGCTTTTTGTCATCAAACTGCAGACAGCAAGTATAGTGAGTGGCTGATACTTTGAGGATCTTGGGACAGAGGTTATTTTTGTGAAGGAAAACGTACAGTTCTTTCTAGCTTGTTTTTTTCAGTCATGATTAACTCTTGTCAGACAAAATTCTTTTAGGTTATCTATGTCCCTCTCGTCCTCTGGCTTCTGCAATGCTAGATGCAGTATTTGCATTAGTTAAATAGCTCTGAATAATTTACTTCATTCTGGAAAACTAATTTGCTTGTTAAAACTGTTAGCTTATCAAACAGTGTAATTCAGTATTGTGCTGGAAGAGACTTTGCTGGCAGACACTAGTCCCTGTGTATCTTTCTGTGAAGAGATACGTTAAAGATGAACTTTGTAGTTCAGAGAAGCAGATCAGTAATCTTGGCTATCTGTGCAAAGCCCTCAGATTTTGTAGTTTCTGTAAGATACAGGGGGGATGTTATCTTGAAATCCTGGCTGAATACAATGCAGAGCACTCAGTCTCCAAGCTGTGTGGTACTGCAAAACCTATTATTACTGTGATACTTTCTATCAGCCTCATTAGGGATGATGAATGAGCTGAAGCATTTTTTTCCCTCTTTTGAAAAGACCCACTGACAATGGTTGCTGCCTGCACATATGCACAGAGAGAATTAATCAGCTAAACTATTACTACAGTAATACTAACTTCAAACAAAAAAAAGTCATCCTCATTATCTTCTTAAATCTCTTTTGAAGAGACTCTTCCCTCCTGCTACCCCTCTACAGAATCACCTTCTAACTCTCTTGCCTTAAAAGGCTATGTCATGCAAAAAGTACAAGTGAAATCTCTTGTGTTTGTTTACTATTGTCCTATTCCTAGGCAAATGAAATTGTCTTTTGGGCTTTCCTAAGGCTGAACATGTGAACAAGTTAATTTGACTGTACAGCATTCGTGTCAGACCACAGCACCCCAAGTCTGCAGTTGCATTCCCACATGTCACGCTCCACTGATCCAGTGTGTGTGTGTGGCCAGTCTTCGCGAACGAAGATCTGGGAAAGGTGTTTTTACCTTTCAAGCCTGCGCAATGGA
>JAWWLV010000088.1:91620555-91657444 GCA_035041135.1 Platyrinchus mystaceus | reverse complement strand
TTAGAGTGACCTTCTCTTAGATGGATGGCCTTAGGGGCTGACGAGCTCCATCTGCCCGGGGGACCCTGAAGCAGGACAGGGAATCGAACCTGCGACCTTGGCGCTGAGAGCGCAGCATCTTAACCGCTAGGCCACCAGGGGTCCCCTTCTGATCCAGTAGAGTCATGTCCAGCGTGCCCACAGGGGTTAGACTGGGAGGCCTGGCCCATTTGTCACCTGTCCTCCTCTCATGTGGCAACTTTAGCTGAGCTTTGGGTCATACCAACGTGCAAGTAACCATCCTTCTTTCCTCTCTTTCTTTTCCATGCCACTTTCCCGCCGGGTGTGCTGTCCCTTTGCAGGAGCTGGCCTCTGCCTGGGCTCCTGTGTTGGGCAGAGCAGGACCGATGGGTTCCCCCAGCAGACCGTGCAAGGCAGGTGTCCGAGGGGGCTGTGTAGGATGGGTGTTGTACTGGCTGGGGTGAGACTGCACAGCAGCCACATCCTTGCAAGCACCGTGTGTGCTAATGGTCCTAAACAAGTAGTCCAGTACAGATGGTTCCTGGAATTGGCATCTGAATGCCCTGGCATTTTGGCTAAAGGAATCCCAAGGAATCCCAGGTTCCCACTCAGGTGTGCAGAGTAGGAGATGCAGCTCTAAACAAAGCCTACAAAGACCTTGTTGCTGCCCCCTTAGTTTACCATGTAGATAAACTTGTCACTGGAAGATGGTTGTTTCTTGCTTGAATCTAGGAAAAAGAAAACTTAAATAGAAAGACTTAATTTTTTTTTCAGTTTGAAATGTGTCCATGGAAGTAAGTTGCCACTTGGATTTCTCTGGAGAGGGGCGGGGGGTGGAGGACAAAGGAGGACTGTTTTTCCCCCATTTGAACCAGCTGTGGTTTGTTTGCCTTTTGTGCATTTGGTTGGGCACTCTGAAATCCAAACTGGAACTAGCAGTTAACATTACAAACAAGCAGGATAATTTGACTAAACAAGCTTTCAGATGATCACAACTACGCTTTGATTCTGAAGAGTGGGATTTTGATTTAACAGCTGAGCACCTCTAAGCAAGTCATTAATTTTGATGAAGAATTTATCTAGAGAAGATTATCTCTTTTTTTGTTTCTTTTTTTCCTTCTTTTTCTTTGTGTCCTTACTAGTTTTGTGTCTTCGTTTTCTAGCCCTGGTATTGACTGACTTTGCGAACGAGAACTTCAATGAGATCCTAGTCCAGGCCTTACTTGTACTTGGATGTGTGACTGTGGTTCCATTCTTTCAAGAGTGAGTTAGGATGGTTTTAGAGGTTCAGTTGATGAACAGTAGTTTACTAATACTATATAATCTGAGTTATTAAATTAAGTGTACTGGAAAGATGATTTAAGCTATTTAGTTTAATTAGATGCTCATTTTCATTCTCTTAATTTCCTTCATTATAGAATCAAATTTTTCCTCTCCTGTTCTTAATAGCATACTTTGTTTCTAATATCAGAAATAAGGTAAATTGAAATCTCAGCAATCACTTTGTGACTTGTTTTAAACAGCTTCATGGATTTATAACGTTTTCAATTGTTTTGTGCCAAATCACACAACCTCCACTCCCCACCCACCTTTTTTTGTTTTGTTTTTGACAACCACTTCGTGATCTGTAAAGCTTTAAAAATAAAAACTGGTGGAGTGATAGATAAAAATAAAGCCATGAAAACTAACTTTCCTCCTCCTATGTGGACTACCAGGAAATTCAGGTGTCATGTAGAGTGAGTGTATTTTCTAATAACAAGCTGTGTGCTCACATAGCATGATTCTTTAAAGGTCTTTTCATTGGGATCACAGTGGTATTGATAGAAAACGTGCAGAGAATTTTTATAAGGTTGTTAGTATAACTGAGTAAGTTCTTTTTGAAATCAGTAGAGTGAATACTTCTACTTTGGGAAAGCGTGGTTCTGTGGATGCCTGAGATGATGATAATGAATGATGGACCTTCAAAGTTAAATCCTACAAATGCAGTTATTCTCTAGAGGATTTAATGAAAAATTAATGTTTTAAAAATGTGATTTCTTCTAAGACGGAACACTTGAGCATATCTATTGTCAAGCAGAGTGGTGCCTTGGTAGCCATGTTTATGTTCTAATGTGAGGGCCATTTGTAGACTTGTAAGCACCAACATGTGACTATATTCACCGTGGAATATGTTGGAATATGTAGAGGTTGGATATGATGATCTCAGAGATCTTTTCCAACCTAATTGATTCTGTGGTTCTCGGATTCTATGAAAAGAGAGAGGTGATGTATACCATGTTTGAATGCCAAGCTACAGCACTGGCCTTGTTGACACATCTGCTGATGCTCTGTTTGCTTTCTCTTGCAGTTTGGGGCAGAGTTCAGAAGGTTCTCTCTGGATCGCTACAAGCCAGGAAAGTTTGAAGACTTCTACAAACTAATTCTTCACATTCATCACATAGCCAACCTGGAAGTGATGATCGGATATGCTGATGTGCATGGAGACCTTCTCCCTATTAACAATGATGACAACTTCTTCAAGGCTGTTTCAAGTGCTCATCCACTGCTCAGGGTTTTTATACAAAGACAAGGTAAGATGCAATTTCATTTCAGTGCCTTGAAGTGTGCTGGGACAAGGTGAAGAGTGGATTTGTGGCATCAATTTAAAGGCTGAAATGATGTAAGAGGGGCCTAGGAGCCATCTTGCTCCTCTGCTCAGGAACTTCATTGCAACTTGCAGGAATGGCATGGCTTTAGGTCAGGTAGAGGGACTGCATTGCTACCTGTAAGGTGTATAAAGGATAACATGCTGAGAATCACCATGGGTCCTGTATTTTCTGAGGGGAGTGTACCACTGGTACCGTGTCATCACTTGAGCATGCCAAGTGCACTATTCCACTTTTTTGAGGGAGCTGTGAGGAGGGAGGGGATCCTAGTACTGCTACTTCACATTTAGAAATCTTATCTATCCATCTTGATAGTCAGTGTCATACCCAAATGATTCATGCCTGTGTAGTATGGGAACCCACACAGATATGTAGTTACAGAAGGAAAAAAAAAGTCACAAATGACATCGTGTTTGACTATGTTGACCTGGCAAACAGACAAATGATGATTTTTCCCTCTTTACATTAAAGAATGCTGATTCTTCCCATTTTGATTCATCAAGCAAACCTTGGGCAGAATTGCCCAAATGTCAAGGTGACATCAGGTTTAAGTGGCTGTGTGTTGTTCTCCTTAAAGACCATGTTTGGCAGTTGCTTCAGATGAGGATTGGTTTTATAATGAGGTGTCTTCCACACAGAGCTCCCTAAGTCCTAGGGGAACCTAACACTATGTTAACACTTCCTCCACAGTTTTTTTAAGTCATAGTGATTTGGAATTTGGAATTAAAGTCTTGTCAGCCACAGACTCAGAAAAAAGACTTAATCCAAGACTTTGAGCAGTCATGTACCTTTTTTGGCGTGGACTCTTGCTGTGTACTGATAAGGATGTAGCAGGAGGCTCCAGCCTTTTCACTGGTATGAGCTGGTGTAGTGTGTGGTTTGCTTCAGTGTCCTCAGGTACATCCAGGGCTGTGTGGCTCTTGTCCATTCAGAGCATGTTGTTTGCCGCCTTCTTTTAGATAAGTGCTCAAGGAGGAAATTGAGAAGAGGGTCTACAGCAGTTTGCTTTGGTGATGGGTCTATCAAGTGAGTGGATATGTCTGTGGGAGAGGACTTGCTCTCCATTCTTGTGCAGAAAATGCAAAGGTGGGTTACAAATTCTATGAAGTCTTCTTCCTGCGATGCCCTTTTAGGACTGGTGTTTATGGTGGGTCAGGTCATGAGAAATCCCTTATCATGCCTACTTCAGTTCAAGTTTATTCATGTCTCTGCATCAATCCTGTTCAAAATGCAGTTGTCCTTGCTCTGCTTTGGACAGACTGCTGAAACCATTGAGTATCCCTAATTCTGCATTGGGAGGGGGTTGCCACCAAAATGCCAATCACAGAAGTAGGCAAATGAGAAAACTGTTGACTACAAATAGAAAAAGTGCTCCCTCCTTTTCTTCAGTAGGAGAAGTATGCTACTTGTGAAGGTTTATAATTTTTAACCTTAATGGAAAAAGGCATTTTTTCCTTTTTAAAAAGCTTTTCTTCTACCTTTTGCTCAGTGAGAAGAATCATGCTGACAAGTAAGAAAGCTCCTATAAGAGTGAAGACAGGCCCATGTCTCCTCACGTGTGGGAAAGCCTGAAAACTTTCCCAACACACATTCTCCCTCTATAGCTGAAGGGAACAGTAAATTCTGGCCCATCCCTTTGCTTAATGGTACCTTTCATAAGGGACTCCTGAGGTTAACATTTGAGATTTATACTTGTGGATGGTCCCAAGTGCATTTCCTTTGCTTTGACGGAGCCTGTAGAAATTGTTCCCTTCAAGAATAGTAGGAGTTACTGAAATCTTGTTTATCTCTTTTTTCCTTTGCTCCCCCACTGTTTTCCCTGGCTTGAGACTGGGGTGACAGAGCAATGCTGGTCCTTCTGTTGGAGACCTGCACAAGAGAACAAGGTAACTAGGTCCAAGAAATCACTGTGCCATTCAGGGGAATGTGGTGTGCCTGCAATGCTTCAGCTCACACCCTAAACTCTGACTTCAGAGGCAGGAAATTAAGGTGACAGGGATGCTAGTAAAATATGAGGGCAGTCCTCTGCTGTGACTTTGAAGGAGACTGCAGAGCATGGTCTTTCTAGGCTTTTGGATCAGGGATCACTGCCCTTCAGTGGGAGTAGTCCTGGAAGGTGGCTGCCAGAGGTTGTTCTCACAGTCTTGTTTGAGGGAACTAGGCAGAAGTATGCAGACATGAAAGGACTGAATAGTTGAAGTACAGGTCTTTTTTTTCTAGCAGAGCAAACTGTTTATCAACTGCATGATTAGTCATCTGTTTTCTCAGTTTATAGCTGGGATATCCTTTCTCTTGTCGACTGAATGATACAATCATGTTAAAACAGCCTGTTTGTTCCCAGAGTAGCAAAATAGATAACTTACTCTTTGCACAATAATCAAGCAACAATTTGCTTTTGTTTGCCTAGATGTTTTTCATCTGAGCTTAGTCCTGCACTTTTTTAGTTCAAAAGCCTTTCCCTCACTTGTCACCAGTGGCAAACCATGTGCATATTGCTTGGACTCTTCATGCCAGGTTGGTGTCCAGGTGTGGGATGACTTTATTCTACTTTCTCCTTTTTTTCTTCAAGTCTTCTGAGCCCCAGATTTTTCAGGATCACAGTAGCTGTTCCCAGGGCATTGATGTCAATGCTTCTTAGGCAGCCATTTTAATAAGAACTTGAATTGCTGTTCCCAATGTGCTTGCAACAGTTACTCTTCATGGGTTTTGGGGTCTTGAAGAGTCTGGGACATTTGTGGGTTATGTTTGAGTAAATTCAGCTACAGCAAGTTTTTATAGCTCATAGCGATTTATCTGCTGAAAGTTTGTGGTGCTCTTTTCTGCCTTTTTTTTCCAACACCAAATTACAGTGCAGACAAAAATCCTAATTAGAGAACCAGGCTATAAAAAGAAAAGGCAGTTTTCTTTTGACTTGCTTTCCCAGGCTGCAAGTATGGGTCATGTCCTGTGTTGTAAACTGATGTGGCTCTTTTGACTTTGTTAGTACAGTAGTGATTTATATCAGCCGATGCTTTGAGCTTGAGAATTTGTTCACTCAGCTGTAACTGATGTCAGATATACACAGAACTCTCTATGGAAGGTGCCTGCTGCTGTGGAAGGGATGGATGTCCCAAAGAACTTAGAATAACACAAGAAATGTATGTGTTTGACTTGCTCCATAATATCTGAACTCTTGTACACTATCCAAGACCTGCATAAAGGAAGAGCTTATCTGATGATACAGGTGGTCATAATTTTTTCAGTACTATTTGTGCTGTGTCTGATTTAAACTACAGCACTTGAGACAATCTCTTGCATACTGCAAAAATATTTAAGCGTAAGTTGTGAATTTGAGCGGAAACATAGAACAGAAAACCTGAAAGGAGTTAGTGTTACGTACTGTATGTAGTGTTTCTTGTGTGATTAAATGGAATGAAATTATTATCAAATCTTGCTTTAAAGCCTGTCACGGAGCATGTATTCAAACCAAACTGTATTGGAGGCTCTTAAATAGAATGGAATAAATAGCTGAATTATAATGTCTTCTTTGTAAACTTGCCTGAAACAACTCCTTGAACTTAGCAAGTGCAGTATAAAGATGTTAAGTGGAGGTCTACCAGGTAAAAGAGACTTCAGGATTTCTCTTCTTTTGCTTGGGATACCTTCTATGGTGTGTTCAACCTAGAAAGTTCAGAAACTCAGGGAAGCGTTGCAAAATGAACGTGCTGATCACTCTGTAAGTACCCCATGCAGTGCTTTTTTCCAAGGAAAAGTGGTATATCTAGGATCAAGATGCTGAAATACAACAGCGTAGTGAACAGAGTGATATTTGGATCTCAATTTGAACTGAGCATACCACTGTAAATGCAGACTAATGATTCTGATTCTGGGAGAAGTGATGAAGGCAGATGATGATCAGACCTACACTTCCTACCACTCATCGGGGTTTATAGAGTTTGCATGGGCAGTAACAAAATCTGCTGTAGCTCAAGTTGCAAAGGTGACAGAGGTGGTGCACAGCATGTTGGGTCTCATCTTGATCCCAGGCTGAGGTCAAATAACCTCTTCCGAGAAGCCTTTTTGTTTTGTCCCCAACACAACAGGAGGTCTGTTCTGATTCTATAAATAACAATAACAATAAAATTGTTATTATGAAGTATTGTTATTATAAAATAACAATAAATTAATAAGTGTGGGGGCACTTTGTCAATCCTAAAGCAAATTCTAAATCAAATTCCCAATCTTTCCAACAATACAAATAATTTTAAAGCTTTCTAAAGGTTTAAATAGTTTCATGATAAGTGCCCTCCAAGTAGGAGGCGGGTGAAGTGCTGAAGTGTCAGGTGCTGAATCTGTATTTCATGTTAGCTTTTTCAAATATTACCCTTCTTGCAGGAGCATAAAAGGCAAAAAAATATGAACAAGCTGTAGAGCATTTTAACAGCAAACATTCCTAAAACACACCCCACAGCTAACTGGAGCAGGGCTTTACATTATAATTTAGTAAATGCCACAAATGAACTGCAGCTGGTAATTAACATGGCTGGAAGTTGGAGAAGGCCGATGACTTCTGATACCTGTATTGTCTTGCGTTTTGCAGTCTGGAAAACTGATTGTGTGTAAAAAGCCATCAAGTATCATCTTCAGAACTTGCTATAAGTGTCTTTTCTTTTGCTGCATTTTTTAATAGTCTGTTACTGTAACAGTAAACCAGTACTGAACACCAGTTGTTGTTTTCCTCCTTGAGTGGTTAGAGCTGCTGTCTACCATCAGTTCTCACTTAGAGCTTGATCCAAAATCAACAGGAAAAAATGTGCATTTACCTGGTTGGGTTTTGAATTTGGCTTGTTTTAATTTGAAGATTGGAAGATGCTGTTTTTCTTCAACTGCATGCAGTGACTAATGTATTTAAACTGCTGTGCCATGAAACATATTTCTGCATGTTCAGAAGCAGTTCATAACTCTACAATTTATTTACCTGGCAAAGTTTTGTTCAGCTCTAAGTACCAACATCTGTCCTTAGCTTTCTTGTATTATAAAATCAAAGCAATCACACTCAGTTTTAAAATAAAAATGTGCTAATGGGAATCATGCCCAGATCTGACTGAAAAACCGATGGTGAGTTGTTTTATTGTCTTTCCTACTTTGAGCAGATAATCCCTAGGAATGGTTGTTGGCTGTCTAACCACATGTGTTAAACAGAAAAACTGGCTTTGAGGCAGCAACTATTTCCAGCTACCTAAAACCTTTAACTCTCTGCTCTTCTAGAGTGGGTACAGTTGGAAAATTTTAAGTCCTTCACATCTTTTTGGTTCTTCAGTAACCTTCCTGTGCATTTTACAGCACAGGCATTGACTTCACCTTCTCAAAATGTATTTCCCAACAAGAACAATGTGATTTTACTGCTCTTGTCAAAGGCATCTGATACATTAATAAAGCAGGTTGCAGCACCTACTGAGGGAAAATACTGAACTGCTTCTGATCTTGCTTTTGGTTGAGCTAAGCAGATTTTCACAGTGGTCTTCTATGAGTCCGAGGGAATAAAATAAAAGGTGTAGAGAAGGTGGCTTGAGGTCTTCAGTTTATCTGCTCCTGTATAAAGATGGTGGGAGGGTGGAGAAGAAACTCTCCTGACACTTGGTGTAGCTCACGGGCGCAGTGGAGGATGTGGCTGTGCTGTTGGTCAGACTGTCCCAGGGCTGCTACCCTGTGTCCTCTGCCCTGGCACTAGTGTGACCCAGTGGCTGAGCTCCCTGAGCCCGTTCTTTGGCAGAAAATGAATTGTTTGAGTGAGAAGCTAGCATGGGATGGGCAGGACCACAGCACATTTTAAAACAGCTTAACACTGCCATGAAGCCTCTGCTTCCTAGGAGGAACAACTTGTCTACTTCTAGCCTTTGGAAATGTGCAGCTCCACTGTATTTGGAAGGGAAGCAAAGCATCTTGTCTTAGCTTTGACAATATCAGAGGATGGTAGTAAATTTTGTGCTAGTATAGTAAGAATTGCTGCTAGGCTTAAATTAAATCCTTTCATGATTTTCTTCAGAAGCATCTCTGGTTTTGAGCTGGAGGGGTCTATGAAAGCTTGTCAAGCCAAGTAATCTTTGTCCCATTCAAGTCCTTTGATATCTGAAGATAAGTAAAATGCAGCTGTTTGTTCCAATGAAGTCTGGCAACACATTACTGTAACTTCTCTGCTGCACCTTTCATGTGCAAATGGTGAAACTGGATAATCATTATCTTTCTACTAGTTTATTAAAGAACTTTAAAAACATAAAGTTTTTAATCTGGCTTGTCAGACATAAACACAAAACAGACTTGGATTCTGTTGTTGACATGGTTAGTGATACCTGGTGGCTGAGCAGAGCCAGTGTGAGGCTGCTTCTCTCCTTCTTGAAAACGTCATTTTTAGAGTATGAGGATATTTGATTTTCATCACCAGTTACTTTAATTGCAACCAGAACAGCTGCTAAGCAAGAATTCTCAGTGAAAGGGGGTGAAAGCATGTGGAAATAGGATAGCTTACAGATAGGCTTCATCTATAGTTGATCAATAACTGATAGTGGGAATTGTCGCAGAAATATGTGCTGTATAAATATTTGTAGCTGCAGCGTACAGTAAGCACAGAACAGAAGCATAGCAAAAACAGTAAACATTTGTTGCACTTGTGTTACAGCTACATGGGATTGGGTTTCAGTTTCAAATTTTAATATCTTAATAATAAATACATATAAGCAAATATATTAATAATAAAAATAGAGTTTAACAGTTGATCCTTCTTTAAAATTGCATCAAGCTGGTACCAGCACCACAACATTGTGCTGGATTTAGGCTAAAGAAACTTGTTTACAGTGGGAACTCATGCAGCCTTTAATAGGAACTTCTGCTCCACTCCATGCTTAGCTTCAGCTGGTAACCCACATAAGAACAAGCAAATAAACACTCTTCTGTCCTTCCAGACTTCTGTTTGTTGTCTTACAGTTGTGGATTGCTGCTCTGACAGTACTTAAAAAAGAAAAATACAAGAACTCCCCAATTATGTCTACCCAAATATGGTATTAAGTGAAACTATTTCTTGTTTTCTTCCTTGGGGAGATCCTTTTTATTTAAGATATGAAGCTACTCTGACAGGCGGCTTGGTTGTATAAAAACAGTGGTGAGGATGAATTGTCAAATGATCCACCTCTATTAAGATCCCTACAAGGGGAATTTTCCATTAGTTATCTTTTCTTACCTTAGTAGTCAAAACAAGAGATTCTGTTTCCTGCTGATGGCTCAGGTTTTTTCCTGTTGTGCCTAGTTGTCATTTCCCTTCTGTAAGTGTTGGAAACAAGTTTAATGTGCAGATAATAATGAAAGTGGACGGTCTCTTCTTTGGCACTGGATTTTACCTGACAAGACCTCACTAACTCAAAGTAGCTTCCATGTGGTAAGGGGAGGTAAATAGCACAGTGCAAATACAAACATTAACTCAAGATTCAGACATTCAGGAACAGGTTTTCTGCTAAATTTTTGGAGTGCTCTAAACTCTTAAGTACACTAAAGGGCTTAGGACAGCTTAATTGGTAGATTCTTGTACTGAAAGCAAGCATGCAATGAAGGGTATTTCTGCTAGGTGTTTGTAGTAGGCATTTAAAAATTAACTCCAAATGTAAATCAACAAATATAACTCCACTGAAACTATTTTTTAAGTGACTGAAAGCTTCTCTTTTGTCTTCAGATTGCCTGCATTGTTGGGATTGCACATTCTGAATTTAAATGTGTCAACGTAATTAAAACTGCGTAAGAACCCTGGATATTTTTCAGCTCCAAGAGAGAAAGCAACTTGAGGGAGGTTGAAAGAATTCTTTCTTGAACCTGCCCCTGATGATGATCTACTTGGATCTTATTTTTTCCTCTGTGCTATGTTTAGAGTAGCAAAAAATCCTGTGGGAATATTAAGGAAACTATTAACCTAGAAAACTTCACTGTTGTTCTTGCTCTTCAGTCCTCTGCCGTGTGCTGATATTAAATAACCTCCAGAAGCATCACATGAACAACTTGTACACCACTCATCTGCCCCCCCTGCCCCAATTTTATTGTATTTTTTTCTCTTTTGGTTCTTTCTCCCATGTATTGCTTTTTTTTTTGTTTCAGCTCTCTGCTTTGTACTGTTTACCATAGCTTTTTAATTGTTCTGCAAGGCTGTTGCTCCCCAGGCAGGAGAGCATGGGTTAGGTGAAAGCACGAGTGTTGGTGCTATTTTACTCCCAGTGCTAGAAGGCAGCTTGGAAAGCATTGCCATCAGTTGGGCAGAGCAGCAGTGACAGAACAGGCGTGGAAATAGCAGTTAGTGAGGAGAATTGACCTTTTCCTGTGAGTCTTGGACTAGTTTTCTTCTCTAATTATCCTTTTGCATTAGAAACAGTAAATGGCTTGAGAATTAAAAAAAAAATTCACATTGTGAAATTTTGAAGGAGAATGGTTATTTAATTTGAATTTATATATGAATAAGAAATTCTATACTGCCTGGTGTCTTTGGAAATTGGAGAGCTGGAATCCAGTGGAGTTGGTGAAAAGCAACATCTTTACATGGCTTTCTGCCTCTGCTGTAGGTGAACACAACTGTTTCCTTTAAAGCTGAGGTACCAGCTAAGGATTTGAAAAGGCCTAAAGCTGTTTCCCTCATCCCTGGATACCACGGAGGTGTCATAAAAGGAGGTCTGTTATGACCTCGGGATGGACACTGATGGCAAACTGTTCACTTTATTAGCCTGGTTTAGTGTGGCTTTGTTTTCATTCTGCCAGGCAATTTGATAGTTTTAATAGTATGTATCCATCAGATGAAGTGATTTTGTTTCAAAATAATGTAATCTGTACATTTTTGCTTTTGTGCACTTACTAAGGTCTGGTTTTAAATGCTGCTGACATAAGTAGAGAGGGGAGGAAAAACCATTGTGTTAACAAAATGCATTGTGTTAACCAATAAACCAAAAAGTTCCGTGCAGGTTGGGGGGAATTCTTTCTGACTCTGAATGGGTAAAGGAATGCTATATAATAGAGCCCATAAATAAGTCCAAGGGTAGTGCCTTTGTGGCTAGTAATAAGAAAATATGGAGATTCCTAAGCTTGCATTCCTTGAAGCTGCATAATTCTAACACGCCTTATCCTTTGTAGAGGAGAAAAAATAAAAGTACAGCACATTTGGAGTACAGTATGCAGCAAGAAGTTTTAAAAAATTAGTTTCAGAGCAATTCTTAGCTGAGACAAAGAATATCAATAGCAGGAGGAGTGACTGTCCGCTGTGGCTGCATTCTTCTTCAGTCACTTAAAAGTACACATGGACACGGGTGCAATGTACTAGTTGCTTTTAAAATATCTGCATATTAGAAAAAGGAGAGGGTAGCATATAGGGAGTCAACATTTATGCATTAAACTATGGTACAGGATTTACCTGTATGTCTCACAAAATGTGAGATTGCTGTTTCCAGTGTTAAACTGACCTCGAGTCATACAAGGCTATGGTTCAAAAGTTGCTTCTTCATTCACGAGGTTCCTTCATGAAGGAGTTACTTGCCTGTGTGGGTAAACACGTGATGTCTCCATTTATCAGCTTGTACCTGAAAGGTTGTATCCCAACCGTTTTCCCTGGACAGACAGTAATTGAAGGCAAACAGTGCTGACAATGATATGCTAGTGAGCTTAACATTTGCATGGGTGACTGAAAATGCTAATTCTCATCATGATTTTCGTTAGAGCTGGCTAACACCTTATGTATAAATAGAACAAGCCCAAAGGCACATCAGATTATTTTTTTAGTTGATTTCAGTAATTGTGTGGCTGGTGCTTTTCTGACCTCATCAAGGTATTTGGGCTTGCATTAGGCCATGACTATGAAAAACAGGAAACTTTTTATTTACCTTCAGTCTTCAGGTCTGCTGCCTTTTGCTTGTGGATGCAAAGGTGCCGGTGAGAGTATTGTGGAATTTCCCCTTCCCCATTTTTTTGTTTGACTTCAAAGGCAATCTGACAGCATTACCTGGCAGCTCTTGTCATAGTGTAAAGTTCAGTGTGTTAACGTTTCTTGCACTGAAAGAGAGGAATTGAATAGCTGTCTGCAGTTTGCCCTGAGGGTCCCAGCCTGCCCCCTAAAAGAGCACTGTCCTGTGCTGTATTTTGCTTTAAGTGGGATTAATTTCTTCTTCCTTGATGTATTGAGCTACCATACCACAGCACACCTCCCCTTGCCACACACAGAGTTTCCCAGTCACCTGGCAGGGGACATGCTGAGTGACAAAGAAGTATGGTACATGTGGATTGTAATGTAGGGTCTTTGTTAGAGGTCGCTCTTTGCTGTACTCCACTCTCTGTTGTACAAGCACTTCAGGGCACTCTGGGGTGCAAGGAGGTTCTTAAGCTCATCTCACAGGCATGCCATGTCATCCATAGGGGATGGAGAGAAGAGGAGAGGGGGAGCTCTGGGAGAAGCTGCAGACTGGATATCTGTTGTGATTTAACATGTGCTGCTGTGGGCAAAGTGGCTTGGCAATGCCTCAGAACCCATCTCCTGTCTCTAAAATATTCCCAGAAGCAGCTGGCCACAGGAGCCAGCTCATGGGGTGCAGATCACAGGAAACAGCTTGCTGCAACAAAGTTGTCTTCCTCTGCTCATATGACCCCTCAGCAAGGGTACCGGTCATCTGCATCAGCTCTGGCAAGTGCACAGTGGTGGTGAGCAAGAGGAAGGATGTTGTTGGAGGTATGCACAAAGCCCTGTCTTACAGTGGGCTTCACCAGTGTTGATCATCAGACCATGTGGAGACCATCCCTGCAACTAACTTGTCCTGCCTCTGGATGCCTGAAATAAGGCTAGACAGCAGTATTTCCCTGGGTGGTTTTTTTAGCATTGTACTTCATTTGGTCCCAGTTCAACTGGTAAGTGGTGGCGATGTCCCATATCCTTCCTTTCACCAGTTGCCAGATCCCTGTTGCATCACGAGGAAGTACTGGAATTGCAGAATGTGATGCAGGTGCCTTTCTACCATGATGGGTGTCATACAGTGTGTGGGTAGCATGTGCTTGAGTCTTGTTCATCTAGTTAATGGGTGTGTGCTTATCTTGGAAAATCAAAGTTACTAGTTCCATCTGTCTTCGGAAATGTTATTGCCTCTGTCTCAGACCACTTCCATGTGGATGTCCCAAGAAAGCTGAAAGAAGTCAGTGTGATGAAGATATGTATGTGCATCAGCAGCAGCTGTGAGAGGGAGTTGTTTCCTTGTTAGTGTATAAACCTGGTTAGCTAGGTTGCTTGTCAGCATCTTACTGAATGGTACCCTTCCGTGGTGGGCTCTTGCAAATGGTGTGAACTGAGCGATTCCAGCAAACCAGGTCTCCCTGCCTTAGAGATCTCCTGGCACTACAAGGCATGTCAGTAACATAAATTGCTGGATAGCTGCTTCCACATAGATGTAACACAGAGAGGTTGCATCCCTGCTGAGGAGAGTCACTGAGGAGGGAATGCTGCTAGAGGTGTTTCTGGGATTGTGCTGAGATCCAAAGGTTTGTAAAGGCAGCTCCTGTGTCTGTAAGGTGCACAAAGGCTCTGGCATGGCCTTGCATCCCTTTTGCATGATGGGATTGTGTCAGCTCATGTGGACTGGAAGGGCTTACAGAGCAAAGTGTGTTTGTGTTCTGCCATGCAGTTACGGGGTCTATGCTTATTGCAGTGGGGTTGCACTAGATGACCTTTAAAGGTACCTTTTCACTATTCTGTGATTACTCAGATTTGGTTCCGGCTGTCTTGCTGAGACATTGTTCCCTGAGTCTTACTGTTTGTACTGCTTCAAGGCAAACATAAGATTTGCTTATGTTATTAGCTTTCATGCAGCCTAAAATAAATCCGGAATGCTTGTTATTCAGTGCAGTGCACCCTGTCCTCGTGAACACGGTGCTGCCTACAGTGCATGCTGATGGGCTTTGTGAGCTGATCCAGTGTGTGAATACCAGAGGTTGGTGCACTTTGGTGCAGAGCACTAGGGCAGAGTTCAGGATCGAAGGGGAAATATTGTACAGGTGCAAGCTGGGTCTCTTTGGGCTCACATGGCACTAACTTGCAACTATGCACTTGGCTGCTTTATTAGCTTGCAGGAGGTCTGATGCTTCTGAGATTGCCCTGACTTTTCTTCCAGAATCTTGCTTTTAGTATAATTCAAAATGCAAGGGAAGAGAGAATATATAGGAAATATCTATGGGAAAGATGGGGGAAAAAAAGGAGGCCAAATCTCACTGGTTTTACAAAGAAAGCCATTAAGGACTTTAGTTATGAATTCACATTGTCTGCAAAAAGTTACTTCCTGGATCTTTTGCCTCAAGACTTTTTTCCAAAATGAATAATTTTAAAGCAAATAATCAGCTTAAATCTTTATAGCACTTAGTGTTTGCAACCAGCTGGCTTGAAAATGCACGTGCAGAAACAGTAGTTGTTCTGAACAGCAATTTGAGAGGCCTAAGCAGCTGATATCTTGCTTTCTGGCTAGAACAGCTTTTGGAGAAACCTTTCCAGGGAGGACATCACATGGAGTCTGGATGTTGAATTTGGATAGTAAAGTACAGAATATGACTCAAGAATTTTGTCAGTGTCAATGGCACTGAGAATATTGGCACTTGGAAGAAACAGAGTGATTGCGTGTTTGTCTATTATATTTGTTATATCTCAACATAAATTCTTGCCAACTTGAATGGCAGTAGAATCAAGTTCTGTAAGGTGTGGAAGAGTAGAGCTTCTGCAACACAGCCCTTAAAGTTGTTTTCACTGTAGTGCTTCTATAGGGAAACTTTTCTTTTTGCTGTTCAGAATGGTGCTTCTTTTGGAAACAGAGGGTGGGAGACTGATGATTGCCAGGCTACTAGTTCACACAAGTGGTGTGTCTGCCAGGGTGGTGGCACAGTCACTGCCACTAGTCACTCCTGAATAATGTAATCATTTCCATGATAAAGCATATGAGCTTTTGTAACTTGCAGAATTCTGCTTTCCCAACAGCCGGAGGTGGGTAAGCCTTCTTTTTTTTAATCCTGTGATGTGCAAGTTATACGCCTAACTCTTTATCATCCCAGTAGAAGCTGGGTGAACAGCTTTTGCACTGGTCCAGTAAGCTTTTATTGAGGAAAACAATCATCAAGTGTTTTTAAGACACTTAGATCCCATGCCACTTATTTATTTTTAATTATGAGAAAAAAAACTAAAGGGTTTGGGCGTGTTGTCTAGTGCACCTGCAACTGGAAATCTACATCAGCTGGGAAATAGTTGCCACCTAAATAGTTCTAAAATTGTTATGATGAGTAATCTGCTCAGAACACATATATACATTTCTGAGTGGCTTACTTTGATTAAAAAAAGCCGTCAAATGCAAGTTCCACAGTTTTTTAAAATGTTGATTCCTGTCTGTTGTTTTCTCTCTCTGTCTCTCCATACACCAGCAGGATACCGCTGCTATGCTCTGCTGCTTATTTGTACCCTGTTTCCTGGCCCTCCCAATGACCTATAATAATCTGAGTAGGCAGCAGCCCAGACCCTTTGGAGGATGATGAGGTTCAAAGCTGTGTGCCAGGTTCAGTTAAAGCCCTATAAAGGCTCCAAGGAGAAGAACTGTTGCTCCAGACTGATTTAGAAGATTGCGTCCTCTTGCATGGAAGTGGTTGTGTCTGATAGCTCAGAGGAGCTGATGTGACCGATGCAAGACAAAAGCTCTCATGTCTGTGGGAACTCTCTTGCCCAACAGATGTGTAAATTGGGAGCTCTTAAACAGCTTCTTCTCTTCAGACATGGTGTATTTGTCTGTTTTCAAAGTAAAAGATGGTGTTTAAAGGGAAGGCTTCAACCACAGCCATTTTTCTCATTGTCATTTGTGTGCATTCCTCTGGAAATGCTAAATATGGTATGTTGTGCCTGAAGTTTAAGCACAGATTCATAGAAATGGAGTTCTGTTTCAACTGTTTTGAAACTGTGTGGCTTACAATCTTTTTTGTATTGAAATGTATTTACAAGAAATCTTGGGCATATGTTACTCCCTGCTGTTCTTTGAGTGGCAAAAATTTGAGACATATTACCTCATATAGCCAGTCAGTAACTTCTTCATCTAGGCCCTCTTTGACACAAAGAATTTTCATTCATGTATTTAAAAAAACCCCAACCAACCAAACCTAACAGTGGGGTTTTTTGTATGTTGACTGTCTTCTGCAACTGCTGGGAGGTGTTACATGTCCAGTTTTATCTCAGCAGAAGTTGGGTAAACAACTCCTATGCTAGTGTGACACATTTAAAACAGTCAAAAGCTGCTTCAGAGCACATCATTTCTGTAGGTAAAGAGAGGAGCTACGTTATGGGTGTGTTGTCTCATGTGCCTGTATTATCTTTGAGAGGCAGGTGAGATACTGGCTCCTTAAATAACAACTCTGATCTTAAGCAAGTATTTCATAACGAAGTTATTTGACTCATCAGCTGCTGGGAATAGCAGCCCAGGTCCATTTTGCTTGTGGGGAAAGGGCTCCATGGGAGAGGCTTTGTGAAGGCTTAGCACAATTCTCTGCCTGCAACTGCATTAGTCTGTGTTTTCTCTTGTGGTTGGAATGCAGTGTGGTGGTAAATTGTTTAGGCTTCGGGCATGAGGTCCTCTCTGTGCAGCTCCATGGTCCATTCGCAGAAAAAGGAGAAAGAGACCTTATGTTGGAGTGCTGCCACTGTGCCTGCTGAATCACGACCATGAAAACTGCTGAAGGGGGTCTGTGCTAAATAACAAGTGTTGTATGCCAATGGTTATTTTTGGTGGTTTCAATTACAATCCTCCTTTCTCCAAGAACCACACTGGTGTTTGTGTAAATGGATGCTGAATAGCAACAGCAAAGCCGCTGAATAGCAACAGCAAAGCCACTGAGTACCAAAGCCAAATCTGAAGAAGAGTGGACACGTTTGCAACGATGTGCCTGCTCTTCTCAGCTGTTCCAGCCTGTGACCCTCAGACTCTTCCTTGTGTAAACATAGATGGAATCAGCCAGGGACGTTTTTATTTAGGAGCAATATCAGGAGGCTTAGCTGGGAAGAGGCAGCACAGAGGATGTAGCAGTTGTTAGGCTGTTCAGGCTTTGTCTCAGTGGGAAAGTATGAATTCATTTAATACTGTATTTGCACTCTTGGCTGGCTGGGACTGAGCCCTGACCACGGTGTCTGCTGATGCTGCAGGGATTGCTTTGTCTTTTAGCACATGGATGAAGGAAAAACAATTGGGGAGCTTATTAGAAGAGCAACCTTCACTTCTTCCATTCACTTTTTCTGTTTTTCTTTTTTTTTTCCCTATTCTTTCAGCAAGACTCACTGTTTAGACATCTTGTGAATAAATGGAGGAAACTTTTTGACTTCTGTTTTGAAGGGAAGCCAGGAGTGACTAACATTCCTTAATCTGATTTTATTGCACATTCTTGTCTTGGATATGTTTTCTCTTTTTTCCCTAAACAGAAGAAGAAAACAATCCCTGATGCAAGTGGCTTCTAAGCCCTGTCTTCCTGTCGCTCTCTGTATCCATTTGGGAACTGACTTTGTGTACTGTTTTGGTATTTTTCATGCAAAAGATCTTTCTGCAAACTGTGACTTGAATAAAAGCAGGAGGGAGTTCAGATACTGGGAGTCCCTGGTGTCAGCTGAGGCAGGCAGCAGATAATCCCTGCTCTGTTCTGTACATTCATTAGCATTCTAGAAATACCTGACGTGTCTGTTTCCTGATTAGGAGATCTCTAGTCAAATGCTTATTTTCTCACAGGAAACAAAGTATTCAGAATTTGTCTGGAAAAATTTAGTACTGCCTTTCCATGTGCATAGCTGTGGCATATTTTTCATTTGCACATGTCGCTGTCCCCTGTTTGTCAGGGACCTCTCTTCATCCTGGTAAAATTTTTGGCACACTAACACAGCATGCTAGTTTGCTCCCTGCACTCCCATTAATTTCAATTTCTGCTTCTTCCTTTAATCAGCAGATGTAGGAGACAGGCTTGACAGGAGTTGAGAGAGTTGAAAATGATTTGAAGGGGAGGGTAATCCTAAAGAAATGTGATCAAAGTCAGCTGTTGTCACTGAAATATGATTATTGCTATTGATGCTTGTTTATAGCTTGTTAAGTCTTACGTATGTGTACAGTTTCGTTTTGTAGGCAGATGGCTTTTAAGTAAAATAACAACTTCTCAGTGTGCTCTCCTAATGTGAAACACCACTTCCTTCCTTTCCCTCCACCCCCCCAAAATGAAGTTTAAAGTCTGCAGCTAACCAAGAGTGCTGCATTCTACCAAAGACAAAATGTATCCTGTTTGTTTAATAAATAATCAACTGGCTTTGATTTTTTTTTTTTGCCTAATTTAGACCACGTGCTTGGGGGCGGATAGATGTGGTGTTGGGGGTGTAAACTTTGAAGGAAAAATTCAAGGAGTAGAAAGGATATATCCTCTGTGCAGGCTGGGGAGGCAGCACTGTGGTGCATGCTCATAGCTTCAAAGAATGAAACGGTGATTTCCAAGAAAGTATGTTGTAGTTAACATACTCTTAGTTAGGTAAACTTCAGCTGCTTTATTTAGCTCTGGCCTTGCAGAGTGTTTTTATTTGCAAAGCTCTTGCTTTCTAGAGCCCATGGTCAACTTCTGAGACACTTCTGCAAGTTGTCTAGTTTTCGCAGTTAGCAAGGAAAAAAAAAATTGACCTGAAAACATAAGTAGTACAAGTTTCTAAAGTCTTAGTTGCAGACAGTGGTACAGGCATTTGCATTTTGGCTGCTTCTGTGCCTTCTTGGCTGGACATGAACTAGTTTTGATCCAGAACCACATAGCTGGGTTTAAGTGGTGCCAGATTTGTATTCCTGTGCCTTGTGTCCAGAGTGGGCTGGGAGAGCAGCCGTCAGCTGTGGACGGGAGAGCAGTGCCCTTGGCCTTGGTGCTGGGAGGGTAAACTAACAGAACTATGTGTATTTATTTTATTTTTCCCTGTGCTATGCCCACTTTTCGGGTGAGGAAGTGGAGGAGGGGAATTTACAATGTGTGGCTTGCACCGATTATTCATTATATTATAAACAGGTATTTGCTCTATTGCACTTTAATTTTTCTAGCATATATGGTGTGAACAGTTCTTTACCATCATTAAATCAAGTACCTGTGCAGCAAAAAGAAAGGGTCACTAGGTGACAGTGAACAAACGCGTGCCCTCCAGGGCCAGATTTTTCCTGAAAAGTTCATATGGTCTCTATCACCAAGCATTACAGGAAGGAAGAAAATTGATGGTTTCCAGAGGCTAACCTCAGTCCTTTGATGATGACTCACAGCCACAGGGACTAAAAGGAAAGGTGGCCTCAGTGAGAAGTGGGACTGAAGGAGGCTGCTGTTTGAGGGCAAAGAAACAGACCCTTCTGAAAGCACAGAGGTCTGGCTTCATTACTCCCACTGTTTCCTAGCTTGATTTCAATCCCCGTTTACATGCACCAGGTTACCCTGGATGTCACTTTCTGAACGAGCTGTGGAGAACGGTGCAGGCAATTGCTGTCAGCTTTGAGAGCATCAGTGACTGGGGTGATGGAGGGAGGAAATGAAATGCCAGTGTGTTGAGGTAAAACTCCTTTGGAAGGAGAGGAAAACATATTTGATGCAGTTTTTCCAGTTATACCCAGTTTTCTGCAGTACAGCAGTTCTTTGCTTGGCAGTGTCAGATTGCTATTGCACAGAACTTTGTAAGACTTTGAATTATAGTATGCATACTAATAAGAATTTATTGGTTTTTTTCCCTTGAAATGAACAAAAACACTCCCACTTGGTATCTCCGAACTGGAGAAAAGCACACTGTTCCCCTTGTGCTCTCCTCTCCCCTATCTCAAGCACTCTTTTGTGCTATGAGGAGTTGCTGCAAATCTGCTGTGTAGTTCATGCAGCCTGTTCCCCCAGCTGCCAAAAGTGTAACCCACTTCTGTCTTCATGCTGGCAAAGGTGGATCATTGGAAAACTGGGGAAGACGTGCATGTGGGAAGGGGAAAAAGTATATGGTCCTGTATTAAGCTATTTAGCTGAGACAGCAGCTGGAACTCTTGGGAGTGTTTTGAGTGTTGCTTGAAGCTCTTCGAGGCATATAAGGGGGGAGTGTGTGTGCGTAATTTACAATCGCTGCCAAAGCTTCCCACAAGTTAAGGTCTCTTTTTAAAAGAAAGGTTATTATATAGGACCAAATTGTGCTTTCAGACTCCGCAGCCTAGCAAAGCATCCATCTCATCTTGGTCCATGGCCCTGCACAGCATTGCCCCATAAGCCTGGAGCGAGCTGGTGGTAATGCCCATTTTTTGAGGGAGGTTCCTCAGCTGGGGAGCACTTGATTTCGCGGAGTGGTTGCTGATAGCCCTCCCACTCCACCAGTAAGCAGTCTCAGCTGGATTCTGTGCCAGTGTCCTTGCCCTGGCTGCTGCTTCCCAGCTCCTGGCTTCCTCCCTGCTCCAGCAGCAGCCCAGCACCTATCCCATGCAATGGACATCACAGTACAGTGTCTTCCTCCTCCCTCACCACTCCTAGCCTTGAGCCATTTTTGAAGCAACGCTGCAACTGGGAGGGGAGCACTTCAAAAGTAGCTGTAAAAGCTACTCTTCAAGTCCATACTTTCATCCAGTGTTGTCAATGGAAGAGTAGAGAGCATGTTTTTCTAAATATGCTGCAAAGATAAATGTGGTGGGATGCATTTATCAATAAAACTAGCATACTGGCACCTGAGAAGCAATTTGGCACAGGGGAAGCCTCTATTTAATGTGTTCTTTTTAACAGTTAAGCCTTCATCTCATTAAAGAAAGGTCCAGAGGTGATCATCGAAAAGGTGAAGAGGCTTAGGAAACTTTTTTCCTTCTGTTTTTCCACAAAGGGAGCAGACGAATTGAGGGAGGAGAAAATGGGTCTAATACTGGTGTGTGATAAAGGCATTGGAGGTTAGGTATCCTGCCTTGTTTTGTTTTGTTTTGTTTGTTTGTTATAGCTGCCTTTCACACTGTCATTGAAAATTGTCAGGAACCCTTTTTTCATCATCTTGCTATTCTCCCTTCCTGGGAGAGAACTGATTTTTGTCTCATTGTAGAGAGTTGCCCTGAATGGTCTCTTGAGGGGCTTTCTCAGTCCCTGCGTATCAAACTCCTGTACAGGTGGTATATGGTAATTCTTGGCTGCTGTGTGCTCCTGCAGAGCTGTTTAGGGATGCCTGTGTACCCTTTACCATTAGCATATGATTTTGTTGCAGTCTGAATGTATTTTGCCCGGATTGAAATGATGGTTAGGAGAGTGAATAAGAGAAAAATCAAACATAAGGTGGGGGAAAAAAGAGGCATGCTTTTCCCCAGAACAGGATAAGAAAGGGTAGCATGAGAAAGATTGGTCTCACTAGAAGTACAGTACTAGTTTTCCCCATGCACTGCTTGTTTTACACCAGGAAGGTACAGGAAGAATTGGTGCCATATTTCCTGCATATGCCACAATTTGCCTGCAGACAGTTTTTGGCTGATCAAATTTCTTACCCGTGTGTGGCTGCGTGGAGCAAATAACACGCTTCTGAGAAGTCAACTTTTCAGTTGCCTTCTCAATTGCACTGGTAGATTTTGTTCCAGAACAACATAGTTTAGATATATGCTAGAAATCCAGTGGTGCAGTCTACTGTGAACTTGGAGATGGATGTCCTCACTCTTTCCTTTCTATGAGTCTGGATGGCTTTGTTTTCAAACATGCTTGATCTAAAGAGTCCAACCATCTGAACTCCAAGTCTGCCATTTGCCTCATATAACAAACAGCTGGCAACTTGGAAAATGCAAGTAAACTTCTTGTCCTTGGATGATGATCTCACCGCTGCATGTAAGTAGTTGCTTACTCTTAAAACTGAAGCCCCAAAGCTGCAAGTAAAGTTTTTTTAGAAAGATGAGATACTATGAAAAAATTCTTTACTGTGAGGGTGGCGAGGCACTGGATCAGGTTGCTCAGAAAAGCTGGGGATGCCCCATCCCTCGAGGTGTTTAAGGCCAAGTTAGATGGGGCTTTGAGCAACCCGGTCTAGTGAAAGACCCCCATGACAGGGGTGATGATATTTAAGGTCTCTTCCAACCCAGGCCATGCTATGATTCTGCTTCTTCCTTCTTCCCCCCACATTTGGAATTGCTTAAGACGGAAGAGGAGGAAACATAATTGACTGATGTGAATAGTTAATAAATAAAACCTAATCTGAATTAAGGATGCTTTGTCCTAAATGGCACACACCTCACATAAGCTCATTAAGCTGTATGTTTAAATTTGGCTGGCTCAGGAAGCAACTCTAATCCTTAACCAGCCATTAATTGTTCTGTGACTGTATGGTTGGGATGCACTCCTGACACAGGAGAGAGAGATGCATTAAAGGCTCCCTAGATGTTTTGTTTTGAAGCTTCAAGGCAGATATATGTGTCAGTGTTCCTTAAACTCTCTTGGGTATCAGTGACATGTGCAGTTCCACAACTTAGCGACTTGGTCTTTCACAGGGCTTTCCATTACTGAATTTGTAGCTTGTGCTCTGTACCTTGCCTCTTCTTGAGGAGCTTGCTGCTTGCAGTGGCTGTTGGCCATGCTCTGCTCCGTTCAAGTACACCAGATGTTTGCTGTGAAGTAGCTGAGTGTGAGAAAACCTCCATGTTCAGTGGCTAGACTGGTTTTTGCCCTGACGATGACTTCATCTTTTGACTATGCAATGTGTCTGAAACTAGGTCTGCTGGAGACACACCTGAGTAACTTCAGTTGTGGAGATTATTAAAGAAAAATGTTCCCCCTCTAGTTATAATAAAACTACCGCCATCCATTTCCTGAGTCTTAGTGTAAAGGTAGTCTCTGAGTGAACTATTATGTTAATTTTTTAAAAAATAATTTCTCCCTTGTTGTTTGACCAGCACTCAATGCCAGCATTGCCGGATCAAATTAAGTTCAGAAGACCTAGTTTTGCTGCCTTTTTATGAGGGAAGGAAATGTTATGCTACTCTGTCCTAGAAAGGGAAATCCTCCCTGGATTGAGGAATAAAGACTTGATTCTGTTTAAACATGGCATGTTATAGCAGGAAAGGGCTGGAGTGCATTGAACCTGCTTGGATTTAGTCTTTTTACTGTCCAGCCCTGTTTCTCTTACCTTCTTAAAATGGTCTCTGCTGGAGTTCACTTATGTTGGAAGCTGCTGTTTACTTCCCTGATCTTTCTACCTACCAAAGTTGGCGATCATAAGGTGTAAGGAATTCACAGCAAACTCTTGACTTAGTCTCTTGTTAAGTAAGCAGAAGAGACTTCAACAATGTACTATGAACCTCCGGATTCAGGATTAACTCAATCTGAAATTAAGGTTGCATTACATTACAACCTTGTGGCCACCTGCACTGGGCTGTACGTAATTTATAGTGTATGCTTCTACCACTGCTTCTAAAGAAGCATTTCCTGGCTGATGCCTCCATCTCAGGGCTTCTGGGATCTGGCATCAAATGTTGTTTGTGTTTGTTTACGGGGGTAAAAAGGAAAGGTGTGGAGCTCATCCTGCTTGACAGCATCTCTTTTTCTGCTCCTGAGCCAGATGCTTTTGCATGTGGCCTTGGGTGCAAAATCATGTTTCAGCAGGTTGAATAGAAGGATTAGTAAGAGCCAGCTGTTGGCAGGAAGGCATCTTACTTCAGTGTCATGGCGTGAAATCGATTGGATCAGTATAGCTCTTGCGTCTTACTGGGGAACTCTTTTAAAATGCGTTAATCACTGTGGGAAATCTGGAATCAAATACCAAACACTTTTTTTCCCTGACTAAACTGAGGGGAAAATTCTGGGAATTCTTGGTTTTGTTTTTGAGGACTGCTATATGAGATAAATAAGGACCCTGTCATTAAAAATGCAGGAGGTTTCTGTCCTGGTGTGTCTTGACTAGAGCTGCCCGAAATTTCCTCCTTTAGACTCAGAAACACAGTTGCAGTCTTGCTGCATAAAAATCACGCACCTCATAAATGGCAAGATTTTGGAGAATCTGAGGTGTCCCCAGGGAGCTGCTTACAGTGAGAAAATTCATGTTCTTTGTTCACTCACTGCGAGTGTTGTGGGGTGGCTGCTGGCACATGTGAGTTCTGCATTTCTCATGCCTGATAAAATCATTCAGCACAGTGTTGCAGAACTGTTGACCTTAGCTAGCAGGCAACATGACTGCAATTCATTTGGTACTGGCAAGTCTTTTTATAGGAGATTAAAGGACTTTTAAAATGGTTCTTCAGATGCCATTTCGGTAGAATAGGTAATGGTTGTTTGTCCTGGCATTTTTAGACTATAAATTTGGCAGCATGTTTTCCAAGGTAACTTGTTCTTAAGTCTATGCGTGAGTGCTCTGTAAGCTGAATATTTTTACATCGTCCCTATGAGTAAAATGAACTTGAATAGGCTGATCACTAAGATATGACTGTGGTAGAGGTAGTGGCTAAGGTGGAAAAGCAATGGGTCATTAATGTGTGGGCTCTCTTTGAAAGAGCATATTGTTTCTCAGAGTTCTTCCATTGTGGATATCAAGCTGTTTATCTTGGTTTGCAGTCATCAGTGATTTTCTCCTTAGACAAGTGACCAGTAGCTGAGCTGGCGGGCAAATGATTTCATGCCTGCACCGCCCAGGCTGGGCACCTAAATGAGAACCAAAAACACAAACCCAGGGCAGCATACTGTGTGGCTGCTGCATTTCATAACTGCTGTGAAACAATCACAGTGGGGCTTTTCCTTTCTAAAATGTCAAGACAATAGAGATATTTCTTCTAAAGAAAAAACAAATGGAGGAGGAAGGCTCTAATTGCCCTTTAAAAACAAAATCCCAATCTTGCTGTGCTGCTTCTGGTCTAAAATTAAAATGTTAGATTAATCTTTGAAACAACGCAAGAATCCCCAAGTGATTTTCCTCTATCCACCCAGTACATGCCTGGGTTTCCCACTCGGTTTAGGAGCAAACCTCTCTTATGGCTGAGCTGAATTTTGTTTGTTGCTGCCATGAGCAATGAGATGGATTCAAAACTGGGGAGGCAAGGGGAGTAGCACACTGATCTCCCTTCTCCTCCAAAACAAATAAGGGTTGGATTTTTATTAAAACCGCAGTTAAGTTTTGTTTCTTAAATGAAAACACACGCTTTATTGACTTTTTAAATCAGGTCTAGCCCTTCCAGTCATGTTTTATTATTAAGTGTGCCCTTCTCCTAGTCTCTCTGAAATCACTTGCAAGTGGAGTTTAATAAAGAATATGTTTTGGTGTTTTTATAGTAAAGAGGGAGGAGATCATACTCTAGTTGCTCTGCTAATGAGACTCTTCGAGGAAATCTATCCCCAGTGTTCATCTCTGTTTCAATTACTTCTACGATGACTGACCTTTCCCTATGCCTTGGCAAAAGGGCAGCTGCTTCGCCAGCAGGCAGGGGATGAGATGCTGAAGCTGTTCTGATGTTTGTGTTGCTGATTTTGGCAATACTACTCCTTCCGTCCTCTGCTTTCCTTCAGCAGCTGCCTCTGCTGAATGAGAAAAGCAGCCTTCCCCTGTCCTGCTGTGTATGAAGAAGGGAAAATTAATTTTTTGTTTTTATCCTCTTTCTGGCTTCACTGAAAATACCTTTGCTGTCGGATGGTGGAGAAGAAACAAATAGGTTTTCATGTTTGAAACATCCGAAAGGAATGGTTTTCTATTTGTGCTGTAGGAACTAGTTAAATCCTGTATGTGCCTTTGAAAAAGTGTTCACTAGAACCTCACACTTGCAGGTCTGACTTGGAGCAGCAGGTGTTAACCATGGTTTCCCTCCAACGCTTATGCCACTTTGGTTTGCTGGTTTTGGCCACTGTTTCTGCTCACCAGCGTTCTGTAGGTCTCCTCAGCACATTGAGCCAAGTTGTTACTTCAAAAGATGCGTAGGTGGCCAGGCAGTGGGTTACTCAAGCTGCTTTAATTTCTTCACAAATATGTGTGTGCTGGCAAGATGGAAGGTGACTGTCACAGTGGTGTCTCACAGGACCAAGACTGTATGGGACAGCTGACTTTTTATCCCCTTGCTCCTATGAAGTAAGGAATTTTCTGCCAACTAGAAAGACTGCAGTTGTTGGAATCTGGAGGAGGCCAGTAGCAGATACTGTGAAATGTCTTCTCCGCACTACTTTCTGCAGAAGAAGCATTGTGTTTTGATGATGACTTGGTTATTTTGGTTTTGTTTATTTTTTCTCAGCAGACCATCCTTGCTGGGAATCCATAGGAAAGGGGATGGCTGGAAGTGTCTTAAGTACCTTATGAAAATATGTCACTTGTGTGATCTCTACTCTTTCAGCAGGTGGTGCTTTTACAATGAATAGGCTTACTAGGGATGTGGGAGGGCAGATTGGGTGCGGGGTGATAAAGCTGTTTTGACATACTTGAAAATGCTCAAGCAAGTTGTTGAAGTCTTTCATGATCAGGTCTGGTGTGATAAAGAATGTCAGGGGAGCCAAGGGGAGAGCAAGAGATGCCAAAGTCTGGATTACACACACGCACACCCCCCCCTAAAAATATGTCAGCATAAGCAAAACAATAAACAAAGGACCTGATTATCTTGTGTTAACTCCTGTGAAAGTAAAGGGTGAAGTTTTAAATGTAGCCAGAAAACATGAATGTTTTCTCCATAAGTTTGTCATAAAAATATGAGAATTGTATTTTTTTTTTTAACTTGGCATTGCCCTCAGTTTGGGCAGCAGATGGGTCAGTTTGGTGGTGCTGACTCAGGAAAGGCTTGCTGGTAATCTAAAGCCATGACCATATTTATCATGTGAGAAAAGCTTTATAAATTGAGTGTCTTTTATAGTGAATCCTTTCAGCCTTTGGCTACAAGGACAGTGGGAATGGAGTGAAATGGCTGATTTATGCTAACCATCCAGCTGTTAATGAAGTCTATGCTTAGTTTTTCAAGTTATGCAGAAGAATTTTTAAGTGGGTTGAATCTAGTATCCAAACTTGAACGGGCATGTTTTCAGGCTAAGTGTTGAGTACAGTTGTACTGGAATACCTTATAGCAAAGGTAGGGTGGAAGATCTTTTGTCTTAATTACCTAAACAAGCTAAGGCTGGAATATGTTTTCGCAAGGCGATGTCATGTTTTGTGGGATTAAGTCTGTAAGCTGGTATTAGCTGGCTTGCTTTTTTTTTCCCTAAGAAGCAGGTTGACCACCTCTTCTGGATTGCTAAAGTTATGGACAAAGCGGATCCAAACATGGGATAGTTCAGCATCTAATTCTCATTCTCTGGTTTCACAGAATGGCTCTGTGAATTATTCTCTTTTGACAGAGTTGCATGACTTAGAAGTCAACTGAAAACTTGCTGCATCCTTCCTTCAGCAGCTGTTTGTTTCATAGATTGCAACTGAGCAGTCACACTCTTGAAAAAGAAATAATGTTCTGGGAGAGTCTGATGTAAGTGGGAATATGAAGGAAGTCAGCAATGTGTGCTGGTTATTCAGAGGTGAGATAAGAATTGTTCCAGGCAGCAGTATGGCATGTGGGCATTCTGTATATCTTGCCTTTTCCCAAACGTACTGTTTGTACTGCTTCTTATGCTCTCCCTTCTGCTGCTATCTGCTCTTGTCTTCCTGTCTGTTGAGAGCCTGTTAGTCATCCTTCAATTCCTGTCTTTTATTCCTCAGGAGTTCAGTAGAGCATACACACACAAGTGATTGATAAGCCTTTAGTTGCAGAACTGCTTTTACTTCCATTACTCTCAGGAGACTGTGGTGTGGTTTTGGGCCAGCCCTATTCTTGTTCAGACATCTCTTAACATGTCTGTTAGGTGTGCTTTCTTTCCTCTCCCTCTCTCCTGTTTTTCTTGATAGCTGTGTGAGATCATCTTTTACCACCACCCCACCACCCTTACCCCTCCTCCCAACACCTACCATTACTCGAGAGAATGGAGTTGCAGGAGTTAGAGTTTTCTCTGTGGTCTCATCTTTGCAGGGAACAAGAATTCTCTACTTGTGCAGCACAGCAGCTGACCCAACCTCCTGTCTCCTCTGCCCTGTTTTTATGTTCTGCTGTAGAAGTGGAGCAGTACAACTCAATGACTTCAGTGGCTGAGAGAAGCATGGGGAGTAGGCATGAAATGACTTTAGGGCAGAGTCATAATTTATTTTGCACAATGTGTTGCTGGGTTGGAAATGCCACATCTTTTCGTAGTTTTAAGCAGTGCTCCTGTCTTTCAGCAGCACCTAAATGGAATGGTGTGGTTTCTGCCCACTTGTAAGTTATGCTTAGTCTTCGTAGAGAAGTCACCCAGACATGATATGATAGATCTATCCCTGTAGGCTAAAGAGCTTAGAAGGCACTGTTCCTTGAACATGTGTGCAGACTTTGGGTTGTGCAGTCCACCTGTCTGCATGTTGCCGGGAGTAAGTCTTCATTGTGGGGATGGCCTAGGTGATGCTGTGGGTGGTTCAGAGAGGACACCTCAGCATTCGCTTCTGCAAAAGATCAAACACCAAGGTTGCAAAGGGATGGTTGGTGCCAAATTCTGAACGGTTGAGGTGGGCACTTTGAAGGCCTGCAGAAGACTAGGCATAGACCTTGAAGATCTGACCAAAACCAAAAATCAGGATTCACTATTTCGGTAGAAAATAGAGAAATCTCTGAAAGATAGATAATATTTTTTCTGCAACTTGACAGCATATCAGACTAATGTTTAAACAGTGAAGCTCATGAAGCAGATCCAGTTGCAGCTCCACTGACTTGGAAGAAGTGATGGTGATACAGCTGATGATATGGCCCTGTAAATCTAGTCATAGCAGATGGTTGCCTTACAAACTAGAGTTCTTAATGTATCATTTGAAGATAAAAGCTAAAGCTTTCTTATTGTAGGGGAAAAAATGAAAGGTTTTGGTGTCAATTTGGAATGGAGTTTTCTGCTCATGCTGTCTTAAGTGGAGAGGAGGATACAAATAAATTAGCACTTTTTGTCTAGGTGGTGTGAATTGTGAGCTTTTTCTTCATCTGCTTCCTGGAATCTGCATTAAGGAAAGTGTATCTCAGTCTGAAGTGAGATGTCTGAGAAATGTACGTAGGTCTATTTACAGAGGTCCTTTCAGTCTTTAGCAGTTGTTTTGGTTCCATCCTCTCCCAAATAATGAATTTCGTCTTTTCTCAGTGCTGGCCACAGTGCTCTTTCTACCTCATGAGCTGAAGCCTGACTCTCTTGTTTTCTTATCTTCTTTCTCTGTAGCCAGCCTTCTAGGGCTATGCAGACTTTGATTCTTGTAAATGCTCTTAGTGCTTCTTTTTCGTAGTAAGTGCCCCTTGTAATGTAGTCATCAGCTCAGCACTAGCTTCCTTCTCCCTCTTTTTTTCCCCCTCCCTCTTCTGTTCCCGTTCATTTTATTTCTCTTTTTCTCCTTTGTGCTCCTCTAAATATCTCTGTGACTGAGTGTCCATGAAAGCCTTTGAGTCTCTATGCTATACGCTGTACTACTGCCTTGTATGCCTCTGGTGTGAAATCCAGATTCTGAGTGGTTATCTGTAAGCTTAACAATTTGAAGAACAAGCTGTTCTTGCTTTTGGTTTTCTGGAAGTTAGTTTTTTCACTTAAGTAGCCACTGTTTTAGTGAGGTCAGCAAATGCTCAGATACTTTCTGCTCCCTCCTCAGTAGCACTTAAAACTGCTTTCATCTGCTGGCCTTCATTAGTGACGCTGGCGAGAACATAAGCATTGCTTTAAGCTCCTGTCACAACCTCCTAGGCCAAACAACACTGTTTTTTTATCTGCTCTTACTCCAAATCTCATTCAATGTCACTCAAACTTTTCCTTTCTTTAGAAGATGTTCCTTCAGAATCTGACCAGATTGTCAAAGTGAGCGGTGGCATTGTCCCTTCTCCAGGTTCCTCTGCTCATATTGAAGTATCTTGCTGTCAGCTCTCTGCAGATTGGACTGGGAGGGTCTCCAGCATTTAGAACAGAATCTGGCTTTTAGTCTTGTATTTGGGAACCTGGGAGTTATATCCATGAGTGGTAAATCCACAGGCTGGCTTCTCTTTCTCGCTACAAGTCTGCAAGCAGCCACAGAGACAGCAGTTCATCCTTTCGGAGCAGGGTGCTGGCCAGTAACGGAAGGAGCAGTGCGTCATGCAGTCAGCAGTCTCACTTTAAAGGCCTTTTTTATGCAGATCTATTCACACAGGGTTTACTGCCCCTCTGATGTTAGCCACATGGCCTGGCTCCAGGGACTGCTCTGCAGAGCTGCTCGTCATCCCTGCCCCAGTGTGTGTGTGTGTACACGGACGTTTCTTTTTCCCAGAAGGAGCTTGATGGGGGCAGAGGTTCTTCACTGTCCTTTTGGTCTGGGGCTGCTCAAGGACTGGTAGACAAGTTTCAAAGATTTATTCTAAAGCCAGGACAGATGAACAGACAGTTACTAGCTCACTATCATTGTGATTTTTGTTAAGGGTCCTTCGAGTGTTTTTTTCTTAAGTCCCTTATCTCCAAAGTCATTACTTTGTTCCCTGCCTGCTTTCCTCAGTAGCTCATTTAGAGGTGGTGTCTGTATAGCCAGATGATACCTAAGATCATTGTAAAGGCATCCAGAAATAGCTGATACAGACTATCATATGTATTCGACTTTATTTCAGGCCTCTCTTGACTTAAATCCTTTCTAAAGCAAAGTCTGCAAATCAAACATGGAGCAGCCTAGGCTCAGGCTTTTGAGCTAAGACAGCATAGGAAATACTTGCCATTAAGGACTAATGTTTTCAACCTGTGCTATAACTTACTGGTCCTAAATTGGTAGCCTTCTACTAAAAACTTGCACTTAAACTGAATGAAAAAATTCTGTATGAGAAAATTTATGGGATTTTTTTTTTTTTGTCATCCCAGGAACTTCTTAGGAAGGGAGCAGGAAGACAATGAAGTGGAGACTTTATACTTATGGTAGTAATTTTAGGAAAGAGCTGGACGAATTGGAAACTTCTCTTTGTTTAGCTAGGAGAAATAAAAAGAAGAACCAGTTAATGCACTTGAAAGTGCACAGTAAAAAAAAGGTAAAAGGTTAAGTGAAAATAATTCTGTTAGTATTTGTTTGTGAAAGTGCTGGAAGCATTATTGTTGGGCATTGACCTGAACCTCTAGATTCCCATGGGGAGAGACTAAAAGCCACAGTTGGTGACCCGCAGAAACTAGCAGTGACTTCCCAATTGTTCGGAGGCTATCAAGGAGAAAGTGCTCTTACCTGGCCACAACACCCACTATCCTGGGAAAGTGGAGAAAGATACACCAGTGGGTTTGGCTTGCTGCACCAATCCTGGGATCAAGCTAGGGTCGTACTGTGGCATGGCCGATGGCAGCCTCAGAGGTTAGTCAGGAACTGATTGAATTAGCCACAAAAGACAGAAGTATGAACAAGAAGTCTACCCAAATGCAAGCTTGAGTATAGCGGGTGTAAAGTTTTTAGTCTGAGACCCAAACTTGTAGCCCAAATCATGGAGGCATGCTGGAATTGCTCATGGATTGAATCTGTCCTTACTGCAGAACTACCAACAGGCTGGATGTGGTCCTCATTACTCACATGTCTGTTTGTAGCCCTTCTTCAGAACTTAACAGTATTGATACTTCTTTCCTACTGCCTCTAAGTGTGTTTTCCACACTGCTTTTCTACCTTTGGTGGTGGAAAAAGAGCAAAGCTTTCACACTGAACGTCTCTGTAGCCAAAATGGGATGTGACTGATGTGGGCCTCCCCTTCTGTTAAGTTGCCTCTTCACAAGCAGAATTGCCAATAAAGTTCAATCGAGGCAAAGTTGCTTTTTGAATTGAATCCAGATTGTCTTTAGGCCTGTTCTGCCTAGACTTGGAAACTGTGGAATGTTCAATACAGTATGGCTGTCTTCCAGACAGCAGTAGGCCAAAGCAAATGAAAAGGTGTGATTGAAAATTGTGAAATGCACATTCATATGTATGTATAAACGTAAAAGTTACTGCATTCTTTTTACAGGAAAATTTTCAAGATCCTTTACAAACCAGTGCCTTCTCTGCATGCATTTTCTCTTCCACGAGCTTCAGTAATCTCTGTATTGTGTTTAGAATTTGAAGGCTCAGTGTACCAAAAATGTGGATCCAGTCCCTGCTCTGAAAGAAGTCTGTCCAGAGAGACTAGACAGAAAGAGTTGCTGCATGAGCAGAGTGAACCGGGCCAATAGCTGACAAACTGTTTGCTCCTCTAGGTGGTTCATCTGTCAATGGCCCTATTTTTTATTGGTGTGGTGGTTGGGTTTTTGTCTCCTCAACCTTACTGTGTTGTGTGGAGCCAGTTATTGAAGTGCTGCCTGTATTAGTACAATGAGCAGTAATCAAAAGGAGTTTACTTATCAGCCTGGGGCATCCTGGACAAGCTAGTCTCTTGTTAGGATGAAAGAGCTGAGGGTGGAGTTTAGTTAGCAAAGATCAGGTATGTCCATGGGAAGCTGACAGTGTTGGAGGGTTCAGACTGGACCTCTTGGATGGTTTTGGCAGAGCTGTGCTATTGGTATGAATCAACCATCCATGAATAACCAGAATTGAAATGTACTGTATGTGTCTTAGAGCTCAGTAATGAGCCAGTTAGGATTCTGAGGGTCTCACTGCCCTTACTTGTGAGAGATGTGATGACATTCTGAGCAGGCGTGTTCTTTCCCAACACTGGGTAGGAATCTGGCTTTTATTTAGGTTGGGAGTGCTCATGAGAAGTCCCCCTGGGTGTGTCTACTTTCCCTGTCCCTCATTCTGCAGTGAATAACTGGCTGAGATAGGACGGAACTGCACTCAGCTCTATCTGGAGCAGGTGGCACCCACTTGTGCGTGCTGCAGGATGTTAGGTATGTTCTCCTGACAGTGGCAGTCCCAGCTTTGCCAATGTTATTTGACTCTCACACTTGGAAACTAGTGACTCTTTGCTTACATTAGTATATGGTCAGGTTTGAGTTGCAAGTCTGAGGTACCTTTTAGCAAGCCAACTCCAGCTAAAAGTTCAGGGTTTAACTGGAAGGACAGGTGACCTCTAAAAGTAATACAGCATCTGAAACATAGAACGTCACAAAGTCAGGCTAGTCCTAAAATAAAATGACAGATCATAGCTTTTGTAAGCTGAGATCTTTGCATGCCTGGCAGCTCAGTATCAGAATCCATACAGCAGTCTGAGCCCTGACAATGACATTTGGGAGTGCAATAGCATGACATAGCATACACTTTTCTGCACAGGTGTCCTCTGAGAGGACAGGGCCATGTGTCTCTGCTCTGGTATCACTTCCTACCCTAAAAAGCATTGAGCAATGTTTTCCTGCGTGTCCCATTCCTCTCATGTTAGTCGCTGCTCACCTTCTGCAGTGATTCTTCATCAACAAACTTTAGGTTGGGCTTCTAGATAAACGTGTGCTAACGACACACAAATTAGGGTGGTATTTCAGATGTTAGCTTTTGATTGGAAGTCCCCTCCCAAGTAAGTTTTCAAGTTAAGAGTAAACAGGAATTCCTCCATTTTCTGCATCCCCCTGGAAGCATGACTTGTTGGAAGGATGCGATCGGACATATTTTTTGTACATTAAAGATGCTGACAGATTATAATACAATCTGTAAATTATAGAGCTAGAATCTCTTGGCTGTGTTACTGGCAGAGTGCCAGCAGAGGGGACAGAGCAATAGCTCCATTAGACCTGTGAAGAGGGGAAAATAAAAATGTTGGAGGGAAGAAGTCTGATACAGTAGTCTTCCTTCTTTTTCTTTTTTTTTTTTTAACATGGCTTTCCCTACTGCAGCAATTGAGAGAAATCAGTATTGATCTTGTGTAAATTCAGAAAAACAAAAGAACTACTCCTTCATCCTGAATCATTGTGCTACACAGTGCAAGAAGTTTGGATTTTCTTGCCATGCTTGGCTGCCTTACCTTGCCCCTAGACTGCAAGCCTTGATACAGAAGTTGAATTTGGAAGTGGTTTTGTCAGGTGGTGGCAGTGGCAACTGCTACTGAGCTGATGAAAACTGGCAGTAGGCAGCAAAGCTGGCAAAGCCCCCTGTGAGAGGAATTGTGGTTCAGAGTTTCAGCCAGTTTCAGTGACAGCTTAGTCATCATCTAAAGAGAATTTGCTGTGCAAGCATTCTGCATAAATCAAGTTCTCAAACTTTACAAGTTACTCCTATTGTAAATGCTTTATCAGGACGGTCACTTATGTTTATCTTCCTTGTGACATTGAGATTTCTTGGAATGGGTGTAGTGAGAACACTATTATAGAAAGGCAGCATATTTTTCAGAGTCTGCAAATAATTATGGTTGGTGATATGTGTGTGCTGACAACAAATATCTGCATGAGCAGCTAATACAATCTGCAATAACTGCAGACAACAGTTAGGGACACACTCAGTGTGCTGCTGCACTATGCACTGATACCTCAAAAATGGAAATTTAAAAGTGTATTTCAGGAAACTGTTTCCTCATGAGAAGAAATGAACACAGGTCTTGTAATGCTGCTTTCCTCGAGTTTGCAAAGACACAGTTTCTGTCTGCTTAGAAAATAAGAATGTTTGAAATGCCCTCCCAAGTGGGCAGCAGAAATCTGGTATTTTATTAAAAGATAGTGAGACTCTTGCAAGGCTTTTATTTTGTGGTTTTGGGGTTGCAGTGTTAAAAATGTATGACACCTTCATTTCTGCATGTCAGTGATTGGCAGCTGATAGGGCATAGAGTATACACAGTGAAGGAGATAAAACACAAAAAATGAAGCATCTCAGTTAAACTGTTGTGCCTTATTTTAGTTCTTACTTAAGGCATCTATAAATTTTAGAGAGGAAGAGTGAAGACTTTGTGCTCATAGTTACTTTCTTTGGAAGCTTTAAGGAAAGCATCCTAGAGACTTGCAATAATACACACAAAAAGGCTAGAAAGGATATTTATGTAGTCTATTGTCAGTTTTAAAACTTCTTAGGATGGGGCAAAGGTAACAAGGTATGTCTCCTGCTTTCTGAATCATTGTAATGGAAGGGTTTGTGTCCTCATTTTTTGCAGGCCATTTTAAAAACATGCAGTTGTCACATGTGATACTTGGTCATACAAATATCCAGCTTTTTATAAAGCATTTCTGTTAATGAAAGCAATTGGCATGCTCTGAAGAGAATAAATCCTCTGAGGATGTTAGATCTGTTAGAAATAGAGGAAAACTGGCTTAAGGGCCTTGCTCCATTAATACACTTTCAAGTGACTGCTTAGTGGTATTCTCAGAGCTTCCTTTCCAGCCTTTGGTCTGATATTCATCCTAACTGCCATGCCTTGAGCTTGGCTCTGTGCTGGTCTCGTCACTCTCTGCTTGAAAGATGCAGTTGATGCATCTCCATTATTCCTTTTTAGATGTATCCTTTTAGATCACAATGTGAGTAAGTCACATGAAGAGTTTATTTGGACTGAAGTAAGGAAGACTTCCTTAAGAGCAGTGCCATGTGCCTTTAGCACTGCTCATCAGACAGGTAGCATGTGTGTACATTGCTAGAGGTTATGTAGTAAACAGATGTGTTGAGAGCCCTTAATTCCTGTTTATTCTTAGCTTTAGCTAGTGAATAGGTGCCACCTTGTCCATTATTAATCATCTCATTTGATACATAAGCAGTCTTCTTAATTATTCATCTCTTTTATTGATATCTCCCTCAAAATTCAGTCTGACCACTACAAAATGGGTTTGGGTGGGGTTTTGTTTGGGGTTTTTTTTCCTAGCCAGCTTGCTCACACCTTGTAAATTCTTGATGATGGTCAACTCTAGCTGATGAAAGCTAAACAAACCTTTCTCAGGCTGTCAAAATCACTCAGGCTGACAGCTCCTCACCCTGTTCCTGTCTTTGCTGAGCTGCTCTGGTTACTGTCCTGTGGGTGCCAGGGGCCACCACACCTGGCTCCTGTTTGTGAAGGCTTCCTCCTGCTTCCCAGAGAGAGGGCAAGGTGGCAGCTGCTCTGGCCTCACACCAAAGACATTTCTAGTATCCAAACCTCCCACTCTGCTAAAGACCTTACAGACATCAGGCCAGAACAATACAGGTATTCAAAAGAATTCATCATTTAGTGTGATTCTAATAGCTAGTATTTTTCTTCAGTGATTGTGATAACTTTTGAAGATCTCTAATTTTCAGTCATATTAAGTTGTAAATTACTTCTGAACTGAAAGTTTTATGACTTGTGAATTGGAGAATCACTGTTGGCCATACTTAACTAGAAGTACTGAGACACAAGCTTGTTTAAACT